>JAYESA010000001.1:11763113-12478113 GCA_036927795.1 Iris macrosiphon | reverse complement strand
ATATATAAAATATAACCCAAGAATTCTAGCACACACTCCCCGAAGCTAACCCAATGTGCGCACAAGCCCGAAACTACGAAACCAAGTCGAAATGGCCGTTCGGTCATTTCGACGAACACGCGGTGTGCGGTTCGAAAAATCTCCTGAAACGCACACCAAACCAACTCGGAATCTGCCAAAAATTTATCCACGAGTTCTAAACGATGTCTAGATCCTAGAAAAAAATGCTACCCCGTTGATTCTAGGCCCATGGCAAAAACATGCACGCACTAAGAACCGGTGACGACAAAAACCCCAAAAACTCCCGAAACGCCCGTTTCTCTGCCACACGACTTCACGTATCGGAACGGAGACACGCACTACCCCTCAAGACACCTGACAACGTCTACCTAGGTCCGTCTAACCTAGGGCATCACCCAAAATTGGGCCAATCTCGGATTCCACCAGAAATTGACACAAAATCTAGTGTCAAAGTCTCCAAACACAACCAAACTAGTTCCAACTTCCTCCCACGGGTAGGCTTAGGGTCTAGGAAGGTTCTAAACCACTAATTACACTATATAAGAGTAATTAGCAAGAGGAAAGTTAGGTTTTACCTCTTGGGAGTTGGAATCCCAAGGCCAAAGTCTCCAATCCACTTGAAATCACCTCCCTCAAGCTCCAAGCCTCCAAATCTAGCCTCCACACCAAGTCTAGGCTCTAAACACCTAGATTGGGGAAAAATGTAGGGTTAGGGTTTATACAAATGTAAGTAATGGAAGAAAGAAGAGAAGAAAGAAAGAATTACTTGAAGTGGGAAGAAGAAAGGAAGAAAAAGAGTGGAGAAGAAGTAGAAGTGAAGATGTGAAGAAGAAAATGGGGGGGGGCTGCTGTGGTTGCTCGGGAGTAGGGTTGTGGGAACCGGCCACACATAATAAAGGGGTTTCCCTAATGTCCAAATGACCAAAATGCCCTTCCCTCACTTGAGTTTTGGGTTTTGGGTTCCAAAAGCACTCAAACTAACTCTCAATCTCTCCAACTAACCCACTAAAAATATAATAAATATTCTAAACCCAAAAATAGGTCTCACAAGGGTGTGGGTTGGGACGAACATGGATCCACTAGGGTCTGACATGGGTCCAGACTAGCCAAAACCCTAAAATAATCAAATAAAAATAATACAATCACTAATTAAATATAAACATAATTAATTAAAAATAATACACAATTTATCAAATAAAAAAATATCCTATTTTCTAGAATCGGGTAGTGACACCTATGTACCATGATACCAATCTAATTGCACCCCACACTCATACACAACATACACTCCTTGCTTACCACAATTTTGAACACTAAAACTTTTTATCAGTCATTTACAGTCTCTCCTACAACTATATCTATTTTAAAACACACACTTAAACCACTGTGTACTTACACCTGTCACCCTCACTTTTCAAAATAGGGTTAATTTAGTCAATTAGCATAGTTATTTTATTTTAGTAATTTAAATATTACTTAGTGTGTTATATAACTATATGGTGCCTTGCATTATTCATTTATAGTTAGTGGGCTAGCGTATTATTTAGACTTGACACTAGTGAACCCAATAAGACTTGTCATGACAACTAGTGAGCCCAGCATGTGTCACGCCCCGATCTCCCGTAAGCAAATCGGCCATTCCCGCTAGGCGGAAATTACCCTCGCCAGCGCTCCCGCGGAACGATCGCTTGACCCATCCGGGCGTGATGCCGCACGAGCGTGATCCACACCCGTGCAAGGTCATGGTTCATTGGCTGGCAGTAAGAGTTCTAAGCCACAGAGTCGTACAGATTGTCCGAGTGCAGCGGAGTCATAAACGCATAGCGATTCGGTAACAGGTTCACTAAGTCGACAATATAGCGGAAGCATTAAAACACAAGTTGAAGTAAAGCAAGCTCTTTTATTTATATGAACATGTGTTACAGGCGGCGTATAGCCGAGATTACAAGTCTCTCAAGCCTCTCTCTCTGAAACAGTAAAAGCGTGCCAAGTGGCTACAACTATGGAATGATTGTACAGGCGATGTTCAGGCGAGTTCGGGCTATGTTCACAAGTCGCTCAAGCCTCTCTCTCTGAAACAGTAAAAGCGTTGCAAGGCTTCAGAGGGAACTCCTGGCCTTAGCACGTACGAAGGAGGCATCCGTATCGAACGAGGTTCTCCCGCACCCTACATACAAACTAGTGGATTATTAGTACATTGAATGTACTGGTGGGGAAGCTACTTGCCCGCTCGACAAATCCAAACACGTAATATAAGTTCCGTGCACCAACTATTAAGTTGTCTTTCTAGTTGCCTTAGGATCAGTTTCATGCAAATATTGAATAGCCTAACGTGTCGGGCAGTGCGCCGTGCAACATGAGAGAAAACATGGCGAGACTTACCAACTTACCTTCTCCTTCCCTGTCCAAGGCAAACATTGAGGCAAACATTATAGCATATGCAAACACGAGGGTCGTTTTAATAAGATCGTTCAGGTGTTTAGTTGTTTCTTGATGCGATGCAGTAACTCGCACGCGGATAGCCGCTAAGTGAGGATGACTTATCTATATGAACACGAGTCGCTGGCAGAGCCATTACTGGACGTAGTCGAGGACAAGGATAGCATGTTACGAGAGTACATGAGGTGCTGCAAGCTACCCAATCCCGAACACGATGACTACACACGAGCTCCATCCGGACCGGATCTGCCCCAGTGCCCCGGTGACCGTCCGTGGAACTAGTCCGCGACATGCATAATTGGGGTCTTCCAATTATCATGAGATACACGAAAACACGAGAACACGTGTGCACTAGAACACGAGAACACGAGAATAAGAGTGCATGGGAACACGAGTACACGAGTACACGGGATACTTGAATCATGATTCTGTACAGTGATTTGCCTTGATGCATTCCCCTGGCTCGGGGCTGCTTGGTGACCTAACGGTCCCGAATACTTGTAGGTTCAATCATGCATGAAACGACTACTTAGTAGTCTTCCGGGGTTTGGATAAAAACAAGGCAACATTCAAGCAGACAAGCATGCGTTTCTAAGGAACATAGGTAAACACGTTGCTCGGACCCGAAGGTAAGCCGAGAGATGAAACCGTTAGGGACTTAGCATGCGAGGGTCTGATTATAAGCAGTATTTCATTTTCCATGTTCTAGCATCAGCAATACAAGTTGGGATTATTCCCTTAGCTAGGTGCATTAGTTTTATTAGCATGCAGGGAGTGATTCACCTAGCGACTAGCATATATCCTTTCGTATTTTATGTGTGCTAGCTAAGCAAAGACAAGTTCACCGTAGCCACCCACCTTAGCGATGATTCGCCTTGGTAGAGCGATACGTCGAGCAAGCCTCTGAAAGCCGAAGCCGAATTCCTGTAGGGACAAGTCTGGATATCCTTTGCTTCTCGTTTGAGGCAAAGCGGGTCAGGACAGCTGCACTATTGCCGTTTGAAATGGCAATCCGCTTGAGCGGAATGGGGTGTTACAGCATGGACTATGCCTATTAGACCATCCCCTTTAATTAATTAGGAGGATTAGATTAATTTGCATTAGTGTAAAAACTTCCCAAAATAGCCCTTCCTTAATTACTTTCCATGATTCATCATGTAGGGTTAACTTAGATTTTTGCTTGTGACTTGGAGAAGGGAAAGGGACCGACTACTATAGAAAGGCTTTTCTTTCTCTCTCTCTCCTTTTCATTTGCACTTATTTCTAGATCTCCAAATTTCTAGATCCCCAATTCACTTCATCCCTCTATCATTCCCCCTCAGTTCATTCATATTCCCTCTCATTCTCATCACTCAAGGATCATTGAACCTTGGAGTTACAACGAGCACTAGGAAAAGAAACTTTGGTAGGGAGATTTTGTCTGGATCATGTTTGTGGAAAACATTCAATGAAAATCCATCTCCCAATAGGTATAATTCTAAATTTACCTTCATTTTAAGTTTTAAATCATGCACTTGACCATTAGGAACCCTTCCATGGCATAGGACTACCTATAGTTAGAAGTTTTAGGCTATTTGGATGTGTATTGTGATTTCTAATGTGGTGCCCCGTTTCCCCTTTACGGGGAGCGCGGCTAAGAAATACTAATTGGTATCATTCGATCGGGATAGATTGAATCAATATCTTATCCTTGTTATGGATTTGCTTCTTCAGAATTGATTCCTATATTCAGTGGATCATGCCCTAAGGATGGACTTAGCGGCAGAGACAATAGGGACCTCTCTGCTGCAAGTTTTCTTGCCTAATTTTCGTTGTCGCCTTGTTGCTTTCGTGCTTTTGAGTTAGTTTTTAAATTTATCTTTTCTTGAATGGTTTTGATGGATTTTATTGATTTTGTTCGTTGAACTGCATTTTATTCTGATTTTGGAAAGAGTAGAAGAGATATTGATCATCTGTTCGTGGCAATGCAGGTGATCATGCAATAGACGTCGTATAAGCGGAGTCTTGAAGCATCTATTTTCTTTCCTCTCTCCAACTAACTTGTGAGTGGCTATAATTCTATTTAGTAAACCCTTCTTCCAAGTTTTCACATCTAAAATCTTGTCTTCTTAATTGTTTCGAACAAACGATACCATAATAACTAAAAGATGTCAAGATAAAAATGAATAGACTTGGACTACTTTATGCTTGTCAATCAACTTGTGAACGGTTATCTTGTTGCATGCTAGTTCATTTAGAATATTCTCCATAATGCTTTAATTTTATTTAGAATGTATACTTCTTCTGTAAATTATGAACGGTTATCTTGTTGCATGCTAGTTCATTTAGAATATTCTCCATAATGCTTTAATTTTAATTGGAAAAATTATCTTTATTGATAATGAACATATTTTACAAACTCTTGAACGAGTCGGATAGTTGTCGCACGGACTTACAAAAGTTGATGCAAAATGAGATAATCAAAATGTATATTATATTCCTTTACTAAAACTGTAAAAGAAGAGATACCTTCAGGCGAAGCTATAATCTTTCCACGCAGCTACATAAGTTATGTGCACGAGCTCCTGGATCTTCAAAACTCTTCTTCTAAGGCACTGGGACTGATCCCTTATTTTCGTGGACGGTCGCCGGGGCACTAGGACCGATCCGATCTGGACTAAACAAATTATATGGTCGTTTGTATGGACGAAATATTATGTAGCAGGGCTCGCCACTTGCGTTGCGTGTCATTCTCGTCTCGAGACTATAACTCATTCTTTATGGCATCATGCTAGTGATCCCCTCTTATATTAAAACTGTGCAAGCTAACTATGTCTTCGTGGCTGTGGTGCCCCGTTCCCCCTATTCGGGAAGCGCGGCTAAGAAATACTAGACGGTATCGTTCGATCGGGATAGATTGAATCAAGAACTCATCCTCGTTATGGATTTGTTTCTTCGTAATCGATTCCCATATTCAGTGGACCGTGCCCCAAGGATTGACTTAGCGGCAGAGTCAGGAGGGACCTGTCCGCTGCATTCTTTGTTGCCTAGTTTTCGCTGTCGCTTGTTGCTTTCGTGCCTTGAGTTGGTTTTCAGATTTGCTTGGGTTTTATTGAACGGTTTCGATGGATTTCATTACTTTCGTTCTTAGGACTGCACTTTATTCCGATAAGGGAAAGAGAGAAAGAAGTACTGATCAGTTGTTCGTGTCAATACAGGTGAACCAGCTGTTGTCGTCGCTCGAGCGGGCTCCTAAAGCACTTCTTTCCTTTTTCTTCCAACTACCAAAGTGAGTGGCTACCAACCCGATTAGCTAGCCCTACTTGCTAGTCTTCACATCTAAATCTTGTGTTCGTGCTTTGCCCGATCAAACGATACCAAGTAAATAACTAAAAGATATCAAGATAATAAGGGAATAGACTTGGGAAATATTGCTTGTCAAATAAAACTTGTGAACGGTTACTTACTTATATGCTTGCTCGTTTGGAATGTTCATCATATGCATAAATATAAGTTAGAATGTATATTTCTTCTTAAAAACTGTGCTATGTATAGAACTTATTTTCAATGCAATAACTCAACAGGAAGACTATGCAAAAGTAGATCTTGCCCTGTTATTGCCCTGTGCCTGATTTGCCTCAAATGTTAACTTAGTGTACTGCGTTGATCACGGACAACTTGTGCACAAGGTCTTAGTTCCTGCGGACGGTCGCTGGGGCACTGGCACCGATCCGATCCGGACGAAACTCACGATAGTCGCCTGCTTCGGATTGAGTGGCTTGTGGCGCCTCCTGTTCTCTGCGCCGCACGCCATTCCGTCCCGAGACTAGCCCGTCCATTATGGCAACGTGCTAGTGATCCCCTCGTATATTTAAACCTGTTGCTACTAACTTGTGTCTTCTTGGCAGGGAAGGCAAGGTAAGTATTATGCAGGTGGTTCAGACGGGCAGGTAAATGTCACCGAACGGTGGCAAGTCATTTCAATGATTCTATATATATGTCTTGCTGTAAAATAAACTAAGGCAAGATAAAAACCCATAAATATGCATGCTTCATTAAAATAACGTGTTGATTGGTATAGTTGGGATAGTTTGCCTTCACCAGTATGTTTCGATGTACTGACCCTCGTTGAAACAGGTTCCCCGCGCTAAGGAGAGCCGAGCGAGGAGCAGGAGACAAACCCCCAATCCAGTCCAGCTGTAGGCACGTCTCGACCGTGCCAACCTTTGAAGCATTTTGAAGAAGAAGAAGCATTTTGAAGTTAGAAGCTCGCCACCAAGCAACCATGCAACTTCGTGGCAAAGCAGTCGTTCCGACGCAAGGTCTTATATTTTGAGTTTAGTAAGGATGTAATGTACAGGACTGCTATCTCATTTTGTGTCAACACTTTTGTAAGCCCATAGAGGCAATCCTTATGACTCAGTTCAAGGAGTTTGTAATAGATGTTCATATTATCAATAAAAAGAGAACTTTTCTATGTTTCAATATGTGTTTCAATTATCTGCGTACTCTGAATATGTGCTCGCTATGCGAAACAAAAATACTTAGTCTTGTGCGGAGCGCAACCTAGGCCCGCACGGCGGTCACGCCCGGGGGACGACTAACGATTCCACGGGATCGGGGCGTGACATGTTGGTATCAGAGCACAGCTTCAAAGTTCCTTTGACTTGAACTGGAAAAGTTTCCTTAACGATAAATCCCTGTGCGAACTCCTGAACTCGTTAAGGCCAAAATGAGATACGTTCATGCAATAAGTCCATAATACATTATGATCCTGATGTAATTTACCTTTCTTGCAAGGAACGACGCAAGCGCAACCATCAGCGCTGGCGCCAGGAGAGACAAGGACTCAGGAGAGCAGTTCCAGAACTTCAGGAAGCTCTCGGAGCCAACGGGGCATGTCTCGATCAGATTCCCTTCAGCAGGTGATACAAATGTTCACGGAGCAACGACAGAGGGATGATGTCCGCCAAGCCAAGTTCGAGAGCAACCTAGAGGCCCGGCTCTCAGTCCAACAAAAGCAGGTAGATACCCTGCAGCAGCTTGTTCAGACCCTGGCCTCCAACCATTCTGCCGTAACGACAGCTACACCAGTGGAGCAGCCAGTGCTTGAAGTCGAACCACCGCTAGTGCCAAGGACGAGGGAAGTGACTGCCTTCCCCTTTGGCAACTTCAAAAAAGTCTGCAACACGCCATTTAATGGGACTGAGGACCCGATCGTGGCCCTAGATTGGCTCGTCGAGCTTGAAGATCATTTTTCTCTCCTAGAAGTGCCGGAAGACAAGCGCGTCACCTGTGCCCAACTATTGCTTCGCCTCAACGCGCACGACTGGTGGGACGAGCATCGACGATCTCTTCAACTTGGCCATGGAGAGGAGGCGATCGCGTGGACGACTTTTTGTGCCGCGTTCGAGGAGGAGTTTATACCCCCACTACTACGATGTCAACGGGAAAATGATTTCGTTTAACTCCGGCAGGGCAGCATGACGGTGAAGCAATACTCGACAGAATTCAATAAACTGGCCAAATTTGCTACCGCTTATCTACCGGATGCAGCGAGTCATGCCAGACGATTCGAAGGAGGGCTACGTCCTGGCATTCATGGGCACGTAGCCGTTCCGCAGTATCAGACGATGCGGGAAGTATTAAACTACGCCCTTTCGCTCGAACCGCAGTATCCTCATGTTGCCGCCGGCGCTGTGCAACCTTCCAATCACAAACGCCAAGGCAACGATAGAGGAAACAACGCTGCAAAGCGTCAAAATAATGGCGGTCATCAGCGAGAAAACCAGGGGCAGCGTTGCACCTACTGCAACAGAAGAGGGCACACCGAGAATGTCTGTCGCAAGCGGCTAGGCACTTTCCTCAGATGCGGCGATCCTGGCCATCAGATTAGCAGCTGTCCGCTTCGTACACCGCAACAACCAGATCAGACTTCGGCTCCTCAGGCAAATCGAGCGGCGTCGCAGCCAGGGCGTAATCAAGCTCAAGGCCGAGTCTACACCATGACACGGGAAGAAGCTCTAGCTTCGGATACCGTCGTGTCAGGTACCTTACTTTTCAAAAATATACCTGCTCGCGTTCTATTTGATTCGGGTGCAACCCATAGCTTTATTTTTACAAACTTCGCCACGGAGAACAATGTAAAAATGACTCCGTTGCATTTAGATTTAAGCGTTAGCACCCCATCTGGTACAAAAATTCCTGTCTGTTTAGCATGCCTAGGCGGTTATATCTGTATTGGGGAGAGAAAACTGTCACTTGATGTTTTAGTTCTTGATGTACGGGACTATGATATCATTTTAGGAATGGACTGGCTAGGCGCGTGCGCAGCAACTATTGAGTGTGCAGAGAAGCGAGTCATTTTTTGTCTGCCCGGAGAAGCCGTATTCTGTTACACCAGTAGTCCAGCGAACAATGCGACCAGGGCCTGCATGGTGATTTCGGTAAAATTTGCTCGGCGAATGCTCTACACAGGCTGCGAGGGATTCCCAGCATCGGTTCGGGACACACGGCAGGACTACGCAAACGTCGAGTCAACTTCCGTTGAGGCAGAGTTCCCCGATGTGTTCCCGAGCGAACTACCCGGTATGCCGCCAGACCGAGAGATTGAATTCACTATCGACACATTTCCAAATACACAGCCGATTTCTAAGCCTCCGTACAGAATGGCACCTGCAGAGCTGAATGAATTAAAGTGCCAACTCCAGGAATTACTTGATCGCGGGTTCATCCGTCCGAGCGTGTCTCCTTGGGGCACTCCCGTGCTCTTTGTGAAGAAAAAGGACGGAACTCTACGCCTCTGCATAGACTATAGAGAATTAAACAAAGTCACAATCAGGAACAAATATCCTCTGCCACGGATAGATGACTTGTTTGATCAGTTACAAGGGGCAACGGTGTTTTCTAAAATTGATCTTCGCTCGGGTTACCACCAGCTGAAGATTAAGCCAGAAGACGTGCCCAAGACTGCTTTCAGAACCCGCTATGGCCATTATGAGTTTTCCGTGATGCCGTTTGGACTGATGAATGCTCCTGCTGCATTCATGGATACGATGAACCGTGTCTTTAGGCCCTTCATCGATAAATTTGTGGTGGTGTTTATCGATGACATCTTAGTGTACTCGAAGACTAGGGATGAGCACGCAGGACTCCTGCGGATGGTGCTACAAACCCTTCGAGACCACAAGTTGTATGCCAATTAAGCAAATCAGAATTTTGGCTGGACAGTATCTCGTTTTTGGGGCATATCATCTCCTCGGAAGGCATCTCAGTTGATCCGAAGAAGATAGAAGCAATCACGCAGTGGAAACGACCAGAGTCAGCTAGCGACATCCGAAGTTTCCTAGGTCTGGCAGGGTACTACCGTAGATTTATACAAAATTTTGCTAGGATTGCTTCGCCCTTGACTCAGTTGACACGAAAGGGTACGAAGTTTACTTGGACAGAGGACTGTGAAGCTTTATTTACGGAGTTAAAGCAGCGCCTCATCTCTGCCCCAATTCTCACTCTGCCGAACGGACCGGATGACTTTAAAATATATAGTGATGCCTCAGGAAAGGGTCTAGGATGTGTCCTAATGCAGCGCGACAAGGTGATAGCCTACGCTTCTAGACAGCTAAAGCCACACGAGCAGAATTACCCAACGCATGATCTCGAACTTGCCGCGGTAGTGTTTGCATTGAAGCTGTGGCGTCACTATCTTTATGGCGTGCCGTGTGAGATTTATACGGACCATAAGAGTTTGAAATATTTGTACACTCAAAAGGATTTGAATCTTCGGCAGCGGCGATGGCTTGAACTCCTGAGCGACTTCGATCTCACGATCAGATACACGCCTGGAAAGGGAAACGTAGTAGCTGACGCGTTGAGTCGAGTGTTTGTAGAGAGTTTGGTTATTGATGATAAGCTGCACCGAGATCTTGAATCACTGGGTATTACACTGAAAATAAGATATAAGAAGTGGGCGCAAGTAGCTCAACTGCACCTCGAGCCCGACTTGTTACACAAAGTGAAGGCCGCTCAGAAGGATGACCCATTCCTGCAGAAGATTCATGCCCTCATCTTGGCAGGAAAGGCGTCCGACTTTGCTGTAAGCACAGATGGGATGCTTCGAGTAAAGGGAAGACTATGTGTTCCGAATAACGCGGCCCTCAGACAAGAGATACTCACGAAAGCTCACGATGCTAGTTATACTTCTCATCCGGGTAGCACAAAGATGTATCGGGATCTTCGCACGACATTTTGGTGGCACGGCTTGAAATAGGATGTGGCGCAGTTTGTGTCGCATTGCATGGCTTGTCAACGAGTAAAGGCCGAATACCAGAAACCAGGCGGAGAGCTTCAGAACCTTGTAATTCCGGAGTAGAAATGGGATGATATAACGATGGACTTTATTGTTGGCTTGCCAAGGACGCAACGGAGACATGATGCAGTCTGGGTTATCGTCGATCGACTCACCAAGTCAGCTCACTTTCTGCCTATCAAATCTACTTGGAGTGCCGACCGCCTGGCTCAGATATATCTCAACGAAATTGTCCGACTCCACGGCGTGCCCATAACCATAGTCTCCGATCGAGATGGTCGATTCATATCACATTTCTGGGGAAGCCTACAGTCAGCAATGGGGACGAAGTTGAAATTCAGCTCCGCCTACCATCCACAGACCGATGGCCAAACAGAGCGCGTCAACCAGATCCTCGAAGACATGTTGCGACTCTATGCCTTGGACACGAAGACTAGTTGGGACCTTCATCTACCTCTAGCCGAATTTGCTTACAACAATAGTTATCAATCAAGCATTCAAATAGCGCCGTATGAGGCGTTATACGGGCGGAAGTGTAGATCTCCTATCTGTTGGGACGAAGTTGGGGAGCGGCAAGTACTTGGCCCTGAGCTCGTGGAGCAGACCGTCCAGAAGGTTCGGCTGATTCGGGACAAATTAAAGATAGCTCAAAGTCGTCAGAAGAGCTATGCGGATGTTCTTCGGAGACCGCTAGAGTTTCAAGTAGGTGACCGGGTATTCCTCAAGGTCTCGCCCATGCGAGGGGTCAGCAGGTTCGGAGCGAAGGGAAAGCTAAGTCCACGATTTGTCGGCCCAGTCGAAATACTAAAGCGGGTTGCTTCAGTTGCTTATCAGATCGCCCTACCACCATCCCTAACTGACGTACATGATATATTCCATGTTTCCCAACTTAAAAAATATGTGTACGATCCAAGCCACGTGGTAGACCTGGGACAACTGAACCTTCAGCCCGACTTGACGTATGTAGAACAGCCGGTACAAATTTTGGATAGAAAAGAAAAGCTGCTTCGGACCCGTTCGGTTCCTCTAGTGCGCGTGCTTTGGCGGAATCACTCTGTAGAAGAATCTACTTGGGAGCTCGAATCTGATATGAGGGAACGGTTCCTCTCATTATTTCCTAGTGGTAGGTTTTATTCCTTAAGTTTCGGGACGAAACTTCCAATTAGTTGGGTAGGATGTGGTGCCCCGTTCCCCCTATTCGGGGAGCGCGGCTAAGAAATACTAGACGGTATCGTTCGATCGGGATAGATTGAATCAAGAACTCATCCTCGTTATGGATTTGTCTCTTCGGAATCGATTCCCATATTCAGTGGACCGTGCCCCAAGGATCGACTTAGCGGCAGAGTCAGGAGGGACCTCTCCGCTGCATTCTTTGTTGCCTAGTTTTCGCTGTCGCTTGTTGCTTTCGTGCCTTGAGTTGGTTTTCGGATTTGCTTGGGTTTTCTTGAACGGTTTTGATGGATTTCATTGCTTTCGTTCTTAGGACTGCACTTCAATTCCGATAAGGAAAAGAGAGGAAGAAGTACTGATCAGCTGTTCGTGTCAATACAGGTGAACCAGCTGTAGTCGTCGCTCGAGCGGGCTCCTAAAGCACTTCTTTCCTTTTCCTTCCAACTACCAAAGTGAGTGGCTACCAACCCGATTAGCTAGCCCTACTTGCTAGTCTTCACATCTAAATCTTGTGTTCGTGCTTTGCCCGATCAAACGATACCAAGTAAATAACTAAAAGATATCAAGATAATAAGGGAATAGACTTGGGAAATATTGCTTGTCAAATAAAACTTGTGAACGGTTACTTACTTATATGCTTGCTCGTTTGGAATGTTCATCATATGCATAAATATAAGTTAGAATGTATATTTCTTCTTAAAAACTGTGCTATGTATAGAACTTATTTTCAATGCAATAACTCAACAGGAAGACTATGCAAAAGTAGATCTTGCCCTGTTATTGCCCTGTGCCTGATTTGCCTCAAATGTTAACTTAGTGTACTGCGTTGATCACGGACAACTTGTGCACAAGGTCTTAGTTCCTGCGGACGGTCGCTGGGGCACTGGCACCGATCCGATCCGGACGGAACTCACGATAGTCGCCTGCTTCGGATTGAGTGGCTTATGGCGCCTCCTGTTCTCTGCGCCGCACGCCATTCCGTCCCGAGACTAGCCCGTCCATTATGGCAACGTGCCAGTGATCTCCTCGTATATTTAAACCTGTTGCTACTAACTTGTGTCTTCTTGGCAGGGAAGGCAAGGTAAGTATTATGCAGGTGGTTCAGACGGGCAGGTAAATGTCACCGAACGGTGGCGAGTCATTTCAATGATTCTATATATATGTCTTGCTGTAAAATGAACTAAGGCAAGATAGAAACCCACAAATATGCATGCTTCATTAAAACAACGTGTTGATTGGTATAGTTGGGATAGCTTGCCTTCACCAGTACGTTTCGATGTACTGACCCTCGTTGAAACAGGTTCCCCGCGCTAAGGAGAGCCGAGCGAGGAGCAGGAGACAAACCCCCAATCCAGTCCAGCTGTAGGCACGTCTCGACCGTGCCAACCTTTGAAGCATTTTGAAGAAGAAGAAGCATTTTGAAGTTAGAAGCTAGCCACCAAGCAACCATGCAACTTCGTGGCAAAGCAGTCGTTCCGACGCAAGGTCTTATATTTTGAGTTTAGTAAGGATGTAATGTACAGGACTGCTATCTCATTTTGTGTCAACACTTTTGTAAGCCCATAGAGGCAATCCTTATGACTCAGTTCAAGGAGTTTGTAATAGATGTTCATATTATCAATAAAAAGAGAACTTTTCCATGTTTCAATATGTGTTTCAATTATCTGCGTACTCTGAATATGTGCTCGCTATGCGAAACAAAAATACTTAGCCTTGTGTGGAGCGCAACCTAGGCCCGCACGGCGGTCACGCCCGGGGGACGACTAATGATTCCACGGGATCGGGGCGTGACAGTGGCAGGGAAGGTCATGGTAAATATTTATGCAGGTGGTTCAGACGGGCAGGTAAAAGTCACCGAACGGTGGCATGTTTATTTCAGTCAATTTTTTTTATCAAATACTTGCTTGTAAAATAAACTAAGGCAAGATAGAAAAACCAAAAATAACTTGCATACTTCATATAAATAACGTGTTCATTGGTATAGTTGTGTTAGCTCATATTTACCAGTGTATTTTGTTGTACTGACCCTCGTTGAAATATGTTCCCCATACCAAAGAGATCATGCGATGAGCTAAAGCGACTTCCCAATCCAGTCCACCTACCATCACACCCTGATCGTGCCTTAGAAGAGAGCATTTTGAAGATCCAGGAGATCGTGCACATAACTTATGCAGCTCCGTAGAAAGACGATAGCTTCGCCTGAAGGTGTCTCTTCTTTTGAAGTTTTAGTAAAGGGATGTAATGTACATGATGATAATCTTATTTTGGGTCCACTTTTATAAGCCCGTGCAGCAACTATCCGACTCATTTATGAGTTTGTAAAAGATGTTCATTATCAATAAAGATAACTTTTCCATGTTTCAATATTGTGTTTCAATTTTCTGCGTACTCTGAATATGTGCTCGGTATATAAATACCTTGGCTTATGCATTGTAAAACCTAGGCACGCATGGTATCACACCCGTGGTACAACTATCGATTCTGTGGAATCGGGGTGTGATATATTGGTATCAGAGCACAGCTTCAAGTTCTTTTTACCCTCGTGTCAGAAAATTTTCTTTAACGATCTACTCCCTATGGGAACTCTTGAACTCGTTTGGCCAAATGAGTTATGTTCCATATAATAAGTCCTTAATACATTATGAGCCTGATATAAGTTACCTTCTTTTGAAGGAATGACTCAAGCGCAAGTATCAGCGCTAGCACAAGGTAAATTACAAGCCCAGGAAAGTAGTTCCGATACCTCATAAAGTTCCAGAAGCCAGCGAGCCATGCCCCGTGTCGACCCGATTGAGCAAATAATGCAGATGCTTGAAGCAAGCCACCAGAGAGATGAGGCTCGCTATAAGCGAGCCAAGAAGCGGGCAGAAGAGCGACAGAGCAAGTTTGAAGGCAATCAGAAAGCCCAATTTATAGTCCAACAAAAGAAGGTAGATGCCCTGTAATAGATCATTCAGACCTTGGCCTCCAACCATTCCGCACCAACAGCAGTGACACCGGTGGAGCGACCCATGCCTGAAGTCAAAATACCTCAAACTTTGAAGAAGAAGAAAGTGACTACCTTCGACTTTGCCGACTTTAAGAAGGTCTGTAACACGCCTTTCAAAGGGACTGAGGATTCAATCGTGGCTCTAGATTGGCTGGCAGAGTTTAAGGATCACTTTAAATTGGTAGATGTACCTGAGGTGAGCGTGTTGTGTGTGCCCAACTGTAGCTCTATTTGAACGCGCACGATTGGTGGGACGTGCATCGTAGATCTCTCTCAGTAGGCGATAAAGAAGAGACGATTACGTAGGCTACCTTCCATAGAGCATTTGAAGAGGAATTCATACCCCCTCCCATTCATCGGCAAAAGGAGAACGAGTTCGTGCAGCTCTGCCAAGGCTATCACTACCATATTTTCTAGGAAAGGATATTTTGGTTATTTTATAATTAATTAAATATTATGCATGTTGAATAATTAATTATTATATTATTTAATTATTGTTAGATGTTAATTTATTATTTTATACTTGTGTTATTTGACTTAATTAATTTAGATTAGATCTATGGACCAACATTTATAATTAGTTAGAATTGAGCCCAATTAGAAGCCCATTCATTAGGAGGATGATTAATTAAATTAAATCCATTAGACTAGAACCTTTTCTCCTTAATTATTTTTTCATGAGAGGCCCCAAGAGGTATATTGGATATTTCATAGTGACTTGGGGAGGGGGTCAAGTGGCCGACCTATTTAAAATAAGGGAGGAAGTTTCTCTCTTATCTTTTCATTTCAAATCTAGATCTAGAATTTCCCTCAACCAAATTCCTTCATTCCTACATAAAATCTCTACCAAATTTCTTTCCAATTTCTTTCCAAATCACCATTAGAAGCTAGTAGAGCAAGGATCTACAAGGAGAAAGCAATAATCTACAAGGAGGAGCAAGGATCTACAAGTGGGAGGCAAACTTCATCAATTTTGGAAGTTTAATTGGGAATCCATCTCCCAATAGGTACATTTCAGTTTTCTCTCTTTATATAGACTCTAATCTATATTTTAATCATTAGAAATCATCCCACATGATGAGGCTACCCATAGGAATTGGAATTAGGTTCATAGGAGGCCTATGGAGGAAGTTATGGTGTATTTTATGTCAATTTTGGGAGAATTCTGAGATTAACACATATTTTGTTTATCAATTGGTCAATTAGACCAAATTGATATATGTTTGATTGTTTGTGTCTAGTGTCGTATCCATAATTGGATACGTGTAGGCCGTATTCCAAGAATTTAAAAAAACGGGTTAATTTAGGGGGTTTTACTCTGATACGGGACTTTGTGCATGTCAAATTTTGACACAGACACATAATAGAGTATTTAATTCTTTGTATTGTTCATAATTAGTATTTTAGACTTGCTCGTATCCTTCGGGGTACGTTTGGTTGTGTGGTGGACTCGTATCGCAAGCATATCATAGATCTAGTGTGATACGGGTGCGATGCACTCAATGTGTTTGTTTGATTCCATTTCTATATTCAATTGACTTGTGTATAACTATTAATATGATATATTAGATATGATATATATATGTATGTGTATGTATTTATATTATATTGTATAGATATGTATAAGTGGCTATAGGTATATATAGATCTATATGTATATGTATTTATATACCTATATGTAAGTGTATATATATATAGGTAAGTGTATATGTATATTGATATCTATATAGGTAAGTATACATATGTATGTGTAAGTGTATATAGGTATATATATATAGCTACTAGTGAGAGTATATATAATTATGTGTGTGCTTGTGTGTGTGTGTTGAGAGAAGGTGTGGGTCGGGCAATATCACAACAGGGAATCGATCAACACTACCATCTGCAGTGTAGCAACAAGCACTGAATTAGCAAGCTTCAGCATTATGCAGTCATCACCAACTAGCAATACAGCCATATGTATCAGTAGCTCAGGCATTATATAGTGCGAGCAACAACAGCTAGCAGCAATAGCTGCAGCAGTAGCAGATATACCAGCAGCAGCAGCAAACGCCGTGGCTGCAACAACAGCAACTACATCAGCAGTGGCAGCAATGCAGCGAGCAGCACAGAGTTGCAACAACAGCAGCTTTAGAACAGCGTTGTAGCAGCAGCAGCTTCAGCACAGTAGCAACAACAACAAGATTAAGGCAGAGGCAGGGGTTTAGTAGCTAAGATATGGGTTTAGTTAGTTAAGTTTAGCTAGTAGTTATCAGTGAATTCAGTTAGTTAGTGGTTAGTTTAGTTGTTAAGATATAGCTAGTGATAATATAGTAGTTAGGTGCATAGTATAGCAATTAGTTATATATACCTTGTTATCTAATAGCTAGATACATATATATACTTATTAGCCTAGTAGCTATATGTAGTATATGTATCTATGTATTGATATGTATTATATGTTAGTAGTTAATAGTTAAGTTAATATTAGTATATATCTAGTGTATTGGGTATTAGCTATATATATACATTATGATTTGAATTACCCTGGGATACCAAGGTAATGTTAAGGTATTTGTCGATACTCGAGGTATTGGGTTCGAGTATCAAGAGGGGTGTTTAATGGTGCGATACTGCGTTGGTTCAAAACCAAGGTATCCATTTAGCATTTATAATTAGGTTTAGTATATATATTATTGGTTTAATATGCATATTGTAATATATCTACTTGTTTGTGTATCTTGCGATACGGTATCTTTCTAGTATCCTAGTTAGCTATTATGACCTAGTTACATAGTGTATGGACCCAATATCCTAGAGATAGACTCATGCAACCTAGAAATAGGTAGTTTGACCAGTTTGACTTAGAGTTGACCTAGTTTGACTATTTTGACTTAGAAATAGCTCTTTGACCTAGATGTTGACTAGTTTAACTTATTTTTATTTGAAAATCTTGTATTGATATTATATTCCCAATTTAGGTCTTCGAGGCACCATACTAGACATCTGTGATATTGTTCACCGAATTTTAGGCTAGTACTCTAATAGTTTCTCATTTATGATATCCTCTATGTTTTTTGTATCTAGTGTAGATATACTTAATTTCTTAAAATAATGGTTACACGGATTGGTATATCTGAATCTCGTCATAAGATGTTATTTCTTGGTATTTACTGTGTATCTTGTGCAAGCATTATTTTCTTGTTCTTCTTGTACATGTACAGACATTGGTTCATGAGGAGAGTAGCGCCCTTCTTATAGAAATCCGTGTCATAACGTACCATGGTTGGATCCACTATACCAGTCGGGGGCAAAGAGTATATAGTATAGATATGTGATCATACCCTCCTTGTATAAAGTCTTGATCATTGAATAGTGTTAATCATATACCGCACGTATGATTAGCCAGGCCATTAATCTTGTATCAAGTTCCCAAGTCGATCACATGTTAAAGCTGGTACTCACTCACTTAGTCATTAGTATTCTTGTTCATTGCCATATTATTCATTCTTGTATTTATTTTAGTATTACTTTATTGTATATCTTTTGTATCTATTATTGCATCTTGTATATTCACATCTATTTACTGTTATATAGTTTATATCATTGATTAGAACTGCTGTTAGAGATGTACTCTGCTCCTTCCCTGACTAGATATATTTTTCCCAGATGACACTAAGAAGTTGTACCCCACACATTACGGACCTCAGGATATTGTGGGCTTAGAGCCAAAGACCTTAGCTTAGGAGGGTCTCATCCCGACTGAGACAAATGACCCGGGACTTGTAGCATCTTAGTTATTCCTTTTGTACTGGATTTGTCTCCAGCTTACTTTTATTAGTTTCTCTGACTCATTTGATATTATTTGTCTTATGAGTTTTATTGTGACTCTTATATTCTTGTATCATATTTGTGCTTGTTCCATCTATAGATCTGTGATTGAGTATATTCATATTATGATGGTAGCATTGTTATATCTTGATTATAGGTAGATAGTTTACCCAAACAATATTCTACCACCGATGCTATGGCGTAGGCTGGACGTTCTTTCCGACTTGCATCCCTATATCGGGTGTGGGTCATGACAAAGGTAATATGACAGTAAAATAGTACTCCACCAAATTCAACCGGCTCGCCAAATTTGTAGGCTTATATTTAACTGATGCGGCGAGTCATGCGAGACGATTTGAAGACGGCCTACGACCTGCCATCTATGCGTACATAGTCGTTCCCTAATATCTGACTATGCGGGAAGTTCTCAACCATGTCCTTTCCTTTGAATCACACTATCCTCCAGTTACTGTCGGCATTGTGCATACTTCCAATCATAAGCGCCATAGCAATGCAGAAGGAAATACCGCTCCATAGCGTTCAAATAATGACGGTCAACAAAAAGAAAATACAGGGGCACGTTGTACACACTGTAATAAGCCAGGGTACACCATCAATGACTGTCACTTTATGAATCAGTCCTGCTTCAACTGTTGTGGCCAAGGCCACCAACTAAAGAACTGACCGCTCCCCTCCAAGCTTCGTCCTTAGCATCAAAATCAGCCACAGCACCTCAAGCCAACCGAGCCACTTTGCAGTAAGGGCGTCATCAAGCTCAAGGCCGGGTGTACACGTTGACAGGGAAAGAGGCTCTAGCATCGGACACCATTGTGTCAAGTATATTGCTTTTTAATAACATACTTACATGTGTGTTATTTGATTCTGGTGCAATGCATAACTTTATATACACAAATTTTGTCATAGAAAATATGATAAAAATGATACCATTATATCTAGACCTTAGTGCTAGCACCCCATCGGGTAAGAAAATGCCTGTTCATTCAGTATGTCAGGGTGATCACATGTGTATTGGGGGAAGAAAACTCTTTCTCGATGTGTTTGTCCTAGATGTTCGGAATTATGACATCATTTTGGGGATGGATTGGCTTAACGCTTGCTCGACAACTATCAAATTTGTAGAGAAATGAGTCATCTTTCGTCTACTTGGAGAGGCCAAATTCTGCTACACAAGTAGTCCAACAACAGAAGCGTCAAGGACCTACATGGTGATTTCTGCGATATCAGCTCGGCGGAAGCTACACTCTGGATGCGAGGGATACTTAGCGTCCGTTTGGAACACGCAGCTAGATTACACAAATCTTGAGTCTTCTTCCATTGTGGCGGAGTTCCCTGATGTGTTTCCGAGCAAGCTACCTGGCATGCCACCCGACCGAGAAATTGAGTTCACCATCGATACAATCCCAAATACTCAACCGATTTCCAAAGCCCCGTATAGAATGGACCCTGCTGAACTAAAGGAGTTAAAGTGCCAAATACAAGAACTGCTTGACCGTGGATATATTCGTCCGAGCATGTTTCCTTGGGGAACGCCGATACTTTTTGTAAAGAAGAAGGACGGAACATTGTGACTCTGCATAGACTATTGGGAGCTAAATAAGGTTACTATCCGAAACAAGTATCCCCTGTCCAAGATCAAAAATCTCTTTGATCAGCTTCAAGGAGCATCAGTATTTTCGAAGATAGACCTTCGCTCTGGCTACCACCAATTAAAGATTAAGCCAGAGGACATGCCGAAGTCAGCATTTTGAACCGGCTATGGCCATTATGAGTTTTTTTTTATGTCGTTCGGACTGATGAATGCTCCTGTCGCATTCATGGATTTGATGAACTATGTGGTCTGACTATTCTTCGATAAGTTTGTGGTAGTATTCATAGATGACATCTTAGTGTACTCAAACAACAAGGATGAATACGCAGGACACCTGCGGATGATGCTTCAAACTCTTTACGACAATAAGTTGTACTTGAAGCTGAGTAAGTGTGAGTTCTGGTTGGACAACATATCTTTCCTCGGGCATATCATTTCCGCGGAGGGCATCTCAGTCGACCCGAAGAAATTTGAAGCCATCGTAAAGTGGAAGCGACCTGAGTCAGCTAGTGACATTCGGAGATTCCTTGGTCTAGTGGGCTACTACAATAGATTCATAAAAAAATTCATGAATCGTGTCACCTATGACTCATCTCACTCGAAAATGAGTAACGTTTGTGTAGATGGACGACTGTAAAGCTTTATTTATGGAGTTAAAGCAATGAAGTGTCTCAGCACCGATTCTTACTCTTCTGGATGGACCCGATGACTTTAAGATCTATAGCGACGCTTCAGGAAAGGTTTTAGGATGTGTCCTTATATAGAGGGACAAAGTGATAGCCTTTGCGTCGAGGTAGTTAAAGCCTCACGAAAGAAACTATACAATGCATGACTTGGAACTTACAGCGTTGGTGTTTGCATTAAAGTTATGGCGATATTACCTTTATGGCGTACCTTGTGAAATCTTTACTGACAAAAAAAGCCGCAAATACCTCCATACTAAAAAGGATTTGAATCTACGACGATGATGTTGGCTTGAACTCCTTAGCGACTTTGACTTGATGATCAGATATTCACCGGGCAAGGGCAACGTTGTAGCTGATGCACTGAGTCAAGTATTCATTGGGAGCTTGGATATCGATGATAGGCTACGAAAGGATCTCGAAAGTTTAGGTATTACACTCCGAATTAGATACAAAAATGGGGCACAGGTGGCTCAATTGTGCCTCGAACCAGAATTTTTAGAGAAAGTTAAGTCCTCTCAGAAGGGCGACCTATTCCTAGAGAAGATACTAAATCTTATCTCAACAGGAAAGGCGATTGACTTTGCGTGAGCATGGATGGAATGATGCGAGTAAAGGAAAGATTGTGTGTTACTAACGATACAAACCTCAGAAAGGAGATACTCAGTGAAGCCCACTATGTGAGTTACACTTCACATCCAGGAAGCATGAAGATGTATCGAGACCTCCATATGATTTTTTGTGGCACGGTATAAAAAAGGATGTGGAGCTGTTTGTGTCACAATTCATGGCTTGTCAGAGAGTAAAGGACGAGCACTAGAAGCCAAGCGGAGAGATGTAAAACCTTGCTATACCGGAGTGGAAATAGGAACACATAACGATAGATTTTATTGTTGGTTTGTCAAAGACGCAACGGGAAAATGATGCCGTCTGGGTCATTGTCGATTGACTCACCAAGTTTGCTTACTTTCTGCCTATCAAAGTTACTTGGAGTGCCAACCGCCTGTTGCAGATCTACCTCAACGAGATTATTCGACTCCACGGCATTACTGTATCCATTATCTCCGATAGAGATGGACGATTCTTATCACACTTCTGGAAGAGCCTTCAGTTAGCAATAGGGTCAAAGTTGAAGTTTAGCTCTGCCTATCATCCTCAGATAGAGGGCCAAATAGAGCATGTAAACCAGATCCTCGAAGACATGTACGGCTCTGCGCCTTGGACTTGAAGACAAGTTGGGACATGCATCTACCGTTAGTTGAATTTGCATACAATAATAGTTATGAATCCAACATTCAGATGGCGCCGTATGAGGCATTGTATAGGCAAAAGTGCATATCCCTAATTAGTTGGGATAAAGTTGTTGAACGGCAAATTCTTGACCCGGAACTCGTAGAACAGACCATCCAGAAGATCTGCTTGATCCGTGAACGCCTGAAGGTAGCACAAAGTCATCAGAAAAGTTACTCAGACACGCATCGTCGACCTCTTGAGTTCTTAGAATGTGATCGACTATTTCTCAAAGTCTCGCCCATGCGAGGAATTACTAGATTTGGAGCAAAGGGAAAGCTAAGTCCAAGATTCGTCGGCCCATTCGAGATACTTAAGCGAGTCGCCCCAGTCTCATATCAGATTGTCCTGCCACCGTCACTATCTGAAGTGCACGATATCTTCCATATTTTATTGCTTAGGAAGTACGTGTACGACCCGAGTCATATGGTGGATCTTGATCAGCTGGACTTAAAGGCAGACTTGATGTATGTTGAACATCTTGTGCGGATCTTGGATCACAAAAAGAAGCTGCTTCGTAGCCGTTCGGTTCCCCTCGTGCGCGTGCTTTGGAGAAATCATTCGATGGAGGAATTGACCTGGGAGCTTGAGTCTGAGATGAAAGAAAAGTTTTCTTTATTGTTTTATAACAGTAGGTTCCATTCCTATGTTTCGTGGACGAAACATTCTATTAGTTGGTTAGGATATGGTGCCCCGTTCCCCCTTTACGGGGAGCATGGCTAAGAAATACTAATCAGTATCGTTCGATCGGGATAGATTGAATCAAGATCTTATCCTCATTATGGATTTGCTTCTTCGAAATATATTCCCATATTCAGTGGACCATGCCCCAAGGATGGACTTAGCGGCAAAGTCAAGAGGGACCTCTCTACTGCAAGTTTTTTTGCCTAGTTTTCGTTGTCACCTTATTACTTTCGTACTTTTGAGTTAGTTTTCGGATTTGTATTTTCTTGAACGATTTTGATGGATTTTATTGCTTTCATTCATTGAACTATATTTTATTTTGAGCTTGAAAAGAGTAGAAGAGGTATTGATTATCTGTTCACAACAATACAGGTGATCGTGCAGTAGACATCGTGCAAGCGGAGTCTTAAAGCACATCTTTCCTTTTCTCTCTCCAATCAACTTGTGAGAGGCAATAATTCTTTTTAGTTGACCCTTCTTCCAAGTCTTCACATCTAAAATCTGATCTTCTTGATTATTCCGATATAACGATACCATAATAACTAAAAGATGTCAAGATAAAAAGGAATAGACTTGGACTACTTTATGCTTGTCAATCAACTTATGAACGGTTATCTTGTTGCATGATAGTTCGTTTAGAATATTCTCCATAATGCTTCAATTTTAGTTAGAATGTATACTTCTTCTATAAATTGTGCTATGTATAGAGCATACCTTGCTATGCAATAAACTTATCAGGGAGACTATGCAAAATAGATTATGCCATGTCACTTGTCTCGTGCTCGTATTGCCTTAAACTGTATAAATTAATAACTTAGTACAGACACCATTTGATTATGAATAACTTGTGCATAAGGTTTCTGATTTTTATAGACAGTCACCGGGGCACTGGGACCGGTCCGATCCGGACCAAACGAATTATATGGTCGTTTGTATGGACAAAATATTATATAGCGGGGCTCGTCACTTGCGTTGCATATTATTCTCATCTTTAGACTATAACTCATCCTTTATGGCATCATGCCAGTGATCCCCTCGTATATTTAAACTATATAAGCTAACTATGTCTTCGTGGCAGGGAAGGTCATGGTAAGTATTTGTGCAGGTGGTTCAGACGGGTAAGTAAAAGTCACCGAACGGTGGCATATTTATTTCAGTCAATTTCCATATCAAATTCTTGCTTGTAAAATAAACTAAGGTAAGATAGAAAGGCCACAAAAAGTTTGTATGCTTCATATAAATAATGTATTGATTGGTATAGTTGGGTTAGCTCGCCTTCACCAGTATATTTTGATGTACTGACCCTCGTTGAAATAGGTTTCCCACACCAAGGAGATCCTGCGAGAAGATAAAGTGACTTCCCAATCCAATCCATCTACCGGCACACCCTGATCGTGCCTTAGAAGAAGCGTTTTGAAGATCCAGGAGCTCATGCACATAACTTATGTAGCTGTGTGGAAAGATGATAGCTTTGCCTGAAGGTGTCTCTTCTTTTACAGTTTTAGTAAAGGAATGTAATGTACAGGATGATTATCTCATTTTGTATCAACTTTTGTAAGTCCGTGCGATAACTATCTCACTCGTTCAAGAGTTTGTAAAAGATGTTCATTATCAATAAAGATAACTTTTCCATGTTTTAATATTGTGTTTCAATTTTTTACTTACTCTAAATATGTGCTCGTTATATAAAATACCTTGGCCTTATTCATTACACAACCTAGGCACGCATGGCGTCATGCCGGGGTACGACTATCGATTCTACGGAATTGGGATATAATATCTAATTAGTAATTTGTGTCCATTTTAGGGGAATTACTAGATTAACATATCAAGTGTGTGTTATGAGACTTATTTACTCTATTTGGAATTAAATTGGGGTTGGGAGAGTAGCTATGTGTCCATAATTGGACATAAGTAGACCGTATCACGATACGGTGCGATACCGTGTGATACGAAGCTCATTTTGGGAGTTTTGTGCAATTTTCTTTAATTCCTATTGTAACTAGTTCTAATAACTATTATTATATGTAATTGATATCTATGTATGATCATCATGGAGAATTGTGAGTTTTGACACTTAGGATGGATATGTATCATGAGTATCCTATTGATACACTTAAGGTATTTGATGAAATGGGTATTAGTGTATGTAGGGTGTTAGCCCAAGCAAATTATTATGTTAGATATAGATATTGATTTTATATATATATATATATATATAAATATATATATATATATATGAGTGTGTGTGTTTGTGGTTCAGTTGTGTCAGTGTAAGTGCTGTTAGTGAAGAGAGTTGGCTGACAGTGTATGTAAGGTGTTATTATGGGCAGGCGTGAGTGTATGTTTCAGTTACTTCCTTGAGCACTTGCTCGAGCAGGTAGTGAAGTTAAGGAGGGGGGGTTACCTGGTAGCAGCATCAGCAAGTGCCACTAGCAGTATCGGATATGTGCACATAAGAGCACAAGTGGGAGGACACAGTGGGTTCAGTAGCAGTCGTGCTGCTAACTGTGGATGGCAGATAGCACATCAACCTATCACATAGATATAAGTATGCAATTCTGTGCATAGGTAATATTCAGGTAGGGTATCAGTATACCCAAATGGGATGTGCATTCATGGAGGTAAGTGTAATATGGGATTGTGTATAGGGGTATCAGTTGGGCACTATTATGTAGTGTTAAATTGGATGGTGAGATAATGTACATCACACAAGTGTTAGGGATCAATAATATGCATTTTGGTGATCGATTAACTAAGCAGGAGTTTATAACTGCAATGAGAGCAGTAGCAAGGCCAGTCAAGTGTATATGAGAGTACCTTGGAGTCTAGGTACATTAGTGAGTGAGGTAATAGAGGACTATACATCTATCAGTTAGGATACCAGTCAAAGGCAGTGAGAAGGAACCAGGATGACGATGGGTATCCATTTTAGGCCAGTAAAGGAAAAAAAAACATGTGTTATTTAGCAGTTAGTTGGTTAATTGATATAGGTTAGAATGTTAGTAAGTTAAGTTATCTCTTAATGTAGTAGTTTGATACTTAAGTATATATTAGTAATTATTTAGTATAGTTAGTGCATATCCAGATATGAATTATCAATAAGATGAGCCAAGTTACATGTAGTACACCATTGTATCAGTTAATGGTGTCAGTATTAGTTAGTTATTGTATCAGTCATTGTATGTTAGTGAGTAAAGTGTGATATCATTAGTAATTAATATATCAGTTGGATACATTAGTCAATATGAATGTTAAGTTATTGATATTAGTTAAGGTATCACTTAGAAACTTAGGTAATGGCCTAGTATAGCTAAGATAAGCTAGTATTAGTTAGTTAGTAACCTTTATAGACTAAATAACTTAATATGGACCTAGTACGACTTAATTAAGCTATAATGACTTAGAAATTGACCTAGAAGCATGCATTAGTGTATTTTAACCCATTTCTTATTTATTACACCAATTGACATAATATTCCTAAATAGGATTGTGTGAAACCAGCTTCGGATCGAGAAACTCCTTTGCTTAAACCAGAGGCGAGTACATCTCTCTGTTAGTTTTCAGTCATGATAGTGTATATATCACATGTTCTAAAACTATTTACTTGATTCTGATATAGTGGCACGGACTGGTACTAAGTGGATCATGTCAAGAGATATTATCCTCTATCGTGTTCAGCGGGTACTCTTTCATATGTATTTTATCATGTATATCTGGTATTGATTATCATATACTTCATGTTCACATACTTCTCATGTTTAGTGTGCATATATTCGTGTTCATAATGTGTCATGATTGGATCCATAAGTATTGGTTGGGGACGGGGGAGTAGAAGTTTATTTTGTGATCTAGTCCAAGTGTATTCGTGAACATGTCAATTACATATCACGCGTGTAATCGAGTTACCATATTATATTCGTGTTCAACCTAACCCGATAACATAACAAACTTGTACTCTAAAGCAAATTAGCTAGTTTATCTATTTCCTTTACCTATAGTTATTCCATATTACCTGTTCTTCCTTTCCAGTATATTGCCCGATTAATTTAGTTCATTTCCATTCATATTACTAGTTCATCTTGTATTATTTTCTATTGTTTGTCATATATTCTCTACCATATATTTGGAACTGCTTTCAGATTTTTTTACTTCTATCCAATCCTGATTGAATATATTTTTCAGATAATTGGCTTGAGGACCAGTCTTCCACTTACTACGGGCCGCAGGGCGGCGAGACATTAGAGGTTACTCCCCTAGAGTAGGAGAACCTAGTGCCAGTGTTTGAGGAGGCTTAGACTTATATTGTTTAGATATTGTATTAGTCTCATTTTAGACCCATATCATATATATTATTATTGTGGGAGTTGTTTTTGTTTAGACTCATAGAGTGGATTTGTGGATGTATTTGTGATTCTTATTTCACCTCTTATATTCCATATATTGCTTTATCTTCCTTAGTTTGATATTATGATTGAGTATTAGATACCATTTGACATATTAGTATTGTTCCTCCATTTAGAGTTGAGATGTCATGACAGATTGCTTATATATATATATTGTCTGAGATATTTATATAGTATTGATGAACTAGACAACGTTCTACCATCGATGTTGCGGCATAGTGGTGCTCAGACTTAGAGTACTGCTTCAAGCCTTCTTTAGGATATAAGATATAGGCTAAAAGTATACTCAATCACAACTAGAAAATATTTCCAAAATATTTGTTTTGCTGTCCTTATCAATTTGAATGCTTGATTTACTTGAATAATTATTTCCTTCTTTGATGATATCTTATCTTACTCAATATTGATTTCTTTGTTCAATCTATCTTTAAGATGCCGTCGAAGACGCGATCCCAGCGCTCAGGCACAGTGTCAGTAAGGTCGGTCACTTTGTCGCCTCAGAGGAAAGCATCAACAGATACTGCTCCATCTGCTCCAGCTCAGAGGGCTGCTTCACTGGTCCAGGTGGGCATTTCTGTGGCAGCTGTCGGGGGTGCTCCACCTCCAGTCCAGAGGATGGTGCCCACAACTTCACAGAGGTTGGTACTTACAACTTCAGAGGAGCTACCACCACCACCACCAGCAGTTGATCCGACGTAGGTGTTTTCACTCTTTCAGCAGATGATAGAGGCACAAAGGACCCAGGCGGAGGCCAACAGTGCCAGTCTGAGGTCATAAGACAGGGCATTAAGAATGCCTACTAGCTTAAACTTGCCACAGTCGAAAGAGTTGCCTTGGTTTTGCCATAGGTAGCTCCACCTCAGCCCGCCCCACAGCAACTAAGGCCGGGGACTATCATTGACTTCAAGAGGATAGGGCCCAAGGACTTTAACGGCTTCGAGGGGTTTTTGTATGTGTATGACTGGATCAAAGACATAGAGAGGAACCTACGGATGACGAAGAATCCAGAGAGACTACAGGTGGTGGCAGCAGGAAGCATGATGTATGACATTGCTTTGACATGGTTCAGGACAGATCCGAGAATTTCAACACCTGGACTTACTTGGAAAGATTTCAAAGAGCTTTTTGTTATCCCCTAGTCCCAAATATGTAAGACTAGGAAAACGTAAGCATGCCAGCCGTATGTATATGACAACTCTAATATATAGAAACCATAACACATACGTACGCTATTTTATGAATAATAATAGTTCACAAATGGTATATAATTTTACAAGTCACAGGCATTACTAATCTCATCCACAAAAACAAATAGAAATATATATAACCAAATACGATAATGTACCAAGAATGAAATAGTCAAGAAAAAACTAATGGTCGGGTGGAAACATATCCACTACCAACTAGAATATAAAAAATAACAAAATAAGTACATCATCTAGTGATCAAGAAGCTTTAAGGGAAGACCTCCTCAAAAGAGAAAGAAGTAGTAAGTCCTGATTTATGCTCCTATAAATAGTCATGATCTTCTATACCTGGAAAGGGTGCCAGGTCCGTAGAGGGACATAACAAATACACAAAAAATTGACATGCATAAAAGTAAAGCAATAAATAATAAAATAGGGTAACTAAACCACCTATGTGATATGCACTCGAGACAAATCTAATGGCGCATGAGGGGAGAGAAATAGAAGAACATCCATCCCACCAGATGTTTCAAAGAACTCGGAGGGTTACACAGTTGTACCATTTTTGCAGTACAGTAAGAAACAAAAATCCTATACGCTTACTAGTAGATCCTTCCCTCCCAATGAACTATCCAAATCGTATATGCGGTGCAGACATAAAGCAAATACATCATATAATATCTAGAAAACTAATCCAATACCAACTACTAACACAAGACTCGAACTTTTATACCGATGATCAGTCGACACGCTAGTCCATACACTCTCTCAATCAAATAGTGAACATATTTAAAACAGTGTCAGAAGATACCACGCATCTTTATAACATACCAGGTAAGTCAACTACTTCTAAGATGGGTGCACACAATTAAACAAATAAAAACTAGGCATAATGTAAACTGAAAAATACAATAAAGCAAGGGGTACTTGCTGTAATGCCCCGCTCCGCGCCGGCGTTATGTATCAAGGTGAGTGGGCAGAACTTCGTTCTCTGATTCTTGCACGCCTTAATAATAACCTGAGTTTTTGCTTGTAATGTTTTCTTAAGAGAATGATAGAACCTGCCTTGCATGTTAATGAACGAACTCACCTAGCTTGTCTTTGAAATAATGCCTGCTTAACGAGAATCCTGAATCGCCTGCTTCGAGTGCATGAATATGTTCACTATCGTCTATGCTTCGAGAGAACCATACTGTGCCTGAACGTGTTCAAGTGATAAGTCGGATTGCCCCACAACAATGAGTGTATTCTGATGGTTCGTCTCGTCTGCATAGTAGAGTTTATTTGATAGTGTTCCATGCATTCGCACGCGGTCGAACAATGGCTATTAGTGGAGAGCTGAACTGCATGTGTCACGGCTGCTACCATGATAGTGCAAAGCAACCATGAGTCACAGCTGCCTCTAGCATCAGATAAAGAGTCATTGGTATGCTGTTCCACCAGCTGCCGATCCTGAGTTACTCGGGGACCGCCCTGCATATAGCTAAGTCATTGTGTTGGCTTGGATAGTGACTGCCCCTAAGAATGTGCATCGTGTGTCTAGCTATGCATCAGACCCTCGAGTCGCACGAGACACGCTACGCACACCCTGAAACATAAACGGTTTGCTTGCTTGCATATTCAATATGAAACTCTGTTTCCAAACATGTTTCTAAACAAGTAAATCGACTATGCTAGAACTGCATGAAACGAACCTAGGTAAAACTAGAAAGATCACTAGTAATGTAATGTTTTATAACATGATTACTTAGTGCCTGTTTGAGTGAATGCTTGTTTCTGTTTAGTTGATTTATCTCACCAGTACTTGTATAAAGTGCTGACCCACCAACAGTTTACTTGTTCGCAGGTACTGGATCGTCCGAGGGAGCGATAGGCGTGCCACAGTCCCGAAGACCCAGAATCCTGGTTTCGATTGTTGCCCCGAGAATGCTATCGTATAAGGGGACATAATGTATGGAACGAACGTGTGCCTTTGCTAAACGAAACCCAAGTTGCCTCGATTGTCCCGAACACTCAGTTGGCTAATGCATTGCATTGCAACAAGTCCCTTTCCGCTGCTTACTCGATTGATGCGATGATAGCCAACTATCAACTTAAACGATTGGCCTTGCACGGCGCAACCCCAGGCCCGTGCGGCATCACGTCCCCCGAAAGCTCGAACGGGCCATTCGCTTGGCTCCCTTCCTCCCTCGCACCCGCGACACGACGTAAGCATCGAGTAGAGGATTTTGTGTTCCAATGGATCTAGTGGTACCGATAGCTACGCTTGGGCTAGATTCAAAAATTCGATAGTATGGCTTGCCCTCAGGAAGTCTCGAGGACGAGACTTTTTCTGAGTGGTGGATGATGTAATACCCCGTTCCGCTCAAACGGCAAAGTGCAAACGTCCCGACCTGCCTCCTTCAGCGAGGCAACTCGTTTGAGGCAAGGATATCCAGACTTGGTCCCTACAGGAGTTCGGCTTAGGCTTTCAGAGGCTCGCTCGCAGTATCACTCGACCGAGGCGGATCATCGCTAAGGTGGGTGGCTACGGTGAACTTGTCTTTGCTTAGCCAGCACACATAAAATACGGAAGGATACATGCTAGTCTCTAGGTGAATCACCCCCTGCATGCTAATAAGAATCCAACGCACCTAGCTAAGGGAATAATCCCAACTTGTACTGCTTGTCGCTAGAACATGGAAATAAAATATTGCTTATATGTTCAGACCCTCGCATGTTACCTTTGCCTCGTACAACTGGACCCGCTATGCCTCGAGTAGAATGAGACAAATGTATATCAGTAGTGCACTGTTAACTCCCTAACACTGCACTCCCTAGATAACTTCGCTCGGAAAGGCCCCGTACGGTTTCGCTCGGCTTACCTTCGGGCCCGAGCGAACTTGAATGCTTAAGTTATACAAGTGCATGCTTGCCTGCTTTTATGTATTGCCTAGTTTCAATGCTTGTTGCATAACTATGCCCCGACTGTGAAACACTCTGCTTGTCATGCATTCATTTAGGTTCTCCTCGGAAGACTACCTGATAGTCGTTCCGTGCATGAATAAACCTGAATATACCTGGGACCGTTAGGTTGTTAAGGCAATTCCCGAACCAGAGAACTTGCGCAAATCCTGTGATCCAAGAATCCCTGCTCATTGAGCAATACTGTCCTGTACTGAATCAAATGGCTCGTGGAGCCGATACTCAACATTTAGAGTAATCCTGACCCTGCCTCAACAAGTTACATATATATATATATATCCTGACTTGAACTTGTTCCATGAAGCTTGTTCAATATGTATATATCCTGCCCTGAACTTGTTCCTGTACCTGACCTGACCCTGAAGATTAGAGACTTGCATGGTCACAGGACCACTTGGAAACAAGGTTTTAGTTCCGCAAATGGTCGCTGGGGCACTGGCACCGATCTGATCCGGACGAAACTCCTGATAGTCGCCTGCTATAGGACGGAATGCCCTGGGATGTCCTGCTCTATGCGTCACAAGATATTCCGTACTGAGACTAGACCGTCCAATATGGCACCGTGCCAGTGACCTCATGTTCATATAGATAAGTCATCCTCGCTTAGCGGCTACCCTCGTGCGAGTTACTGCATCGCATCGAGAATAAATGAACACCTGAACGATCTTGTTATAACAACACTCATACACAAAGAGCACTTGATCATAGTATGCAACACGTCTGATATTTCCTGTAACCCGTACGCCCAGAACGGGATCTCGCACTGAAACGCTTGTGTTTGCATATGCTTTGCCCTGAATGCTTATACATGTTTCTACTTGAATTAACTTGGTTTGCCTTGGACAGGGAAGGACAAATGGTAAGTTGGTAAGTCTCGCCGTGTTTCCTCTCATGTCGCACGGCGCACTGCCACACGGATTAGGCTATTCAAATCTTGCATAAAACTGATCCTAAGGCAACTAGAAAGACAACTTAATAGTTGGTGCAAGAAACCTGTACTACGTGTTTGGATTTGACGAGCGGGCGAGTAGCCTCCCCACCAGTGCATTCATGTACTGATAACCCACCAGATTGCTTGCAGGGTGCGGGAGAACCTCGTTCGGTGCGGATGCCTCCCTCGTGCGTGCTAAGGCGTGGAGTTCAACTCAGAGCCTTGGAACGCTGCGTCCGGAACTGAAGCACATATACAAGACATAATGTTGGAACATCGCCTCGCCTGAACATCGCCTGAACATTCCTGTATATCATCCATAAATGTAGCCACTTGGCACGCTTTTATGTTTCAGAGAGAGCTCGAGCGACTTGTAATCTCGGCTATACGCCGCCTGTAACACTTGTTTTAATATAAATAAAAGAGCTTGCTTTACTCCAACTTGTGTTTCCATGCTTCCGCTATATTGTCGACTCAGTGAACCTGTTACCGATCGCCTATGCATTCATGATTCCGCTGCACTCGGACAATCTGTGCGACTCTGTGGCTTAGAACTCTTATCGCCAGCCAACGAACCACGGCCTTGCACGGGCACAACCCCAGGCCCGTGCGGCATCACGTCCCCCGAAAGCTCAACTCGGGCCATTCGATTAGCTCCCCTTCCTCCCTCGCACCCGCGGGACGGGCGCGGTCATTCGTGTCCGGCGCACCGAGGCACGGTGATACGTGTCCGGTTCGTTACTTCCCGGCCGCACGGGCGTGGGGCAGGGCAGAGCGGCGGCCCGGGCGGGACCGGGGCATGACAGAATGGTATCAGAGCGGAATCGATTCTCTGGCCCAAACTGTTGCTATGACTCTGAGATATTATCGATATGGTTTTGCAAAGAGCGTTCCATACAATAAGTCCATAGATATTCTCAAAGTGTAAAATGTTTCCTGAACTTGAATTGCTTGATTGTTTCGATTGAGTACGGCGAGGGACGGCACTATCGCTACTCGGGATATCGAGAAGTTTATCCTTGAAGTTTCGAGGACGAAACTTTTTGTTGGTTGGTAAGTATGTAACGCCCCACTCCGCGCCGGCATTATGTATTAAGGTGAGTGGACAGAACTTCGTTCTCTGATTCTTGCGCGCCTTAATAATAACCTGAGTTTTTGCTTGCAATGTTTTCTTAAGAGAATGATAGAACCTGCCTTGCATGTTAATGAATGAACTCACCTAGCTTGTCTTTGAAATAATGCCTGCTTAACGAGAATCCTGAATCGCCTTCTTAGAGTGCATGAATATGTTCACTATCGTCTATGCTTCGAGAGAACCATACTGTGCCTGAACGTGTTCAAGTGATAAGTCGGATTGCCCCACAACAATGAGTGTATTCTGATGGTTCGTCTCGTCTGCATAATAGAGTTTATTTGATAGTGTTCCATGCATTCGCACGCTGTCGAACAATGGCTATTGGTGGAGAGCTGAACTGCATGTGTCACGGCTGCTACCATGATAGTGCAAAGCAACCATGAGTCACAGCTGCCTCTAGCATCAGATAAAGAGTCATTGGTATGCTGTTCCACCAGCTGCCGATCCTGAGTTACTCGGGGACCGCCCTGCATATAGCTAAGTCATTGTGTTGGCTTGGATAGTGACTGCCCCTAAGAATGTGCATCGTGTGTCTAGCTATGCATCAGACCCTCGAGTCATACGAGACACGCTACGCACACCCTGAAACATAAATGGTTTGCTTGCTTGCATATTCAATATGAAACTCTGTTTCCAAATATGTTTCTAAACAAGTAAATCGACTCTGCTAGAAATGCATGAAACGAACCTAGGTAAAACTAGAAAGATCACTAGTAATGTAATGTTTTATAACATGATTACTTAGTGCCTGTTTGAGTGAATGCTTGTTTCTGTTCAGTTGATTTATCTCACCAGTACTTGTATAAAGTGCTGACCCACCAACAGTTTACTTGTTCGTAGGTACTGGATCGTCCGAGGGAGCGATAGGCGTGCCACAGTCCCGAAGACCCGGAATCCTGGTTTCGATTGTTGCCCCGAGAATGCTATCGTATAAGGGGGCATAATGTATGGAACGAACGTGTGCCTTTGCTAAAGGAAACCCAAGTTGTCTCGATTGTCCCAAACACTCAGTTGGCTAATGCATTGCATTGCAACAAGTCCCTTTCCGCTGCTTACTCGATTGATGCGATGATAGCCAACTATCAACTTAAACGATTGGCCTTGCACGGGCGCAACCCCAGGCCCGTGCGGCATCACGTCCCCCGAAAGCTCGAACGGGCCATTCGCTTGGCTCCCTTCCTCCCTCGCACCCGCGGGACGGGCGCGGTGATTCGCGTCCGGCGCGCCTAGGCACGGTGATACATGTCCGGTTCGTTAATTCCCGGCCGCACGGGCGCGGGGCAGGGCGGAGCGGCGGCCCGGGCGGGACCTGGGCGTGACACTTGCCTTCCAAGCCAAGCTGCGAGCATAACATGTCTAGTCCGGAGCTATCCACATGAACGTCTCAAACACCTACCAATTAATTATTACTCTAATTAGACACTTATTCTACCAGTCAAAATAAGTTATTATCTTGTTATTAATCCTACGTTGGTTGCACATGCAAGTAACTACACACCAAAATATTAATAACCATTAACATAGCCAAAAACTATTTTTTTTTAATTATTAAACTATTAATTCTGTGATTTTATTTGAAAATAGGATTTTTTTAGTGGTATGGTCATCTCCTATAATTTCTATGAGTCCAAAACTAAGTAGAACCCAAAACTAGGTCATAACGGGTTACCTCTAGTCACCAAAAATTAATTTTTGACAAATAAGTAAATCTGGAATAATTCTTACAAATCCAGAATAAAAATATAATAATATAATTTTTATCACGTCCAGTCCCAAAATATGTGGGACTAGACACGTAGCAATGGCCAGCTGGTACGACTCCGTAGGGCTTTCCAATTTAATGGACCCGACGAAGCGCACTTATGCTGTCCATGGTCAAGTGATCCAATTTATAATTTAAATTCTAACATGCAACAAGTAAGCTAAATCTTTATCCATGGTAAATAATCTCAAGAAAGAACGATACGCATCATTAGTCTGCAACCCAATAATACATCTGTTCGAATAGACCAAAATAACAACATAGGTCTATAAACACTAGGCTATAAAAGAAGAATAAAAAATGGAAAGTAGTATATGACTGTAATAGCTAACATTTTAAAGATACCTGCAATGATGTCCACACTCCCCTAGATCAAGCATCTTACAATCTGCATAAATAACTTGGAAGGGAACTAGGTCCTTAGAGGGACGTAACATGATACAAAAATATATGCTATAAAGTAAATACTGTGAAAACTCGAGGGTGAACTAACCAGCTAAGTGAAATACAATTTGAGGATAACTTAGTGCATATGGGAAGTGTAGGCTAGATATATGTTGGCGTAATTCACCAATTACCACGATTGGCTAGTATATGCCACATATGCCCCCATAACAAGGGCACTCTGCAATATAATAACGTCTAGCTCCGAATAGCGTGGCATCTGTACATGTAACATCCATCATTTTGGAGAACATAGAATCTGCATAGTATAACGTCCATATCACTCCGTAGAACGTAAAATCTGAATAGTATAACATCCATATTGCTCCGTAGAACGTAGAATCTGAATAGTATAACGTCCATATTATTCCGTCGAACGTAGAATCTTAATAAAGGTAGTGGGTGTCCCATACACCTACTAGTCGTCCTACCCACCCAATGCCAATGTACAAGTCACGAATACGACATGGATATCTCGTACTATAATGCAAGTCACTAAAGAAATATACAACTAAGCTAAATACTGTCACACGTGTTGCTCATACCGATGGCCAGTCAAGCATCAAGCACGAGTCCCTATATGAACTCACTTTGTGCCGTGCAAAGATGCGTGTCAAGGCCTAGGGAGTCATATTAATAACTCCACAACTTTAGATGCGTCCACTAGACACTAGGTCAACCACAAGTCCTAATGTTAACTCCTTCGTTGACTGCACCCGAGTCTTTCTCGGACGTGCACAGTTAAATATAATATTAAAACAATAAAACATGCAACTAAATAATAACTTTATTTAAACAGTACAATAAGGCAAGATATACTTGCTTGGGTCCTCAAACTATGAGTGCCAATAACCTACTCCCGAAGTCTCGCAGGACAATCCAATTGTCCTATATATATTCTAATATAATATAACATCAGTTGTTATACTAGCACATACACAAACATGATTACACTGAACTCAGAAACTACGCAAGGCAGGGGTAGTACTGGTCAAGTGTGCGTGTCTAAATGCACAGGTGTCATGTCCTCGAATACTGTACATAACAAGACAAACAACTAACACTAACACAATGTCCAACTCTCTAAATCTCGTATAGCACTAACACATGGTCTAACTAGCAGGTGAGGGTACACATAAGGCAATGAGTTCAAAAATACGTTTAATACATAACTATATATCACCTTAGTATATTATCTAGTATTATTCAATACTTATAATTATATTAATAAAGCTAGGTCTACACAACATATATAAATATGTGATATTCACACTAACAATTTAATTTCCATGAAGTAAATACTAAACCTAATTATTATTAAAATAATTATTAACCTAATTTCCCATGAAGTATTCATATATTTAAACCTAATTATCATACACACATGCATATACACATACCAAATATTAGGGTTTTTACCAACGGAGTATCATATAACGCACACATGAAGGAAGGGGCAAGCTACGAACCTTGATGGGCACGTACGGGGTCGACGATGACGATGATGATGACGATAGTGATGATAATAATGATGATGATGAGGAGAAGGAGGAGGATAATGATGATGATGATGATGATGATGATGAAGATGATAAAGGTTGCCCGCTACTGTCGAAGTTCGGCATGGTCGGGTCGATGGAGATGTCGACAATGATGAGAAGGGGAAGTGGTAACTGGGAGATGGGAGGAGACGGTGGCGGGGATGAAGGAAGTCACTGGTGGATGGGCTGTGGAAGAGGAGGAGATATTGGAGGCTGTCGTCGAGAGGCCGTGAGGGAGAGGTCTGGGCCGACGGATATGAAAGTCTGGCGAGGTTGGGGTAATTATGAAGTCGAGGATGGCAGGGAACGGGGTGGCTGTTGTGGCTTGGTGGTTGGGGGAGGTCCGGTCATGGATGTTGACAGCAGGGGATCTCATGGAGGTCCGACGGTTGAGATGGAAAGACGAATTCGGGGAGGAGAGGTGGTGCTCGTGGAAGATGATAGGGATGTCGATGATGGTGGTGATGGGAGGAGATGCTAAAGGAGGCGGTGGCTGCTGCTCATCATGGAGAGGTTGGCTGCCGGTTGTTGTGGGCGGAGGTCGACAGGCCGGAGATGGGGTTCAGGATGATGTTGAACAGGCCGAGGACGATGGAGAAGGGTGGCTGCTCGGTAGAGGATGGCCGAAGTTTGGCCGGAAGGGGAAGTTAGGAAAATGGAAATATGAGGGGTTGAAGTTTAGGGTTAGGTTTTGGTTTAGAGTTTGTAGTTTGATGTTGGTGATGGTGATGAAAATATTAATGGATAGGAAGAGTTTTGCATGAGGGAGAAGAGGGGTGCTAGCCTAGGGATTAGGGCTGGCCTATGTATGCCTTGGGATGTGGTTGGCTCATTGGGAAAGGGTTGAGGATGAGGGATTATATATAGGAGGGTGTGTGCGGTAAAGATGATGCTCCATTTTGAATGAATGGCCAAGATTCAATATGAAGGAGAAGGTACAAACAAAAAAGAGATAGAAGGAGAGAGTTGGACCGGTCGAAGAGGGTGGGGGGTTGGTTCTTTATGTGCCTTGACCAATAGGATGGTGACACCTCATTGCACTTTTGCATAGAAGTCCCCAACAATTGGAAAATTGCACAGAAAGTGGAAATTGGGATTTAATGGAGGAAAATACCATATTTGGTGTGATGTAGTGGATTAAAAGGATGTGTGGTGTTTAGTATGAGTCTTGAGGGTGTGAGTGGGGGTTTGGTTTGATGTTGGATCTAGTTTTGGGTTAAATTGGGTCCTTACACCAATTTAATTAAAATTAATGTAAATGGTGTTCTAAAATTAATTCGGAATACATAGGGTTAAAATTTTGTGGAACACAAGTATCATGACGTAGTAGACTCAGAATAGAATATTGTCATTAATTGGGTTGTACAAAATGGGTTGAGATTGTGTCTCCAATTTCGATTGGAACGAACAAGGATGCAAAGTTAGATTTATTTGGATTTAAAAATGGACGTTTATAACGAATATTGCATAACCAAAATAAAGCACAAGGGAAGGTATTTATGAGTTACACAAGGCTCAGAATGGAAAGGCTGGCATGTCTAGGAAAAGTGTGTGAAATTTGTTTGAAGGTAAATACTAGTGTAGCGCTCCAAATATTGAAGCGACGGAATGGTGCACTAAGTGATATAAATATTGCACAATAAATCAAAAATACTGTATTCTAATTCTAATTGGCTTTAAACTATTCTTAGTCTCTCTATCTAAGCTAAGTAGACCTAAATTTTGGTTGAGAAATTTTATAATCTACCCAACTTATAAGAATTTTGTCCTCGAAATTAAAACAAACACATAATAGACTATAAATTATCAAGCAATGCTACGAACATACCTAGGACCGGTGGAGTTGGCCTTTGCACTATCTGTTGGGCTCTTTTGACATACTGGGAATAATCTTGAGCCTGATGTCGGTTTGACCCGCATTTCAAACACTGTCCAAACCTTCTTCTTCAACTTGGACGGTTAATATCTCAGTATTCTTTCCTAGGTATAACGTCATCATCCTATAGTATCCATAATAAAATCATGCACCCTAACTTCTTATAATCAGTCCTATCAGCGACAAGTCTAATCGGTCAGTCATACCTAGTCTAGAAGCTTAACTCAAACAATTTTTAGGAGAAGTATATGTAATGAAATACAACATAAGTCTCTACTCAATACATAGTAATAAGGATATATATATAAATTATGTAATAACTATCTATTCAATCATTCTAAATACCCTAGAATAGAATGCAATCAATAATAATAAGAATACCAATCCTAAAATCTAAAAATCTATTGGCTAGGGTAAATTGAAAATATGTTCCCATATACCAACCTACTACTAAGGATTAGGTTCAGCAAGCTTATGTCCTATTAGTCAAAAGTCTAAATTTCTATCCCTAATATTCAGCTACCATTCCTGTCAGACTCCTATCTTCCATTTGTACCCCATACTCACGTGTCAATATATAATCTAAGAATCTAGTGGTAATCATCTACCGATCGACCAATGAGTCAGCGTGTGATCTAAACCTGTATTTCATTTCTTGAAATAAGACCTCTGTAGACTGTCTAACTCTGAAAGGTAAAGAGTGAGCGGACTTGGTAGGTCGATCTACGATCACCCATACCGCATTGCGACCACTGGGACTCCTTATAAAGCTCGTACCGAAGTCCATAGTAATGTGCTCCTATTTTCACTTAAGTATCGGGTATGGATTTAAGTAAACCTGCAGACCTCTGATGCTCAGCCTTGACCAGCTGATACACTAGGCACTTTGCCACAAAGCGGGCTATCTTCATCTTCATTCCATGTCACCCATAGTACTGCCTCAAATCTCTGTACATCCTGAGCCTCCTGGATGAATAGAGCATGCTGAACTGTGTGCCTCCGATATCATCTCCTGACGAAGTTCTCCATTCGGGATATAGAGACGATCTCCATATCTCAAAGTCCCGTCCTCGTGTATACGTAATCCTGTCTGCATCTCGGCCTCTGTCCTCTGTCGAAGTCTCTGGAATCTGGCATATGTTGGCAAGGCAGCCTTAATTTTCTCAACAAATATCGATTGTACCTGCTAACTTGACAACTGGCCGTCTGCTCCGGGCATAATGACCTCTATACTCAACTGCTCTAGATCTCTCAACTGGTGTTACTAGGTAGTCAAAAAGAATGCCATGGGCCTCCTGCTCAATGCTTCAGCTACTATATTGTCTTTTTTCGGATGGTACTGTAGCTCAATCTCAAAGTCTGCCATCCCTCGAGTCAACGTCCTTGTCTCCGGTTCAGTACTTCTCTAAATTTTAAAAGAAACTCGAGGTCAGGTACTTATCGCGAATCTGATCTTGTTGCCACTCTACCTTTTTAACTTGAACCTGTGGTTTCTCCTAGTTTACCCCATGTGTACCCTTCATCCAAACTATATGGGTACTATCTTGTTTATAACTGGCCATCCATTGTAGGTAGTTCACAATATCCAACTCAAGGCTATAATATCTGTCGATACTCTCATCCTTCAATCTAATTACTCTATTTCAGATACTAGCTCAACTAATCGAGTTATCAGTGGTAAAAGCATGATCCTAATAGAAACTGACAACCAAATAAGTCAAGTACATATAATCTAATTTGAAAGCTAAATTGTAATACTCAAGTTATCTCATCATCCAAATATTGGGTCTAACAATCTACGTCTAGCAATCTACCTATCTGTTTTAGCTTAGTCATATAATCATCATGATCTAAAGGGTGGGAAAATTTCTGATACTGTAAGTCACTAGGTAAGTAGGGGTTAACCACTATGGTTTTCTACCTAAAGTGATATTTTATACCATATTTTTATTAGTATCCAATAATCTTCTTCTAGATGTGAATCTAAAATTCTGTCTTGCCAAGTTCATAAGGCCGTTCCTTGTATCACTACCATAAGACTACAACTACTTCCTTTTATTATTATCATGAGGCTACAACTAATCCTAGTATCTAGCTATGTATTTTTTCAGACAACCTATCAAATTATTATTATCATGAGGCTACAACTAATCTTAGAATCAAACAACCTTTCTAGCTTCTAATACTTACCAATCACGGCTATCTTAAGTAAGGGTAGGGTCTAGTTGTAAGTCTCTACTTCTATGTCTAATTCTTATGCCAACAGTCTATACTAGCTCTAGCAACAAGAAAGAACTTATCAACCTTCTCTACCATGGTTAACCATCTAATCAAACAACCTATCAAATATGCCATCTGTAATACCCCGTTCCGCTCAAGCGGACTGCCGATTCAAACGGCAAAAGTGCAAACGTCCCGACCCGTCCTGCTCAGGCGAGAATACTCGTTTGAGGCAAGGATATCCAGACTTGGTCCCTACAGGAGTTCGGCTTAGGCTTTCAGAGGCTCGCTCGCAATATCACTCGACCAAGGCGGATCATCGCTAAGGTGGGTGGCTACGGTGAACTTGTCTTTGCTTAGCCAGCACACATAAAATACGGAATGAAACATGCTAGTTGCTAGGTGAATCACCTCCTGCATGCTAATAAGAATACAACGCACCTAGCTAAGGGAATAATCCCAACTTGTATTGCTTATGCTAAAACATGGAAATGAAATATTGTTTATATGTTCAGACCCTCGCATGCTACCCTTGCCTTGTGCAACCAGACCCGCTATGCCTCGAGTAGAATGATTTGTATATATTCAGTAGTGCACTGTTCACTCCCTAACACTGCACAACCCTAGATAACTTCGCTCGGAAAGACCTCGTACGGTTTCGCTCGGCTTACCTTCGGGCCCGAGCGAACTTGAATGCAATAAGTTATACAAGTGCCTGCTTGCCTGCTTTTATATATTGCCTAGTTTAATGCTTGTTGCATAATTATGTCCAGACCGTGAAATACTTTGCTTGTCATGCATTCATTTAGGTTCTCCTCGGAAGACTACCTGATAGTCGTTCCGTGCATGAATAAACCTGAATGTACCTGGGACCGTTAGGTCGCTAAGGCAATTCCCGAACCAGGGAACTTGCACCAATCCTGTAAACCAAGAATTTCCTGCTCATTGAGCAATACTGTCCTGCACTGAATCAAATGGCTCACGGAGCCGATACTCAACATTGAGAGTAATCCTGATCCTGCCCCAACAAGTTCCATATATATATATCTCCTGACTTGAACTCGTTCCATGAAACTTTTTCTATATATATATATCCTTCTTAGAACTTGTTCCTGTTCCTGACCCGAAACCTGAAGATTAGAGACTTGCCCGGTCACAGGACAACTTGGAAAAATAAGGTATAGTTTCGCGGACGGTTGCTGGGGCACTGGCACCGATCCGATCCGGACAAAACTTCTGAGTAGTCGCCTGCTTCGAGCGGAATATGGTGCAATGCCTCCTGTTTTGCTTGCGCACTATTCCGACAAGAGACTATGCCGTCCACTAATGGCGCCGTGCCAGTGACCTCATGTTCCTATAGATAAGTCATCCCCGCTTAGCGGCTACCCGCGTGCGAGTCATTGCATCGCATCGAGAATAACTGAACACCTGAACGATCTTGTCATAACAACACTTGTGCATAAAGAGCTCTTGATCATCGTATGCAACACACCTAATATTTCCTGTAACCCGTACGCCCAGAACGGGATCTCGCACTGAAATGCTTGTGTTTGCATATGCTTTGCTCCTGAATGCTTATACATATTTCTGCTTGATTTAACATGGTTTGCCTTGGACAGGGAAGGACAAATGGTAAGTTGGTAAGTCTCATCGTTTTTCCTCTCATGTCGCACGGCGCACTGCCACACGGATTAGGCTATTCAAATCTTGCATGAAACTGATCCTAAGGCAACTAGAAAGACAACTTAATAGTTATGCACGGAACCTTTATTACGTGTTTGGATTTGTCGAGCGGGCGAGTAGCCTCCCTACCAGTGCATTCATGTACTGATAACCCACCAAATTGCTTGCAGGGTGCGGGAGAACCTCGTTCGGTGCGGATGCCTCCTTCGTGCGTGCTAAGGCGTGGAGTTTAACTCAGAAGCCTTGGAATGCTACGTCCGGAACTGAAGCACATATACGAGACATAATATTGGAATATCGCCTCGCCAGAACATCGCCAGAACATCGTCAGAACATCGCCTGTGTATCATCCATAAATGTAGCCACTTGGCACGCTTTTATGTTTCAGAGAGAGCTCGAGCGACTTGTAATCTCGGCTATACGCCGCCTGTAACACTTGTTTCATTATGAATAAAAGAGCTTGCTTTACTCCAACTTGTGTTTTCATGCTTTCGCTATATTGTCGACTCAGTGAACCTGTTACCGATCGCCTATGCGTTCATGATTTCACTGTACTCGGACAATCTGTGCGACTCTGTGGCTTAGAACTCTTACCGCCAGCCAATGAACCACGGCCTTGCACGGGCGTGGCTAACGCTCGTGCGGCATCACGCCCGGATAGATCAAAGGATATCGTTCCGCGGAAGCGCTAGCACGGTGATTCTCGCCTAGCGGAAACGACCGATTTGCCTGTGGGAGATCGGGGTGTGACACCATCTTCGTCTTAACGAGGATCTGCTCCTGGAGGAAGTCACCGTGCGCGAGCATCCATCTTTCCGAAATAAGGAAGATGAAAAACAATAATAATGGTGTAGACGATAATTGAACGAATACAGTAATAAAGTCTAAGGGCAACACTCGAATACAAGAGGATTTTTTAAAATCAGTTATGGATTTAGATCTTATTTAACATTAATCCTAAGTTGCAGGCTCGTTCGGTACAGTAACGTAACCGAAATGATATGCTCTGACCTGCATGGGCCACCACTAAAACTATGTCATACCTCAGTCCTAAAATACGTGGGACTAGACACGTGGCAATGGCCAGCTGGTACGACTTCGCAGGACTTTCCAATTTAATAGACCCGACAAAGCGCACTTACGCTGTCCATGGTTAAGTGATCCAATTTATAATCTAAATTCTAACATACAACAAGTAAGCTAAATCTCAATCCATGGTAAATAATCTCAAGAAAGAACGATACGCATCATCAGTGTGCAACCCAATAATACATCCGTTCGAATAGACCAAAAGAATAACATAGGTCTATAAACACTAGGTTATAAAAGTAGAATAAAAAATGGAAAGTAGTACATGACTGTAATAGATGAAAATGTAAAGATACCTGCAACGATGTCCACACTCCCCTAGATCAAGCATCCAGTAAACTACACAAATAACCTGGAAGAAAATCAGGTCCTAAGAGGAACGTAACAAGATACACAAATACATGCTATAAAGTAAATATTGTAAAAACTCGAGGGTGAACTAACCAGCTAAGTGAAGTACAATTTGAGGACAACTTAGTGCGTTTGGGAAGTGTAGACTAGACATATGCTGACTTAATTTACCAGTCGCCGTGACTGGCTAGTATATGCCACATATGCTCCCATAACAAGGGAACTCTGTAATATAATAACGTCCATCTCCGAAGAGCATGGCATCTGTACATGTAAAGTCTATCGTTCTGGAGAACGTAGAATCTGTATAGTATAACATCCATATCACTCCGTAGAACATGGAATCTGAATAGTATAACGTCCATATCGCTCCATAGAATATGGAATCTGAATAGTATAATGTCCATATTGTTCCGTCGAACGTGGAATATGAATAAAGGAAGTGGGTGTCCCATACGCCTACTAGTCGTCCTTTCCGTCCAATGCCAATGCCAATGTACCAGTCGAGAATACGACCTGGACATCTCGTACTATAATGCAAGTCACCAAAGAAATATACAACTAAACTAAATACCGTCACACGTGCTGCTCATACCGATGGCCAGTCAAGCATAAAGCACGCGTCCCTACATGAACTCACACTATGTCGTACAAAGATACGTGTCAAGGCTTGGAGAGTCATATTGATAACTCCACAACTTTAGGTGCGTCCACTATACACTAGGTCAACCACAAGTCCTAACGTCAACGCCTTCGTTGACTGCACCCGAGTCTTTTTCGGATGTACACAGTTAAATACAATATTAAAACAATAAAACATGCAACTAAATAATAACTGAATTTAAACAGTACAACAAGGCAAGGTATACTTGCCTGGGTCCTCAAATTGCGAGTGCCAATAATCTACTCCCAAAGTCTCGCATGACAATCCAATGGTCCTATATATATAATATAATACAATATAGCATCAGTTGTTACACTAGCACACACATAAATACGATTACACTGAACTCAGAAACTACGCAAGGCAGGGGTGGTACTGGTCAACTAGCAGGGTCAAGTGTGCGTGTCTAAATGCACATGTGTCATATCCTCGAATATTGTGCATAACAAGACAAACAACTAACACTAACACAATGTCCAACTCTCCAAATCTCGTGTAGCACTAACACATGGTCTACCTAGCAAGTGAGGGTACACATAAGGCAGTGAGTTCAAAAATATGTTTAGTACATAACTATATATATCACCTTAGTATATTATCTAGTATTACTCAATACTTATAATTATATTAATACACCTAGATCTACACAACATATATAAATATGTGATATTCACACTAATAATTTAATTTCCATGAAGTAAATAATAAACCTAATTACTATTAAAGTAATTATAAACCATATTTCCCATAAAAATATTTATATATTTATACCTAATTATCATACACACATGCATATACACGTACCAACTATTAGGGTTTTTACCAACGCAGTGTCATACAATGCACAGATGAAGGAAGGGGCAAGCTACGAACCTTGATGGGCACGCACGGGGTCGACGATAACGATAATGATTATGGTGATGATGATGATGATGATGATGATGATGATGAGGATGATGATGATGATGAGGAGGAGGAGGAGGATGAAGGGTACCACTGTTGTCGGAGTCCGGCGTGGTCGGGTCGATGGAGATGTCGATGATGATGAGAAGGGGAGGTGGTGACTGGGAGATGGGAGGAGACGGTGGCGGGGATGAAGGAAGTCGGTGGTGGATGGGATGTGGAAGAGCAGGAGATGATGGAGGCTGTCGTCGAGAGGCCGAGAGGGAGAGGTCTGGGCCGACGGAGATGAATGTCCGGCGAGGTCGGGGTAATGATGAAGTCATGGATGGCAGGGAATGGGGTGGCTTCTGCGGCTCGGTGGTTGGGGGAGGTCAGGTCGTGGCTGTTGACAGCGGAAGAGGTCGTGGAGGTCCGACGGTTGAGATGGGAAGACAAAGTCGGGGAGGAAAGGTGGTGCTCGTAGAAGATGATGGGCATGTCGACGAAGGTGGTGATGGGAGAAGATGCTAAAGGAGGCAGTGGCTACTGCTCATCGTAGAGAGGTCAACGGCCGGTTGCTGTGGGCGGAGGTCGACAGGCCGGAGATGGGGGTCGGGATGATGTTGAACAGGCCGGGGACGATGGAGAGGGGTGGTTGCTCGGTGGAGGATGGCCGAAGTTTGGTCGGGAGGGGAAGTTGGAAAGATGGAAATGGGAGGGGGTGAAGTTTAGGGTTAGGTTTTGGTTTAGAGTTTGTAGTTTGATGTTGGTGATGAAAATATTAATGAAGAGGGAGAGTTTTACATGAGAGAGAAGACGGGTGCTAGCCTAGGGATTAGGGCTGACCTATGTATGCCTTGGGAAGGGGTTGGCTCATTGGGAAAGGGCTGAGGATGAGGGATTATATATATGAGGGTGTGTTTGGTGTAGATGATGCTCCATTTTGAATGAATGGCCAAGATTCAATTTGAAGGAGAGGGTACAAACAAAAAGAGGAGAGAGAGAGAGAGAGAGAGAGTTGGACCGGTCAAAGAGGGAGGGGGGTTGGTTCTTCATGTGCCTTAACCAATATGATGGTGACACCTCATTGCACTTTTGCATAAAAGTCCCCAACAATTAAAAAATTGTACAGAAAGTGGAAATTGGGATTTAATAAGGGAAAATACCATATTTGGTGTGATGTAGTGGATAAAAAGGGTGCGTGGTATTTAGTATGAGCCTTGAGGGTGTGAATGGGGGTTTGGTTTGGTGTTGGGTCTAGTTTTGGGTTAAGTTGGATCCTTACACCAATTTAATTAAAATTAATGAAAATGGTGTTCTAAAATTAATTGGAAATACCTAGGGTTAAAATTTGGTAGAACACACGTGTCATGGACATAGTAGACTCAGAATAGAATATTGTCATAACTTGGGTTGTACAAAATGGGTCGAGGTTGTGTCTCCAATTTTGATTGGAACGGACATGGATGCAAAGTTCGATTTATTTTGATTTAAAAATGAACGTTTGTAACGAATATTGTACGACTAAAATGAAGCACAAGGGAAGGTATTTATGAGTGATACAAGGGTTAGAATGGAAGGCTGGCACATCTAAGAAAAGTGTGTAAAATTTGTTTGAAGGTAAATGCTAGTGTAGGGCTCCAAATATCGAAACAACGGTAAGGTGCACTACGTGATAAAAATATTGCACAATAAATTAGAAATACTGTGTTCTAATTCTAATTGGCTTCAAACTATCCCTAGTCTCTCTATCTAAGCTAAGTAGACCTAAATTTGGTCGAGGGGTTTTATAATTTTAAATGCTAAATATATGGATTTTAGGTCGGAGTTTAAGTCTTAAACTATCGGGGTCAAGTTTTGTCAAAACTAGGTCAACTTGCTACATAAAATACCTAGAATTCTAATTTTTATAAATAAAAAATAAAATAAATATATTTGGTAAAAATCAATAATGAATACAATAAATACTATTTTTTTTATCCATACAAAAATAATTAGAATTTTACCATATACAAGTTGATCCTATTAGGGTTGGCAACCAAACTTGTTAGTATGCATGCCAAGGGATGATACATTGGTGTTGTGACAATATAATCATCAAATAATATAATTTTGATATAATTTTAGAATATATAATTTCTAAAAAAATAATACTTCATCAAGAAAATTTTAGGATTTTCTATCTATGATCAAGTCCTAACAAGGTCCAAGGGTCTCCAACATGCATATATCAAAACTAGGTCAAAACTACCCATAAAATATGCTCAAACTCAAATTTAATAAAAGTTAATAAATCTAGAATTTATTATAAAAACTAAATATATTCCCTATTAATATCATCTATATAATATATTAATAAGAATTAAAAAGGATTTTGAAGGAGGTTTTATACATGCACAAAAGTGTTGAGTTGAACCTCAAAATTAGGGTTCAGGGGTTGCATGAGTTTTTCAAAATAAAATAATAGAGTTTACATCATCACACATATATATAATCTATATTTATATATAAATTAAGAAGAGATTAAAGTAGGAAAGGGAGAAGTATTAAAGAAACTTACTAGAATAAGAATAAAGGAGATGCTAGGGTTCTTGGATGGAGGAGGTGGTTGTGGTATCCATGTTAAGGTGGGTGGTCAGCCTTGGTAATGGAGGTGGCGGCTAGGGTGATGGAGGAAGGAGAGAAAGTTAGGAATTTTTGTTCGGCCGATAGCCACCAAAGACCTTTAGAGTTTGAGGTATAGATTTTTGTTTTGCATTGCTAGTGATTGATTATTTGCTTTGTTAGAGTACTAAGGTTGTGTTTCATGCGAGGTTGGTGGTCTGATTTTCTTGAGAATTTCTCTGACACATGGCACGATTCATTTTGGTGGAGGCAGAAAGCTTAGTCCATGATTCATCAGACCTTTCAGTATTCTTTAGAGGGTCGGTACAGTTTTATACAGACTAGACTTACCACCTTCATTGGAGGGAGTGCATAACGTATTGTACATGTCATAGCTGAGATGGTACATGGCAGATCTCAGTCATGTGTTGGATCACTCGGAGATAGAGGTGGGACCTACTCTTAGCTATCCAAAGCAGCCAGTTGAGATTCTGTATCGAAGAGAGAAGGTGCTGAGGAACCAGACGATTCCTTTGGTGCGCGTCGCATGGAGTAATCACTCGCCAGGAGAGAGTACCTAGGAGCGAGAGGCCGAGATGCGCGAGCGATATCCATATCTGTTCGAGCTGTGAGGTATAATTCTTTCTTGCATTGTATTGTTTGCTTTTGGTAGTTAGTTTCTTCCTTAATTTCGAGGATAAAATTTTTCTAAGGTAGGCAGGATTGTCACCCTCAGATTTCCAATCAAGGGTAGTTTAGTAATTGACATGGATATTTTAATTAGGGTATTTTGTATTTAAATATTGTGCATGTGTGAATATTTATTTATTGTATTATTTATTGATTGATAGTTGTAGTATTATTTTAGACTTGTGTAATGGACCTAAACATTTATTAGTTGCATGAACCCAATATTTCATATTACTTTAGATGGAGCCCAAGAATTAGGCCCATTGTTAGGAGGATGGATTAATTAGTGAAACCATTAGACTAAAACCTTCCCTCCCTAATTAATTTCTTCATGAGAGGCCCCAAGGGATAAATAGGAAATTTCAACTTGCTTACGGAGAGGGCTAGGGCCGGCCACCATTAGAGGAGGAGAGAGAGTGTCTCTCTTATTTTATTTTCTATTTCCATTAGATCTAGTTTTTCCCTCTTTCAATTTCCTTCATTCCCTCATCAATTCTCCACCAATTTCTTCACAAATTCCTTCCCTATTCTTTATTGGAGGCTTTTATATCAAGTATCTAAAAGAAGGAAGCAAGAAACAACAAGTAGGAGGCCAAGATCTACAAGGAGAGGAGCTATATTTTATTTGGGGACTCTTCATTGGGAATCCTTCTCCTAATAGGTATATTCACTTTTACCTCTTATGGTAGACTCTAAATCTGATATTTAACCATAAAAACTAACCCACATGCATAGGCTACCCATAGGAATTGGTTTTAGGTTCATAGGAGATCTATGGTGGAAGTTATATGCATTTTGGTATCAATTTTAGGAGAATTCCGAAATTGGCACATGTGGTATTTGTCAAGTGGTCTAATAGATCAAATTGACATATGATTGCTTATTTGTGACTAGTGTTATATCCATAATTGGGTATGTGTAGTCCGTATCTCGTCAATTTGGCGATACGGGTTAATTTTGGAGATTTTCCTTCGACACGGAGACTTGTGCATATCACATTGTGACGCAGACACATAGATGATCTAATTACTATATGTATTATTCATATTTTGTATATTAGACTTGCTCGTATCCTCCGGGATGCATTTGGTTGTGTGGTGGAGCCTTATCGCAAGAGTATTATAGAGTTAGTGTGATACGGGTGCAGTGCACTCCATGTGTTTGGTATTTTGCTCTTAATTATATATGTATATATATATATATATATATATATATATGATATTTTATATAATATATATATATGTATATGAGTATGTATATAGTTAAGTATATATGTGTGTGTATAAGTGTATATAGTTATGTATATATATATATATATATATATATATATATATATATATATATATACATATATAGTTTGAGATACAAATAGAGAGATACCTTGATATATATCTATATGTATATATATATGAGGGTTGATACATATATTAATAGAGTGTATATATATGTGTATATATAGATTAACATAGAAGAGATGTATGTATATGTATGAGTGTGGTTGTGTGGCTGTGGGTGTGTATCAGCAAAGGATGGAGAGACCTGTGCGCGTGCAATCAGTGACTGAAGAGGTAGAGCCATCATAACAGGGAGCTACTACAGCTATGTTCAACAGTCACTGAAGGGGGAGCAGCTCGAGCAACTGTGCACACTACACAGAAAGGAGTGCATAGGAAGGAGGCAGGCAGCCAACTGAGGGGAGCAGTCCACTACAGCCAAGAGGTGTAGTCCTCAACACCAGTACGCAATAGCAAGTATCAGTAGGTAGCTGCGTCAACAGCAAGGGGAGACAGAAATTATGTGCAGCACCAAGTAGCTGTGCACTGTGCAGCAAGAGCTCAGGCACAAGAAGGGATCAGCACAGGGAGTTAATTGTAGCCATATCAAGGGTGTTCAGCAGAGCAGTAGCAGTCATCTGCCTACATCAAGAGCACAGCAATGAGCAGGAAGTACATTTAGTTCAGCAAGGACTAGGACAGTGCACAGGTATCAGTGTATCATTCAGTATCGGTATCCATATTTGTCCAGTTTATTTCAGTTTTAGTATTAGTTAGTTATCAAGGTATTTGGATTATGGGTCGTTAGCAAATAGTTAGTTTAGTGTTCAGTGTTAGATGGTTAGTAGCTTAGTTGATTAGTTATATTGGTTAGAATATTTAGTATATCACTAGTTATAAATATATCTACGTATATAAGTTATTGAATAAGTTAGATAATTATGTATACTATTTGTTATATATGTTAGTAGTCATATATATTGATATAGTTAGTATTTAGAGTGTTAGCTTTATATTTTAGCTATATGTTAGAGGTTTTGAATTACCTCGGGATACCAAGGTATTGGGTCGATACTCAAGGTATTGGGTTGGGGTATCAAGATAGGTAGTGTGATACGCATTGGTGCAAGGCTAAGGTATCATAGTTTTACTGATTTGTTATAATATTATGTATATTGACTTGTATATATATATAAAAAACACTATTTTCATATATAAAAACTTGTGTATCTTAGGATACGGCTTTTTGAGTATTTCTTAGTATCATAGCTTAGCTAGTATAGCTTAGTTTCATAGTACATTGACTTAGTATCCTAGTATTAGACTCTTGCAACCTAGATTTAATCGGTTTGACCTAGAAATGACTTATTGACCTAGAATTGTATTAACTTAACTTATTTTCATTCCTGAATCTTGTATTGATGCAATATACCATATATAAGTCGGTGTGACACCAGCTTGGGCATCGAGAGACACACCTTGCTCAGGACTTCAGGAGAGTACATTTCTCTGATAGTTTTTAATTCATAATAGTATATATATACATATTCTAGAATTGTATACTTGATTCTGACACAGTGATTTCACGGACTTGTACTATATGGATCCCGTCATGAGATATTATCCCCTACCGTGTTCAGCGGGTACTTGTGTACATGTATTTTATCGTGTATATTGGGTATTGATTTATATTCGTGTTCACACACTACACGTGTTCAGTATGCTTATTCGTGTACACCTACTGCTCGTGTTCAGTGGTTATTATATTCGTGTAAACACACTGCTCGAGTTCAGTGGTCATATTCGTGTTCGCAGCGTGTCATGATTGGATTTATTGGTATTAGTTGGGGATAGGAGAGTAGGAGTTGATTATGTGATCAAAGCCCCATTGTTAATCGTATATATTATGGTTACATACCTCACTTGTAATCATCTTACCTGATCATGTTCACCCAAATCGATCACATAATGAACTTGTATTCTGAGGCACATTAGTTTAGATTGCAGTTATTTTATCATATTGCTGATATTCATATTATTGTTCTATATTCGTACATTACCTGTATACCTATTGTTCATTCATTCATTCATTCATTCATATGTTTAGTAATCTTGTAATTTATTTCTATTATCTGTTTTATATGCTCGATTATGTTATTGAAACTGCTTTCAAAGGTATGTACTTTGCTCCAATCCCGACTGGATATATTTTTCCAAATGATTAGCTTATAGAGCAGTATCCCATATTCTACGGTCCGCAGGACGGTATACCTATAGAGGATACTCCTATAGACTAGGAGGACTTAGTTGCAGAGCCCGATGAGATCTAGTTATTTGTGTTGGCATTTTTAGACTATTATATTTGTAGGGATTCATAGTTTATATATTATTTTAGATTATGGATTTCATCTTATTCTTTCCTTAGCTATTCATTCATGTTCTATCTTCCTTAGTTTGTTTTATGATTAAGATTAGTTATACTTATGAGATACCATATTATTTCTCCGTTTGGAGTTGAGATGATTGATAGGTACCATATTATATTATTGAGATATTATATAGTTAAACATGACCCAAATAACGTTCTACCGTCGATGTTGTGGCGTAGGCTGGGCGTAACCACATACTCATGCCCGAATATCCGGGTGCGGGTTGTGACACCTGAGGATAGTAGTGGAGACCCTCAGGAAGGAGAAGCTGTTTGGCAAACTTTCAAAGTATGAGTACTTCCTTGATAAGGTTAAATTTCTCGGGTATGTGATTACAAAAGATGGGATCTCAGTGGACCCAAAGAAGATCGATATCATCAGTTGAGTTATGGTCTACCCCGAGTTTATTAGCAGAGATCATGAGCTTTCTTGGATTGGCAGGCTATAAGGTTTGTTCAGGATTTCTCCAGGATTGCAGAGCCGATGATTAGGCTGACCAAGAAGGATGTGGAGTTTGTTTGGACAGAGGAGTGTCAGACTGCCTTTGAGGAGATGAAGAAGAGGTTGACTACAGCTCCAGTATTGATGTTGCCATCAGGGACATAAGGGTTTTCCATATACAATGATGCTTCGGGTAAGGGTTTGGGATATGTTTTATAGTAGAATGGAAAGGTGATTGCTTTTCATTCCTGGCAATTATGCCCGAATAAGAAGAATTACCCTACCCATGACTTGGAGTTGGCAGCGGTCATCTTTGCTTTAAAGCTGTGGAAACACTACTTGTACGGAGAGTGTATAGAAATCTTTATAGACCATAAAAGCTTGAAGTATGTGTTTACACAAAAAGAGATCTATATAAGGCAGCAGCGATAGTTGGAGTTGATGAAGGACTTTGATATTTCTTTGTAATACCATCCAGGAAAGGCCAACGAAGTCGCTGAAGCTTTCAGCAGGTATCTAGTAGCTATGTACTTGACGAGGGACCAATATTTATTGGCATATCATGATAGCTTAGGTATTGAGGTGCTAGTTCTTGGAGTTGTGACATAGATGTAGGGACTTCATGTACAATCAGAGTTGATAGACCGGATCAAAGAACCATAGTTCAAGGATGAGTCTCTGAGGAGCATCATAGCGTAGGTACGAATGGGATTGAAAGAGGACTTTATTATTGCAGAGGATGGATCATTACAGTACGATATCAGATTGTGTATGCCGAGTAGAGAGTTCCACGAGGAGATCCTTCAGAAGGCACATCGATCTCAGTACTCTATGCATCCTGGTGCCAACAAGATATATAGAGACATAAGAGAGCATGTTTGGTGGTATGGTATGAAATGGGAGGTGGCGAGCTTCATATCCAGATGCTAGGTATGTCAGCAGGTAAATGTGGAGAGGCAGAGGTAGGTGGATTGCTTCCGCCTTTACCTATTCCAGAGTAAAAATAGGAGCATGTGACAATAGATTTTGTTTTATGGCTTCCGGGTTCTCTAGGAGGGAAAGACGCGATTTGGGTCATCGTAGACTGGTTTACCAAATTGGCCCACTTCTTACCATTCAAAATGGGTACGTCTACGGAGAAGCTCGCGAAGATGTATGTGCGATAGATAGTCAGATTGCATGAATTTTCTGTAAGCATAGTCTCGGATCGGGATTATTGCTTCACATCCCACTTCTGGAGGAGTTTATAGGCTAGCTTAGGCAGCCAGCTCAAATTTAGTACCATATATTACCCTCAGACAGATGGGCATTCAGAGAGGACTATCCAGACTCTCGAGGATATGCTATACACCTATGTTTTAGAATTTAGAGGCTCTTCGGAGGATCACCTTCACCTGGTAGAGTTTACTCATAACAATATCTACCAGGTCAGTATCGAGATATCACCATTTTAGGCGTTGCATGGACGGAGATGCCGCAGTCCATTATCATGGGATGATGTTGGTGAGAGGGCCTTATTGGGACCAAAGATGGTCGTGGATGCAGCTGAGAATGTGAAGCTTATCAAGGATAGACTTCGGGTGGCACAAGACAGACAGCGACATTGGACCGATAGCCACTAGAGATCTTTGGAGTTTGAGGTATAGTTTTTGTTTTGGATTGCTTGTGATTTCTTATTTAAATTGAGTGCTAAGGCTGTATTTTGTGCTAGGTGGGCGATCTGGTGTTCTTGAGGATTTTTTTGACTCGGGACACGATTTGCTTTGGTGGAGGCGGGATGCTTAGTCCACGGTACATCAGACCCTTCGGTATTCTTGAGAGGATCGGTACAGTGGCCTACAGATTAGACTTGCCTCCTGCCCTAGAGGGAGTGCACAACGTGTTCCACGTGTCGTAGTTGAGATGATACGTGGCAGATCCTAACCATGTATTGGATCGCTCGAATATCGGGTGGGTCCGACTCTCAGCTACCCAGAACAGCCGGTGGAGTTTCTGGATCGCAGGAAGAAGGTGTTGCAGAACCAGACGATTCCTTTGGTATGTGTCGCATTGAGGCATCACTCTCCAGGGGAGTCTACCTAGGAGAGAGAGGATAAGATGCACGAGCGATATCCTTATATGTTTAAGCTATGAGGTATAATTCTTTCTTGCTTATTATGATTTTTTTTGGTTGTTAGTTTCTTTCTTAAATTTTGAGGACGAAATTTTTTCTAAGGTGGGTAGGATTGCCACCCTCACTTTTCCAAATAGGGGTAATTTAGTCAATTAGCATAGTTATTTTATTTTAGTAATTTAAATATTACTTAGTGTGCTATATAACTATTTGGTGCCTTGCATTATTTATTTATAGTTAGTTGACTAGCCTATTATTTAGACTTGATACTAGTGAACCCAATAAGACTTGTCATGACAACTAGTAAGCCCAACATGGACTGGGCCTATTAGACCATTCTCTCTAATTAATTAGGAGTATTAGATTAATTTGCATTAGTGTATAAACTTTCCAAAATATTCCTTCCTTAATTACTTTCCATGATTAATCATGTAGGGGTAACTTAGACTTTTGCTTGTGACTTAGAGAAGGAAGAAGGGGTCGGCCAATATAGCGACACTTTTCTTTCTCTCTCTCTTTCCTCTTCATTTATACTAATTTTTAGATCCCAAAATTCTTAAATCCCTAATTTACTTTACCCCTCTATTATTTTCTCTCAATTCACTCAAATTCTCTCCCATTCTCATCACTCAAGGAGCATTGAAGCTTAGAGTTACAAGGAGCACTAGGAGAAAAAACTTTGGCAAGGAGATTGTGTCCAGATTATGTCCGTGGAAATAATTCATTGGCAATCCATCTCCCAATATGTATAATTCTAAATTTATCTTCATTTTGGGTTCCAAATCATGCATTTGACCATTAGGAACCCTCCCATGGCATATAGCTCCCTATAGGAAGAAGTTCTAGGCTATTTAGATGTGTATTATAATTTCTATATGGTAATTTATATCCATTTTAGGAGAATTACGAGATTGACACATCAAGTGTGTGTCATGAGACTAATTTAGTCTATTTGGACTTAGATTTAGGTTGGAAGACTAGCTAAGTGTCCACAATTAGACACGAGTAGGCTGTATCGCGATACGGTGTGATACCGTATGATTCAGAGCTCATTTTGGGGTTTTTGTATAATTCTTTTTAATTCCTATTATAACAAGTTCTAATAGCTATTATTATATGTAATTGATATGTGTGTATGATCATCATGGAGAATTCTGAGTTTTAACACTTGGGATGGATATGTATCATGAGTATCCTATTGATACACTTATTGTATTTGATGAAATGGGTATTGTTATATGTAGGGTGTCAGCCCAAGCAAATTATTATGTTAGGTATAGATGATATTAGTTATATATATATATATATATACTCCCCCACACACAGACACTTACATACACTATCAGCCAACTCCCTTCACTAACATCACACAAACTCACACAACTGAACCACAAACACACACTCATATATATAAGTGGTATGATTATGGGCAGGTGTGTGTGTATGTTTAAGTTACTGCCTTGTGCACTTGCTCGAGCAGTTAGTGAAGTTAAGAGGGGGGTTACCTAGTAGTAGCATCAGCAAGTGACAGTAGCAGTATCGGACCTGTGCACATAAGTGAACAGGTGGAAGGACACAGTGGGTTCAGTAGCAGCTATACAACTAACTGTGGATGGTAGATACTAAAACAATATATCACACAGATATCAGTATGCAAGTCTGTATAGAGGTAATATTTAGGTAGGGTATCAGTATACCCAAATGGGACGTGCATTCATGGAGGTAAGTGTAATATGGGATTGTGTATAGGAGTATTAGTTGGGCACTTTTGTGGAGTGTTAAATTGGATAGTGAGATAATGTACAATACACAAGTATAAGGGATTAATGATATGCATTCAGGTGATTGGGTATCCTAGCAGGAGTTTGTGAATGCAATTAGAGCAGTAGCAAGGCTAATCAAGTGTATATGAGAGTACCTTAGAGTCTGGGTACATTAATGAGTGAGGTAATAGAGGACTATTCATGTATCAGTTAAGATACCAGTCAAGGGCATTGAGGAGGAACCTGGATGAGGATGGGTATCAGTTTTAGGCCAGTAAAGGAAAACAACATGTGTTATTTAGCAGTTAGTTGGTTAATAGATATAGGTTAGCATGTTAGTAAGTTAAGTTATCTCTTAGTGTAGTAGTTTGATAGTTAAGTACATGTTGGTAATTATTTAGTATAGTTAGTGCATATCCAGATATTAGTTATCAATAAGATGAGCCAAGTTACTTGTAGTACACCATTATATCAGTTAATTGTGTCATTATTAGTTAGTTATTGTATCAGTTAATGTATGTTAGTGAGGAAAGTGTGATATCATTAGTAGTTAATGTATTGGTTGGATACATTAGTCAGTATGAATGTTAAGTTATTGATATTAGTTAAGGTATCACTTAGAAACCTAGGTAATGGCCTAGTATAGCTAAGATAATCTAGTATTAGTTAGTTAGTAACCTTTATAGACTAAATAACTTAGTATGGACCTAATACGACTTAGTTAAGCTATAATGACTTAGAAATTGACCTAGAAGCATGCATTAGTGTATTTTAACCCATTTCTCATTTATTACACCAATTGACATAATATTCCTAAATAGGATTGTGTGACAGCAGCTTGGGCATTGAGAGACACCTTTGCTAAGGACCATAGGCGAGTACATCTCTCTGTTAGTTTTCAGTCATGATAGTGTATATATCACATGTTCTAGAACTATTTACTTGATTCCGACATAGTGGCTATATGGACTGGTAATAAGTGGATCCTGTCAGGGGATGTTATTACTTACCATATTCAGCGGGTACTCCTTCACATATGTTTCATCGTGTGTATCAGGTATTGATTATCATGTACTTCGTGTTCACACACTGCTCGTGTTCAATATGCTTATATTAGTGTTCGTAATGTATCGTGATTAGATCCATAAGTATTGGTTAGGGACGGGGGAGTAGGAGTAGGTTATGTGATCAAGCCCAAGTGTATTCATATACATGTCGATTACATATCATACGTGTAATCGAGTTACCATATTATATTCATGTTCAACCTAACCCGATCACATAACGAACTTGTACTCTAAAGCATATTAGCTAGTTTATCTATTTTCTTTACCTTTAGTTATTCCATATTCTATGTTCTTCCTTTCCAGTATATTACCTGATTACTTTAGTTTATTTTCATTCCTATTTCTAGTTCATCTTGTATTCTTTTCTATTATTTATCATATATTCTCTACCATGTATTTGGAACTGCTTTAAGAGTTTTATACTTTGCTTCAATCCTGATTGGATATATTTTTCAAATGACTAGCTTGAGGAGTAGTGTTCCACTTACTACGGACCGAAGGATGGCAAGACATTAGAGGATACTCCCGTAGAGCAGGAGAACCTAGTGCCAGTGTCTGAGGAGGCTTAGACTTATATCATTTAGACATTGTATTAGTCTCATTTTAGACTCATGACATGTATATTATTATTGTGGGAGTTGTTTGTGTTTAGACTCATAGTGTGGACTAGTGGATGTATTTGTGATTCTTATTTCACCTTTTCTATTCTATATCGTGCTTTATCTTCCTTTATTTGATATTGTGATTGAGTATTGGATACCATTTGACATATTAGTATTTTTCTCCATTTAGAGTTGAGATGGCATGACAGGTTCCTTATATATATATATATATATATATATATATGCATTGTGTGAGATATTAAGATAGTATTGATGACCTAGACAATGTTCTACCACCGACGCTACGTCGTAGGCTGGGTATTGTTCACGTACTCGTATCCTTATTCCTGGTGCGGGTCATAACAACACCCCTTCACACAACTTAATACAAAAATTCCTACAGTCCTTGTGTACACTACCTGATACCAACCTCTTCACAGTATTGTAAACCCCCTCACCCAAAATAGGTATTTTGTGTATATTTTATATTATTATATTTATTATAGATATTAATTTTTTTAGAGTAATTTCTTAGTTAATTAGAAAATAATTTTTTTTTATATTTACTTATATAAATATTTATTTAGAATTATTTTTAGGCTATTTTAGATTTATGGAGATTTTTTTAGAATTTTTAGGTAATTAACACATAAGAACCTAAATTTTTAGGACTTCCATGATTTACTATGAGACCAAACTTGCATATTATTCCTACCAAATATTTATTTTAGTTTAAAATATTTAATTATATTTTTCTGTAATTTATTTAGAATTTTAAGAAATTTATTTAGATTTTTGAAATTATTTAGGATTTATTTGGATATATATAGTATTAATATTAGATAGACGATAATTTAGTGTTAATAGATATTAATAAGATTATATATAAATTATTTGTATTATCTTTAATTCTATTTAAGATTATAAATTATTGAGATAACCTCAAACTCTATTTTTTTAAATTAATTCAAATCCTGAGCCTACTAGGAAGGTAACTTCATGCATATCCTATCCTTATTTAAACTGATCCTAATCATATCCAAATTAGCCAATCCTAGTTGTATTCAATTAAGTATTGTCCACCATTATAAATGCCTCATCATTCATATTTTTTTTTACCAAATTCCCCTCTTTTTCGTCCAAAAACAGTCAAAATTCGTCATAAATTCAGCCTCATTTTCTAGTAGTTATGACGACTTAAAAAGACGATATCTCCTAGCTCCGAATCCAAACGCGCTCCAGTTTTTTTGTTAGAATCATATCAAGATTAGTTTTCTGAATATATAAATTATTTTAGTAATTTCAGAACCTATTTTTCCAGAATATTCCGAAAGTGCCAGTTGTCCGAAATCAGACGCATTTTCGTATTTTCAAGATTTTGGGAGATCCCGAACTCGGAATTACGAACCGTTGAAGTTTCAAAAAGCTGGCATAATAAACTTCCAGAAAAGTATTTTTACAGAATTTACAATATAATTTTATTCTACTGTAAAATTCGTGCAACGTAGACGTAAATAGGAAACCACCGAAAACTGTCATCTGTGCGCCCTTGTGGCCATAACTCTTTACAGACTTATGATTTTATGAAACTGTGGATTCCAGAATTCATGTAGCATTAAAATCTATAGGATTCCATACATAAATCCAGGATTTGAGTTGATTGAATTTTTGGTCAATGGATTGCCTCGATTTGCGTGCCACGGACACAAATCCGTGAAGTTGACTTTCTTTGGGCCAAAATTAGAGTTTATCAATAAAATCATATTATAATAAGATTAAAATACTATTTTAGGTTATTTATTCAGAAATAAAAAATTGATTAAAATGGAGGAACCTATTCACCCACTTTTGTAACCTAACTTGTTTAATTTATGTGACGGGTAAATCGGACGACGCCTTGAAATGCGACTTCATCCTTTTTCAGAGCAGGCAAGTATACCTTACCATTGTACTATTAATCATCCATATGTTGCATGCATCTTTATTTTCTGTCTTTAGTTCATATATTTTAATTGTTATATAAAATGCAGCGACGGTGTCGTCGCGATATATTTTTATTTATGTATTTGTATTGACCTTGTTTATGAGACTACCCCATTATCATGTAGCATCATTAGGTTCATTGGCCGTGACACAATTGTTACACGAGTGTGAGTCTCATATAGATCACGGACTGCGTGACAGGTCTGGCCTCCTGTACGTATGGGTCGTGCGTTAGGGATAACTGCTAATAGAAACTTTGTATGCTAGAAGACTTAGCAGTTATTAGAGGTCTATGGTCATAGCCTATTATAGTATGGTGGTCTCATCCTTATCCTTGTTTGGTTGCAGGATTGGGCTAGGGTACTAAGAATAGGCTATGAACTAAATTGTGTCATGGATGTGACATGCTTAGAGCATGGGGTGGGGAGAACAACAACTACCGCATTTAAACTCCTTTATACTTTTTCTATTGTGCGCCCGGATTCTTCGTTGGAGATACGGGTGGTGATGACCATTATATATTATATATTATCAGGCGGGCCTCCGGCGTTCAAAAGACGACGTGCCTTTTAGGCCCCTGGATCTCCGAGATAACCATGCCAATCCCAGTTTTCAGCCAGATACCTAACTTATGGAAAAAGTTGTTCTTAACTGCATTCACTTAGACGGTTAGGCGACCCCTTTGGATATTTATTTCAGTACTTTATTGGCATGCTTTTATGTATCTTGTTATGTCCCTCTGAGGACCTGGCCCTTCCAGGTGTATCTGTTCGTGAGTATTCGCAGGAGCGCAGATTCGGATGGTTACATATATTTTGAGGATGTCTTCTCTTCGAGCCCGTGATTATGAGATGGTATTCTTATATTGTATTTATTGTGTTATACTTTTTTATTCGAGTTGGTAGTGGATTTGTTTCCATCCAACTATCATCCTTAGATACTTATTGAGATCTAGTTTCATAGATACTGGTTATTTATCTATATTTAATTTTTGTAGATGAGATTTAGATTATTTCCTGTGACTTGTGATAGATTTATACCACTTGTGGATTTGATATTCATATTACAGCGTACGTATGGGTTTAGTTTCCATATATTGGAGTTGCCCTATCTATGCTGCTGGCATGCTTACGTGTCCTAGTCCTACGTATTTTTGGGACTAGGGCATGACATATTTTTGTAGTGGCCCATACAGGTCGAGAGCATATTATCTCGGTTACGTTACTGTACCGAGCAAACCTGCACATAGGGATAGAGTATAGGATATCATCCACAATTGACTATAACTCATTCCTTTCAATCTGTTCTATCTAAATAATCGCATCCTACTTGATTCCTGTGTTTCCCTAATAATTCCTTGAGTATGGCATTCTCCTAGAATATAGAAATCCTTATTGTAGATGATAATTAGGGTAACACACCTATTAAGAATACGACTAGTGTATTGACACATCATTAAATTAGAATACCTAATGAACCCTAGCGTCCCTTATCTATAGATTGGTTTACCATTACCCCTTGATGTATTTATGAAGACTTGAGAGTAGTATAAACACTACTAGGATTAGTTTAAAATTTGACCATAATATTTGACCCTAGTATTGAGGAACCAATAGAAAACCAAGATTGAATATTAGGACTGAACCTAACCTTCATAGTTAGATAGTATTGGAGAACTATAAACTTAGATCATTGTCTTATTATTAGTAGACAGCACCTCAGGAAGCCTAGAGGAATGTAATCAACATATTTTTTTTTCTTTTCCCTTGATCATGCCTCGAACGTAGCAACTAGCATCCCACCCCCTTTAGAAAACCATGATACTATCTAGATCCCTCTATTTAAATTTTATATACTGTTCCTCTGCGACCTTAACGATCGCTGATTGCACGACGAATAAATTATCTTCTTCTTTTCTTCATCTTTCAACTCATGCCACATGACACCTCTGATTATAGACCAAGATGATTTTATTCTATGTTAGGATATATAGCTTGCTAGGATTTTGGTTGTTAGTCTTGAATTTTGAATTATGTGATTGATAGTTAGAACTTGACAGTTTAAGTTATTCTTGTAGATTGCGACCTGATGAATATCCTTTAGTTTTTGAATCGCGTAACATGTACCCCCACCTCGATACCAGTTATATACCCTTTCCCCTTGACGGACAGTAACTCTTCTATCCTTACTATTAATACTTGTTCTATAAGCGCTATGACTAAGACTTAAGACGACCATGACCTATGTAATATAAAATGATACCCTAATAAGTACCAAGACCCCTTCTCGTAGACCTTAACAGGAGCTTCTACGGTATCCTCAAGGCAATTACAGTATTAGTTTATTGTTTTAAGTTGGGTAGTATACCCCACAATATAGCATCACATAGTCTTTTGACCTATTATTGAAGTGTAACTGAACGACATTACCTGTATGCTAGCTTAGGACGACAGTATTTTTTTTAGACTATAGAACTTAGAGGCTATACCCCTACTTTGTAGACTATCGACTTAAACAAGGAATTAGTATGGCAACTATAGAGATTATAGAGTCTTATCTTTTTGTGAACTTGAATTATTATGTACCTTCTTTCATCATAATCCAGCGTATTTATATTTGCTGTACTGCCTTGACTTATGCTGCTATTATAGCCTAGTTTTTGCAAGCTTATTCTTTATCGAGCTTGTTCATGACATATGTATTATTAGGGAGGCCCATAATAATATATTTCAGAATCAGTGTATTACGGTCTGATCAACCATAGTGCGCTTGATTCGTCCTTCGCAATACTACCTTACGTGGATCGAGATATATAGTTGACTAGTAGACACATATACTTGCCATCTAGATATGTCTGAGCGGATCGTGTCAGTTACATAACAATACTGATACGAGCATGCGAATAAGGATTTACCAAATAGAATTTTAATCCACAACTGCCTTGACAATTCCCTTTTGAATTCCCTAATCGCCTCGACCTCCACACTTCTATTCTAGTACCTTTCCCTTGAACTATTTATCATTATTTTCCGTCTTCTCTTATTCCGGAAAGACGAAACATCGTGCTTAGTATAAGTTTGATATACATATAGTACTAGATATACCCCATAGGCCAATCACAATACTTGGTGATTATATTTTGCAATTAAAGGCATATCATATATGATATATTTGGTGTTAAAGTTCTGAGGATTGAGTAACATGATTAAGTAAATTTGAGAAATAAGTTTTCTTAAATGTAAGAGCCTTATGTGATAGATGGATAAATTCTTAGTTGGATAGCAGTGCATTGTCAACTTGAGAGGAATTTCTTTTAGATTATGATCGAGTAAGATTAGATTGGGAGAGGTTCAAGCCATTTTAATTTTAAAAATTATTGAGAGGAATGATTAAGATAATGAGGATTTAATGAATTATGAAATCTTGATATTGCGGACCAAATATTTATACTTTGAGCACATGATTTAAATTTTGAATATTGAAGGTTGAATCATCGATTTAAATTTTGAGGATAAATATAGAATTTTAGACTTGAACAATTGGTGAATTTAATTCAAAATTTTATAATTTGATGATTTGAATTAAAAGTTGAATTTTGATTGTTGGATCACCTATTTGAAATGTTGAGGATGAAAATTGAATTTAAAATTTAAAGAGTACAAAATTCATAAGTTGAGAATATGAATAAGATTTGATTAGAATTGTGTATTGTTCAAAGTCTAGAGGAAATTATGATAGATGGAAATTGTGATATAAATTTTAATGTGGGATGTCCTACAGATTTGAATTAGATTTGGATATTGATTATTTAAAAATCGAGAAAAGATTATGATTGATTAAATTTTGATTTGAACAGTGATTATTCTAGTTTTGAAGTGACCGCGATAGATTTGAATAGATTTTGTTATTTAAATTTTTGGAAGAGATTGCGATTGACTTGCCTAAAATACGATTGTGAAGGATTTAGCAAATCATGCCTTATTTTTAATTTCGAGGAAGAAATTCTTTTAAGTTGGGTAGATTGTAAACCCCTTCACCAAAAATAGGTATTTTGTGTATATTTTATATTATTATATTTATTAAAGATATTGAATTTCTTTAGAGTATTCTCTTAGTTAATTAGAAAATAATTTTTTTTGTATATTTACTTATATAAATATTTATTTAGAATTATTTTTAGGCTATTTTAGATTTTTAGAGATTTTTCTAGAATTTTTAGGTAATTAAAATATAGAAACCTAAATTTTTAGGACTTTCATGATTTACTATGAGACCATACTTGCATATTGTTCCTACCAAATATTTATTTTAGGTTAAAATATTTAATTATATTTTTCTGTAATTTATTTAGAATTTTAAGAAATTTATTTAGATTTTTGAAATTAATATTAGATATATGCTAATTTAGTGTTAATAGATATTAATAAGATTTATATATAAATTATTTGTATTATATTTAATTCTATTTAAGATTATAAATTATTGAGATAACCTCAAACTCTATTTTTAAAATTAATTCAAATCCTGAGCCTACTAGGAAGGTAACTTCATGCATATCCTATCCTTATTTAAACTGATCCTAATCATATCCAAATTAGTCAATCCTAGTTATATTCAATTAAGTATTGTCCACCATTATAAATGCCTCATCATTCATTTTTTTTTCCCCAAATTTCCCTCTTTTTCGTCCAAAAACAATCAAAATTCGTCATAAATTCAGCCTCATTTTCTAGTAGTTATGACGACTTAAAAAGACGATATCTCCTAACTCCGGAATCCAAACGCGCTCCATTTTTTTGTTAGAATCATATCAAGGATAGTTTTCTGAATATATAAATTAGTTCAGTAATTTCAGAACTTATTTTTCTAGAATATTCTGAAAGTGCCAGTTGTCCGAAATCAGACGCGCTTTCCTATTTTCGAGATTTTGGGAGATCCCGAACTCGGAATTATAAACCGTTTGAAGTTTTGAAAAGCTGACATGATGAAATTCTAGAAAAGTATTTTTCTAGAATTTAAAATATAATTTTATTCTAATGTAAAATTTGTGCAACGTAGACGTAAATAGGAAACTACCGAAAACTATCATTTGTGCGCCCTTGTGGCCATAACTCTTTACCGACTTATGATTTTATGAAACTGTGGATTCCAAAATTCTTGTAGCATTAAAATCTATAGGATTCCATACACAAATCCAGAATTTGAGTTGGTTGACTTTTTGGTCAATGGATTGCCTCGATTTGCGTGCCACGGATCACAAATTCGTGAAGTTGACTTTCTTTGGACCAAAATTAGAGTTTAACAATAAAATCAGATTATAATAAGATTAAAATACTATTTTAGGTTATTTATTCAGAAATAAAAAATTGATTAAAATGGAGGAACCTATTTACCCACTTTTGTAACCTAACTTGTTTAATTTATGTGACGGGTAGATCGGACGACACCTTGAATTGTGACTTCATCCTTTTTTAGAGAAGGCATGTATACCTTGTCATTGTACTGTTATTCATATTCCATATATTGCATGCATCTTTATTTTCTGTCTTTAGTTCATATATTTTAACTGTTATATAAAATACAACGACGGTGTCATCGCGATATATTTTTATTTATGTATTTATATTGACCTTGTTTATGAGACAACCCTATTATCATATAGCATCATTAGGTTCATTGGCCATGACATAATTGTTACATGAGTGTGAGTCTCATATAGATCACGGACTGCGTGACAGGTCTGGCCTCCTGTACGTATGGGTCGTGCGTTAGGGATAACTGCTAATAGAAACTTTGTATGCTAGAAGACTTAGCAGTTATTAGAGGTCTATGGACATAGCCTATTGTAGTACGGTGGTCCCATCCTTGTCCTTATTTGGTTGCAGGATTGGGCTAGGGTACTAAGAATAGGCTATGAACCAAATTGTGTCATGGATGTTACTTTCTTAGAGCATGGGGTAGGAAGAACAATAAGTACCGCATTTAAGCTCTTTTGTACTTTTTCTATTGTGTGCCCGGATTCTCCGCTGGAGATACGGGTGGTGATGACCATTATATATTATATATTATCAGGCGGGCCTCCGGCCTTCAAAAGACGACGTATCTTTTAGGCCCCTGGATCTCCGAGAGAACCATGCCAATGCCAGTTTTCAGCCAGATAGCTCACTTATGGAGAAAGTTGTTCTTAACTGCATTCACTTAGACGGTTAGACGACCCCATTAGATATTTATTTTAGTTCTTTATTGGCATGCTTTTATGTATCTTGTTATGTCCCTTTGAGGACCTGGCCCTTCCAGGTGTATCAGTTCTTGAGTATTCACAGGAGCGCAAATTCGGATGGTTACATATGTTTCGAGGATGTCTTCTCTTCGAGCCCGTGATTGTGAGCTGGTATTCTTATATTGTATTTATTGTGTTGCACTTTTCTATTCGAGTTGGTAGTGGATTTGTTTCCATCCAACTATCATCCTTAGATACTTCTTATTGAGATCTAGTTTCATAGATACTAGTTATTTATCTATATTTGATTTTCATGGATGAGATTTAGATTATTCCCTGTGACTTGTGATAGATTTATACCACTTGTGGATTTGATATTTATATTACAGCGTACGTATGGGTTTGGTTTCCATATATTGGAGTTGCCCTATCCATGCGGCTGGCATGCTTACGTGTCCTAGTCCTACGTATTTTTGGGACTGGGGCGTGACAAGTATTACAGTCGCCCTTCATCTGATACTCCTTCTCTCATACTGGTGTATGAATACATGTACACAAATCTGTGCATTTGTACAGATATATTGTGCTCATGCCTGGAACTACCCAGATTAGTATTCTGTTGAACATTCGAGCATGCATTTTTCCCCTTAGCTCTTTAGCATTGACACCACTTCTTACACAACTCAACTCTACTCTTCAACTCTCAAGTTCACTCCCTCACTGCTCTTTTAACAAGATAACACATCACACACAACTCTTACACACACAGGCTCACCTCTCTTGCACTTAAATACTCTACCAATTATATGATATCAATTCTTAACACACACAAGCACAAGACACTCCCTACAACCTCTACTATCTTGAGCAGTGAGACTCTCCTAGCTTGCATGTAACAGGCAACCCCTTAAATCCCTCACACTCTATTCAAGCATAAACCTGAGCCTAAGTGCCTGACCTCAGTACTCGAATCCCTTACTAAACTGTTTCACAGAGACAGTCCCCTATGCTCTATACTAGTTGATAATACAACTGCACATCTTCACACATTCTTGATACACTAAATCAGATTCTTTATAACTCTAATCTGTACATTCAAAGGCTTTCCTGAATGTACCAAGCTCTTGCCTAGGAATTTGGACCCTTAATTTTCTGATACACCCTTACTCCTTACACATGAACTTAGTTCAGTGTACCTCCACTGCAGATCAGGTAATCCCTATGCTTGTAGTCCACCCCCACAAGCTCCAACACCTGAGCCCCAATAGTTCAGTTCTTGAACTGAAAAGAATACCTACTGCACCATGTACTACTTAACATTCATCTCCAACAAAAAGTGGACATGATTTCAAAATAAGTTACTGATACTATGTATCAGTCAACACTCATATGAACTCCTACTGCCTGCAAAAGCCCTGCAATTCCCCTTGGATTTACCTCTTTTACAGTCAATCACAACACCATACACAAATCCCTCAAGCTCCTTACATGACCTCCCTCACTCACTGGATACACATTACAACACTAGGTACCTACACTAATAATCCAAGGACACACACACTAACTCATATTCTGGAAAAAATCTATACAACAAGCAGTCCTTCTAACGATGCACACTGTCAACACACCCAAAAGTATTCTCCTCAACTGAACTTCACACACTACCACCATTCTCACACAACACCCATCACAATACACTAACACTTACATACTACCCTCTTGTAAACACATGGACACACATGTACACTTAGTATCAACCCTCATAACACATCAACCATACTAGCTAGATAATATATCACACCCCTAATAGGCACAACTTAGTGTCACCCTCAAATGTCATGATATTCATGATACATACCCAAACCTAAGAGTCAAACCCCTAAATTATCCATAATAATTATATAGACATATCAAATACACAATAATATAACTAATACAACTTGTTACAATAAAAATTGAAGAGAAATTACATAAATCACCCAAAATGAGCCATATTTCACACCGTATCACGAAATACCATGATACACTCTACTCGTGTCCAATTATGGACACGTATCTTATCACACAATCCTGATTTACCAATTTATTACCAAATTATCTGCTTACTAACCACTCTTGTCTTGGATTCTCTTTGACAGACATATCTCACAAATGCAGTACATAAGAGGAAAGGTAGGAGTTGTAGGACCGTGTATGGCAACTCTAGATGGGGCGTGAATAGAGTACAGCGTAATAATCTACCCAATTAAAAATTAAGCAAAGTGAAGGTAGTAAATATCTAGCAGTGTATATGCAATAATAAAGTAAGAGACAGAGAGAGCAAACGCAAACACCGCGATGTATACTGGTTTCTCTTTGAGAGAACTAGTCCAGCCCCGAGAACTCGAGCTCGAAGTTTTATCTACTATAATCACCAATAGTGAATCAAAGCTTTTATTCAAAGTCTTGCCACTTATTTATACCATGAGATTTGATCTGAAGTCTCGCAACTTCATACACTACGAGTTTTGATCCGAAGGCTCGCACCTGCAAACAGAAGAGGGTTGATGAACCAAGCTTTTTACAACTCTATAGACTTCTAGACCAAGACCGCACTTGGCACTAGAAGGCTAGGAGTTGATCTTGGAGATAAGAAAGTTTTGACTCTGAGGGTTTACTCACTATAGGATAGAAAGATTGAGAATGGTTGAGTGAGTAAGAATGTGAAAATCTAACTCTATTTATACGGTATTGGCAAGCCGAATTCGGCCAGAATTAGGATGGGGTTTAATTTAAATTTTCAACCATTGGGCCAGGAAATCAGGAGATTATTGAATTGGTTGATTTCATACCAAAAGGGTAACCGAGTTCAATCCGAGTTCGGTCAGAGTTCGGCCTGAGTTCGATTTCTAAGTATGGTAGACTTTGTTAATGAATGTGGCCTGATTTGGTGAATAGGTTCTTTGGTTTATTTTAGTGGACTAGGTATCTAGGTATAGGCACTTTGATTTGTCAGTGTGACTCGGCTTACATCAATCCTAGACTCAAATAAATATTAAATTATATAAGAAAATCAAGAGCACTGATGACGTCAAACTTCTGAAATATCTGCTGACTGGATCAAGATGCTTTTTTCTTGATGGCAGTTGTCCAAAGATAACCAGATATGAGAATCTGAAAATCTTTCAGAGGCTTCGCCCCTGAACTCCCAAGAGGGGCGTTGCCCCCTCCACCCCCGTCCGATAAGTCATAGGCGGTTGGATAAAATCTTCTGGTATAACGCCGTCTTTGGCTCATCCACATATAGCATATATCCATTGCTTATTGCTTTCTGCAAGTACATATTAGACGAATAAGGAAATATATAGAAGCAAATATGACATATTTGGACAATTCCAAGTTTAAGTAGAAGATACTATAGTGAATGATCGACTACCATAATGCTAAACTTAATCGATTAGCCATATTCAAAAACTTGACATAAACATTGTGCCAACAGGAGTTTTCGGGCTTTTTGTCTTGCACAAATTAGCCCTCGATCTAAGTCTAATTAGATCTAATTTATTTCTTGACACACACTTGATGTGTCAATCTTAAAATTTCTCCTAATCGGACACAAATTACCATGTAGATTCCATAATACAAGTCATATGAACCTAGTTCTTGATCCTAGAGGTAGCCCTAAGCCAAAAGATAATTCCTAATGGTTAAATGAATGAATTAGAGTCTAAATTAAGGGATAGATTCAGAATTTACCTATTGGGAGATGGATTTCCAATGAAATACTTAATGGACACAATTGTGACACGATCTCCTTGTGTCACTCCCCGTTCCCGAAATGTATATTTTAGGATATATTTATTTCTTACTTGTATTTGTTTCCTGCTTAGGATATTTCTTGCTTACATGATAACTAGGTTGCATGCATGGAGACTAGACCTATTCTTTGGTTCAATTATACTCATGGTTTAATTATTGGGATGGTTCATTCATGAGTTGAACCCATGATCTAAACCGCAAACTCTAACTATAAAACCCAACATCTTTCTCTCTCTCCTCTTATTCTATCCATTTTCTTTTCTTTCTTCATTTAGGCAAGTACACCTTGCACCACATGGAAAAATCTCTTATTTTCTATTATTTCTTTTTTGCATTTTATTAGTCTATTATGTGCCCATGATGATTTTAAACACTTTTAGTACTTAGGATTTTCGGTTTTGATGGGTGGATTTGTGTGGATCTACTTTTCTAACTTAGGGTTTTATGGGTTTCTTGAGTTCTTGGTGGTTTTGATCTACTTAAACATAGTATTTTTGAAATAGTTTTGGGATGGATAAAGCACTTTATTTTGAGCGTTTTGTCTTTTGGTTCACTCAATTCGGAGTTAAAATAAAAATTTTATGAAGAAAATAAATTTTTAGTTTTTGAGCTTTCGCCATGGCTGAACCTGTAATTTGGGACGATGAAGATTTTATGCAGCCAGCACCATATGCGGCAGAGAGTGCTGTGCGGCATGAAAATGCTATGTGGCCTGAACTCCTTTCCGCATACCAGCATGCGTCCATCTCTTTTGGATGTATGACTGACTAATACACATGTGTTTGGAAGGGACTCCTTGTGTTTATTCGCTGAACTGATGAAAAATTCTTTAAGTCCAAGAGACACTTATGCAGCCTGACAGACTATGCAGCAAGACAGGCTATGCGGCCTAGTCTCTTTTGGACACATAACTCTATCTTACCCTTGCATGAAATTTTATGATTTTGTCCTTTCCTTTTACACTTTATAAATTATCACATCAGTCACATCAGTCACTTTTCTGACAGGCATTTATTACCCGTCGTTTTTGTACTTAAACCGAACAGTAAACTTTGACTTACTATATGCGGCAACTGATCCTATGTGGCCTAGACCTATGCGGCAACTGATTTTATGCGGCGGCTAATCCCCATACGTCTTTGATCCTTATGTGCATATGCGTCCCCTTGCACATGCTTTATGGACTGGTTTTGTTTGAATGTTCCTTTGGACTTTATGGGATGTATGCGTGACTTTGATGACCACAAGAATATTGTACCCATCTATGCGTCATGACCCGACCATTTATATCCGTGCTGATACACTTACTACATGTTATGTGTTCCTACGTGCTAAGTGTTCCTACGCAACTATATTATATATTTATACCGCAGTGTACCTATGCGCTATGTGACATATGATATGACTCAATCTCCAGTACCTGGTTCGATATGAGGATTCTAATATGCATACTATCTCTGGGATAACCCGTACTCTAACTAGTAAGCCATATAAATGATTGACCAATTATATAACTGAGCTTGTTTGTGTATTGTATTTGTTGTCAAATAGTTTAGGGCCATAAACTTTCATGGTGCGATGGTCTAACCCTTATCCTTATTTAGTTGTAGGGTTAGAATATTATGGCATGATAGGCTATAAACCAAAACTACGAGACAGAACTATATATCTATTTTATAACCTGGTTTTATTTCTTCATTCGTGCTTCATTTGTGGTACTTGCTATTTGGGGTCTAACCCTACTGGTTTTGCATGGCCAGATTTAGAGCCAGCACCCGAGGATCATGCGTACTTTCCCTGAACATTGGCATGCACCAGGCGGATGGCCGTTGAAGGGAACACGTGGGTTTCTTTTTCCCTGCTCGTTATTGCACACTTTACTTATTTTGGGCGTTTGGCCACCGACACTTGTTAGCCATAAGATCTAGACATTTAGTTTTTTATATGATTGTAATTAATCAGACTACAGGTAATCATGGTCATATACTTTTGATACTCTCCTAGCTTTCTTATTTTGCACAGCTGGTTTCCAGGATATTATGGCAGGGCATTTGGAATGCCTTACTTCCTTGTTATATATGTTCTATGTTTACTGTTCTTGCTTGACTGATTGAGACAATAGATGTATTGTGTGACACTAAGTGACTTGCTTGTAGTATGTACCCCTTGTCTAATTACAGCCATGACCGTCGAACGATGTTCCATATTTTGTATGGGGGAGCTGGCCATATCCGTCTTCGTATTCAGGTACTGGGTGTGACACCATGCCAATTCCTCCTCATTCAAGTGCTCCTTACAATCCAAGCTCAAATGCTTCTTAGATGATCAAATTGAGAGAGAATGGGTATGAATTAGGTTAAATTTAGTGCAGGGATAAGTCAATTTGGGGATGAACTAAATTAGGGATCTAGATTGAATGAAGAAATAAAGAGGAGAGAGAGGAACCTCCTCTTAAATCTGGTCGGGCCCCTTAGGCTTCCCCTCCAAGCAATAACTAATGACCAATATGCCCCAATTAACTAGTCATGAGATATTAATTTGGTAGGGAAAAATTAGGAAGCTTCTAAACCAATAAAAAAATTAATCTAACTTTCCTAATTAACTAAAGGAATGAGTCTAATTGGGCCTAGTATACTTTGGGCTCAATATTTCATGACAAGTTCTAATTAGGTCTACTAGTGTCATGTCTAAACTAATAGTCCAATCTACAAACTAATAATTATATTAGTCACCAATACATATATAACATGTACTATATTAAATAAATTATAATCAAAATAATTAGAATAATACAAGATGACAAAATTATCCCTATTTTAGAAATGAGATAGTTATAATATGTATACACAAATTATATATAATACACTAATACCTAATGAACAATATAACAAAAGCTAGTGCAGTATTAGGAATTCCATGATACACATTCAAATAAAATACCAAACTCCCAATTCTCCATAACTACTATACATATATATCATAGTCATCATAACACAACTAAAGTACTACAAAGAAATTTAAAGAGTAATTACACAAATCACCCAAAATGAACCACGTATCATACCGTATCACAAAATACCATGATACGCTCTACTTGTGTCCAATTATGGATATGTATCTAGTCCAATATCATCAATCTAAGTCTAATTAGATCTAATTGGTCTCATGACACACACTTGATGCATCAATATCGGAATTCTCCCAAAATGGACACAAATTACTATGTAGAATTCATAATAGGGGTCCTATGAGCATAGTTGTTGTTTATATGGGTAGCCCTAAGCTAAGAAAGGTTTTATAATAGTTAAATGCATGAATTAGAGTCTAAATTATTGAGAAAATTCAGAATTTACCTATTGGGAGATGGATTCACAATAAAATGCTCAATAGACACAATTAGGACACAATCTCCTTGTCAATTCCTCCTCCTTCAAGTGCTCCTTGCAATCCAAGCTCTAATGCTTCTTAGATTATGAAATTGAGAGGGAATAAGAGTGAATTAGGGTAAATTTAATGGAGGTATAAGTTAATTTGAGAAAGAACACAATTATGGATCTAAAATAAATGAATTAATGAGAGGAGAGAGAGAGACTTTGGGCATCGATAGAGGTTGGCTTGAGGTCTCCTATCTCTTGGAACAATTTTAGGGCTTGATTCAGGGCTAAATATTTTGGAGTCGTAGCATAGTATGAGCTCCAACAGAGGTTTATCGGTCATAAGTAGGCCGGTAGAACAGTGGATGGGTATGCAGCCGAGTTTTGCAGGCTGAGTAGATTTGCTCCGACTATGGTGGCTACCGAGCCGGATAGAGAAATGAGGTTTTGACAAGAACCTTATCTAGAGATTCTATAACTGGTAGAGGGCCACGACTACCAGACTTATGAAGAAGTACTAATAGCAGCTCGGAGGCACGAGCTTACCATATAGAGGTTATCAACAAGGACATGAGGCCATAAGAGATCTCATGTTCAGAGTGGAGGAGGAGGTGGAGGATTACCTCAGATGTTAACATCATCACCTGACATTCACATCCATGATTCAACACGAAGGAAGGCGACAGTTTCGATGGTGACAAAACTGACTTGACAGTAGCCAAGGAAACAGCAACAATAATAACGCTAGGGGGCACCGACGGAATATACTTATTGAGGCAAGGGAGGCTACACTAGAGATGTATGTAGGACAGCCAATATATTATGTGTGAGGTATGGTAGTATAGATCATCGGATTATCCATTGTCCAATAATGTAGAGGATAGAAGGGCCAGTTCAACAATTTCCAACACTGCAAGCACCAGGAGCAGTACAACAAAGAGGACCAGCGACAATAGTACGACCATTTGATCATCATCCGTTACTGACACAAGCTAAGATGTACTAGCAGCAGCAGAATCAGCAGCAGGGCCAGCAGAGGCCACAACAACGTCGCTATGTGAGGTGCACGATGTATTTCATGTATCTTAATTATGTAGGTATGTCCCTAATTTGAGTCATATCCTCGACCATTTTTAGCAAGTCATTGGTACCGACTTGTCTTACGAGGAGCAACCCGTATCCATTTTGGACCGAAGGAAGAAGATGCTCAAGAATTGGACCATTCATCTTGTCTGAATTGCTTGGGATCATCACCCTTTGGGAGAGTTGACGTAAGAGCACGAGAACGATATTTGGTCTCGGTATTCGCACATGTTCGACAAGAAAGTTATATTCGTTCTTATGCCTTCATATCCCGAATCTTCCAATTCGTTTACCCATGTTATGTGATACTATTTTTCTTCATTATATGCTTGGATTTGATTTCATGCATAGATATGCTTGAAGTTAGCGCAGTAATTATTCTGATTTCTCTAGCTAGCCTTGAGTTTGAATTCCGAGGATAAAATTTTTCTAAGGTGGGTAAAGATGTCCCTCCCCGTTCCTGAAATGTATATTTTGGGATATATTTATATTTTGCTTGTATTTGTTTCCTGCTTAGAGTATTTCTTGCTTATATGATAATTAGGTTGCATGCATGGAGACTAGACCCATTCTTTGGTTCAATTAGACCCATGGTTTAATTGTTGGGTTGGTTCATTCATGAGTTGAACCCATGGTATAAACCTCAAACCTTAACTATAAAACCCAACATCTTTCTCTCTCCCCCTTCATTCACTCTACTTTCTCTTCTTTCTTCATTTAGGCAAGTACACCTTGGACCACATAGAGAAATCTTTTGATTTTTTATTATTGCTTTTTTTCTTTATTTTATTAGTTTATTATGTGCCCTTGATAATTCTAAATACTTTTAGTACTTGGAATTTTTGGTTTTGATGGGTGAATTTGTGTGGATCTACTTTTATAACTTAAGGTTTTATGGGTTCCTTGAGTTCTTGGTGATTTTGATCTACTAAAACATGGTATTTTTAAAAAATAGTTTTTGGGATGGATGTAGCACTTTATTTCGATCGTTTTGGCTTTTTTCACTCAATTTAGAGTTAAAATGAAGTTTTTATGAAGAAAATAAATTTTTGGTTTTTGAGCTTTCGCCATGGCTGAACCTACTGCTTGGGATGATGAAGATTTTATGCGGCCAACCTCATATGCGATAGAGAGTGCTATGCGGCATGAAAATGCTATACGGCCTAAACTCCTAGTCGTATACCAGCATGCGTCCATCTCTTTTGGACGTATGAGTGACTAATACACATATGTTCTGAAGGGACTCCTTGTGTTTATTCGCTAAGTCCAAGAGATACCTATGCGGCAGGACAGACTATGCGGCAAGACAGGCTATACGTCCGAGTCTCTTTTGGATGCATAACTCTGTCTTGCCCTTGCACGAAATTCTATAATTTTGTCTTTTTCTCTGACACACTTTATGGTTTATCACATCAATCACTTTTCTGACAAACATTTATTACTAGTCGTTTCTGCACTTAAACCGAATAGTGAACTTTGACTTACTATATGCGACAATTGATCCCATGCGGCCTAGACCTATGTGGCAACTGATCCTATGCGGCCTAGACCTATGAGGCAACTGATTCTATGCGACAGCTTATCACCATGAGGCATTGATCCATATGAGCGCATGTGGCCCCTTGCACACGCTTTATTGGACTGGTTTTATTTTAATGTTCCTTTGGACTTTATAGGATGTATGCGTGACTTTGACGACCATTAGAGTATTAGACCTATCTCTACATCATGACCCGACCACTTATATCCGTGTTGATACACTTACTACATGCTATGTGATCCTACGTGCTAAGTGTTCCTACATGATTATATTACATATTTATACTATAATGTACCTATGCACTACATGACATATGATATGACTCAATCTCCAGCATGGACATAAGGGTTAGTCAATGACCAAGCATGGCTAGGATATGTTGATTATTGTATCACACTGGGGTGAATCCAAATTAAACTATCAGGTGACAAAGTGGATTCGTATCTAGCATGGTCGTACTATGGTACGTCATATAAGAGGAATACCATATGACCACGCCATATAATTCCAGCTAACAATAAGGTTAACTAGGCAACTAAACTTGTAGACCATTGGGAGGGAATAAAATCTCAAGATCGTGCCTAACTAGCCACCTTCAGTCATCTGAATTGGGGTGCTGGCTAGTCCCTATGGATATTGTTTAAGACCTCACTAGTGGATGGCAATATCCGACTATTATACTATACTATGTGATCTTAGCACGGTGGCCTTACGAGGGACCGGTGTGCAATACTACGTGCTATACGATGATTTATGGCTCGGCTAACCCTGCTAGTACCTGTTTTGATCTGAGGATTCGTATATGCATAATATCTCTGGGATAGTCCGGACTCGATCTAGTAAGCCGTATAAATAATTGGCCGATTATGTAACTGAGCTTGTTTGTGTATCTTATCTGCTATCAAATAGTCTAGGCACATAGCTATCATGGTGCGATGGTCGAACCCTTGTCCTAGTTTGGTTGTAATATTAGATTTTTGTGGCATGATAGGCTATGAACCAAAACTACGAGACAAAACTATATATAGCTATTTCATAACCTGGTTTTATTTCTTCCTTCGGACTTACTTTGTGGTACTTGTTATTTGGGGTCTAACCCTACTAGTTTTGCATGACAAGGTTTAGAGCCAGCACCCAAAGATCAAGCGTACTTCCCATGAACAATGGCACGCACCAGGCGAATGGTCATTGATGGGAACAAGTGGGTTTCTTTTCCCCTGCTCGTTATTGCACACTTTACTTATTTTGGACGTTTAGCCACCGACACTTGTTAGCCGTAAGATCTGGACATTTAGTTTCCTTTACATGATTGTAATTAATCAGACTGCAGCTGATCATAGTCATATACTTTTGATACTCTGTCAGCTTTCTTTTTTTGCACAACTGGTTTCCAGGATATTATGGTAGGGCATTTGGAATGCTTACTTCCTTGTCATATATATTCTATATTTACTGTTCTTGCCTGACCGATTGAGACAATAGATGTGCTGTGCGACCTTAAGTGACTTTCTTATAGTATGCACCCCTTGTCTAGTTACAACCGTGACCACCGTACGATGTTCCATACCTTGTACGGGAGAGCTGGCCAAGTCCGTCTCCGTATTTTAGTACTAGGGCGTGACACCATGCCAATTCCTCCTCCTTCAAGTGCTCCTTGCAATTCAAGCTCAAATGCTTCTTAGATGATGAAATTGAGAGAAAATGGATGTGAATTAGGTTGAATTTGGAGGAAGGATGAGTTAATTTGGGGATGAACTAAATTGGGGATCAAGATTGAATAAAGAAGTGAAGAGGAGAGAGAGGAACCTCCTCTTAAATCTGGCCGCCCCCCTTAGGCTTACCCTCCAAGCAACAACTAATTACCAATGTGCCCCTATTAACTAGTCACGAGATATTAATTAGGTAGGGCTAAATTAGGAAGCTTCTAAACCAATACAAAAATTAATCTAACTTTTCTAATTAACTAAAGGAATGAGTCTAATTGGGCCTAGTCTATTTTGGGCTCAATGTGTCATGACAAGTTCTAATTAGGTCCAGTAGTGCCATATCTAAACAAATAGTTCAATCTACCAACCAATAATTATATTAGTCACCAATACCTATATAACATGCACTATATTAAATAAATTATAATCAAAATATTTAGAATAATATATGATGACAAAATTATCCGTATTTTAAAAATATGGTAGTTATAATATGTATACACAAATTATATATAATATACTAATACCTAATGAACAATATAAGTAATGTCTAGTGAACTATTAGGAATTCCATGATACACATTCAAATAAGATACCAAAAATCCTAATCGTCCACAACTACTATATATACATATCATAATCATCATAACACAACTAAAGTAACTTGCTACAAAGGAATTTGAAGAGTAATTACACAAATTATCCAAAATAAATCCCGTATTATATTATATCACAAAATATCATGATATGATCTTCTCATATCCAATTGTGGATATGTATCTAGTCCCATATTATCAATCTAAGTCTAATTAGATCTAATTGGTCTCATGATACACACTTGATGCATCAATCTCGAAATTCCCCAAAATGGGCACAAATTATCATATAGAATTCACAATAGGGGTCATATGAACTTAATTTTTTTTCCTATCAGTAGATCTAAGCTGAGGAAGGTTTTCTAATGGTTAAATGCATGAATTATAGTCTAAATTATAGAGAAGATTCAGAATTTACCTCTTGGGAGATGGATTTCCAATAAAATGCTCAATGGACACAATTTTATTGTCAATTCCTTCTCCTTCAAGTGCTCCTTGAAATCCAAGCTCCAATGCTTCTTAAATTCTGAAATTGAGAGGGAATGAAAGTGAATTAGGATAATTTGGTGGAGGGATGAGTTAATTTGGGAAAAATATAATTGGGGATCTAAAATAAATTAATTAATGAGAGGAGAGAGAGATAGACTCCCCTCTAATGGCCGCCCCCTCTTTCTTCCTTCGCAACCAATGTACAAAGTCCAATATACCCCTACTAGTTAGTTATAAAAATAATTAGGGAGGACTATAATGGGAAGCTTCTAAACTAATACAAATTAATCTAATCTTCTTAATTAACTAAAGGAGTAGGTCTAATGGGCCTAAACCAATATTGGGCTCACTGTGTCATGACAAACTAATGGGTCCATTAATAATAAAGTCCAAATAAAATAGGCTAGCCAACTATCTAATAAATTAATAGCACAACACAATCTAATTAATTAGTAGAACATATATAAATATTTAATCGCTAAGTAATAAATATGCTAAATGAGAAAATACTCTCATCTAGAAATATAGTAGTGACAAGTCTACCCTCCTTAAAAAAAATTTATCCTCAAAATTTAAGGAAAGAACTTGCACTACAACAAACAATCACAGCAAGCAAGAAAGAATGATACCTTATGGCCCAAAGAGATAAGGGTATCGCTCGCACATCACGGCTTTCCTCTCCCTAGTAAACTCTCCCGGAGAGTGATGCCTTCATGCGACGTGTACCAAGGGAATCATTTAGTTTCACAGCACTTTCTCTCTGTGATCTAGAATCTCCACTGGCTGCTCTGGGTAACTATGATTCGAACCCACCTCAATCTCTGAATTATCTAATACATGAATAGGGTATGCCACATACCATCTCACCTGTGACACATGAAACACATCATACACTCCCTCTAATGCAGGTAAAAAGTCTAGTCTATAGGCCACTACATCGACCCTCGCAAGAATACCTAACGGTCCGATGTACTGTGGACTAAGCTTCCCGCCTCCACCAAAGTGAATCGTACCGTCGGAGAAATCCGCAAGAACACCAGATCACCAACCTAAAAAAAACACAGCCTTAACACTCAACCTAAAATAAAGCAATCACAAGCAATACAAACAAAGTCTATACCTCGAACTCTAAAGGTCTCCGGTGGCTATCGGCCCAATGTCGTTATCTGTCCTACGCCACCCGAAGTCTATCTCTAATGAGCTTCACCTTCTCAGCTGCATCCACAATCATCTTTATTTCCAACAAGACTCTTTCACCAACATCATCCCAAGATAGAGGATTATGACATCTCCGTCCATAAAAAGCCTTGAATTGTGACATCTTGATAATGGGCTGGTAACTATTATTGTAAGCAAACTCTACCAGGTGAAGATGATCCTCCCAAGATTCTCTGAAAATTAAAACATGAGTGTGGAGCGTATCCTCGATAGTCTGAATAGTCCTCTCCGACTGCTCGTCTGTTTGGGTTGACATGCGGTACTGAACTTGAGCTGGGTGCCCAAGTTAGCCTGTAAACTCCCTCAAAAGTGGCATGTGAAGCGACTATACCGATCGGAGATGATGCTCATAGGAACTCCATGCAATCTGTCAATCTGTCGCACATACATCTCTGCTAGCTTCTCCGTAGACGTACCCACTTTAAATAGCAAAAAGTGAGCCAATTTGGTCAACATGTCTACGATGACCCAAATTGCGTCTTTTTCTCCTGGAGAATGCGGAAGCCCCGAAATAAAATTCATAGTAACATGCTCCCACTTTCACTCTAGAATGGGTAAAGGCTAAAGTAAATCACCTAGCATCTGCCTCTCTATCTTTACCTGCTAGCACACTAAATATCTAGATACGAAGTATGCTACCTCCCGCTTCATACCATACCACCATACATGCTCCCTCAAATCTTTATACATCGTGTTGACACCTGGATATATAAAGTACAGTAATTGATGCACCTCCTAAAGAACATCCTCACGCAATATCCCACTTGGCACACATAACCTGGTACCGTGCCGCAATGATCCATCCTCAGCAATAGTAAAGTCCTCGGATAATCCCATCCGAACCTATGCTCTGATGCCCCTTAGAGACTCATCGTCATACTGCATAGCTCAAATCCTGTCTATCATCTCTGACAGTATCTATAATCCTTAAATTTGCATCTCGATACCAGGTACTATTACCTCAATACCCAAGCACTCAAGATTGGCCAATAAATGTCTGTTCGTAGTCAAGTACATAGCCACTGGATACCTCCTCAAGTCATCCGCGACTATATTGGCCTTCCCTGGATGGTACTGAAATGATATGTCAAAGTCCTTTATCAACTCCAACCACCTTCGTTGTCTCATGTTTATCTCTTTCTGTGTAAACACGTACTTCAAGCTCTTGTGGTCTGTGAAGATCTTCATACGCTCTCCGTACAAATAGTATTTCTACAACTTTAGAGCAAAAATGACCGCTGCCAACTCCAAATCATGGGTAGAATAATTCTTCTCATGAGGACGTAATTGCCTGGAAGCATAGGCAGTCACCTTCCCATTCTGCTATAAGACACAATCCAAACACTTTCCTGAAGCATTACTATAAATAGTGAATCCACCTGATCCAGATGGCAACGTCAATACTGGAGTTGTCGTCAACCTCTTCTTTAGCTCCTCAAAAGTGGTCTACCTCTTCTTTGTCCAGACAAACTCCATATCCTTCCTGGTCAGCCTAGACATTGGCTCTACAATCCTAGAGAAGTCCTGTACAAACCTCTGGTAATAACCTGCTAGTCCAAGAAAACTCCTGATCTCTGCCACTGAACTTGGAGTAGCCCATGACTCTACTGTTAAAATCTTCTTCGGGTCCACTGAGATCCCGTCACCTGTAATCACATGGCCAAGGAATTCAACCTTGTCAAGGAAGAACTAACACTTTGAAAGATTGCCAAAAGCTTCTCCTTCCTGAGAGTCTCTAGAACTATCCTGAGGTGCTCCTTGTGCTCCACCGGGGTCTTCGAATACACCAGAATATCATCAATTATACCACCACAAACTTATCAAGATATTGGTGGAACATCTTGTTCATCAGATTCATGAATACCTTCGGGGCATTGGTCAACCCAAACGGCATCACCAAGAACTCAAACTGGCCATACCGAGTCCGAAAATTTGTCTTCGGAATATCCTTGTAAACTCCCTCACCCAAAATTAGGTCTACTTGACATAGATAGAGAAACTAGGGCTAGTTTATATCTAATTAGAAATAGGACACGATATTTTATTTATTATACAATATATCACTTAATACCCCTTACCGTTGCTTTGATAATTGGAGCGCTACACTTGTAGCTACCTTCAGACAAATTTCATACATATTTTTTAGACATGCCAGACTACCCATTTTACCCTTGTGTAACTTTTAAATACTTGATATTGTGCTTCATTTTAGCGGTGCAACATTCGTTACAAATGTCCATGCATAATTCTAATAAACCCAATTTCTCATAATTGCCATTCCAATCAAAATTGGAGACACACCCTCAACCCAACTCCATATAACCTAAATTATGGTATTTACCTATCCTGAATCTGCTACGCCCATGGCACTTATATCCCACCCAATTTTAATCCCATGTGTCTTCAAATGATTAAAGAACGCATTGTGCAATTGTTTTTAATTGAATTAAATTGGTGACCAATCTTATCCGAAGCTAGACCCAACCAAGCCCATGAACTCCATACACCCTTTCATGTAGACAAGCTCTCCACCACAAGGAGCCCAAGCCGACCCAAATCCCGAGGTCAGCCCATATTTTTCCCCTCCTATATAAATACATATTTTTCTATACTTGAAACCCTAGAATCATAAACACAACCACCATCAAATACCTAGCCGAACATCCCTAGACAACCCAAGCATCTCTTCCCCGACTTCCCCAACACCACCACCACCTCCAGCCATCACCACCTCAAGCAGCCACCAGACTCGCTGGACCACCCCCTAGGCCGCCTGACCACCACTCCCTCACCATCATCAATGTTGCCATCACCACCCGCATCAACATCACCTGCACCAACCGAACCCGACTGCCCCCAGCCGCCTCCAACACCGCCAACCACCACTGCCAGGCGACCCCAACCACCCCACGATCCTGACCAACCGCCAGCAACCGTCCCAGCCCGCCAAGCCACTGCTGTCAGGCTGTTGCTGCAACTGCTGCAGTTACTGTCGCTGTTGCCGTTGGTTGCCGTACGACACCGGAGCTCCGTCGATCGCCGGAGTACGTGTACATTGACGAGACAGATCCCCCCGTTCAGCCACGATTAGGTAAACACCCTATTGCCTCTTCTCGTCATTGTGTCATTGTAGCATCGTGTCGTTGCGTCGTGTATCGTAGATTTGGACACGAGTAGTAATGTTAAACCCTATATGTGTATGTTTATATAATTAACTAGATTAGTTAGTAATTTATAATAATAATTACCCTAATCATATGACCTGTATTAAGAATTGTGTTTCACCTAAAAACCTAAAGACCTAGACCAAGTACACTTTAACATGAGAAATATGGTCAGATAATTGTACAAAACATAAGTAGTTTCGAAAACCATAACTTTGGTAATTTATTGAATCGAGGTATACGGTAACTGTGGACAGGACATGTGTGCATCTTAGCTACGTGCACACGCGACTCTATAGTCAACCAGCCGTGACCCTTGCGTCAGTACCTAAGAGCAGCGTCGTAGTTTTGTGTATATTACTTTCGTGTCTGATGATAGAATTTGCTATATTATATTATGTGTTTAGGATCACTGGACCAGCCAGGAGATACTTCAGGAGCAGGCTATTGGCATTCACAACTTGAGGACCCAGGCAAGATACCTTGCCATATTTACTGTTTAAATTAAATGATGCACATATTGTATGATATCTTGTAGCATTCTTTTATACAACTGTGTGCATCCGAGATTGACTCGGGTACAGTCGACGAATGCGTCGATGAGTAGAGTACTTGACCTAGTCACTAGCAAACTCACCCCTATTGGGAGGATACTCTGATATCCTCCGAGACCTGATACTCTTACATGTTTCACGGTGACAAATTCATATTAGGATGCGGGTTCGCATACTCGACTAGCTATCGGTGCGTGTGACATGCATCACGGTTAGTGCATAATTCAGGATTTTATATTAGTAGAGACTTGGCATATAGATACGTGGTATGCATGTCGAGTATTCGACTTGTATATTTACATGCATCACACATTGGAATCTGTAGTATTCGAAGGATCCATGAATCCAATGACTCCCTCTATACAGATTCCCTATTCTTCGGAGCGGTATGGACGTTATACTATTCAGATTCCCCATTCTTCGGAGCAGTATGGACGTTATACTATTTAGATTCCCCGTTCTTCAGAGCGGTATGGATGTTATATACTATGCAGATTCTCCGTTCTACGGAGCGGTATAGACGTTATGCCTACGCCAAAACATATGTACCAAAGTTGTCCTCATATTGCATTCACTTAAATGGTTAGTATACCCTTTAATTTATTTTATTCAATATTTATATATGGCATGCTTCTATGTATCTTGTTATGTCCCTCTGAGGACCTGGTCCCTTTCCAGGTGTAGATGTTCATGAGTATTCATAGAAGCGCAGATCTGGACTGGTTACTTATATCCAGAGCAGGTCTTCTCTTCGAGTCTCAGTGGTTGATAGTTGTGGTACTTATATTGTATTTGTCTTGTTTATTCTTTATTCTAGTTGGTAGTGGATTTGTTTCCTTCTGACTATCATCTTTAGATACTTATATTGAGATCTAGTTTCACAGATATTGGTTATTTATGTCTATTTGATTTCTGTCGATAAGATTAGATTATACACTGTGACTTGTGATAGCTTTTACCACTTATGAATTATTGTTCATAATATAGCGTACGCATGTGTTATGGTTTCTATATTTAGGAGTTGCCATATACATGCGGCTGACATGCTTACGTGTCCTAGTCCTACATATTTTGGGACTAGGGCGTGACATATTTTTAGTGGTAGCCCATGCAGGTCAAGAGTATATTGTCTCGGTTATGTTACTGTACCGAGCAAGCCTGCAAATAGGATTAAAGTATAGGATCTCATCCATAATTGACTATGACTTATCATCCTTCCAGTCGGTTCCATTTAAATAATTATATCATGCTTGATTCATGTGCTTCCCTAATAATTCCTTGAGTATAGCCCCTGCTAGAATATAAGAATCCCTGTTGATCAGATGAGATTTAGGGTAACATTTCTATTAAGAATACAACTAGGGCATTGACACATCATTAAGTTCAGAATACCTAATAAACTCTTGCATCCCTTACCTGTTGATTCATTGACCATTATCCCTAGATAATTGGGGATGACTTCAGAGTAGTATAGGCAATACTAGGGCTAGCTATAAATCTTACCATATTGTTTGACCCTAGCATTGAGGAACCAATAAAAATCCATGGTTGAATATTAGGACCAAAACTTAACTTTTATAATGAGATAACATTAGAACTATAAATTTAGGTTCTTGTCTTGATATTAGCAGATAGTAACCTAGGAAACCAAGAAGAATGAATATAACATTTACCTTGATCATACCTCGAACACAGATATTAGCATACCACCTTTCCTTAGGAAAACCATGATATTATCTAGAGTCCCTCTATTTTTTAATTCAAATCTTGCTCCTCTGAAAACCTAGCACTCGCTATATTTGCACGACGACTAATTATGTTCTTCTATTCTTCATCTTTCAATTCGTGCCACCTAACCTTTCTGATTTTAGGTCAAGTAATTTTATCTTATGTTAAGGATATATAGTTTGCTAGGATTATAGTTGTAATCTTGAACTTTGAGTTATGTACTTGGTAGTTAGAACTTGATAGTTTGAGTTGTTCCTTTAGATTGTGATCTAATTTTTCTTAGTTTTAAATCACGTAACATGTACCCCACCTTAATATAGGTTATATCCTCTTTCTCCTTGAAGGCCGGTAACTTTTCCATTCTTACTGTTGACACATATTCTATGAACTCTATGATTAAGACTTAAGTTGACCATTACCTACGTAATGCAATAGGATACCCTAATAAGTACCAAGATCTTTTCCGCATATACCCCAATAAGAGTTCATACTTTATTTATAAGAACAAGGTTATTTTGTAGATTTCCCTTAAGACCGTCCCAGTATTAGTTTATTATTTTAAGTTGGGTAGTATGTTTCACAACCTAGTAACACGTAGTCCTCTTGACTCATTATTGAAGTGTAACTAAATGACAATAACTGTATACTAGCATGAAATAATAGTGTTTCGTCAGACTATAGAACTAAGAGGGCCATACCTCTATTTGATCGACTAGCGACTTAGACAAGGTATTAGTATGACAACTGTAGAGATTGTAGAGTCTTGACTTTTTGTGAACTTGAATTATTATGTACCTTCTTTCATCATAATCCAGCTTATTCATATTTTTTTAACCACCTTGACTTATGCCGCTATTATAGCCTAGTTTTGCAAGCTTACTCTTTTATCAAGCTTGTTCATGACATATGTGTTATTGGGGCCTGATCAACCACGCAATGATACAATTTTCTAATCAGAATCAGTGTATTACGGTCTGGACAACCTTAGTACACTTGGTTCGCTCTTCGCATGACTACTTTACTTGGATTGAGATATATACTCGACTAGAAGACGAATATACGTACCCCTAGGCATGTATGAGCATATCGTATCGATTACAAACTATACGGATATGAGCATGCGAATAAGAAATTAACAAATAGGATTTTAATCCACAACTGCCTTGACAATTTCCATTTGAATTCTTTAAATGCCTTGATTCCCATACTTCTATTCTATTACCTTCCCCTTGGACTCTTTATTACTATTTTTCGTCCTTCCTTATTTCGGAAAGACGAAACCTCGTGCTTAGTATAAGTTTGATATACAGAGAGTACTAGATATACCCCATAGGCCAATCACATTACTAGACGACTAACTTTTATAACTGATTAAGGGTATATCATACATGATATATGTAGCGCCCCGCTCTACATAGGCGCTACGTACAAGTGATATCGTCTTGCTTGCTCGAACAGAAGTTTTCTCGCAGAGTTCCCAACTGATTAATCAATGTGGGTGGGCAGAACTGCATTCTCTAATTCTCGCATGCCTTAATAATGAATCTAAGTTTTTGAATGCTTGCTTAAGAAGATTGTTCATAAGAAGAAAGGATAGAACCGGCTCAACATGCTAATAAGAGATCCTACATAGCTTGTCATTGAAACGAATCTGTCTGCTTGCTTGCCTAACTAGATAACTGGAAATGCTTGTATGATATGAGATAGAACCATTTTTATGCAAATAAGATATGAGAACTATTGCATGCTTAGTTACACGGACACCGCTATTGAACGAACCGCTGCCATGCTAATAAGAAAGAGTAAAAGATTGGTTGCACTTATTCTTGATATTGCATGCTAGACTGGAATACTTGAATGCTTGTCCAAGGAGATAGAATTACATGCTAGCATTATAAGAACTGTTCTTACTTGTTACTTGTTTAATGAGTTAGTTTTGCTTGAACATGCTTCATTGATTGCTTGTCAAGAGATAGAACTTGGTGAATGGCGTAAACTTGTGCATCTAGACTAATAGTCCATCCTAACGCTTAAAAACCTTACTTATGGGAGGGTGTGACTATTAGGCAAGTGTATTGAGAGAGCTCCGGCTATATGGACTTGATAGACGTGTTTGCTTGCTTGTTCTGGATTATGTGCATTATCTGGTATTGATAGGAGCTTGCATTCACGTATTTGGTCAGGACAACTTGTGAACAAGGTCATCTCTCGAGCATTTCCTGGGGCACTGGGATCATTCGGCCTAGGAGAGATCAAGATACCCTGAGGCTTAAAATACCTTACTTACGGGAGGGTAGACCCGTCTATTAATGAGATAGGCTTGTATGTCCCAACTGCTAATCCCGTGGAGGGGGCCATCATATAGTTAAGACGCATGCTAGGCTAGCCTTCTTGCATACCTAACTGTTTGATGCAGGGACGAACAGAAAACTAGAGAACTGTATACATTATGTTATGCAAATTGTTGCTAACTTGTGTGTCTGTTGCATGGATAGCCGCTCGGCCGTGGGTAAGAAATGAAATAAGTTTATGTATAGCCTGCTTGTTCATTTAGTCTGCATTATTGAGTTTTTGTTAGTGCTTCATGTATTCGCATCGATTGGACAATGGCTTTTAGTGCAGAGCTGAACCTTGGTCACAGCTGCTAATAGTACTAGTATGTGAGTCATTGGTTAGCTGGATTACCGCTACCGATCCTGAGATTCCCGGGGACCGAAATTATATAGATATGTTTCCTTAATCGCTTGAATGAATGACAGTCCACTTGATATGCTTGCTCTGATTTAAGGTGATCAATCTACTAGATAAGCTTTGCCCCAAGAGTTAGATTGATGCACAATATATGCTACACACTACACGATGAGAACACTGTCCCTTATAGTTGCTTGAATGCTTGAGTATCGAATATGCAAAACTGGTTTCCAACTTGTATTTTCAAAAGATGTAATATGACTAGTTCTGAGCTACATGAAAAGAACTTAGGTAAAACTAGCAAGATCACTAGTAATGTAATATTTTGCAACAAGTTTACTTAGTGTGGGTTTCAGGGGGTGTAGCTTCTGTTCAGTTGTTTATACTCACCAGTACTTATAAAAGTGCTGACCCACCAACAGTTTGCTTGTTCGCAGGTGCCTGATCGTCCGAGGAAGCGATAGCCGTGCCTCATCCCAAGGAACCAGAAATCTGGAGTTGATACCTTTAGCCGTATCGAGATTGCTTTGAGCTACTTTTGTATAGATGGACATAATGTATGTAACGATGTCATTGTAATTGGGAGAAGAGTGCTTGAGCGATCTGTAACCTCGGCCATGTGCCGCTTGTAACAATTTCGATTATCAATAAAAGAGCTTGTTTTTTATGTGCCATTGTGTCCTTTACTTTTCTGCAATATATGTGTGCCGCTGCTTCCGTATTGAGTAGCTTACTTGCCCTTGTTCAAAGCTATGGCCTTGTGCAAGCGCATTTTAGGCTTGCACGACATCATGCCCGTGCGAGGAGGATCAGTTCCGGAGGGACCAAAGCAAGGACGAACGGCCCTGCGGGACCGGGGCATGACATAATGGTATCAGGGCAACTTGATTCTTTGCCCATTCTGTTGCCTCCGACTCTGAGTTGTGATTGTGTTGCAATGAACGTTCCATACAATGAGTCCGTAAATATTCTCAAAGTTGCCGACAAAAGTTTTCTGGATTTGTTTTCATTTGCTTGAGATATGATTTGTGATTTCTGGATTGCTGAGTTTTGATTTGGGATGGTGAGGGATGAGGACTATCGCTGCTTTGGATTCTCGTATGAGTTTCTCCTTGAGTTTCGAGGACGAAACTCTTTATTGGTAGGTAAGTATGTAGCGCCCCGCTCCGCATAGGCGCTATATACAAGTGATATCGCCTTGCTTACTCGAACGGAAGTCTCCTCGGAGAGTTTTTGACCGATTAATCAATGTGAGTGGGCAGAACTGCATTCTTTGATTCTGGCATACCTTAATAATGAATTTGAGTTTTTGAATGCTTGCTTAAGAAGAATTTTCATAAGAAGAAAGGATAGAACCGGCTCAACATGCTAATAAGAGAACCCACATAGCTTGTCATTAAAACAAATCTGTCTGCTTGCTTGCCTAACTAGATAACTGGAAATGCTTATCTGATATGAGATAGAACCATTGCTATGCAAATGAGATATGAGAACATTTTTATGCTTAGTCACAAGGACACCGCTATCGAACGAACCACTGCCATGCTAATAAGAAAGAGTAAAAGATTGCTTGCACTTATTCTAGATATCGTATGCTAGACTGGAATACTTGAATGCTTGTCCCAGGAGATAGAATTGCATGCTAGAATTATAAGAACTATTCTTGCTTGTTACTTGTTTAATGAGTTAGTTTTGCTTGAACATGCTTCATTGATTGCTTATCAAGAGATAGAACTTGGTGAATAGCGTGAACTTGTGCATCTAGACTAATAGTCCACCCTGAGGCTTAAAAATCTTACTTATGGGAGGGTGTGACTATTAGGCAAGTGTATTGAGAGAGCTCCGGCTATATGGACTTGATAGAAGTGTTTGCTTGCTTGTTCTGGATTATGTGCATTATATGGTATTGATAGGAGCTTGTATTCACGTATTAGGTCAGGATAACTTGTGCACAAGGTCATCTCTCGAGCGTTTCCTAGGGCACTGGGATCATTCGGCCTAGGAGAGATCAAGATACCCTGAGGCTTAAAACACCTTACTTACGGGAGGGTAGACTCGTCTATTGGTGAGATGGGCTTGTATGTCCCAACTGCTAATCCCGTGGAGGGGGCCATCATATAGTTAGGGCGAATGCTAGGCTAGCCTTCTTGCATACGTAACTGTTTGATGCAGGGACGGATAGGAAACTAGAGAACTGTCTACATTATGTTATGCAAATTGTTGCTAACTTGTGTGTCTGCTGCAGGGATAGTTGCTCGGCCGTGGGTAAGAAATAAAATAAGTTTATGTATAGCCTGCTTGTTCATTTAGTCTGCATCATTGAGTTTCTATTAGTGCTTCATGTATTCGCATCGGTTGGACAATGGCTATTAGTGCAGAGCTGAACCTTGGTCACAGCTGCTAATAGTACCAGTATGTGAGTCATTAGTTAGTTGGATTACCGCTACCGATCCTGAGATTCCCTGGGACCAAAATCATATATATATGTTTCCTTAATGGCTTGAATGAATGACAGTCCACTTGATATTCTTGCTCTGATTTGAGGTGATCAATCTGCTAGATAAGCTTTGCCCCAAGAGTTAGATTGATGCACAATACATGCTGCGCACTACACGATGAGAATACTGTCCCTTATAGTTGCTTGAATGCTTGAGTATCGAATATGCAAAACTGGTTTCCAACTTGTGTTTTCAAAAGATTTAATCTGACTAGTTTTGAGCTACATAAAAAGAACTTAGGTAAACCTAGCAATGTCACTAGTAATGCAATATTTTGCCACAAGTTTACTTAGTGTGGGTTTCAGCGGGTGTAGCTTCTGTTCAGTTGTTTATACTCACCAGTACTTATAAAAGTGCTGATCCACCAACAGTTTGCTTGTTCTCAGGTGCCTGATCGTTCGACGAAGCGATAGTCGTGCCTCATCCCATGGAACCAGAAATCTGGAGTCGATGCCTTGAGCCGTATCGAGATTGCTTTGAACTGCTTTTGTATAGGGGGACATAATGTATGGAACGGTGTCATTGTAATTGGGAGAAGAGTGCTTGGGAGATCTGTAATCTCGGCCATGCATCGCTTGTAACTATTTTGATTATCAATAAAAGAGCTTGTTTTTTATGTGCCACTGTGTCCTTTACTTTTTTTGCAATATATGTGTGCCGCTGCTTCCGTATTGTGTAGCTTACTTACCCTTGTTCAAAGCTTTGGCCTTGTGCAAGTGCACTTTAGGCTTGCACGACATCACTCCCGTGCAAGAACGATCGGTTTTGGAGGGACCAAAGCGAGGACGAACGGCCCTACGGGATCGGGGCGTGACAATATATTTGGTGTTTAAATTTTTGAGGAATGAGTAACATGATTAAGTAAATTTGTGGAATAAGTTTTCTTAAATATAAGAGCCTTATATGATAGATGGGAAAATTCTAAGTTGGGCAGAAGTTGCATTGTCAACTTGAGAAGAATTTTTTTTAGATTGTGATCGAGTAAAATTAGATTGAGAGGTTCAAGTCATTTTAATTTTGAGAATTTTAGAAGAATGATTAAGATAATGAGGATTAATAAATTTTAAAACCTTGATATGGCGAACCAAATAATTATAATTTGAGCAGGATTTAAAATTAGAATATTGAAGGTTGAATCATTGATTTAAATCTTGAGGAAAATAAATAGAATTCTAAACATGAACATCGACGGATTGAATTCCAAATTTGATGATTTGAATTAAAAATTAAATTTTGATTGTGGGATTACCTATTCGAATATTGAGGATGTAAATTGATTTTTTTTTTTGAAGAGTAAAAAATTCCTAAGTTGAAAATAGAAATAATATTTGATTAGAAGGGTTTTTTTAGAGGACATTATGATAGTTAGGATCGTGATATAAAATTTATATATGTTATTTAATTCTTGAAGATGTTATATGGATTTAATTTAAATTTGGATATTGATAATTTGAAAAAGTGAGAAGAGATTACGATAGGTTGAATTTCGAATTAAACAGTGACTATCTTAATTTTGAAGTGATTACGATAGATTTGATTAAAATTTTATTTATCGCAAAGAGATTGCGATTGACATGCCTTATGTACGTGAAGGATTAATAAACCATGCCTTATTTTAATTTTGAGGACAAAATTATTTTAAGTTGGGTAGATTGTAAACCCCCTCACCCAAAATTAGGTCTACTTGACATAGATAGAGAAACTAGGGCTAGTTTGTATCCAATTGGAAATAGGACACGGCATTTTATTTATTATACAATATATCACTTAATACCCCTTACCGTTGCTTCGATAATTAGAGCCCTACACTAGTAGCTACCTTTAGATAATTTCATACACATTTTTTGGACATGCCAGACTACCCATCTGACCCTTGTGTTACTTTTAAATACTCGATATTGTGCTTCATTTTAGCTGCGCAACATTCGTTACAAACATCCATGCATAATTCCAATAAACCCAATTTCTCATAATTGCCGTTCCAATCAAAATTGGAGGCACACCCTCAACCCAACTCCATATAACCCAATTATGGTATTTACCTATCCTGAACCTGCTACGCCCATGAAACTTGGGTCCCATCCAATTTTAATCCCATGTGTCTTCAAATAATTAAAGAACGCCTTGTGTAATTATTTTTAATTAAATTAAATTGGTGACCAATCTCAGCCAAAGCTAGACCCAACCAAGCACATGAATTCCATACACCCTTTCATGTAGACAAGCTCCCTACCCCAAGGAGCCTAGGCCAGCCCAAATCCCGAGGTTAGCCCATATTTTCTCCCTCCTATATAAATATACATTTTTCTATACTTGAAACCCTAGAATCATAAACACCACCACCATCAAATACCTAGCCGAACTTCCCTAGACAACCCCAGCATCTCTTCCCCGACTTCCCCAACACCACCACCACCACCTCCAGTCATCACCACCTTAAGCCGCCACCAGACTCGCCGGACCACCCACCCAGGCTGCCTGACCAGCACTCCCTCACCATCATCAATGTTACCATCACCACTCGCACCAACATCACCCGCACCAACCGAACCCGACTGCCCCCAGCCGCCTCCAGCACCGCCAACCACCACTGCCAGCCAACCCCGACCACCCCACGACCCTGACCAACCGCCAGCAACCGTCCCAGCCTGATAAGCCGTCGCTGCCAGGCTGCTATTGCCGCTGCTGCAACTGCTGCAGTTACTGTCGCTGCTGCCGTTGGTTGCCGCACGACGCCGGAGCTCCATCGATCGCCGGAGTACGTGCACGTCGACGAAAAAGATCCACCCCCCCCAGTTCAGCCATAATTAGGTAAACACCATATTGCCTCTTCTCGTCATTGTGTCATTGTAGCATCGTGTCATTGGGTCGTGTGTCATAGATTTGGACACGAGTAGTAATGTTAAACCCTATATGTGTATGTTTGTATAATTGACTAGATTAGTTAGTAATTGATAAATAATAATTACCCTAATCATATGACCTATATTAAGAATTGTGTTTTACCTAAAAACCAAAAGACTTAGACTAAGTACACTTTAACATGAGAAATAAGGACAGATAATTTTACAAAACATAAGTAGTTTCGTAAACCATAACTTTGGTAATTTATTGACTCGAGGTATATGGTAATGAGGACAGGACACGTGTGCATCTTAGCTACGTGCACACGCGACTCTATAGTCGACCAGCCGTAACCCTTGCGTCAGTACCTAAGAGCAGCATTGTAGTTTCGTGTATATTACTTTCGTGTCTGATGATAGAATTAGCTATATTATATTGTGTGTTTAGGGTCACTGGACCAGCCAGGAGATACATCAGGAGCAGACTATTGCCATTCACAGCTTGAGGACCCAGGCAAGATACCTTGCCATATTTACTGTTTAATTAAATGATGCACATGTTGTATGATATCTTGTAGCATTTTTTTATATAACTGTGTGCGTCCGAGATTGACTCAGGTGCAGTCGACGGATACGTCGATGAGTAGAGTACTTGACCTAGTCACTAGCAGACTCACCCCCATTGGGAGGATACTCTGATATCCTCCGAGACCTAATACTCTTACACGTTTTACGGTGACAAATTCATATTGGGATGCGGGTTCGCGTACTAGACTAGCTATCGGTGCGTGTGACATGCATCACAGTTAGTACATAATTCAGGATTTTGTATTAGTAGAGACTTGGCATATAGATACGTGGTATGCACGTCGAGTATTCGACTTGTATATTTACATTGGGCGGGGAGGACAACTAGTAGGTATATGGGATACACACATTGGAATCCATAGTATCCAGAGGAGCCACGGATCGAATGACTACCTTTGTACAGATTTCCCGTTCTTTGGAGCGGTATGGACTTTCTACTATTCAGAATCCCCATTCTTCGGAGCGGTATGGACGTTATACTATTCAGATTCCCCATTTTTTTGAGAGGTATGGACTTTATACTATTCAGATTCCCTATTCTTCGGAGTGGTATGGAAGTTATATACTATACAGATTCCCCATTCTACGGAGCAGTATAGACTTTATGCCTACGCCTACCCATACGTACCAAAGTTGTCCTCACATTACATTCACTTAGATGGTTAGCACACCCTTTACTTTATTTTATTCAGTATTTATATATGACATGCTTCTATGTATCTTGTTATGTCCCTCTGAGGACCTGGTCCCTTTTCAGGTGTAGATGTTCATGAATATTTGCAGGAGCGCAGATCCGGACTGGTTACCTATATCCCGAGCAGGTCTTCTCTTCGAGTCTCAGTGGTTGATAGTTGTGGTACTTATATTGTATTTGTCTTGTTTATTCTTTATTCTAGTTGGTAGTGGATTTGTTTCCATCTGACTATCATCTTTAGATACTTATATTGAGATATAGTTTCATAGATATTGGTTATTTATGTCTATTTAATTTCTGTAGATGAGATTAGATTATACACTGTGACTTGTCATAGCTTTTACCACTTGTGAATTATTGTTCATAATACAGCGTACGCGTGTGTTATGGTTTCCATATTTGGGAGTTGCCATATACATGTGGCTGACATGCTCACGTGTCCTAGTCCTACATATTTTAGGACTGGGGCGTGACAATCCTCCTTCTTTACTTTCACCTGGTGGTAACTCGACCTCAAGTCTTTCTTCGAAAATACCTTCGCTCTACTTAAATGATCGAAGAGATCATCTATCCTCAACAGCTGGTATTTTTCTTGATAGTGAGGTTATTTAAAGCCTTATAGTAGATACATATGCGTACCAACCTATCCTTCTTTGGTAGAAATAATACTAGAGCATCCCATGGTGATGAACTAGATATGATAAAGCTTTCGTCTTACAACTCATCTACCAGCTTCTTCAACTCAACCAGTTCACTATTGTTAACTCTATAGACGTGCTGAGATATTGACTCTGCGCCTGGCACCAAGTCTATAGAGAACTCAACATCTCGGTCTGGCGGTAAACCCGGTAACTTCTCCGAAAAACAACTATGAACTCTGCTATCAACGGATATGGCAACTCCTTCCCTTCCACCATGGCTCCATAGATGGCATCCTCGCTCTGCTCTGCTACTCTTCTGTCAATCTCAAACTCTGGCTTTTTTGGCAATCAAAACAAAACTCTGCCACCACGATAATCTATATTAGCATGGTGCCTACTCAACCAATCCATCCGGAGTACAATGATGTAGCTCATAAGTGGCATTATGAGTAATCACACATCAACTCCCGGCCTTCCAGTGTAACTCTTTGATCCTTACAAACATCACTGACCAGGATAATGCCTCCCCCAGTCATGATGTTGCAAGTCCTAGCTAAAGGTTCAGACTCTAAACGGTGCCTAAGAGCAAAATGTATAGATACAAAACTATGGAAAGCACTAAAATTAAATAAAACATATGCAGGAATAGAATTAAAAAGAACTGAACCTGATATCACATCTCCGACGGGCTCTTCCTCAATTATCATGGCGAAAACTCGCCCTCGCGGTGCACCTCTCTACTACTGCAGGTGCTGGACAAAATGTTGCTGCTGAGTCGATAAATGAGGTATCCTCTACTGTCCCGCAGGTAGCCTCGGTGGTGTTTTATGTGCCGGTGCTGCTCCCTGTCCTGCTCGAACTGGAGCCACTAGACACTACCTCAACTGGTGGCCCATATCTCCATAATAGAGACACACTCTAAGCCTCTTCCTGTAAACCTCCCGTGTATGTCCAATCATCCCACATTAAGTACACTGTGGGGCCTGCTATGCTGGTCTCGGGACCTAGTGTGTCTGCTGCAATGGTGCTTAAAATGGTGCATGAAACTATTATCTCTTAGGCTGTAAGGTCCTTTGTTGCTAGAAATAAGGCCATTTGGCTGGACCCGTACTATTGCTAACTCTATCAGATGTGTCTCTCATCCTCTTGGATATAAGCTCCAAGTCATCCACAGCCCTCTGTGCATCCATCAGGATCTCCTCGAATGTCACTATATAGTGTCCTCTAGTGAGAGATTTGACCTCCTTGATCAAACCCTTTTTGGAACTTCCTGGCCTTCCCTAATGGATTCTACCACTCCAAATATTTGCCCAACCTACAGATCTCTGCGGTATACTCATCCACTTTCATGCTCCCCTGGACGAGGTCCTAGAACTGCCTCTGTAGGGCACTCAGAACCATATCCAAAATGAACTTCTCGTTGAAAAGTATTTAAAAAACTTTTCAAGTCAGTCCTGGTACCACGATCCTCGGGTCTGTATGAAACTATGTCAGCGCAATATCGAACATCTAGCTGCCCACTGCCTCTACTTGTAGACTCTTTGGAATCTGTGTCAGCCGTAGAGTCCTCTCTATGTCCTCGATCCAATCGTCGGCGTACAATATCCTTTTAAAGTCCTTGGGCTACATCCTCTTGAAATCAATAATGGTACATGGCCTCGACTGGTGCGGGAAGGGGTGAGGCATTACAATCAGCGGCTGGATTAGTGATACCTTCTCCAAAGCTACTAGTGCTAACTGGTGAGCACTCTCAATACCCTGACGTAGAACATTTGTCTACCTCTACTACGCTGCCATCATATCTCGGAACAAGGCAAACATCTGCGTCTCGTCTGCTGGCATGGGTAGTAGGTGTGAAAGGTCCTCAGTGATTGCTGAAACAGACCTCGGAACTGGTGGTGGAGCGCCCCCAAATGCTGTTACTGAAATCCCTATCTGGACTGGTGAGGTGACCCTCTAAACAGAAGAAGGCGGAACAGTAACTGCTATCTCTCTCTGAGGTGACAAAGTAACTGACCTCACAGAAACTACTCCAGAGCGCTACGATCGGGTCTTCGACGGCATCCTGAAGATAGATTCAAAATAAAGGAATCAATATTGCGTAAGATACGATATCATCAAGGAAGGATAGTAATATTTCAAAGAAAACAATTATTCAGATTGATAAGGATAGAAGAATAAATAGATATAAATATTTTCTAGTTGTGATTGAGTATCCTTTATTCCTATATCCCTAGTCCTATATCCCTAGTCCTATATCCTATAGCAGGCTTGTAATAATACTCCATATCAGAGTACTACTATTGTAGCACCCCGTTCTCCCGGTGCGGAGATCGCGGCTAAGAAACACAAGACGGTATCGTTCGATCGGGATAGATTGAATTAAGAACTCGTCCATATTATGGATTTGTTTCTTCGGAATCGATTCCCATATTCAGTGGACTGCACCCCAAGGATCGGCTTAGCGGCAGAGTCAGGAGGGACCTCTCCGCTGCTATCTTTTATTGCCTCGGTTTTCGATGTCGCTTGTTGCTTTCGTGCTTTGAGTTGGTTTTGGGATTTGCTTGTTTTCTTTGAACGGTTTCGATGGTTTTCATTGTTTTTGTTCATTGACTTGCACTTTTATTCCGAGATTGGAAAGAGAGGAAGAAGTATTAATCGAGCTGTTCGTGTGCAGGTGAACGAGCAGTAGGCGGCTTGCGAGCGGAGTCGTGAAGCACCTCTTTCCTTCTTCTTTCCAAAAATCTAAGTGAGTGGTTACCAACCCGATTGGCTAGCCCTGCTTCCAAGCTTCACTCCTTTGCCCCGATCAAACGATACCAAGTAATAATAAAAGAAACCAAGATAAAAGAAAATAGACTTGGTTCATACGCTTGTCAATAATTTCATGAACGGATACTTAACTGCATGCTTGTTCGTTTGGGAATGGATCATGAATAGCTTGTCTTGTACTTGCTTGTTTTGTACTCTTGTTGCCTCAACTACAAACTTGTTACTTGTATATTGTTCGATCATGGACAACCAGTGCACAGGGTAACGGTCTTGCGGACGATGCTGGGGCACTGTCATCGATTCGGTCCGGGCGAGACCTATTGTTTAGTCTCTTGTTCTTGGCGGAATGGCTTGCAACGCCCCTTGTACTTTCGTTGCACGCCATTCTCGTCAAAAACTATCGTCCATTATGGCAACCAAGCAAGTGATCATCTTGTATATTTAAACCTGTTGCAAACTAACTTGTGTCTTCGTGGCAGGAAAGGCATGGTAAGTATGGGCAGGTAATTCAGACGGGCAGGTAAAATCTACCGAACGGTGGCACGTTCATTTCAGTAAATTCAATATGCTGCTTACTTGTAAATAAACTAAGGCAAGATAGAAACCCACAAATATGCATGCTTCACTAAACAACGTGTTGATTGGTATAGTTCGGCTAGCTCGCCTACACCTGCATGTTTCGATATGCTGACCCTCGTTGAAACAGGTTCTCCGCACTAAGGCGAACCGAACGAGGAGCCAAAGTCGTCTTCCCGATCCAGTCCAGCTGTTAGCGCACCTTCACCGCGCCCCTTGAAGCGTTTTGAAGCCAGAAGCTGCAACTCTTCATACACAAATACAGCTCCGTGGCAAAGCTATCCTCCAGCCTGGAGGTCTTTATCATTTTGAGTTTATAAAGGGATGTAATGTACAGGACTGCTATCTCATTTTGAGTCATCTTTTTTGTAAGCCGCTCGGCATATTAGCTAACTCGTTCAAGAGTTTGTAATAGATGTTCATTATCAATAAAGAGAACTTTTTCATGTTTCAAATCTGTGTTTCAATTTATCTGCGTACTCTGAATATGTGCTTGCTATGCAAATCATTAAAGCCTTGTGCGGGCGCAACTCCAGGCCCGCACGACGGTCACGATTCGGGGGACGCCTCAAACGATTCTACGGAATCGGGTCGTGACATAGTGGTATCAGAGCACAGATTCAAGTTCCTTAGACTTCGTGCTGGAAAAGTTCCTTTAACGATCAAATTCCTGTGCGAACTCTTGAACTCGCTAGGCCAAAATAAGATACGTTCATGCAATAAGTCCATAATACATTATGATCCTAATGTAATTTACCTTCTTTTGAAGGAATGGCTCCAGCGGAATCTGCAGCGCAAGCCCCGGACGAAACGCAAGGCCAAGGAAGTAGTTCGGGTACTTCGGGAAGTTCAGAGAGCCAGCGAGCCGTGCCAAGCATCGATCCCGTCCAACGAATGTTGCAGATGTTGGAGGCAAACCAACAAAGGGACGAGGCTCGCTATGAACGGGCCGAGAAGCGGGCGGAAGAGAGTCAGCTCAAGTTTCAAGACAATATAGAAGCACGATTCTCAGTCCAACAGAAGCAGGTAGATACCCTGCAGCAGATCGTTCAGATTTTGGCTGCCAACCATTCTGCCGCAACAGTAACGACTCAGGTGGAACAGCCCGTGCTTGAAGTAGAGACGCCGTAAATTCCAAGGACGAGGGACGTGACTGCCTTCGACTTTGGCCACTTCAAGAAAGTCTGCAATACGCCATTCAACGGGACTGAGGACCCAATCGTAGCTCTAGATTGGTTGGCCGAACTTGAAGATCACTTCGCTCTGCTAGAGGTCCCCAAAGAAAAGCGCATCGCCTGCGCGCAACTACAGCTCTGCCTCAACGCGCATGATTGGTGGGACGTGCATCGACGATCTCTCCAATTTGATCACGGAGAGGAGGCGATCTCGTTGACAACTTTTTGTGCCGCGTTCGAAGAGGAGTTTGTACCCCCTCCAGTACAACGTCAAATAGAAAACGAGTTCGTGCAACTGAGGCAAGGCGGTATGACAGTTAAAGAGTACTCCGCCGAATTCAACCGACTCTCCAAATTTGCTAGGGCCTATTTACCTGATGCAGCGAGTCGAGCTAGAAGGTTTGAAGGTAGATTACGCCCTGCCATCCATTCGCACGTAGCCGTTCATCAGTATCGTACAATGCGTGAAGTCATGAATCACGCCCTATCTCTCGAACCACTCTATCCTCACGTTTCTATCGGCGCTGTGCATACATCCAGTCATAAACGCCAAAGCGACGAGAGAGGAAACAACGCTACAAAGCATCATAATAACGGTGGAAAGCAGAAAGCAAACAAGCCTTGTAGTTTCTGCAAAAAGATGGGGCATGCAATCGACAAATATCGCCTGAAACTTGGATTATGCCTAGCCTGTGGTGGATCAGATCATTCTGTCCGTGATTGTTCCTAGAGTCATGATCGCCATCCCGTACGCAATAATCCCTAACGGTAGGTCCTATTCTTAAGTTTCGGGACAAAACTTCTAATTAGTTGGGTAGGATGTAGCGCCCCGTTCTCCCGGTGCGGAGATCGCGGCTAAGAAACACAAGACGGTATCGTTCGATCGGGATAGATTGAATTAAGAACTCGTCCTCGTTATGGATTTGTTTCTTCGGAATCGATTCCCATATTCAGTGGACTGTGCCCCAAGGATCGGCTTAGCGGCAGAGTCAGGAGGGACCTCTCCGCTGCTATCTTTTATTGCCTCGGTTTTCGATGTCGCTTGTTGCTTTCGTGCTTTGAGTTGGTTTTGGGATTTGCTTGTTTTCTTTGAACGGTTTCGATGGTTTTCATTATTTTTGTTCATTGACTTGCACTTCTATTCCGAGATTGGAAAGAGAGGAAGAAGTATTAATCGAGCTGTTCGTGTGCAGGTGAACGAGCAGTAGGCGGCTTACGAGCGGAGTCGTGAAGCGCCTCTTTCCTTCTTCTTTCCAAAAATCTAAGTGAGTGGCTACCAACCCGATTAGCTAGCCCTGCTTCCAAGCTTCACTCCTTTGCCCCGATCAAACGATACCAAGTAATAATAAAAGAAACCAAGATAAAAGAAAATAGACTTGGTTCATACGCTTGTCAATAATTTTATGAACGGATACTTAACTGCATGCTTGTTCGTTTGAGAATGGATCATGAATAGCTTGTCTTGTACTTGCTTGTCTTGTACTCTTGTTGCCTCAACTACAAACTTGTTACTTGTATATTGTTCGATCATGGACAACTAGTGCACAGGGTAACGGTCTTGCGGACGATACTGGGGCACTGGCATCGATCCGGTCCGGGCAAGACCTATTGTTTAGTCTCTTGTTCTTGGCGGAATGGCTTGCAACGCCCCTTGTACTTTTGTTGCACGCCATTCTCATCAAAGACTATCGTCCATTATGGCAACCAAGCCAGTGATCATCTTGTATATTTAAACCTGTTGCAAACTAACTTGTGTCTTCGTGGCAGGGAAGGCATGGTAAGTATTGGCAGGTAATTCAGACGGGCAGGTAAAATCCACCGAACGGTGGCACGTTCATTTCAGTAAATTCAATATGCTGCTTACTTGTAAATGAACTAAGGCAAGGTAGAAACCCACAAATATGCATGCTTCACTAAACAACGTGTTGATTGGTATAGTTCGGCTAGCTCGCCTTCACCAGCATGTTTTGATATGCTGACCCTCGTTGAAACAGGTTCTCCGCACTAAGGCGAACCGAGCGAGGAGCCGAAGTTGTCTTCCCGATCCAGTCCAGCTGTTAGCGCACCTTCACCGTGCCCCTTGAAGCGTTTTGAAGCCAGAAGCTGTAACTCTTCATACACAAATGCAGCTCCGTGGCAAAGCTATCCTCCAGCCTGGAGGTCTTTATCATTTTGAGTTTATAAAGGGATGTAATGTACAGGACTGCTATCTCATTTTGAGTCATCTCTTTTGTAAGCCGCTCGGCATATTAGCTAACTCGTTCCAGATTTTGTAATTGATGTTTATTATCAATAAAGAGAACTTTTTCATGTTTCAAATCTGTGTTTCAATTTATCTGCGTACTCTGAATATGTGCTTGCTATGCAAATTATTAAAGCCTTGTGCGGGCGCAACTCCAGGCCCGCACGGCGGTCACGATTCGGGGGACGCCTCAAACGATTCTACGGAATCGGGTCGTGACAACTATTAGACCTGCATGGGCCACCACAAAAATTTGTCACGGCCTGTACCTGGTTTAAGGGAACGAGTACGTGGGTACATCCAGCCTACGCTGCAGTATCGACGGTAGAACACTGTCTAGGTCAATAATAATATCTAAATATCTCACACAATATGTACCTGTCAAGATATCTCAACTCCCAAATAGAGAAAGATTTGACAATATGATAATGGTAAACAATACTCAATCACAATAATAAACTAGAGAAAGATATAGCACGATATGGAATAGAAGGAAAAAAAAACAGAATCAAATATATCACAAGTCCAATAGTCGAATCGCAACTCAATGATCTTAAATATAATACATGCCAAAAGTGTCTAACTAACATATACAATATCATAAATGAACTAGCTAAGTCTTATCGACTGCTGGTACTATCTCAATAGGCTCTACGGGTGCTATCTCAACTGGTTCGCCATCCTGTGGTCCGTAATGTGTAGGACACTTGACCTATGATAAATTAACTAAAAAATATATCCAGTCAGGATTGGAGCAAAGTATAACCCAATAGCAGTTCTAATAATTGACAGAAACTATGAAACAACAATATCAATAAAAATAAATGATGGAAGTAACTGAGCTAGTAATCATCATGAGGAAAAGCATCATGGTAAATAATACAAATAAACTGAGAACAATATGGTCAGGAACATCAATATAATAAACTGGAATAAAGAAAATAATATAATAAATGTGCCTTAAAATATTAGTAAGGTAATGTGATCGGCTTGGGCCTAACACGGGCTATATACAAAAAGGAAGCTAGTTTGATCACACGTGAGTTGTATGATCTGCTAGCTATCAAGGACTACAATAAATCACATACTATAAGGTATGATCATATATCCACTAATACTTCTCTAACCCCCGACTAGTACATGGAACCAAATCAGGACATGTTATAATATGTATATCATACTGCCCGGTCTATAATATCATGCACTATAATCACAGTCTATATAATCACTAAGCTATCATGGTAAGCTCTGAGTAACAACGAAGTATGACACGACGATCACTGAGTCATCACAAAAATAATATCTCATGACCATGATCATATATACCAATCTGTGTAACCATCGGGTCAGGATTCAAATATCTCAATACTAAATAAATTAAACATAAATGCTATCAAATAAGAAAACTATCAGAGAATGTACTCGCCTGGGGTCCTGAGCAACAAGTATGACTCGGTATCCGAGCTAGTGTCACACACACCTAAATAGGAAATATCATGTCACTTGGTGTAATGAATGAGAAGAGTTAAAATGCACTAAAATAATTTTCTAGGCCATTCCTAGGTTATACTAGTCAAACTAGACCAAACTAGGTCATTACCTTGGTTTTAGGTCCATATCTAGATTCTAGGTTGATTACTTGTCCATACTAGTAAATACTAGGTGATGCGAGGTCATATCTAGTTGGTATAAATGAAACTAGTTATATTCCTAAGGTATCTCTAGGTTCTAGTTATTAACTATATTAGTAATATTAGTATCTAATTAATACCTTGGTATATGAATACATTAGTATTACCTTAATACCCTCAATCATTATATATCATATACTAATACCTATATCATAACTTATAATCATAAATATATGATAATACCTTAACTTCACTAACATCTCAAATACTCAATTGAATTCTAACAGTACCTTCTACACATACATCCTCTCTCAAAACCCTCAAGTATATGGTATAAAATATCACAAGATACTAGCTCACTCTAACTTAGTACTTAAATACTGATACCCATCTATCTCTTACACTGATACATGACTCCAATCTATCACGATTAGATCACTGAATAACAAGCTCTCACTATACACCATAATACCTCACTGGTACAACAACTACATGATTACTGTAAGGTAAAGAATACAGTTGCTGCTGCAGAGTATAACTTAACTCGATCCCCATTCAAACATCACTCTAACCTATATAACCATGGACACATACCCACTATATATTAGACCTCAGTATTGCATCTAGCAATACTTACCTGTGCAAATATGTGCACAAGTCCTACTCTCCAACCTTGTGCTGCAGCTCTTAGTTGACTTGCCATCTCAAGACCCGAGCACCCCTATACTTGTTACTAATGCTGCTGCTACTGCTATCCTATTTGTGCTGTACTCCCATATCTCTGCTGCACAGATGCCACTTCCCGACCCCCTTCTACTACCTGCAACTGAATACCAACAACCCTATCTAATATACTACTAACTGATGGATCTCTAAATCAGTTGCTGCCCTCTATCGACTGATACACTGCCTGTATCATTATACTATATTCTCACAAACTTCTAACCCTCTCCCAACTAATTTGCACCTTTGTATCTTAGCAGCAAGTGACTGATCACAACTTTCCTATATACTGCACAGAACCCCGGGCCCCCTCTAATTGCCTACTGATACTCACATGAGTATCACACACACACACACACACACACTTCATAATGAACACAGTGCACAGTTCACTCACTGCTTGCACTAACACATACACATACACACACACCCCTCATCACCTCTTCACTCTTAACAAATCCACTTAACCACTACCACACTCAATCTACAAGTAACATACATATATAAGTATAGATATATGCTAATATATAAATATATATATATATATATATATATATATATATATATATATATATATACTAATACCTAATGAACAATATAATAAATACCTAGTGCACTATTAGGAATTCCATGATACATATTCAAATGAGATACCAAAACTTCCAATTCTCTACAACTACTATACATACATATCATAATCATCATAATAAAACAAAAGTAACTTACTACAAAGAAATTTGAAGAGTAATTATATAAATCACCCAAAATAAATATTGTATCATACCGTATCATAAATTACCATGATACGCTCTACTCGTGACCAATTATGGATACGTATCTAGTCTCATATCATCAATCTATGTCTAATTAGATCTAATTGGTCTCATGACACACACTTGATGCATCAATCTCGAAATTCCCCCAAAATGGGAAAAATTACCATGTAGAATTCACAATAGGGGTCCTAAGAACTTAATTCTTATTCCAATGGGTAGCCCTCCTAATGGTTAAATGCATGAATTAATGTCTAAATTATAGAGGGGATTCATAATTTACTTATTAGGAGATGGATTCCTAATGAAATGCTCAATGGACACAATTATGTCACAATCTTCTTGCCAATTTCTTCTCCTTCAAGTACTTCTTGCAATCCAAGCTCTAATGCTTCTTAGATGATAAAATTAAGAGAAAATTGGGGTAAATTTGATGGAGAGATGAGTCAATTTGGAGAAGAACACAATGGGGATCTAAAATGAATGAATTAATGAGAGGAGAGGGAGAGAGAGAGAGAGAGAGAGAGAGAGAGAGAGAGAGACTCCCCTCTAATGGCCGGCCTCCTCTTTTCTCCTTCCCAAGCAATGTACAAAGTCCACTATACCCGTACTAGTTAGTTATAAGAAATAATTAGGAAAGAATATATTCGAAAGCTTCTAAACTAATACAAATTAATCTAATATCCTTAATTAACTAAAGGAATGGGTCTAATGGTCCTAACCCAATGTTGGGCTCAAAGTGTCATGACAAACTAATGGGTCCAATAATGATAAGTCCAAATAAAATAGGTTAGTCCACTAACTAATAAATCAATAGCACAACACAGTCTAAGTAATTAGTAGCACATATATAAATATTTAATCACTAAATAATAAATATGCTAAATGACAAAAAATACCTTTATCTAGAAATGTGCTAGTGACAGATAATGTGGGGATTATGGTTCAGAGGTAATATGGACGTGAACCATTTGCTTTCAGAAAAGTTTTTTTTTAGAAACCGTTTCCTATTGCGTACTCGGGACTCCCGAGTATGGATAACAGATATGACCGCATATAGTAGATAGAGATATGCTTAGGAGGACGCTAATTGTTGATATTTTCCCCTCATGACCCTATGTTAGGGATAGAAGTAACATCTTTAATTTAAAGTTAAACCCTTATTGAGAGAGTAGAGTATCTCTTCTAAGGGAATAATATCATCTTAGGCTTCAGTTGTCGGGAAAGAGCCAAACTTGAGAGATACCATGTTTGTAGAGACTGTTTTGTCTTTATGGTCCAAAGTGAGGGCTTAAGAGTCGATCAATCATTGTATATACCTTTTTAATATGTAACAATCTCGTATAGTATGATGGACATATCGATGGTATTGGTAATATATACTTGGGGTTGTCCACCTTGCCTGCTTCGTCAGGGCGTCGAATGCTAGGTAGCTTGAGTTTGTTACCCTTCATCAATACTTTGAAGAGTTCCATGACATCATCGTTATTAAATGAATAAGTCTCATGTACTCTTAGTGACTCTGTCAGCTTAGTAACAGGCGAGTTTGGACCCTTGAACCTATCAGGATTTGCTTCCTTTTTCTGTCACGATTGTTGGCAGCTGTGAAAGGGCACTTTTCCTTATCTTCAATGCAGGGATCTTGGAATCCCAATAGGCGGGCATCTTTTGCGCCTTTTCCAGTAGTAGTGGTACTTATGATAAACATCGTCCAGTCACTGAATTGGCCAAATGTCGTTCAGAGCCTAATTAATGGTAGAAGGTTCTTTCGATATGTATCCATCAGAGTATATCAGGAATGCCATAAGGTAGTTTCAACGCCGCATATCGAAAATGCTCGATATAATTTTGTGCAAATTTCCTGTCCCCTTGGGCGATATCCACCAAGGAGAACATAGTCATATCCATTCCTCATTCATAGAATCGAGTGAGAAAAAGAGACTTCAGGTCCTCAAAGGAAGAAATATATTTTTCTGGGAGGCTACAAAACCACTCAAAGGTGATGTCGGATACTACCCTAAAAAATAAGTTGGTGAGTAAGGTATCATCCCGAGGCAAATGGCCTGTTGTAGACTGGAAGTACCTCATGTACTGACTGGGTGACATCTTTTTGTCAAATGAAGCCAGAGACAATAGCTTGTATTTGGGAGGATATACCACATTATCCCATTCGGGAGGATAGGGTTGCTTGATCCCAAGCTTCTGGAGCCTATCTTGGTTGTCTCGAGCATCGATGCTGGCGCGTAAGTCCCTAAGTGTCTCCTGAAAATTGTCTGGTAGAAGATGAGTAGAGGATCGAGGTGCTGTCTGACTACTTACAACCTGAGGAGCCGGATAAGGCATACCAAGTTCCTCATTGGTTCTCTGGTTAGGGTTTGTTCATCCAGGAGCTTGCCACTGTGTTGGCATGATACTTTCTCTGAGTTCCAATATTGTATGAGTCAGAGTCTGCATTTAAGCGCTCAGAGCCTACATCATGAATTCGAGTGCCTCAAGGCGTTGTTGGTTATTGGATTCTACGCCATGCTTGTCTCCTGCCACGTACACTGACATTAAGTGGGAGAAGGAGGACGGGAAAGTAGATACCTCACTTTTGGCCTCCGATGTTTGAGTATCATTGTCCTTGGGGAGAGTAGGTCATGTAGTATCACTTTCATTGTTGGAGGGATTGCTACCCCCAACCTTAATTGTGGGCTCATCCTGGAGTGTATGGCTACCACCAAATAAGCTATCATCTGTGTGTATAGGCTCGCTGTCCTCTTGGAAGGATGAATTATCATTGAATATTAGGGGACAACTACCCCCAGCTCCAGTCGAACCTTCATTTGGGGAGGCATGGCAACCCCAACCTTTGTTATCGAGCGTGTGCCACAGAATAACCCCACAGTAGGTATTTATTTATTGGTCCTCGAACGGCTTTGTAGTGTGCTGACCGACACCCTTAGGTTAGGTGAGCTTTTCTTTGATATATTCTTTATAGGAGAGGACCTCCATGTTGAGCAACATGGGGTGACGAAAAGTTCTGTCACTTTATGTAGAGGTCTCCAGGGATGTTGTTAATTTGGTATCACGGGTTATAGCCGCTGGAACACCGACTGTCTAGCTGGAGGAATTATTGCTTTAGAGAAACAATAATCGATGATAATGTTGGCACAAGTGTGTCTGCGAGAGGACACATCATGTATGAGGGTTTCTTTTATCGTCTTACACTTGTGACTAATCACGTTTCAAAAATCAGACGATAGAAGCTTTACTTTTATCCTAGTTTATGTGTTCGGACAAGCCTTGCGCATGGAGGTGAGAGTGGGATGTTTACTCCCTGACCCAGTTCTTCCGTAGAGACTGCAACTGGATCATTGATGGAAGACTTGAGGTGAGATGGACCCACTACATGCGTGTAAGTAAACTGGGCTCATGGGTCTATCATCTCAATGTTTGCTCCCCGACTTGGTTTTAGTGCACCTACGACAACCAATTGGGTTTGAAGAGGCTCCAAGGGTCAACCCACATCGGGGGCATAAGCACCTGGGTCTGCCCTATAGAGTTTTCTATTAGCAGCACATTTAACAAGCAATAGTGCATGATTTTAGAGAGATGACGGCACAGCCCCACAAGCGCGCATAGCTTGAGGTATTTTGGGTTTCCTATAACTAGCGTCTTTGGGCGCATAGTATAGGGAGTCCAGTTTATGACTATATGAGCCCTTTTTGACATAATCCTTGCTTGGTGGAGATTTTATGCGCCTGTGATCAACGCATCCTATCCGGCCTAGATGGCGCTGCATGCGCTCATCCTGAGACTTGGCATGGTTCCGCTGGAGTGTAGTATCGAAGATAGAGACAGGATGCACGCCCACCTTGTGTGCAGCTTCGGCGAAGGTTGGCGACACTTCTGAATTGAAGTTTCGGTTTAACGTAGCGGCTTTAGCAACCCACATCCTGCAAACTTTTTGAGGTCGTACAGGCCTCAGCAAAAAACTTGACTTGTCGGCAGATTATAGGTCAACCGCGTATGCAACTATGGCGTGGGTTGATAAAGTATCGGGTACCGACTTCGGGCTTGGCACAGGGGTACTGACTTCCAGAGTTTTGTGACTCTTGCTAGGTCGTATGGGCCTCGGTGGAGAGCTCAGCTTGTCCAGCATATCTTCGAATGCCTGTTGGTCGAAGCAAATGACCAACATCCTCTGAGTCAAATATAACTTGGTCACGTCGGATTGTGTCACCATTTTCTCATTGGAGGAGAAGCTCTTCCCCAACAGAGTCACCATTTTTTCGAAATCACAAAAATAAGAAGGGTTTTTGATGAAGGTTGTAAAGTTTTTATTTATTGCAAATTGACAAAGAGTATAAGAGAATCCCTATTACAAGAGGATCTAAGTGAAAGACCGTGATGGCACCAATAGATGGGGAATAAAATACAGCAGAAAAATTTACCCAATAAAAAATTAAGTTGAGTGAAGGCAGTTAACAGTGTATATACAAAATAGTAATATAAAGTAGTAAGAGTCAGAGAAAGCAAACGTAAATACCGTGATGTATACTGGTTTCCCTCTCAGAGGAATAGTCCAGTCCCAAGAACTCTTGCTCGGAGTTGTATCTACTATAAACACCAATAGTGAATCACAAGCTTTGATCTGAGGGCTTGCTACTTTTTTTCAACCACGAGTTTTGATCTGAAGGCTCACAACTGCACAGACGTGCGTTTGATACGAAGAGCACACAGACTTGAAATAGAAGAGGGGCTAGATGAACCAAGCTATTACAACTCTAACAGACTTCTAACCGATATCGTACTTGCCACTAGAAGGCTGGGTGTCATGACCCGCACCCAAAAATCGGGCATGAGTCGTGGGTACGTCCAGCCTACGCCGCAGCATCGGCGGTAGAACGCTGTCTAGGTCTACTATATATCTAATAATCTCACACAACAATATAAGTACCTGCCAAGATCTCAACTCCAAATGAGGAACAATATGATAAAGATAATACAAATACTCAATCATGATCTAAGCACGATAAGATAACTAGGAAGTCTAACAACTACAAAGTCTAAACAACAACTAGTACTAAAGACAACAACAATAATAATAATAACAACAATATCCTGAATCAAATACAATACAAAGTCTCAAACCAAAAGCCGGGGGACAAATCTGGTACCAAAAGCTAATAAATACAACTGAGGTCCTAGTGATCCCGGCTACCAACTCGGAAATCACTCATGAACTAGGGGGTCCTTGTCTGCACCATCGACAGGCTGAGTTCCATAAAACGTCGGACACCAATCTTTCGGATCCTCTGAAAAATATATCCAGTCAGTATTAGAGCAAGTACACCTCTAACAGCAGTTCCAGTTAAATGATAAAAACTATAAAGCAGTTGTAGCAATTAGCACAAGGTGAAGAAAATGAAGTATATATCAACTGGTGCATAAAGATAAAGATGCATGAAAATCAGAAGCAAGATAATGATGACTACAAGATACAAGAAATTTAAACTAAGAGCAAGTGTGTGCACAATAACTTGAAGTGAGTCCCGTTAAATATCGTGTTACAGACCTTCTTGAAGTTGCCAAAAGCGAAGGCAGTCACTTCCCTCGTCCTTGGTGCGGGCGGTAGTTCAACTTCAAGCGCTGGCTGCTCCACGGGTGTAGCTGTCGTTGCGGCAGAATGGTTGGAGGCCAGGGTCTGAACAAGCTGTTGCAGGGTATCTACCTACTTTTATTGGACTGAGAGCCGAGCCTCTAGGTTGCTCTCGAACTTGGCTTGGCGGGCATCATCCCTCTGTCGTTGCTCGGTTAATATTTGCACCACTTGTTGAATCGAATCTGTCTGAGACATGCCCTGTTGGCTTCGAGAGCTTCCTGATGTTCCAGAGCTGCTCTCTTGAGTCCTTGTCTCGCCTGGCGCCAGCGCTGATGGTTGCGCTTGCGTCGTTCCTTGAAAGGAAGGTAAATTACATCAGGATCATAATGTATTATGGACTTATTGCATGAACGTATCTCATTTTGGCCTTAACGAGTCAGGAGTTCGCACAGGGATTTATCGTTAAGGGAACTTTTCCAGTTTAAGAGTCAAAGGAACTTTGAAGCTGGGCTCTGATACCAACATGTCACGCCCCGATCCCGTGGAATTGTTGGTCGTCCCCCGGGCGTGACCGCCGTGCGGGCCTAGGTTGCGCACCGCACAAGGCTAAGTATTTTCGTTTCGCATAGCGAGCACATATTCAGAGTACGCAGATAATTGAAACACATATTGAAACATGGAAAAGTTCTCTTTTTATTGATAATATGAACATCTATTACAAGCTCCTTGAACTGAGTCATAAGGATTGCCTTTATGGGCTTACAAAAGTGTTGACACAAAATAAGATAGCAGTCCTGTACATTACATCCTTACTAAACTCAAAATATAAGACCTTGGGTCGGAACGACTACCTTGCCACGAAGCTGCATGATTGCTTGGTGGCTAACTTCTTCTTTAAAAGGCTTCTACTTCAAAATGCTTCCTCTTCTTCAGAATGATTCAAAAGTAGCACGGTCGAGACGCGCCTACAGCTGGACTGGATTGGGGGTTTGTCTCCTGCTCCTCGCTCGGCTCTTCTTAGCGCGGGGAACCTGTTTCAACGAGGGTCAGTACATCGAAACGTACTGGTGAAGGCAAGCTATCCCAACTATACCAATCAATACGTTGATTTAATAAAGCATGCATATTTGTGGGTTTCTATCTTGCCTTAGTTCATTTTACAGCAAGACATATATATGGAATCATCGAAATAACTCGCCACCGTTCAGTGACATTTACCTGCCCGTCTGAACCACCTGCATAATACTTACCTTGCCTTCCCTGTCAAGAAGACACAAGTTAGTAGCAACAGGTTTAAATATACGAGGGGATCACTGGCACATTGCCATAATGGATGGGCTAGTCTCAGTACGGAGTGTCGTGCGACGCATAGATCAGGACGTCCCAAGGCATTCCGTCCTATAGCAGGCGACTATCATGAGTTCCGTCCGGATCGGATCGGTGCCGGTGCCCCAGCGACCGTCCGCAGGAACTAAGACCTTGTGCACAAGTTGTCCGTGATCAACGCAGTACACTAAGTTAGCAATCGAGGCAAATCAGGGCATATCAGGAGCAGGGCAGTACAGGGCAAGATTTACTTTTGCATAGCCTATCTGTTCAGTTTATGGCATTGAAAATGAGTTCTATACATAGCACAGTTCTAAGAAGAAATATACATTCTAACTTATATTTATGCATATGATGAACATTCCAAACGAGCAAGCATATAAGTAAGTAACCGTTCATGAGTTTCATTTGACAAGCAACATTTCCCAAGTCTATTCCCTTGTTATCTTGATATCTTTTAGTTATTTACTTGATATCGTTTGATCGGGGCAAGCACGAACACGAGATTTAGATGTGAAGACTAGCAAATAGGGCTAGCTAATCGGGTTGGTAGCCACTCACTTCGGTAGTTGGAAAAAAAAGGAAAGAAGTGCTTTAGGCGTCCGCTCGAGCGACGACTACAGCTGGTTCACCTGTATTGACACGAACTGCTGATCAGTACTTCTTCCTCTCTTTCCCTTATCGGAATTGAAGTGCAGTCCTAAGAACGAAAGCAATGAAATCCATCGAAACCGTTCAAGAAAACCCAAGCAAATTCGAAAACCAACTCAAGGCACGAAAGCAACAAGCGACAGCGAAAACTAGGCAACAAAGAATGCAGCGGAGAGGTCCCTCCTGACTCTGCCGCTAAGTCGATCCCGGGGGCACGGTCCACTGAATATGGGAATCGATTCCGAAGAAACAAATCCATAACGAGGACGAGTTCTTAATTCAATCTATCCCGATCGAACGATACCGTCTTGTATTTCTTAGCCGCGCTCCCCGAATAGGGGGAACGGGGCACCACATCCTAACCAACTAATTGGAAGTTTCGTCCCAAAACTTAAGGAATAAAACCTACTAATAGGAAATAATGAGGGGAACCTTTCCCTCATATCAGATTCAAGCTCCCAAGTAGATTCTTCGACAGAGTGATTCCGCCAAAGCACGCGCACTAGAGGAACCGAACGGGTCCGAAGCAGCTTTTCTTTTCTATCCAAAATTTTCACAGGCTGTTCTATATACGTCAAGTCGGCTTGAAGGTTCAGTTGGTCCAGGTCTACCACATGGCTCGGGTCGTACACATATTTCCTAAGCTGTGAAACATGGAATATATCGTGTACGTCGGATAGGGATGGTGGTAGAGCAATCTGATACGCAACTGAGGCAACCCGCTTTAGTATTTCGAACGGGCCGACAAATCTTGGACTTAGCTTTCCCTTCGCTCCGAACCTGCTGACCCCTCGCATGGGCGAGACCTTGAGGAATACCCGGTCACCTACTTGAAACTCTAGCGGTCTCCGATGAACATCCGCATAGCTCTTCTGACGACTTTGAGCTATCTTTAATCTGTCCCGAATCAGCCGAATCTTCTGGATGGTCTGCTCCACGAGCTCAGGGCCAAGTACTTGCCGCTCCCCGACTTCGTCCCAACAGATAGGAGATCTACACTTCCGCCCATATAGTGCCTCATACGGCGCCATTTGAATGCTTGATTGATAGCTATTGTTGTAAGCAAATTCGGCTAGAGGTAGATGAAGGTCCCAACTAGTCTTCGTGTCCAAGGCGTAGAGTCGCAGCATGTCTTCGAGGATCTGGTTGACGCGCTCTGTTTGGCCATCGGTCTGTGGATGGTAGGCGGAGCTGAATTTCAACTTTGTCCCCATTGATGACTGCAGGCTTCCCCAGAAACGTGATATGAATCGACCATCTCGATCGGAGACTATGGTTACGGGCACGCCGTGGAGTCGGACGATTTCGTTGAGATATATCTGAGCCAGGCGGTCGGCACTCCAAGTAGATTTGATAGGCAGAAAGTGAGCTGACTTGGTGAGTCGATCGACGATAACCCAGACTGCATCATGTCCCCGTTGCGTCCTCGGCAAGCCAACAATAAAGTCCATCGTTATATCATCCCATTTCCACTCCGGAATAGCAAGGTTCTGTAGCTCTCCGCCTGGTTTCTGGTGTTCGGCCTTTACTCGTTGACAAGCCATGCAATGTGACACAAACTGTGCCACATCCCGTTTTAAGCCGTGCCACCAAAACGTCGTACGAAGATCCCGATACATCTTAGTACTACCCGGATGAGAAGTATAACTAGAGTAGTGAGCTTCCGTGAGTATCTCTTGTCTGAGGGCCGCGTCATTCGGAACACATAGTCTTCCCTTTACTCGAAGCATCCCATCCGCGCTTACCGCAAAGTCGGACGCCTTTCCTGCCAAGATGAGGGCATGTATCTTCTGCAGGAACGGGTCATCCTTCTGAGCGGCCTTTACTTTGTGTAACAAGTCGGGCTCGAGGCGCAGTTGAGCTACTTGCGCCCACTTTTTATATCTTATTTTCAGTGTGATACCCAGTGTTTCAAGATCTCGGCGCAGCCTATCATCAATAACCAAACTCCCTACAAACACTCGACTCAACGCGTCAGCTACTACGTTTCCCTTTCCAGGCGTGTATCTGATCGTGAGATCGAAGTCGCTAAGGAGTTCAAGCCATCGCCGCTGCCGAAGATTCAAATCCCTTTGAGTGTACAAGTATTTCAGGCTCTTATGGTCTGTATAGATTTTACACGGTACGCCATAAAGATAGTGGCGCCACAGCTTTAATGCAAACACTACCGCGGCAAGCTCGAGATCATGCGTTGGGTAGTTCTGCTCGTGAGGCTTTAGCTGTCTCGACGCGTAGGCTATCACCTTATCGCTCTGCATCAGGACACATCCTAGACCTTTTCCTGAGGCATCACTATATATTTTAAAGTCATCCGGTCCGTTCGACAGAGTGAGAATTGGGGCAGAGATGAGGCGCTGCTTTAACTCCGTAAACGAAGCTTCACAGTCCTCTGTCCAAGTAAACTTGGCACCCTTTCGTGTCAACTGAGTCAAGGGCGAAGCAATCCTAGCAAAATTTTGTATAAATCTTCGGTAGTACCCTGCCAGACCAAGGAAACTTCGGATGTCGCTAGCTGACTCCGGTCGTTTCCACTGCGTGATTGCTTCTATTTTCTTCGGATCAACTGAGATGCCTTCCGAGGAGATGATATGCCCCAAAAATGAGATACTGTCCAGCCAAAATTCTGATTTGCTTAATTTGGCATACAACTTGTGGTCTCGAAGGGTTTGCAGCACCATCCGCAGGTGTCCTGCGTGCTCATCCCTAGTCTTCGAGTACACTAAGATGTCATCGATAAACACCACCACGAATTTATCGATGAAGGGCCTAAAGACACGGTTCATCGTATCCATGAATGCAGCAGGAGCATTCATCAGTCCAAACGGCATCACGGAAAACTCGTAATGGCCGTAGCGGGTTCTGAAAGCAGTCTTGGGTACGTCTTCTGGCTTAATCTTCAGCTGGTGATAGCCCGAGCGAAGATCTATTTTTGAAAATACCGCTGCACCCTGTAGTTGATCGAACAAGTCATCAATCCGTGGCAGAGGATATTTGTTTCTGATTGTGACCTTGTTCAATTCTCTGTAGTCGATGCAGAGGCGTAGAGTTCCGTCCTTTTTCTTCACAAAGAGCACGGGAGCGCCCCAAGGAGACACGCTCGGACGGATAAACCCGTGATCAAGCAATTCTTGGAGTTGGCACTTTAATTCATTCAGCTCTGTAGGTGCCATTCTGTACGGAGGCTTTGAAATCGGCTGTGTATTTGGAAATATGTCGATAGTGAATTCAATCTCTCGATCGGGCGGCATGCCGGGTAATTCGCTCGGAAACACGTCGGGGAACTCTGCCTCAACGGAATTAGGCTCGACGTCTGCGTAGTCCTGCCGCGCGTCCCGAACTGATGCTAGAAATCCCTCGCAGCCTGTGTAGAGCATTCGCCGAGCAGATTTTGCCGAAATCACCATGCAGGCCTTGGTCGCATCGTTCGCTGGACTACTGGTGTAACAGAACACGGCTTCTCCGGGCAGACGGAAAATGACTCGCTTCTCTGCACACTCAATAGTTGCCGCGCACGCGCCTAGCCAGTCCATTCCCAAAATGATATCATAGTCCCGTACATCAAGAACTAAAACATCGAGCGACAGCTTCTTCTCCCCAATACAAATGTAACCACCTAGGCATACTGAACGAACAGGGATTTTTGTACCAGAGGGGGTGCTAACATTTAAATCTAAGTGCAACGGAGTCATTTTTACATTATTTTCCACGGGAAAATTTGTGGAAATAAAACTATGGGTTGCACCTGAATCAAATAGAACGCGAGCAGGTATATTATTGAAAAATAAGGTACCTGACACGACGGTATCTGAAGCTAAAGCTTCTTCCCGTGTCATGGTGTAGACTCGGCCTTGAGCTTGATTACGCCCTGGCTGAGGCGCCGCTCGATTTGCCTGAGGAGCCGGAGTCTGTTCTGGTTGTTGCGGTGGACGACGCGGACAACTGCTAATCTGATGGCCTGGATCGCCGCAACGGAGACAAGTCCCAAGCTTGCGGCGACAATCTTTTTCGATATGCCCTGGCTTCCTGCAAAAGTTGCAGGTCTTGCTAGTGTCTCCACGCTGTTTACCACCATTATTTGGACGCTTTGCAGCGTTGTTTCCTCTATCATTGCCTTGGCGTTTGTGATTGGAAGTTTGCACAGCGCCGGCAGCAACGTGAGGATACTACGGTTCCAGGGAGAGGGCATGGTTTAATACTTCCCGCATTGTCTGATACTGCAGAATGGCTACGTGCCCGTGAATGCCAGGACGTAGCCCTCCTTCGAATCGTCTGGCACGACTCGCTGCATCCGGTAGATAAGCGGTAGCAAATTTGGCCAGTTTGTTGAATTCTGCCGAGTATTGCTTCACCGTCATACTGCCCTGCCGGAGTTGAACGAACTCGTTTTCCCGTTGACGTCGTAGAGGTGGGGGTATAAACTCCTCCTCGAATGTGGCACGAAAAGTCGTCCACGCGATCGCCTCCTCCCCATGGCCAAGTTGAAGAGATCGTCGATGCACGTCCCACCAGTCGTGCGCATTGAGGCGGAGCAATAATTGGGCACAGGTGACGCACTTGTCTTTCGGCACTTCGAGGAGGGAAAAATGATCTTCAAGCTCGGCGAGCCAATCTAGAGCCACGATCGGGTCCTCAGTCCCGTTAAATATCGTGTTACAGACCTTCTTGAAGTTGCCAAAAGCGAAGGCAGTCACTTCCCTCGTCCTTGGCACGGGCGGTAGTTCAACTTCAAGCGCTGGCTGCTCCACGGGTGTAGCTGTCGTTGCGGCAGAATGGTTGGAGGCCAGGGTCTGAACAAGCTGTTGTAGGGTATCTACCTGCTTTTGTTGGACTGAGAGCCGAGCCTCTAGGTTGCTCTCGAACTTGGCTTGGCGGGCATCATCCCTCTGTCGTTGCTCGGTTAACATTTGCACCACTTGTTGAATCAAATCTGTCTGAGACATGCCCCGTTGGCTTCGAGAGCTTCCTGATGTTCCAGAGCTGCTCTCCTGAGTCCTTGTCTCGCCTGGCGCCAGCGCTGATGGTTGTGCTTGCGTCGTTCCTTGAAAGGAAGGTAAATTACATCAGGATCATAATGTATTATGGACTTATTGCATGAACGTATCTCATTTTGGCCTTAACGAGTTCAGGAGTTCGCACAGGGATTTATCGTTAAGGGAACTTTTCCAGTTTAAGAGTCAAAGGAACTTTGAAGCTGGGCTCTGATACCAACATGTCACGCCCCGATCCCGTGGAATCGTTGGTCGTCCCCCGGGCGTGACCGCCGTGCGGGCCTAGGTTGCACACCGCACAAGGCTAAGTATTTTTGTTTCGCATAGCGAGCACAAATTCAGAGTACGCAGATAATTGAAACACATATTGAAACATGGAAAAGTTCTTTTTTTATTGATAATATGAACATCTATTACAAGCTCCTTGAACTGAGTCATAAGGATTGCCTCTATGGGCTTACAAAAGTGTTGACACAAAATGAGATAGCAGTCCTGTACATTACATCCTTACTAAACTCAAAATATAAGACCTTGGGTCGGAACGACTGCCTTGCCACGAAGCTGCATGATTGCTTGGTGGCTAACTTCTTCTTTAAAAGGCTTCTACTTCAAAATGCTTCCTCTTCTTCAGAATGCTTCAAAAGTAGCACGGTCGAGACGCGCCTACAGCTGGACTGGATTGGGGGTTTGTCTCCTGCTCCTCGCTCGGCTCTCCTTAGCGCGGGGAACCTGTTTCAACGAGGGTCAGTACATCGAAACGTACTGGTGAAGGCAAGCTATCCCAACTATACCAATCAACACGTTGATTTAATGAAGCAAGCATATTTGTGGGTTTCTATCTTGCCTTAGTTCATTTTACAGCAAGACATATATATGGAATCATCGAAATAACTCGCCACCGTTCGGTGACATTTACTTGCCCGTCTGAACCACCTGCATAATACTTACCTTGCCTTCCCTGTCAAGAAGACACAAGTTAGTAGCAACAGGTTTAAATATACGAGGGGATCACTGGCACGTTGCCATAATGGACGGGCTAGTCTCAGTACGGAGTGCCGTGCGACGCATAGATCAGGACGTCCCAAGGCATTCCGTCCTATAGCAGGCGACTATCATGAGTTCCGTCCGGATCGGATCGGTACCGGTGCCCCAGCGACCGTCCGCAGGAACTAAGACCTTGTGCACAAGTTGTCCGTGATCAACGCAGTACACTAAGTTAGCAATCGAGGCAAATCAGGGCATATCAGGAGCAGGGCAGTACAGGGCAAGATTTACTTTTGCATAGCCTATCTGTTCAGTTTATGGCATTGAAAATGAGTTCTATACATAGCACAGTTCTAAGAAGAAATATACATTCTAACTTATATTTATGCATATGATGAACATTCCAAACGAGCAAGCATATAAGTAAGTAACCGTTCATGAGTTTCATTTGACAAGCAACATTTCCCAAGTCTATTCCCTTGTTATCTTGATATCTTTTAGTTATTTACTTGGTATCGTTTGATCGGGACAAGCACGAACACGAGATTTAGATGTGAAGACTAGCAAGTAGGGCTAGCTAATCGGGTTGGTAGCCACTCACTTCGGTAGTTGGAAGAAAAAGGAAAGAAGTGCTTTAGGCGTCCGCTCGAGCGACGACTACAGCTGGTTCACCTGTATTGACACGAACAGCTGATCAGTACTTCTTCCTCTCTTTCCCTTATCGGAATTGAAGTGCAGTCCTAAGAACGAAAGCAATGAAATCCATCGAAACCGTTCAAGAAAATCCAAGCAAATTCGAAAACCAACTCAAGGCACGAAAGCAACAAGCGACAGCGAAAACTAGGCAACAAAGAATGCAGCGGAGAGGTCCCTCCTGACTCTGCCGCTAAGTCGATCCCGGGGGCACGGTCCACTGAATATGGGAATCGATTCCGAAAAAACAAATCTATAACGAGGACGAGTTCTTAATTCAATCTATCCCGATCGAACGATACCGTCTTGTATTTCTTAGCCGCGCTCCCCGAATAGGGGGAACGGGGCACCACAGTGAGTCCTGATGTGATGCCAGTAGGTGATTCTAGAAATAGAGGCCATAAACATAAAATATACGTGTCGCAAGTGAATGAATCCAAAAATACTAGTCAGTGTTGTGCCAAAAAATTAGATAATACTATACTAGAAGATGAATCATAATAATTATCAGATAATAAAAACTATCAAAGAATGTACTCGCCTGACGTCCTGAGCAACTGGCGAGGATCGAGGTTCGAACTAGCGCCGCAAGGTCCTATTGTGAAAAGCAAGGTTAAACGGAGTTCTAAAGAGTTAAGCAAATATAAAATAACTAAAAACAAGCTTCTAGGGTTGTTCTAGGTCAAACGGGTCAAACCGGTAAAATCTGGGTCAAAAAGTCAACCCGAGATCCAAAAAGTCAACTTTAGGTCAAAACTAGGTCAAAGGTTGAGTTTGGCAGTCAACCGGGTCAACTACGGTCAACTCTAGGTCAAACTAGGGTGCCCTTAAAATTCTAGGTCAAAACTAGCTCATTAAGCTAGTAAACCCACAAACTCGCCTCTTTGAGATAACGGGATACCCTTGGTATCCGATATCTCAACCTACGCTATATACCCCGCCTAAACCCACTAATATATATCCTAGCACGTATATATATATATAACTATATATATAAAAGCAACTCTAACTATATACCTAGGCATAAGCCCAATATCTAGCCCCGATACCCAATACCTTGAGTATCTCAAGGTATTGCGATACCTCGCCTTACCCCTCTCTACTCTAACTAACTAGCTAACTATCTATATATATACTTATATATACTACTATATATATATATATATATATATATATATATATATATATATATATATATATATAACCTAGTATTTAGGCTATACCTCAATACCTCATCTCCAATACCCCTTTACCTCAATACCTTGATATCTCAAGGTATGGAGATACCTTACCTTACCCGTCTTATCTGACTAACTAACCTATATATATACCTATCTATAGTAGTATACATATATCTACATATATATAAGTATATCTATATATATATATACAATGTATCTAGCTATATAGATATATGTATCTATATACATATCTAAATCTATATCTATATGCCTACATATATATATATATATATATATATATATCTCCATACATTTACCTACACACACACGCACGCACACACACACACACACACACACACATATATATATATATATATATATATATATATATATATATATATATATATATATATATATATATATATATATATCTGAAAAGGGGGGGGGCTATTGCTAACTGCTGCTACTGCTAAGCTCTGCTACTGCTGCTACTACCAAGCTGCTGCTGCTGTTGGCACTGCCTGCTGCAAATGTTCTTCTTTTTTTCTCTTCTTCTCCTTCACTTTGTACCTCTCTATCTCACACTCTCTCGATCTCTTCCACTTATTCTCTCTTCCTCTCTTCACTCACTCACTCACTCACTCAAACACACATCCACACACACACACACATATATATATATATATATATATATATATATATATATATATATACATATACACACACTATACATATGTATATATATATACACACACTATAAATATATACACACACACACACACACACACACAGATATATATATATATATATATATATATATATATATATATATATATATATATATATATATACAAACACTTACATATAGATATATATATACACTCATATATCTATACACTTATATATATATATATATATATACACTCACACACACAAACCTACATACTCAAACACATACTACCACGCACACAAACACACCTATACACTCAAACGCACACTACCACACACACAAACACACCTATACACACTACATACTATATATATATATCAACTCTCGCACACATACATATATATACACATACACACAAGGATACATATATAAACAATGTAATTTATAGCCCTCCCAAACATCCCCTTGTCAAGCCTTGGCCCATCCCAAGGAGATGTTGACCAAGCCCACTTACCTTGGTCAACCTAAACCCAAAGTCCCCATGTATAAAATTACTTTTCCTTTCCTTGTTCTTTATTTCTTTTCTAAATCACCTAACCTAAATAATACTCAGCCGACATCTCCCCCTACTTTCTTGTTCACCTTCTCCCCCCTTCTTCCCTGTGCACTCCCTACCTCGCCGATATCCCGCCGGACTCCATCAGCCTCTTTCTCCTCAACCTCCTCTTCATCCTCCTCTTCCCTCCTTCGCTTGACGCCGGAGCCTCACTGCCAACCCGCCGTGGACACGCTGCCCATCCCGACCGCTACTCACCACCTCCCCCACGACACCACGATGGGAACCCGTCCGCCGAAAGTTGACCGATGGACTGCCATCAACGCTGAGCTGACCTTCCTCCACCCGACCAGGCACCCGCTGAACCGCCTGAGCCACCGCCTGAACTCCTCCACAGCCACGTCGGACCTCCCTCTCCCCTCTACTGAAACACCATCACCCATAATAGCCCCTGCACCTGACTCCCAGCATCATCTCCTCCTCCGCTGCCGCTCACCGCCGGTAGGAACGACGCCACCAACCTCCACCACCTCTTCTTCTTCCTCCCTGAACTTCTTCTCCTTCCCCTGAGAGCCTCCTCCCGTCGACATCCACCTCTCCATGCTTTCTCCTCCTCTTTGACCCGAGCCTCCTCTTCCTTGTCAACCACCCATCACCACCACTGTCCTCCTTGGCCGTACCTCCCCTGGCCGGGCCTCCTTTGGCAGACAACAACCATCCACCCCATCATCATCATCATCATCAACCCCCCGTTATCATTATCATCACCCACAATCATCATCATCATCTCAAATTATCATTATCACCATTTATTCTTAACCCCTTAACCCTAATCGTCCACATCAACGTCCTCGTCACCACCATCATCCATATCATCATCGTTGTCTTCACTATCATCCACATTATCATCGTCATCACCATCGCCATCGTCGTTATCACTATCTTCCATATGACCATCCTCGTCATCGTCATCGTCGTCAACCTCATCGTCGTCACCGTCATTCCCTTGTGCGTACCCCGAGGTTCGAACCTGTTCCTCTCCTCCATTTTATGTGTGTTTGTGTATATGATATTAGGACATGAGTATTGCTTTATGACTGTTAGTTGATATCGAACCTTGAGTCGGTGAACCCAATGACTTGTACACGTACACCTACGCGTATTAGAATTTAAGTGATATATATATATATATATATATATATATATATATATATATATATATACACACACACATATATAGATGGATGTATTATATAAGTAATTATATGCTTATGACTATATATGTATTTATATTGTACGACCCTAGGATACTGTGAATTATTCCGTGTTTACCTTGACCATGTTGACCCTAAGAACATGTTAGATGACTGCCTGGTGTACATTTACGTACTGGCCTAGACACATGTTATTTTGACTGTCTAATTTTGATACCACCTTAATATAGGACACCCACATAATTAGTCGCGCAATTGACTGTGTTAGTTGACCAGTGTTACCCCTCGTGTACCCCCTGAGTACAGTGTAAATATTGTTGTGTGTATGCTAGTGTAATAACTAATGATTGTATTGTATTATATTATATGTATATAGGATATCGGATCGTTCTGCGTGACTTCTGGAGTAGGTTATTGGTACTTCTGCAGCAGGTTATATTATATGTCTAGCCTACACTTCCCATACGTACCAATGTTGTCCTCAAATTGCATTAACTTAGATGGTTAGCATACCCTTTTATTTATTCAGAATTTACTTTATGGCATGCTTCTATGTATCTTGTTATGTCCCTCTGAGGACCTAGTCCCTTTCGAGGTGTAGATGTTCATGAGTATTCGTAGGAGCGCAGATCCAGACTTTCTACCTATATTTTGAGGAGGTCTTCTCTTCGAGCCGTGATTGTTAGCTGATATTCTTATATTGTATTTATCTTGTTTATTCTATATTCTAGTTCGGTAGTGGATTTGTTTCCATCCGACTACCATCATTAGATACCTTATATTGAGATCTAGTTTCATAGATATTGGTTATTTATATCTATTTGATTTCTGTGGATGAGATTTAGTTATGCCCTGTGACTTGTGATAAATATATACCACTTATGAATTATTGTTCATGATTCAGCATACACATGTGTTATGGTTTCCATATATTGGAGTTGCCATATACATGCGGCTGGCATGCTTACGTGTCCTAGTCCTACATATTTTTAGGACTGGGGCGTGACATATTTTTGTGGTGGCCCATGCAGGTCGAGAGCATATTGTCTCGATTACATTACTGTACCAAGCAAGCTTGCACCTAGGAATAGAGTATAAGATCTCATCCATAATTGACTATGATTCACCTACCTTCCAATCTGTTCTATTTGAATAGATGCATCCTGCTTGATTCATGTGCTTCCCTAATAGTTCCTTGAGTATAGCCTTCTCCTAGAATATAGAAGTCTCTTTTGTTAGATAATAAGTAGGGTAACCTTCATATTAAGAGTACAACTAGGATAATGACACACTACTGAGTTAGAATACTTAATAAACCCTAGCATTCCTTACTACCTAATGAACCCTAGCCTCCCTTACCTATAGGTTGATTTACCATTATCCCTTGATATATTTATGAATGACTTGAGAGTAGTATATATGCTACTATGATTAGTTTAAAATTTGACCATATTGTTTGCCCCTAGTATTGAGGGACCAATAGAAATCCAAGGTTGAATATTATGACCAAACCTAACTATTATAGTGAGATAGTATTATAAAATTATATATTTAGATTCTTGTCTTGATGCTAGCAGACAGTACTATAGGAAGCCAAGAGGAATAACATAACATTTTCCTAAATCAAACACCGAACACAGAGGTCAGCAAACCACCTTCCCCTTAGACAACCATGATATTATCTAGAGTCCCTCTATTTTTTGTTTTAATTCATATCTTGTTCCTCTGTAACCTTAACGTTCGCCAATTATACGACGACTAAATTATGTTCTTGTTTTCTTCATCTTTCAACCTGTGCCATATAACTCTTATGATGGTAGGCCAAGTAATTTTATTTCATGTTAGGATATACAGTTTGCTAGAATTATAGTTGTTACTCTTGAATTTTGAATTATATGATTGGTAGTTAGAACTTGATAGTTGAGTATTCCTTTAGATTATAATTTTATGGTTATCCTTTAGTTTTAAATCGCGTAATTTGTACCCCCACCTCGATACGAGTTATATCCCCTTTCCCCTTGAAGGCCAGTAACTTTTCCATTCTTACTATTGACACTTATTCTATAAGCACTATGATTAAGACTTAAGATGACCATAACCTATATAATAGGATACCCTAATAAGTACCAAGACCTCTTCTCGTAAACCTTATTAGGAGTTTCTACATTATCCTTAAAGCATTACAGTATTAATTTATTATTTTAAGTTGGGTAGTATGCCTCACAACGTAGTATCACATAATCCTTTTAATGAAGTGTAACTGAATGACATTAATTGTAGACTTGCATAAGAAGATAATGTTTATTCAGACTGTAGAACTTATAAGCCCATACACCTATTTAGTCGACTAGCGACTTAGACAAGGAGTTAGTATGACAACTGTAGAGATTGTAGAGCCTTATTTTATTTTTTATTTTTTTTGAACTTGAATTATTTTGTACCTCCTTTCATCATAATCCAGCGTATTTATATTTCTAAAACTACATTGACTTATGCTGCTACTATATCCTAGTTTTGCAAGCTTATTCTTTTATCAAGCTTGATCATGATATATGTATTATTGGGTATACACACTAATACATTGTCTAAATCAGAATCAGTATATTAAGGTCTAGCTAACCTTATTGCGCTTGGTTCGCTCTTTGTATGACTACTTTATGTGGATTGCGATATATAGTTGACTAGTACACTAATGACTTGCCCTCTAGATGTGTTTGAGCATATCGTATCAGTTACATAAATGTACTGATACGAGCATGTTAATAAGAATTACCAAAATAGGATTTTAATCCACAACTGCCTTGACAATTCCCATTAAATTCTTTAAATGCCTTGATCCCCATACTTGTATTCTATTACCCCCACCTTGAATTCTTTATTATTGCTCTCCGTCTTCCCTTATTTTGGAAAGACAAAACCTTGTGCTTGGTATAAGTTGATACACAGAGAGTACTAGATATACCCATAGGCCAATACCATTACTAGATGACTATCTTTTATAATTGATCAAGGGCATATCCTATATGATATATTTGGTGTTAAATTTTTGAGGATTGAGTAGCATGATTAAGTAAATTTGAGGAATAAGTTTTCTTAAATGTAAGACTTATGTGACAGATGGGTAAATTCTAAGTTGGGTAGAAGTTGCATTGTTAACTTGAGAGGAATTTCTTTTAGATTGTGATCGAGTAAAATTAGATTGAGAGGTTCAAGTCATTTTAAATATTGAGAATTTTGGAAGAACGATTAAGAAGATGAGGATTTAATGAATTTTTGTAAAATTTTGATATTGCGGACCTAATATTTATACTTTGAGAACATGATTTAAAATTTTTGAAAACTAAAGAGTGAATCATCGATTTAAACTTTGAGGATAAATATAGAATTCTAGAATTGAACATTGACAGATTAAATTCCAAAATTGATGATTTGAATTAAAGGTTAAATTCTGATTATTGGATTATATATTTAAAATATTGAGGATGTAAATTGAATTTAAATTTAAAGAGTACAAAAATTCATAAGTGAAGATAGAAATAATATTTGAGTAGAATTATTTCCCAGAGGAGATTATGATAGTTGGAAATAGTGGTATAAAATTTATACGCATTATTTAAATTCTTGAAGATGTTATATGGATTTAATTTAAATTTGGATGTTGATGATTTAAAAAAAAAAGTGAGAAGAGATTACAATAGATTAGATTTTGAATTGAACAGTGATTATCTTAAATTTTGAGGCGATTGAGATAGATTGATTAAAATTTTAATTATCGCAAAGAGATTGCGATGACTTTCCTTATATACGTGAAGGATTAACTAATTATGCCTTATTTTAATTTCTAGGACAAAATTATTTTAAGTTGGGTAGATTAAAAACCAACTCACCCAAAATTAGGTCTACTTGGCATAGATAGAGAAAGTAGAGCTAGTTTGTATCCAATTGGATAGAAGACACGACATTTTATTTAATTATACAATATTTATATCACGTAGCACACCTTACCGTTGCTTCGATAATTAGAGCACTATACTAGCCATTGCCTTCCTATAAATTTCATACCCTTGCCCTAGACATGACCGCCTTCTATTCTGACATTTGTGTAACTTATAATTATGCTCTCTTGTGCTATATTTTAGTCGCACAATTTTGTCGCGGACGTTTGTATTTAATTTTAAATAAATACGACCTTGTATCCTTGTGCGTTCCAATCGAAATTGCAGACACAATCTTGACCCATTTCGTACAACCCAAATTATGATAATATTCTACTCTGAGTCCCCTATGTCTATAACACTTATGTCCCACCTAATTTTATCCCCGTGTACTTCTAATTAATTCTGGAACATCTTGTGCACTAATTTTAAATAATTTAAATCCAATTTTTGTCTTTGTGTAATTTTCCAATTTTTGGGCGCTTTTATGCAAAAGTGCGTTGAGTTGTCCACACCATTAGACAATATATAAAGAAATCCATTTTTCCCCTTCATATAAATTTCTCCATAATTTTTCGAAATGTGCAACGCACAACATCGGCCCTCATTTAATCCTAGCCATTATATTTAAATAATATAATTTATAGCCCTCCCGAACATCCCCTTGTCAAGCCTTGGCCCATCCCAAGGAGATGTTGACCAAGCCCACTTACCTTGGTCAACCCAAACCCAAAGTCCCCATGTATAAAATAACTTTTCCTTTCCTTGTTCTTGATTTCTTATCTAAATCACCTAAACCTAAATAATACTCAGCCGACATCTCCCCCTACTTTCCTGTTCACCTTCTCCCCCCTTATTCCCTGTGCACTCCCTACCTCACCGGAATCTCGTTGGACTCCATCAGCCTCCCTCTCCTCAACCTCCTCTTCATCCTCCTCTTTCCTTCTTCGCCTGACGCCGGAGCCTCGCTGCCAACCCACCGTGGACACGCTGCCCATCCCGATTGCTGCTCACCGTCTCCCCCACGACACCACGATGGGAACACGTCCGCCGGAAGCCGACCGTCGGACTGCCATTATTGCTGAGCAGAACTTCCTCCACCCGACCAGGCACCCGCTGAACCGCTTGAGCCACCGCCTGAACTCCTCCACAGCCACGCCGGACCTTCTTCTCCCCTCGACTGAAACACCACCACCCATAAGACCCCCTGCACCCTCCTTCCTGCATCATCTCCTCCTCCATTGCTGCTTACACTGGCAGGAATGATGCCACCAACCTCCACCACCTCTTCTTTTTCCTCCCTGAACTTCTTCTCCTTCCCCCTGAGAGCCTCCTTCCATCGACCTCTACCTCTCCCTACTCTTTCCTCCTCCTTGACCCGAGCCTCCTCTTTCCTGTCAACCACCCATCACCACCACTGTCCTCCTTGGCCGGACCTCCCCTGGCCGGGCCTCCTCCGGCAGACAACAACCATCCACCCCATCATCATCATCATCACCCCCCGTCATTATTATCATCACCCACAATCATCATCATCATCTTAAATCATCATCACCATTCATTCTCAACCTCTTAACCCTAATCGTCCACATCATCGTCCTCATCACCACCATCATCCACATCATCATCCTAGTCATCACCATCATCCATATCATCATCGTTATCATCATCGCCATCGTCGTCATCACCATCGTCCACATCACCATCCTCGTTATCGTCATCGCCATCAACCTCATCGTCGTTACCGTCATTCCTGTGCGCATACCCCGAGGTTCAAACCTGTCCCTCTCCTCCTTTTTATATGTGTTTGTATATATGCTATTAGGACATGAGTATTGCTTTATGACTGTTAGTTGACATCGGACCCTGAGTCGGTGAACCCAATGACTTGTACGCGTACACCTACGCGTATTAGACTTTAAGTGAGATATATATATATATATATATATATAGATGGATGTATTATATAAGTAATTATATGCTTATGACTATATATGTATTTATATTATACGACCCTAGGACACTGTGAATTATCCCATGTTTACCTTGACCATGTTGACCCTAAGAACATGTTAGATGACTGCCTGGTATACATTTACGTACTGGCCCAGACACATATTATTTTGACTGTCTGATTTTGATACCACCTTAATATAGGACACCCATAATTGACCGTGTTAGTTGACCAGTGTTACCCCTAGTGTACCCCCTGAGTCCAGTGTAAATATTGTTGTGTGTATGCTAGTGTAATGACTAATGATTGTATTGTATTATATTATATGTACATAGGATATCGGATCGTTCTGGGTGACTTCTGGAGCAGGTTATTAGTACTACACAGCTTTCTTGCCAGGCAAGTATACCTTGCCTTGTTGTATTGTTTAAATTTTAGTTATTATTTAGTTGCCAGTTTATTGTTTTTAGATTTTATAATTGTGCCCGTCCGAGAGAGACTCGGGTGCAGTCAATGCGTTGACATTAGGACTTGTGTCTGACCTAGAGTCGAGTAGACCTACCTAAAGTTGTGGAGTTATCGGCAAGACTCCCCAGGCCTTGATACGTATCATTACACGTCACAAAGTGAGTTCAGGTAGGGACGCGTGCCTCATACTCGACTGGCCATCGGTGTGAGTAACACGTGTGATGGTATTTAGCTTAGTTGTTTATTTCTATAGAGACTTGCATTATAGTATAAGATGTCCACATCGTGTTCGCAACTTGTACATTATATTGGGCTGGGAGGACGACTAGTAGGCGTATGGAACACCTACTTCCTTTACACTGCTGCCACACTCGACGAAGTGATACGGACGATATATACTACACTGCTGCCACGTTCTTCGGAGCGATATGGACGATATACTATACTGCTGCTACGTTCTTCGGAGCGATATGGACGATATATTATACAGATGCCATGCTCTTCGAAGATGGACGTTATTATACAGTGCCCTTGTATGGGGGCATATATGGCATATACTAGCCAGTCATGACGATTGGTAAATTACGTTAGCTTATGTCTAGCCTACACTTCCCATACGTACCAATATTGTCCTCAAATTGCATTCACTTAGATGGTTAGCATACCATTTTATTTATTCATTATTTACTTTATGGCATGCTTCTATGTATCTTGTTATGTCCCTCTGAGGACCTGATCCCTTTTCAGGTGTAGATGTTCATGAGTATTCGCAGGAGCGCAGATCCGGACTTGCTACGTATATTTCGAGGAGGTCTTCTCTTCGAGCCATGATTGTTAGCTGATATTCTTATATTGTATTTATCTTGTTTATTCTATATTCTAGTTCGGTAGTGGATTTATTTCCATCCGACTATCATCATTAGATACCATATATTGAGATCTAGTTTCATAGATATTGGTTATTTATGTCTATTTGATTTTTGTGGATGAGATTTAGTTATGCCTTGTGACTTGTGATAAATATATACCACTTATGAATTATTGTTAATGATACAGCGTACGCATGTGTTATGGTTTCTATATATTGGAGTTGCCATATACATGCGGCTGGCATGCTTACGTGTCCTAGTCCTACATATTTTTGGGACTGGGGCGTAACAATAGGAGATATTGAAATATATGATATTACTTAAGCTTCTACATGTGCATAAGATCCCCCGTAGTACTTGAGACGTTGGCGAATATGCACATATTTGACATATTTCTTCTCCTTTGTCAAATATATAGTTTATGGCTTCCCCGCAAATGAAGAGTATACCATAAAGATAAGGTGAGTAGCATAAAACATATAATATGATCATGTGGTAAAGAGTAAGTATCTAGACTATCAACATAAGAAGCCATATAGAATAATGACATTTATAATAATGACTTGAATAGTTACCTTGCATATCATGAAGGTATCTAAATGCAGACATATTCAAGTCATTACTATAAAAACATTGGGTAACAATAATACAAGAGAATTATAAGTGAATATTCAAATTTAGTCAGACAATTAAACAACTTCTCCAAGATATCCTAACTTACATAAATCTCAAAAGTTAGGAGGCATGCATGAAAGGATTTAAATACTAGAAAAATCATGTAGTAAAAAAGAAAATAAGCACATCATTGCAACTAGCCAAAGTCTAAACTCAAATTTAAACATAGTTCAGAAATAGTTAAAAATACCCAAAGTAGTGCTTGCATGGTGTCACAGTCTATACTAAAAGCTGTCAACTTTAAGTCAAAAGTAGGGCTCAGATTCACTATTGTATTCTAGAAACAATTGAAAATAGACCTTAATAAATTATTATTCAATAAAGTGTTGATCATCTTGGGTTAGCTGTAGGGGCCGGATCCTAGCTAGCGGTGGTCCGAAGACACTTAAGTACCGTGTCGCTTATGCTATTTATGCATTTTTGATAGAAGGGTCCTTTCGGCTTATAACTAAAAGTAATATTAGCTTTAAAGAACTTAGATTTAACAGGTATATATGCTAATTATAACATCATACATCATCAAAATTCTTAATTCTTGACAAATAAAGCTTACTAAAAGATATAAAGCATGCATAAACCATTGTGTCAAACTAATAGAAAATAAATAACTCCATAGTGTGAACTAATCACTTAAGCTAATCATCTAGTCATGCTGAATAAAAGTAATTACAAGAAAATTAACTAAGCATGCCAGTATCACATCTCAAATTAATTTAACTAAATAAAAACTAAAGGATATCAATAAGAGATATGCTAGATTTTATAATTATATCCATTTAGGAAAAAAATCAATTAGCACGTTACCAAAGTGGTTCAAGTAACCATATTTATGTTGGTGCAATTGCTTAGAAGATGAACTTTGTAGCTTTGGAATCACCAACATTCTCCTCGGTGCAAAATCCCGATACAAAGTGTTCTAGCTACATCATTAGGCAGAGACTTTGGTATCCAATATTTGGATCCATATTTGTTAGCTTAATTGGGAACCCACTTATACATATTCATATTAACCAATTTTTTAGCCTTAAACTGATATGAAATGTGTCCTTTTAAATCACAATAAAGACATATAGCATAGGCATGAGTGTTAGGTATAGAAGGGTAGACATGAGTATGTGAGTGGTGTGGCATGTCTTGCGTGGATATTTATAATAAAATACATGATTATATGAAGTATGTTGTGTTCTAAATGCATGAAAGTGTGAAGTGTTTGGTTTATTTGTTGGTGTCTTATTGTGAGTGCTCTTTTGTTTAGCTACGTGTCGCGTGTTAGACTAAGTAGTAGGTTATACGACCTACTTTTTCAATATAATCCCTAACTTTTTAGAGGTGGCATATAAATCATCATATTTAGCAGTAAGAGCATCAATTCTAAGTGAGGCATTAGAGTACTTCTTCCTCACTTGTTTCAAATTCTTCTTAAGTTTAGCATTTTCTTGATTGCTTTCATTAAAGCAGTCAAGGCATTTTGCAGTTGTGGCAAATTGGTTCTTCTTCAAGATCTTTCGTCTTTTGGTTTGATTTCATAAACTTCAAGAATTATTTGATGAAGCTCCTAGAAATTTGGGCCAAATGCTCATTATCTAAATCATCGTCGGTTTCTTTATCTTCAGAGGCATCTTAGAGGATATTTAATGATATGACTTTAATGTGATGGCTTTCTCTTTGGGAGTTGACTCTTCAAATTTTTCGAGGTCTAGCTCGTGAGTCGTCAGCTTTCCCATTAGTGTCTCAAGAGTCATGACAGCGAGGTCATTCCCTTTAATGATTGCAGTGGCCTTAGAATTCTATTCTTAATAATTCCTCTGAGTACTTTGCCAATCTTTTCATGGTTGTTGTACTCCTTGACAATAGAGGATAGAGGGTTGACGATATCGAAGAATCTTGTAAACATCTGAGTGATCATCTCATTCTGCTTCATCTTGAATGCTTCATATTCCTATGTCAGTCAAATTATTTTTTATTGTTTTATTTGTGAGATTCCTAAATTAGTGACCTCAAGAAGTTTCCAAACTTTATACGAAGTGCCACAAGTGGAGACCCTATTAAATTCAGTTATGTCTACAACACAGAATAGAGCGTTAATAGCTTTAGCATCAAGACTATCATGTTTGTTCTTAGTGTTTGTGTACTTAAGATGGGGTTTGTTTACAAGGTTATCATCTACAACTATTCTAGGTGGCTTCTTGTATCCATCTACTACAACAGTACAAAGGTCAAAATCAAGTAATTTTAAATAGAAACTCATATGTGTCTTCCAATACGTGTAGTTAGTACCATCAAATTAGGGTGACCTATTTGTTGATTGGCCTTCACCATTGTTGGTATGGATAGATCTAATAGTTGCCATAAGTCTCTTAAAATGTGAAGCCAATATCAAGAGAACTAGCTCTGATACCAATTAAAGGACTATGATATCATGTCCCGATCTTCCGCAGGATCGACCATCCCCGCTGTACGCGAATCACCGTGCCAACGCTCCTGTAGGACGATCGTTCCCATCAGGATGTAATATTGTGTGAGCATAAGTTGCACCCGTACAAGGCCATGATCTGAATAGGCAGATAAATAGCAAAGGCACAGAGTCACACAGATAATCCGAATGCAGCAAAGTAAGAAATCGAACAAGCGATAGATAATAAGTTCATAGAGTCGTCATAGCGGAAGCATTGAATGAACACAAGTATGAAACAAAAATAAGATCTTTATTGATTATCAAAAAATATTATAAGTGGCGCTAGGCCGAGATTATAAGTCACTCAAGCTCTCTCTCTTTCAAAACAATAAAAGCATACCAAACGGCTTATAACATGGAATGATAACATAGGCGATATTTCAATATATTATGTCTTGTATATGTTCTTCAGCTCCGGACACAACATTTCAATGATCTAGAGTGAACTCCAAGCCTTAGCGCAAACGAGAGGATACTCCGTACCGAATAAGGTTCTCCCGCACCCTGCAGCAAGATGGTGGGTTATCAGTACATGAATACACTGGTGGGGAGGCATCTCGCCTGCTCAACGAATTAAAAAATGTTAACTTAATTATGTGCACCATCTATTAAGTTGTCTTTCTAGTCTTGCCTTAGGACTAGTTTATAATATCTGGTAGTGCACCATGCGATATAAGAGTAACACGGCAAAACTTACCAACTTACCATTCGTCCTTTCCGGTCTAAACCATAAAACCAAGTTAACCGGTATATAATATGTGGTGCCCCGTTCCCTCTATTCGGGGAGCGCAGCTAAGAAATTCTTTCGATATCGTTCGATCGTGATAGATTGAATCAAGATCTTTTCTTCGTTATGGATTGGCTTCTTCGAAATCGATTCCCATATTCAGTAGACCGTGCCCTAAGGACAGACTTGGCGGCAGAGTAAAGAGGGACCTCTCCGCTACAAGTTTTCTTGCCTATTTTTTGCTCTCGTCTTGTTGCTTTCGTGCTTTTGAGTTAGTTTTTAGATTTATATTTTCTTGAATAGTTTCGATAGATTTTATTGCTTTCGTTCATTGAACTGCATTTTTATTTTGAGATTAGAAAGAGGCGAAGAGGTATTGATCATTTATTTAAGGTAATGCATGTGATTGTGCAGTAGGCGCCGCGCGAGCGGAGTCTTTAAGTACCTATTTTCTTTTCTCTCCCCACCAACTTGTGAGTGGCTATAATTCAATTTTGTTGACCCTTCTTCCAAGTCTTCACATCTAAAATCATGCCTTATTGATTGTTCCGATCAGACGATACCATAATAACTAAAATATGTCAAGATAAAATAGAATAGACTTGGATTACTTAATGCTTGTCAATCAACTTGTGAACAGTTACCTTGCTGCATGCTAGTTCGCTTAGAATGTTCTATTATCATGTATCAAGTCTAGTTAGAAAAAAATTCTTTTATTATTGTGCTATGTGTAGAATACTTTACAATGGGGTAAATGATCAGGAAGACTATGCCAATCAGATCATGCCATTTTACTTATCTCGTGCTTATAGTGCCATAAATTGCCTCAATTGATACCCTAGTATAGACATTGTTTGGTTACAAAATTTTTTTGCACAAGGTCTCAGTTCCTGCGGTTAGTCGTTGGGGCACTGGCACCGATCTGATCTGGACAAAACTCCCTGATGGTCACCTATTTCGGACGGAATGACCTTTAACGCCCATGTTCCTTGCATTGTATGTCATTTTATCCTTGTACTATAACTCATCCACTATGGAATTATGCTAGTGACCCCATGTATATTTAAACGGTACAAGCTAAATATGTCCTCGTGTTAGGGAAGTTCATGGTAAGTGTTGTGCAGGCGGTTTAGATGGGTAGGTAAAAGTCACCGAGTGGTGGCATGTTTATTTGAATAATTTTTCATATCTATTGCTTGCTTGTTAGTTGAACTAAGACAAAATAGAACGACCACATAATAACTTGCATACTTTACATAAACAAGTATTGATTTGTATAGTTTGTTTAGCTTACTTTCACCAGTGGATTTTGATGTACTGACACCCGTTGCAACAGGTTTCCCGTGCTAAGGCGATCCTGCAAGGAGCTAGAGCATCTTCCCAATCTATTCCACCTACCGGTATGCCCTGATCGTGCCTTCAAAGAGATGTTTTGAAGTTCCAGGAGCTCGTGCACATACCTTATGCAGCTCGGCGATAGCTTCTCCTGAAGGTGCCTATACCTTTGAAGTTTTAGTAAAATGATGTAATATATTGGATGGTTATCTTATTTTGCGTTCACTTTTATAAGTCCGTGAAGCAAATATCTGACTCATTCAAGAGTTTGTAAAAGATGTTTATTATCAATAAAGATAACTTTTCCATATTTTAATATTGTATTCAATTATCTGCCTACTCTGAATATGTACTAATTATATAAAATTACCTTGGCCTTGTGAGTTGCGCAACCTAGGCACGCACGATATCACGCCTAGGGGACGACTAACGATTCTACGGAATTATGGCATGACATATTGGTATCATAGTGCAGCTTCAAGTTCTTTTGACCCTTGTATCATAAAAGTTCCTTTAGCGATCTATTCCCTATGTGAACTCTTGAACTCGTTTGGCCAAAATGATATGCATTCCATACAGTAAGTCCATAATACATTATGAGCCTGATACAAGTTAATTTTTTTGAAGGAATGACTCAAGCGCAAGCATCAACGCTAGCACAAGGAGAGGTACAAGCACGAAATAGTAGTCCGACACCTCGAGAAGTTCTGAAAGCCAGTGAGCTATACCCCCTGTCATCCCGATTGAGCGAATGATGCAGATGCTTGAAGCAAGCTAACAGAGGGATGAGGCTCATCATGAGCGAGATAAAAAGTAGGTAAAAGGACGACAGAGCAAGTTCGAAGGCAATCAAGAAGCCCGATTTACAGTCCAACAGAAACAAGTAGATACCATGTAGGATATCGTTCAGACCTTAGCCTCCAACTATTCTACAACGACAGTAGCGACACCGGTGGAGAGAACGATGCCTGAAGTCAAAATACCTCAAACTCCAAGGAAGAAGGATGTGACTACCTTCGACTTTACCGACTTCAAGAAGGTCTGTAACACGTCTTTCTAGGAGACTAAAGATCCTTTCATAGCTCTAGATTGGTTGGCAGATCTTGAAGATCAGTTCAAATTGCTGGAGGTACCAGAGAAGAAACATGATCTGTGTGCCCAACTACAGCTCCGTTTGAACACGCACGAATGGTGGAACATGCATCGAAGATCTCTCTCCGCAGGCGATGAAGAGGAGACGATCGAGTAGGCTACCTTCCATAGCACGTTTGCAGAGGAGTTTATACAATCTCCCGTACGTCGGCAAAATATGACCGAGAAGTAGTACTCCGCCGAGTTTAATCGCCTCACAAAATTTGCAAGCTCCTACCTACCTGATGCGGCGAGTCGAGCAAGATGATTCAAAGGCGGCCAGCAACTTTCCATACATGTGCATGTGGTTGTTCCCCAATATATGACTATTCGAGAAATTCCCAATCATACGCTTTCTCTTGAACCGCAGTATCCTTCGGTTGCTGTCGGCGCTGTGCATACTTCCAATCATAAGCACCCTAGCAACGCGGGAGGAAACACCACTCCAAAGCGTCTAAATAATGACTATCATAAAAAATGGAACCCAAGGCAATACTCTAATTTTTGTAAGAAGGCAAGGCACACGGTCAACAACTGCCACCGAAAGAATGGGTTATGCCTCCTTTGCGGTAATTTAAACCATCAGATGGGTGATTGTCCGCACTCTTCTAAGAACTGCCTTCAACAACAAAATCCTGCTCAGATGCCTCATCCCAACTAAGTTGTGCCGCAACAAGATCATCGTCAAGCTCATGGCCGAGTGTACACTTTGACAAGGGAAGAGGCCCTTGCTTCGGACACCATTGTATCAGGTATATTAATTTTTAATAACATACCTTCTCATGTGCTATTTGATTCTGGTACTACATATAGTTTTATATCCAAGAATTTTTCCATAGAAAATAAGATAGAAATGATACCATTATATATAGACCTTAGTATTAGCACCCCTTCGGGAACGACGTTACCTGTTCATTCAGTATGTTAGGGCGGTCATATCTGTATTGGAGAAAGAAAACTATCGCTCGATGTGTTATTCGTAGATGTTCGGGATTATGACATCATCTTGAGGATGGATTGGCTTGGTGCTTGCTCGACAACTATCGAATGTGTAGAGAAACGGATCATCTTCTGTTTACCTGGAGAGACCGAATTCTGCTACACAAGTGGTTCAGCGACAGAAGCGTCAAAGACCTATATGGTAATTTCTGCGATGTCAGCTCGACGGATGCTACACTCTGGACACGAGGGATACTTAGCGTCAGTTCGAGACACGCAATAGGATTGTACAAACGTTGAGTCTTCTTTCGTTGTGGCAGAATTCCTTGATGTGTTTCCAAATAACCTATCTAGCATGCCACCCGACCAAGAAATTGAGTTCGCCATTGATACCTTCCCAAATACCCAACAGATTTCCAAACCTCCATACTGAATGGCCCCTACAGAATTAAAGGAGTTAAAGTGCTAACTACAAGAACTACTTGACCGTGGGTATATTCGTCCGAGAGTGTCTCTATAAGGCGCGACTGTACTGTTTATGAAGAAGAAAGATGGGACATTGCGACTCTGCATAGACTATCGGGAGCTAAATAAGGTCACTATCTGAAACAAGTATCCTCTGCCCAGGATCGATGACCTTTTTGGTCAGCTGCAAGGGGCGTCAGTATTTTCGAAGATGCCACGCCCTAATTCCTGTAGAATCGATAGTCGTCCCCGGGACGTGACGCCGTGCGTGCCTAGATTACACAACATAGAAGGCCAAGGTATTTTTAGATAACGGGCATATATTCAGAGTACGCAGATAATTAAAACACAAAGTTAAAACATGAAAAATTCCCTTTATTGATAATAAATATCTTTTACAAACTCTTGAACGAGTCGGATAGTTGCCAAACGAGCTTACAAAAGTGGACGCAAAATAAGATAATCATCTTGTACATTACATCCTTTTACTAAAACTTCAAAGCTATTGACACCTTCAGGCGAAGCTATCACCTTTCTACGGAGCTGCATAAGATGTGTGCACGAGCTCCTGGAACTTCAAAATATTTCTTTAAAGGCATGATCAGAATAAGCCAGCAGGTGGACTGGATTGGGAGTCGTACTAGCTTCCTTGCAAGATCATCTTAGTGCGTGGAACCTGTTGCAATAAGGGTCAGTGCATCAAAATGCACTGGTGAAGGCAAGTTAACCCAAGTATACCAATCAACACATTATTTATATGAAGCATGCAAATTATTATGTGGTCTTTCTATCTTGCCTTAGTTTATTTCATAAGCAAGCATTAATATTAAAATTTAGTAAAATAAACATTACCACCGTTCGGTAACTTTTACCTTCCTGTCTGAACCACCTGCACAATACTTACCATGACCTTTCTTGCCACAAAGACATAGTTAGCTTGCACAGTTTAAATCTACGGATGAGGGGGGGTCACTGGCATGATGCCATAAAGGACGAGTTATAATCACGGGATGGAAATGGTATGTAACGCAGGTGGAGAGCCCCACTAGATGCTATTTCTTTCTCCAACAGACCACTATTCAGAACGTTTCGTCCGGATCTGATCGATCCCAGTGCCCTGGCGACCGTCCGCAGGAACCAGAAATCTTGTGCATAAGTTGTCTGTGACCAAATGGCATAAAGTACTCAGTTATCAAACGGTACCATTTAAGGCAACACAAGCACGAGACGAGTTACATGGCATGATTCATTTTGCATAGTCTCCCTGATTAGTTTATTGCATAGCAAGGTGTGTTCTATACTTAGCATAATTTATAAAAGAAGTATAAATTTTAACTAAAATTGAAGCATATGAAGAATATTTTAAACGAACTAACATGCAATAGGGTAATCGTTCACTAGTTGATTGACAAGCATAAAGTAGTCCAAGTCTATTCCTTTTTATCTTGACATCTTTTAGTTATTATGGTATCGTTTGATTGGAACAATCAAGAAGGAAAAGTTTTTAGATGTGAAGACTTGGAAGAAGGGTCAGCTGAATCGAATATAGCCACTCACAAGTTGGTTGGAGAGAGGAAATAAAAGTGGTGCTTCAAGGCTCCACTTGCATGACGTCTACTGCACGATCACATGCATTATCACGAACAGCTGATCAATATATCTTCTACTCTTTCCAAGCTCGGAATGAAATATAGTTCAATGAACGAAAGCAATAAAATCCATCAAAACTATTTAATTAATAAAAATCCAAAAATCAACTCAAAGCACGAAAGCAACAAGGCGACAGCAAAAACTAGGCAAGAAAACTTACAGCAGAGAGGTCCCACTTGATTCTGCCGCTAAGTCCATCCTTGGGGCACGGTCCACTGAAAATGAGAATCGATCATGAAGAAGCAAATCCCTAACGAGGATAAGATCTTAATTTAATCTATCCTAATCGAACGATATCGATTAGTATTTCTTAGTCGAACTCCCCGAATAGGGGGAACAGGGCACCACATCCTAACCAACTAATAGGAAGTTTCATCCACAAAACTTAAGAATAGAACCTACAACTATGAAACAATAAAGGAAACTTTTTTCTCATCTCAGATTCAAGCTCCCAGGTTAATTCTTCGACCGAATGATTTCTCCAAAGCATGCGTACGAGAGGAACCGAGCGACTTCGAAGAAGCTTCTCCTTATGATCCAAGATCCGTACAGGATGTGTCACGACCCGCACCCGGAATTGGGGCACGAGTACGCGAGTACGTCCAGCCTACGCCGCAGCATCGGCGGTAGAACGCTGTCAAGGTCTTGATACTATCTAGCCAATCTCACACAAGCATCCAATCTCCATAAGGAGGCACGGATGACACAAATAAAATGAACACATACTCAATCATAGGATTACAGCACGATAAGATAGCGGAAAAAAATTAAATACAACACAAGTCTAAAGTAATAATCAAACTCAACAATATCCAAGTCTCAATAAAAATGCCGGAGATAAATCCGGTACCAAATAGTCTACTAAAAGAACTAACTAGAAGATTGGTGATTCCGGCTAGACCTCCCGGAATCACAACTAACTATCAAGCCCAAGTGCAGCTACTCACCATATGGTCCATAAAGTGTTGGCTACCGATCCTCTAAGGCATAGTCTGGAAAAATGTTTCCAGTCAGGAAGGAGCAAAGTACAAATCTCAAATAACACTTCCATTAAATTGATAAGGACTATAAAGCAATAAACATGTGATGCTAGCTACTGAGAAGACAGTGAAATAAATGCAATGGCAATTAAAGAGAGACAGGCAATATAAAGAGACCGGCAATAGGCAATATGATACAGTCAGTGCATGTATGAAAATAAAAAGAACAAGGAACAGTATCATATACGGGTGATGTAGTATATGATTTAAATAGGGAACTGTAATCTATTCTAAGTGTTTGAAATAGTAGTTTCAAAATGTGATCGGCTTGGGAACATGTACGATAGCTATAGGGCCTGGCTAATCATGGGTGAAGAGCATGATTAACACTTACATTGTTCTACACTACAATAAGAGGTTATTATCACATTTCTTACTAACTACTTCCCCGCCCCCAACTAGTAATGTGGATCCAACCATGACACGTCATGATACACGAGCAAGTCCAATCTATCATGTACGATGTCTAATATATATGTCGTGTACAATGTCAATACGATAATCAAGGTAACATCACATGACTGCAGATCCGAGCTATACTAGTCCGTGTAGTACAGTGTCAAGGATTCAGATGTAACATTACAAGATTATTGAACTTATAGAAATTATCAAGGAATTAGAAATTATCAGAGAATGTACTTGCCTTGGGTCCTTAGCTGGTAATTATTGATGTCCTGTTCCAGAGTATCCCCTGGGTAAACCAACAGTCCTAAAAATACATCACAATAACACTTGCATCAGATGCTACCCTAACACACAGTCTATAAACACTGGCCTCAGGGCCATGCCAGGCAGGGCACTAGTCAACTAGGGTCATCTAGTAGACAGACATCTAAAATACATTACATATTTTTAACCAACATTAATACCTACCATATATATATATATCCTTTAATTTCATGTATAATATATATATATAGTTAAACAATGTATGTTTACTATGTTTATCAATTTAAAAATATACTAGGTGTATATACAATAAATATATTCATATATCAATTTTATATATTGAAAAATATATTAAGTATACCAATAATACGTATAATAGAACACGTATTTATATATACCAATCATATATATATATATATATTGAAACTATATTAAATGTATGTATAATATATATATATATATATATATATATATATATATATATATATATATATATATATATATATATATATATATATATACATATACACCAAATTAGTACATATACAATATTTATATGTATCAATTAATTACATGTATAATATGTATACAGGTTGAACAATATATTTACTATATACATTAATTTTTATATATTAAAAATATACCAAGTATGTAAACAAAATACATGTATATACATATACAAGTTATATGTATATTAGAATACGTAGTTATATATATCAATATGTTGAAAATACATATGCCACATTACTACAACCAATATTTGTATAAAACGAAAATACACCTATTGAAGTTCAAATTGGTCTCAAAGTTTACAGGACAAAAATGTGGTTGATGCAATTGACATAGTACTCGTAATGATTTTTCACACACAAAAAAACATGAGAATCAAATTCTGATACACAAAAAGAATTCCTCATGCAAACTAAATGTTAAACATTTACAACATACAAATCTTGTTCATAGGAATCAATAACTGATTAGTTTTTTCCTCCCATGAAGTAAAATTCCAGTAAGAAGACCAACTTCACATTACTTACAAATTCCATTGTTGCACGGCCACAAACAAGACAAAGAAGTCCTAAAGTATCTGGTCTGTTTGTGTCGTGTCCGAAGTAGAGGGAGTAGAGTACCTGGAGTCGGATGAGAAGCTTGGTGGTGAAGCGGTCCCTAGAGTCGACGACAGAAAAGAGAAAAGAGGTTATTGGCCTGAACTTGGACCGAAGGAGCAGGTAGCAAGGGGAGCTCGGGGAAGATGAAGGCACTGGTGGTGGTGGTTGATGTCGCCGAAGTTGAGCAGGGGGAAGGAGGGACGTCGAGGTCGCTCGGGACTTGGCCGGAGGGGAGTTGCAGTGGGTGGTGGAACTCGTGAGGGGGCTCGCTGGCCGGAAGGTTGGCCGGCTGTGAGCAGGCCAGCGGGAGGGGCTTGTCTGGGGCGGTGCCGGAGTAGATGTCGGAGGAGATGGAGTCCGCCGGAGGCTGACCGCCGAAGTCGGAGGGAGAAGTCAACGAAGCAGGAAGAGGGCCGCCGGGGTAGTAGCAGGAGGAATGGGGGAGAAGCAGCCGTCGGGTTGGCCGCCGGGGATCGGGGCTTGGAGTTCAGCGGCGGTCGGAGCAGCCAGCGAGGTCGCCTGGCCGAAGTTAAGGAGATGGGGATGGGTCCACCGACCGGAACTGTGGCCGCCGGGAAGGGGCTTGGGAAGAGGAGCGCTCGACTGGAGGTGCAGCGAGGGGTCGGAGCTCGGCCGCTCGGGGCTCGGCCCGTTGTACAAGGGAAGTCGGGGTGCCCGGAGCACGGGTGAACAGTGTGTGCGGGGGGATGAACAGTGTTCCCCCCTCCCTTATCAAATTTAAATTCAAAGAAAGAAGAAAGAAAAAACAATAAGGAAGAAGAAGGAAGAAAGAAGGAGAAGAAAAGATGAGAAGTGGAGAAAAATTTTGAGATGTAGCCTACGGTTGGTTGAGGGGGATGGGGGCTTGTGAGTAGGTGGGGAAACCTAGGTTTTCTAGGGATTAGGGTTTGATGTTACTTTAAATAGGGGAGAGGGTTAGTAAATGAAAGGTGAGGATTTACCCAATAAATGTGTGGTCCAGATTGGTCATGAGGGAAAAATATTTATGTAGGAATGAGGGTGAGGTTTAATTAAAAATTAATAGGGCTCCCTCATTGGTTTAAACAAATGGGTGTTGATACCAAAAATATAAATTTGCAAATTAGCCCCCCTTAAATTTGGGTATTTGTACAGACGCATAAAATGACAAAAATTTGGCGGGCGATTCGGTGTCCGGGGTTTGGTAGGGTCAGGGGGCGCTGTAGGTTTGGTACGGGCTAAATTAGCAGGGTGCTGGAATTAAATTAGGAATTTCAGAATCGGTTAAAATAGTATCCTCAATTTAATTAGAAATAAATGCAAGTTGTGTTCTAAAATTAATTAGGAGTACATGGGGCCAAAATCAGGTCAGTTCATCAATACCAATAATGAAGTAGACTCAGAACAGGATATTACCCTAATTTGGGCCGCACGAAAAAATAGGTCAAGATTGTTTCCAATTTCAATTGGAACGCACAACGACACAAAATAGGAATTTATTAAATAACGTCCGCGATGATTTTTGTGCGGCTAAAAATAATGCACAGAGAGCATTATCATGAGTTGCAAAAATAGCAGAATGGAAGGCGGGCATGTCTAGGGCAAGATTGTGAAATTTGTTGGAAGTCAAAAGTCAGGGTAGCGCTCCAAATATCGAAGCAAAGGCAAAGCACAATAATTAATTAAAATACAGTAATTAATTACAATCTCCAATAAATAAATTCTAAATAAAACAATCAAATACAAAATTCCCTAATTCGGACAGGTGGTCATCTGCTAGGCTTCTAGGTCAAGTCTACTAGCTTAAAAATAAATGAACACTGTATATAATATTATTTTTAATTACACATCTCACATATTTATTTAAATTAAATATACTATCATGCAATTATTTAATTGTAACTACAATAATATTAAATATTATAAAAAGTCAAAAATACCCCTGTTTCCGGAACGTGGTAGTGACAAGTCTACCCTCCTTAAAAGAATTTTGTCCTCGAAATTCAAAATCCTCAAGGTAGCATTTATTCATACACATTATTATTTCCCTCAAAGTTTAAATTCATCATCCATGAAATCAGTTAAGAATCCACAATGTCCTCTCACAATTTTTCAAAAATTATGAATTATTTTCATTCCTGAAAAATGCTCGAAATAGAATCAAAGTCCATTTTTATCAAAAATTTCCCCAAAATTTTTAGTTAATAATTCAATACTCGGAATTTAATATCCACTCCTCTAACTTAATTTTTTATCAATGCACAAATATAAAATGTAATCTCGTCCCAAAAAAGTTTGAATTTAAACATTTATCCATCAAAATTTTATTTCTCGATTTCCTCTTCCTCAAAATACCCAACAATGTGATACTTAAAGATTCTCTAATTGCAACATCCCATATAAAATTCTAAAATTCATAACTTGCAAAATATATTGATAATCTCCCAAAATTTCCAAATTTAATAACCAATTTAAGCATGTCATAATCTTTCTGGAATTAATAAACCACCAATTATGCAATGTTAATTTATTAACCCTCTATTTAAATCAATGGTTATCCTCGAATTTTAATCATCTTGTCTTTCTTGTCAAGTCATAACTCCTTCGCGAATCTTTGTCATGGTCAAACCCCAATAATCCTGGTCTAAAAATCTTTCCTATAATCATACAACATGCAACCCAAGGGGAATATGTACGGTCATGGTGTCTTTTGTCACGGTATTGCAGTCTCTGTATTAGGGTGTACTACTAACTACATTATAATAAGAAAATCATGCATGCAAGCTACGGTACTATTGTATCAATCAATCAATCAAGTAGATAGGAACAGAAGGAAGGAAAGAACATAACCTGCTAACACATTACCTGCAGTATCGGTCTCCTTGACCGTTATCGCAAATGCCCCGCCCTGCTGGGGTGGTTTCCTTCGCGGGTGCTGAGCATTATACGGTTCCACAGGTAGCCTAACTGGATCTCTATAATCTGAAGCTGCACGCTGGCCGGGAAGATAAGGGGCTAGAAGACAATCCCTTACTCGATGTTTCACAGTGTCGCAGTACAAACAAAGTCCTAGCCTCGTTCTACAGCTCTCCCAAAGGTGACCTGGCTTCTTACAGAAATGATAAGTCTGCTGTGTCTCTCTTGGAGGCTGTTGCTGATTCTGCTGAACACGGACTGGTGCCTGGTACTGTTGTTGATACTGATACGCCCATGGATGTTGCTAGATAGGAACTGGTGCTAGGTACTATGATGGATGCTGAAAGGTCCATGGTTGTTGCTGAATATGAAATAGTACTTGGTACTGCTGTTGGTGCTGAATACGGGGACGCTTGGCTGGTCCTGTGCTACCATTCGTATCTCCAAAAGTATTGTGACTCCTCTTAGGCCTGAGATCCAGATCCTCTTCTGCAATCTGAGCATCCATCAAGATAGCCTCAAAGGTAGCGATACGACGACCAGAAGTGTGCGGCCTAATCTCTCTTGTCAGTCCCTTTTTAAACTTCCTAGCTCGATCTCCTGGGTCCCGAATCATAGACGATATAAAATGGCTCAATCTACAGAATTCTGCAGCGTACTCGTCGACCGACATGTTTTCCTGAACCAAGTCATGAAACTGACTTTCTAAGGTTCCCAATGCCACATCGGGAAAGAACTTCTTCTTGAAGAGTTCCTTGAAGGTCTCCCAAGTAAGTCCTTGTGCAGTAATTCTCGGCTCCGTACGATACCACGTGAGTGCGATATCGAACATCTGACTGCCAGCGGCTTCTATCTGTAAGCTCTCCGGAATCTGGGTCAATCGCAGGCTCCTCTCTATATCCTCTAGCCAGTCGTCAGCGTAGAGTATCCCTTCGGTGCCTTTGAACTCTCGAGGCATCATCCTCTTAAAATCTACTATAGTGCCTGATCTCTGTTGCTGGCCAGGAAACTGCTGGTACTGTGCTACTCTCTCCAAAGCTTGGAGAGTCACTTCATGAGTATTCTCCATATTTTCTCTTATCAGCTCAGTTTGTGCCTAGTGCGCTTCTGCTTGCACCCTCTGAGCCTCAGCTTGAACTCGCTGAGCGTCTGCCGTCACTCTCTGGGCATCTACTATGCCCTGGATCAAGGTAAACATTTGCGTCCCGTCAATGGGCAAATCTCCGGGAATCGGAGTCGGTGGAGGAGGAAGGTTTTCCGTCACAGCTGCGGCTATCCTCTGAACAGGTGGGGTAGGAGGATCCCCGAAAAGTGCAGACACTCCTACATGCATCGAAGATGTAGGAGAAACTACGACTGTCTGTCCCTCAGGTGGAGAGGTGGCAGACCCCTCTAAAGCTGATGTTCCCGCTCTCATAGACCGTGTCTGCGGCGACATCCTGAAGACAGATCCCAAATAATCAATTAAGGCAAAATGCGATATCATCAAGGAAGGACAGTAAAGTTCTAGGGAAGCAACATTCAAGATAAATAGATTGAAAGAAAATCCTAGTTATGATTGCACAGGTCAAAGATGCATCCAAGGTCTGATACCTCTACTCCCTAGGTACCACAGTTCTACTAGAAACATACTCACGGCTGGCTTCCTTACCTACTACAACTGTTGATACTAGTTATCCTTATCACTCAAGTGCATATCAAATACAACACATTATACTAAGTACTGCTCTCTCTCCAATACAATCCTAGATGAACAACTAAGCCAGTTGGCAGTGAAATCTCAATCATGCTCCAGCCAACATATCCTTACACATGCATCTTATCTACTTATATACTAATATATCTCTCCCACTATAAGATTTTTATCCTCAAAATAAAATTCCTCAAAATAACTCCTCTAATAAATTTTAAAGTAAAAATGCATACACTTTCCTCAAGGTTAATTATTTAAATACTAAAATGAAAACTTAATCACTAAAAATCTTTACAGTTTGTCTAGGTTCATTGAATCGAATCTAAATCCTCAAAAAGTTTTAATGACAATATCTCAACTTCTCAAAATTCAAAAATTCAATTTGTTTTCAATCTTCAAATTATAATTTAAATCCATATCTAGTAGTCCAATAGCCCTAGTGTTAATCTTCCTCGTTGTCCTTATCGACGTATCATCAAATAATACCATAAATCAGTCTATAAATTCATCTTGATATGAAATCAAACCCTACTATGAAACCAAAATCCTAATTTAATACCTAATTAACAACAATCAAATTCAACATCGATAAGTGAGAATGGACGGAACAAGGGAATGATTTTAAATTGGGAATTATAACAAGATTCTCAGGGGTCATCCCAGGAATCTCTCAAGGAATTGTGATTGAGTATTCGCTCTCGTCCTAGTATCCTATGTCCTAGATCCTATCGCAGGTACGCAATAGTGTAACAAAGATGCCACTCTACTACGACATCGCACAACTCGCGAAGTCTGACCTGCATGGGCCACCACTAAAAAGGTGTCACGACCCGCACCCGGAATTGGGGCACGAGTACGCGAGTACGTCCAGTCTATGCCGCAGCATCGGCGGTAGAACGCTGTCAAGGTCTTGATACTATCTAGCCAATCTCACACAAGCATCCAATCTCCATAAGGAGGCACGGATGACACAAATAAAATGAACACATACTCAATCACAGGATTACAGCACGATAAGATAGCGAAACAAAATTAAATACAACACAAGTCTAAAGTAATAATCAAACTCAATAATATCCAAGTCTCAATAAAAATGCCGGAGACAAATCCGGTACCAAATAGTCTACTAAAAGAACTAACTAGAAGATTGGTGATTCCCGCTAGACCTCCCAGAATCATAACTAACTATCAAGCCCAAGTGCAGCTACTCACCATATGGTCCATAAAGTGTTGGCTACCGATCCTCTAAGGCATAGTCTGGAAAAATATTTCCAGTCAGGAAGAAGCAAAGTACAAATCTCAAATAACAGTTCCATTAAATTGATAAGGACTATAAAGCAATAAACATGTGATGCTAGCTACTGAGAAGACAGTAAAATAAATGCAATGGCAATTAAAGAGAGACAGGCAATATAAAGAGACCGGCAATAGGCAATATGATACAGTCAGTGCATGTATGAAAATGAAAAAAACAAGGAACAGTATCATATACGGGTGATGTAGTATATAATTTAAATATGGAACTGTAATCTATTCTAAGTGTTTGAAATAGTAGTTTCAAAATGTGATCGGCTTGGGAACATGTACGATAGCTATAGGGCCTGGCTAATCATGGGTGAAGAGCATGATTAACACTTACATTGTTCTACACTACAATAAGAGGTTATGATCACATTTCTTACTAACTACTTCCCCGCCCCCAACTAGTAATATGGATCCAACCATGACACGTCACGATACACGAGCAAGTCCAATCTATCATGTACGATGTCTAATATATATGTCGTATACAATGTCAATACGATAATCAAGGTAACATCTCATGACTGCAGATCCAAGCTATACTAGTCCGTGTAGTACAGTGTCAAGGATTCAGATGTAACATTACAAGATTATTGAACTTATAGAAATTATCAAGGAATTGGAAATTATCAGAGAATGTACTTGCCTTGGGTCCTTAGCTGGTAATTATTGATGTCATGTTCCAGAGTATCCCCTGGGTAAACCAACAGTCCTAAAAACACATCACAATAACACTTGCATCAGATGCTACCCTAACACAGAGTCTATAAACACTGGCCTCAGGGCCATGCCAGGCAGGGCACTAGTCAACTAGGGTCATCTAATAGACAAACATCTAAAACACATTACATATTTTTAGCCAACATTAATACCTACCATATATATATATATATATATATATATCCTTTAATTTCATGTATAATATATATATAGTTAAACAATGTATGTTTACCATGTTTATCAATTTAAAAATATACTAGGTGTATATACAATAAATATATTCATATATCAATTTTATATATTAAAAAATATATTAAGTATACCAATAATACGTATAGTAGAACACGTATTTACATATACCAATCATATATATATTGAAACTATATTAAATGTATGTACAATATATATATATACATATATATATATATATATACATATACACCAAATTAGTACATATACAATATTTATATGTATCAATTAATTACATGTATAATATGTATACAGGTTGAACAATATATTTACTATATACATTAATTTTTATATATTAAAAATATACCAAGTATGTATACAAAATACATGTATATACATATACAAGTTATATATATATTAGAATACGTAGTTATATATATATCAATATGTTGAAAATACATATGCCACATTACTACAACCAATATTTGTATAAAACGAAAATACACCTATTGAAGTTCAAATTGGTCTCAAAGTTTACAGGACAAAAATGTGGTTGATGCAATTGACATAGTACTCGTAATGATTTTTCACACACAAAAAAACATGAGAATCTAATTCTGATACACAAAAAGAATTCCTCATGCAAACTAAATTTTAAACATTTACAACATACAAATCTTGTTCATAGGAATCAATAACAGATTAGTTTTTTCCTCCCATGAAGTGAAATTCCAGTAAGAAGACCAACTTCACATTACTTACAAATTCCATTATTGTACGACCACAAACAAGACAAAGAAGTCCTAAAGTATCTGGTCTGTTTGTGTCGTGTTCGAAGTAGAGGGAGTAGAGTACCTGGAGTCGGATGAGAAGCTTGGTGGTGAAGCGGCCCCTAGAGTCGACGACAGAAAAGAGGAAGGAGGTTATTGGCCTGAACTTGGACCGAAGGAGCAGGTAGCAAGGGGAGCTCGGGGAAGATGAAGGCACTGGTGGTGGTGGTTGATGTCGTCGGAGTTAAGCAGGGGGAAGGAGGGACGTCGAGGTCGCTCGGGACTTGGCCGGAGGGGAGTTGCAGTGGGTGGTGGAACTCGTGAGGGGGCTCGCTGGCCGGAGGGTTGGCCGGCTGTGAGCAGGCCAGCGGGAGGGGCTTGTCTGGGGCGGTGCCGGAGTAGATGTCGGAGGAGATGGAGTCCGCCGGAGGCTGACCGCCGAAGTCGGGGGGAGAAGTCGACGAAGCAGGGAGAGGGCCGCCGGGGTAGTAGCAGGAGGAATGGGGGAGGAGCAGCCGTCGGGTTGGCCGCCGGGGATCGGGGCTTGGAGTTCAGCGGCGGTCGGAGCAGCCAGCGAGGTCGCCTGGCCGAAGTTAAGGAGATGGGGATGGGTCCACCGACCGGAACTGTGGCCGCCGGGAAGGGGCTTGGGAAGAGGAGCGCTCGACTGGAGGTGCATCGAGGGGTCGGAGCTCGGCCGCTCGGGGCTCGGCCGGGTGTACAAAGGAAGTCGGGGTGCCCGGAGCACGGGTGAACAGTGTGTGCGGGGGGATGAACAGTGTTCCCCCCCTCCCTTATCAAATTTAAATTCAAAGAAAGAAGAAAGAAAAAACAATAAGGAAGAAGAAGGAAGGAAGAAGGAGAAGAAAAGAAGAGAAGTGGAGAAAATTTTTGAGATGTAGCCTACGGTTGGTTGAGGGGGATGGGGGCTTGTGAGTAGGTGGGGAAACCTAGGTTTTCTAGGGATTAGGGTTTGATGTTACTTTAAATAGGGGAGAGGGTTAGTAAATGAAAGGTGAGGATTTACCCAATAAATGTGTGGTCCAGATTGGTCATGAGGGAAAAATAATTTATGTAGGAATGAGGGTGAGGTTTAATTAAAAATTAATAGGGCTCCCTCATTGGTTTAAACAAATGGGTGTTGACACCAAAAATACAAATTTGCAAATTAGCCCCCCTTAAATTTGGGTATTTGCACAGACGCATAAAATGACAAAAATTTGACGGGCGATTCGGTGTCCGGTATTTTGTAGGGTCAGGGGGCGTTGTAGGTTTGGTACGGGCTAAATTAGCAGGGTGCTGGAATTAAATTGGGAATTTCAGAATCGGTTAAAATAGTATCCTCAATTTAATTATAAATAAATGCAAGTTGTGTTCTAAAATTAATTAGGAGTACATGGGGCCAAAATCAGGTCAGGTCATCAATACCAATAATGAAGTAGACTCAGAACAGGATATTACCCTAATTTGGGCCGCACGAAAAAATAGGTCAAGATTGTCTCCAATTTTAATTGGAACGCACAACGACATAAAATAGGAATTTATTAAATAACGTCCGCGACGATTTTTGTGCGGCTAGAAATAATGCACAGAGAGCATAATCATGAGTTGCAAAAATAGCAAAATGGAAGGCGGGCATGTCTAGGGCAAGAATGTAAAATTTGTTGGAAGTCAAAAGTCAGGGTAGCGCTCCAAATATCGAAGCAAAGGCAAAGCGCAATAATTAATTAAAATACAGTAATTAATTACAATCTCCAATAAATAAATTCTAGATAAAACAATCAAATACAAAATTCCCTAATTCGGACAAGTGGTCATCTGCTGGGCTTCTAGGTCAAGTCTACTAGCTTAAAAATAAATAAATACTGTATATAATATTATTTTTAATTATATATCTCACATATTTATTTAAATTAAATATACTATCATGCAATTATTTAATTGTAACTACAATAATATTAAATATTATAAAAAGTCAAAAATACCCCTGTTTCCGGAACGTGGTAGTGACAGGATGTTCAACATACATCAAGTCTGCCATTAAGTCCAGTTGATCAAGATCCACCACATGACTCGGGTCATACACGTACTTCCTAAGCTATGAAACTTGGAAGATATCGTGCACTTCAGATAGTGACGGTGGCATGACAATCTGATATGCGATTGGGGTGGCACGCTTCAGTATCTCGAATAGGCCAACGAATCTTGGACTTGGCTTCCCTTTTGCTCCAAATCTGGTAACTCCTCGCATGGACGAGACTTTGAGAAATACTCGATCACCTTCTAAGAACTCAAGAGGTCAACGGTGCGTGTCTGGGTAGCTTTTTTGACAACTCTGTGCTACCTTCAGTCGTTCACGGATCAAGCGAATCTTCTAGACGGTTTGTTCTATGAGCTCCCGGCCAAGAATTTATCGTTCACCAATTTTATCCCAACAGATCGAGGATCTACACTTTTTCCCATACAATACCGCATACGATGCCATTTGAATGCTGGATTGATAGATATTGTTGTATGCAAATTCGGCTAACGGTAGATGCATGTCCCAATTTGTCTTCAAGTCCAAGACGCAGAGTCATAGCATATCTTCGAGGATTTGGTTAACCCGCTCTGTTTGACCATCTATCTGTGGATGGTAGGCAGAGCTAAACTTTAACTTTATCCCTATTACTGATTGAAGGCTCTCCTAGAAGTGTGATAAGAATCGACCATCTCGATCAGAGATAATGGATACGGGCATGCCGTGGAGTCGAATAATCTCGTTGAGGTAGATCTGAGCTAGGAGGTCGGCACTCCAAGTAACTTTGATAGGCAGAAAGTGAGCTGACTTGGTAAGTCAATCGACGATGACCCTGACAATATCATTCCCACGTTGCATCTTTGGCAACCCAAAAATAAAGTCTATCGTTATGTGTTCTCATTTCTACTCTAGTATAGCGAGGTTCTGGATCTCTCCGCCCGACTTCTGGTGCTTGGACTTTACTCTTTGACAAGCCATGCATTACGACACAAACAGTGCCACATCCCTTTTCATGTCGTGCCACCAAAATGTTATGCGGAGGTCTCGATACATCTTTGTGCTTCCTGGATGTGGAGTATAACTCGCATTGTGGGCTTCAGTGAGTATCTCCTTTCTGAGGTTTGCATCGTTAGGAACAAACAATCTTTCCTTCACACAAATTATTCCATCCATACCCACTGCTAAGTCGGTCGCCGTTCCTTCTAAGATAAGATTTTATATCTTCTCTAGGTACAGGTCATCCTTCTGAATGGATATAACTTTCTCTAACACGCCTGGTTTGAGGCGTAGTTAAGACACTTGTGCCCCCTTTTTGTTTTTGATTAAGAGTGTAATGCCCAAACTTTTGAGATCCTATCGCAGCATGTCATCTATAGCCAAGCTTCCAATGAACACTCGACTCAGTGCATCAGCTACAACGTTGCCCTTGGCGGGTGTATATCTGATCATCAAGTCAAAGTGGTTAAGGAGTTTGAGCCAACGTCATGGTCGTAGATTCAAATCCTTTTGAGTATAGAGATATTTGAGGCTTTTGTGACCTGTGAAGATTTCACACGATACGCCATAGAGGTAATGTTGCCATAACTTCAGTGCGAACCCCACGACTGCAAGTTTTAGGTCGTGCATTGGTAAGTTTCTTTCACGAGGCTTTAACTACCTTTATGCAAAGGCTATCACTTTGTCCCTCTGTACAGGACACATCCTAAACTCTTTCCTGAGGCATCGCTATAGATCTTAAAATCATCGGGTCTATTTGGAAGGTTAAGAATCAGTGCTGAGATGAGTCATTGCTTTAACTCCATAATTGAAGCTTCACGGTCATCCATCCACGTGAATGTTACTCCTTTCCGAGTGAGGTAAGTCAGAGGTGAGGCGATCTTTGCAAAATCTTTTATGAATCTCCTATAGTAGCCTGCTAGACCAAGGAAGCTCTGAATATTGCTGACTGACTCAGGTCGTTTCCACTTCACGATGACTTCAACTTTCTTTGGGTCGACTAAGATGCCCTACGAGAAAACTATGTGCCTGAGGAAAGATATGTTGTCCAACTAAAACTCGCACTTGCTAAGCTTCGCGTAAAACTTATTGTCTCGAATAGTTTGAAGCACCATTCGCAGGTATCCTGCGTGTTCATCCTTGTTCTTCGAGTACACTAAGATGACATCTATGAATAATACCACAAACTTACCAAGGAATGGTCAACATACACGGTTCATCAAATCCATGAATGCAGCAGGGGCATTCATCAGTCTAAACGGCATAACAGAAAACTCATAATAGCCATAGCGGGTTCAAAATACTGACTTTGGCATATCCTCAGGCTTAATCTTTAATTGGTGGTAGCCAGAGCGAAGATCTATCTTTGAAAACACCGACTCCCCTTGCAGCTGATCAAAGAGTTCGTCGATCCTGGGCAGGGGATACTTGTTTCGGATAGTGACCTTGTTTAGCTCCCGATAGTCTATGCATAGTCGCAATATTCTGTCCTTCTTCTTTACAATGAGTACAGGCGCGCCCCAAGGAGACACGCTCGGACGAATATATCCACAGTCTAGCAGTTCTTGAAGTTGGCAATTTAACTCCTTTAGTTCAGCAGGGGCAATTCTGTACAGGGCTTTGGAAATCGGTTGGGTATTTGAAAATGTATCGATGGTGAACTCGATTTCTTGGTCGGGTGGCATGCTAGATAGTTCATTTAGAAACACATCAGGAAACTCTACCATAATAAAAGAAGACTCTATGTTTGTGCAATCCAGCTATGTGTCTCGAACTGACACTAAGTATCCCTCGCATCCAGAGTATAGCATCCATCGAGCTGACATCATAGAAATCACCATGCAGGTCTTTGACGCATATATTGCTGGACCACTTGTGTAGCAGAATTTGGCCTCTCCAGGTAAACTAAAGATGAATCATTTCTCTACACATTTGATAGTTGTCAAGCAAGGGATACTTAGTAATCCCTAACATCTAGGACTAACACATCGAGCGAGAGTTTCCTTCCCCTAATACAAATGTGACTGCCCTGACATACTGAACGAACAGGTATCTTTGTGCCCAAAGGGATACCAACACTAAGGTCTATATATAATGTTGTCATTTCTATCATATTTTTTACGACAAAATTCATGATATAAAGTTATGTGTTGCACTAGAATCAAATAGCATGCGAGTAGGTATGTTATTGAAAAGCAATACGCCTGACACAATGGTATCCGATGTTAGGGCTTCTTTCTATGTCATAGTGTACACCCGGCCTTGAGCTTGACGACGCTCTTGCTGTGGCACGGCTCGGTTGGCTTGAGGTGTTGAGGCAGAATTTGGATGTTGAGAGCGAAGCTTAGAGGGGAGCGGACAGTTCTTTGATTGGTGGACCTTGCCGTTACAGTTGAAGCATAACCCGTTCTTGAGGTGAAATTCATTGATGGTGTTTCCTTCGCCTCTTGTAGAAGATACATACCTTCCATGGATTTTATTTTTGATGATCGTCGTTATTTGGACGCTTTGGTGCGATGTTTTCTTCTGTGTTTCTATGGCACTTGTGATTAGAAGTATGCACAATGCCGACAACAACTGGAGGATACTGCAGTTCAAGGGAAACGACATGAATGAGGACTTCCTACAAAGTCAGATATTGGGGAACGACTACGTGTGCATGGATGGCAGGTCGCAAGTGGCCTTTAAATTATCCCACATGACTCACCGCATTAGGTAAATATGAGCTTGTAAATTTGGCGAGCTGGTTGAATTCGGTGGAGTACTTCTTCACTGTCATATTGCCTTAGCGGAGCTGCACAAACTCGTGCTCCTTTTGCCAATAAACGAGAGGGGGTATGAACTCCTCTTCAAATATGCTACAGAAGGTAGCCCACACGATCGTGTCGTCTTTTTCATCTACGGAAAGAGACCTTCGATGTACGTTCCACCAATTGTGCGCGTTCAAACGAAGCTGCAGTTGGGCACACACAACCTGTTTCTTCTCAGGTACCTCTAGCAGTTTAAAGTGATCCTCAAGCTCTGCCAGCCAATCTAGATCCACGACCAGATCTTCAGTCCCTTTGAATGGCATGATGCATACCTTCTTGAAGTTGGCAAAGTCGAAGGTAGTCACTTCCTTCTTCTTTGGAGTTTGAGGTATTTTGACTTCAGACGTGGGTTGCTCCACCGGTGTCACTGATGTCGCCACAAAATGGTTGCAGGCCAATATCGGAATGATTTGTTACAGGGTATCTGCTTCTGTTGGACTACAACTTGCTCTGTCGTTCTTTCGCCCACTTATTGGCTCGTTCATAACGAGCCTCGGCCCTCTGTTGGCTTGGTTCAAGCATCCGCATCATTTGTTTAATCAGGTCGATACAATATATGGCTCGCTAGCTTCTGGAACTTTCTGAGGTACCCGAACTACTTTTCTGGGCTTGTACTGTCACACCCCGATTCTGTGGAATCGATAGTCGTCCCCCGGGCGTGACCGCCGTGCGGGCCTAAGTTGCGCACCGCACAAGGCTAAGTATTTTTGTTTTGCATAGCGAGCACATATTCAGAGTACGCAGATAAATTGAAACATAGATTTAAGCATGGAAAACTTCTCTTTATTTATAATATGAACATCTATTACAAACTCCTGAACTGAGTCATAAGGTTGCCTCTCGGGCTTACAAAAGAGTTTACATAAAATGAGATAGCAGTCCTGTACATTACATCCCTTTACTAAAACTCAAAATATAAGACCTCTTGGTGGAATGAAGGCCTTCCCACAAAGCTGCATGGTTGTTTGGGTTGCTAGCTTCTTGCTCAAATTGCTTCAAAAGTGGCATGAACAAGGCGCGCCTATAGCTGGACTGGATCAGGGTTTGACTTCTGCTCCTCGCTCGGCTCACCTTAGTGCGGGAAACCTGTTTCAACGAGGGTCAGTACATCGAAATATACTAGTGAAGGCAAGCTAACCCAACTATACCAATCAATACTTTGTTTAGATAAAGCATGCATATTTATTTGTAGTCTTTCTATCTTGCCTTAGTTCATTTACAACAAGCAATAGATATAGAAATCAATGAAATACTTGCCACCGCTCGGTGACATTTACCTTCCCGTCTGAACCACCTGCACAATACTTACCATGTCCTTCCCTGCCAAGAAGATACAAGTTAATTTGCAACAGGTTTAAATATACGAGGGGATCACTGGCTTGATGCCATTAGGGATGGTTCTAATCTGGGGCAGAATGACTTATAACGCAAGGATCAGGGCATCGCAGGACATTATGTCCGATGCAGGAGACTATCAGGAGTTTCGTCCGGATCGGATCAGTGTCCGTACCCCAGCGACCGTCCGTAGGAACTAAGACCTTATGCACAAGTTGTCTGTGATCAACGCAGTACACTAAGTTAGCAATTGAGGCAAATCAGGGCAATATCAGGCGCAGGACAAGAACAGGGCAAGATCTACCTTTGCGTAGTCTTCCCGTTCAGTTTATTGCATTCAAGATGAGTTCTATACATTGCACAATTTTAAGAAAAAATATATATTCTAACTTGTATTTATGCATATGATGAACATTCCAAGCGAACAAGCATGTAAATGAGTAACCGTTCACAAGTTTGATTGACAAGCATAATTTTCCAAGTCTATTCCCTTATTTTCTTGAATTCTTTTAGTTATTACTTGGTATCGTTTGATCTGGGCAAGCAAGAATACAAGATTCAGGTGTGAAGGCAGGAAGAAGGGCCAGCTAATCGGGATGGTAGCCACTCATTTAGTAGTTGGAAGGTAGAAGGAAAGAGGTGCTTCAGGAGTCCGTTTGAGCGTTGCCTACTGCTAGTTCACCTGTATTTCCACGAACAGCTGATCAATACCTCTTCCACTCTTTCCAATATCAGAATTGAAGTGCAGTTCGAAGAACGAAAACAATAAATCCATCGAAACCATTCAAGAAATCTCAAGCCAAATCTGAAAACTTACTCAAGGCACGAAAGCAACAAGCGACAGCAAAAACTAGGCAACAAAAGATGCAGCGGAGAGGTCCCTCCTGACTCTGCCGCTAAGTCGATCCCGGGGGCACGATCCACTGAATATGGGAATCGATTCCAAAAAAGCAAATCCATAAAGAGGATGGGTTCTTGTTTCAATCTATCCCGATCGAATGATACCGTCTGGTATTTCTTAGCCGCGCTCCCCGAATAGGGGGACGGGATACCACATCCTACCCAACTAATTGGAAGTTTCGTCCCGAAACTTAAGGAATAGAACATACTACTAGAAAATAATGAGGGGAACTTTTCCCTCATCTTGGATTCAAGTTCCCAAGTAGATTCTTCGACAGAGTGATTTCTCCAAAGCACACGCACGAGAGGAACCGAACGACTCCGGAGCAGCTTTTCTTTTCGATCTAGAATTTGCACAGGTTGTTCTACATACGTCAAGTTGGCCTGAAGGTTCAGTTGTTCAAGATCTACCACGTGGCTCGGGTCATACACATACTTTCTAAGTTGAGAAACATGGAAAATATCATGTACATTGGACATGGATGGTGGTAGGGCAATCTGATATTGAACTGAGGCAACTCGCTTTAGTATTTCGAACGGACCGATAAATCTCGGACTTAGCTTCCCTTTTGCTCCGAATCTGCTGACTCCTCGCATGGGCGAGACTTTGAGAAAAATCCGGTCGCCTTCTAGAAACTCAAGTGGTCGTCGATGTATATTCGCGTAGCTCTTTTGACGACTTTGAGCTACCTTTAGTCTTTTCTGAATCAAGCGAACCTTTTGGACAGTTTGTTCCATAAGCTCAGGGCCAAGGATCTGCCATTCACCAACTTTGTCCCAACAGATCGAGGATCTGTACTTCCACTCATACAATGCCTCAAACGGCACTATCTGAATGCTTGATTGGAAACTGTTGTTGTAAGCAAATTCGGCTAACGGTAGGTGCAAGTCCCAACTAGTCTTCAAATCCAAAGCACAGAGCCGCAGCATATCTTCGAGGATCTGGTTGACACATTCTGTTGGCCGTCGGTCTGTGGATGGTAGGCGAAGCTAAACTTCATCTTCGTCCCAATTGCTGACTGCAGGCTTTCCCAGAAACGCGATATGAATCGACCATCTCTATCGGAGACTATAGATACGGGCACGCCATGGAGCCAAACAATTTCGTTGAGATATATCTGAGCCAGGCGGTCGGCACTCCAAGTAGACTTGATAGGCAAAAAATGAGCAGACTTTGTGAGGCAATCGATAATAACCCAAACATCATCATTCTCCCATTGCGTCCTTGGCAAGCCAACAATAAAATCTATCATTATATATTCTCATTTCCACTCCGGAATAGCGAGGTTCTGCAGCTCTCCGTCCAATTTTTGGTGTTCGGCCATTACTCTCTGACAAACCATGCAACGATACGAATAGCACCATATCTCGTTTTATGCCGTGCCACTAGAATGTCGTTCGGAGATCATGATACATCTTTGTGCTACCCGGATGAGAAGTATAACTAATATAATGAGCTTCAGTGAGAATCTATTTTCTGAGGGCCGCATCGTTCAGAACGTACTGTCTTCCCTTCACTCGAAGCATCCTATCCGTGCCTACCGTAAAGTCGGACGCCTTTTCTGCTGAGATAAGAGCATGAATCTTTTGCAGGAACGGGTCATCCTTCTGAGCAGCCTTAACCTTTCGTAACAAGTCGGGCTCGAGGCACATTTGTGCCACTTGTGCCCACTTTTTATATCTGATTTTTAGAGTAATGCCCAAGAATTCAAGATCTCGGTATAGCCTGTCATCAATAGCCAAACTCCCAACGAACACTCGACTCAGTGCGTCAGCTACTACGTTTCCTTTGCCAGGTGTATATCTGATCATCAAGTCAAAATCGCTAAGGAGTTCAAGCCATCGCCACTGCCAAAGATTCAAGTCCTTTTGTGTGTACAGGTATTTCAAACTCTTATGGTCCGTATAGATTTCATACGGTATACCATAAAGGTAGTGGTGCCACAGCTTCAGTGCAAACACTACCGCAGCCAGTTCTAAGTCATGCATCGGACAGTTCTCCTCGTGAGGCTTTAACTGCCTCGACGCATAGGCTATCACTTTATCCCTTTGCATCAGGACACATCCCAGCCCTTTACCTGAAGCATCACTGTAAATTTTGAAATCGTCCGGTCCGTTCGGCAGAGTGAGGATTGGGGCAGAGACGAGGCGCTGCTTTAACTCCATAAACGAAGCTTCACAATCATCCGTCCAAGGAAACTTTGCACCTTTTCGTGTGAGCTGAGTTAAGGGCATAGCAATTTTTGTAATATTTTGTATAAACCTGCGGTAGTAGCCTTCCAATCCAAGGAAACTTCAAATATCGCTAGCTGACTCCGGCCATTTCTACTACATGATGGCTTCCACCTTCCTTGGGTCTACTGAAATGCCTTGTGAAGAGATGATATACCCTAAGAAGGATATGTTGTCCAACCAAAATTCATATTTACTCAGTTTGGCATACAACTTGTTGTCTCGAAGGGTTTGCAGCACCATCCGCAGGTGTCCTACGTGGTCATCCCTAGTCTTCGAGTACACCAAGATGTCATCGATAAAAACCATCACGAATTTATCGATGAAGGGCTGAAATAAACGATTCATTAAATCCATGAATGCAGCAGGTGCATTCATCAGTCCAAACTACATCACTAAAAATTTATAATGCCCGTATCGGGTTCGAAAGGCAGTTTTCGGCATGTCTTCTAGCTTAATCTTCAGCTGGTGGTAGCCCGAGCGAATATCGATTTTTGAAAACACCGTTGCCCTTTGTAACTGATCAAACAGGTCATCTATCCGTGGCAGAGGATATTTGTTTCTGATTGTGACCTTGTTCAGTTCCTTGTAATCGATAAATAGGCGTAGTGTTCCGTCCTTCTTCTTCACGAAAAGCACAGGCGCGCCCCAAGGAGACACGCTCGGACGTATGAACCCACGATCTAGTAATTCTTGAAGCTGGCATTTTAATTCCTTCAGTTCTGCAGGGGCCATTCTGTACGGAGGTTTAGAGATCGGCTTTGTATTTGGAAATGTATCGATAGTGAATTCAATCTCTCGGTCTAGCGGCATACCGGGTAGTTCACTCTGAAATACATCGGGGAACTCCGCCTCAACGGAAGTAGAATCGACATTTACGTAGTCCTGCTGTGTGTCCCGAACAGACGCTAGGAATCTCTCATAGCCTGAGTGTAACATTCGCCGAGCAGATATTGCAGAAATCACCATGCAGGCCCTGGTCGCATTAGTCGCTGGACTACTAGTGTAGCAGAATTTGGCTTCTCCAAGCAGGCGGAATATGACTCGTTTCTCTACACACTCTATAGTTGTCGCGCAGGCGCCAAGCCAATCCATTTCCAAAATGATATCATAGTCCCGAACATCAAGAACTAAAACATCAAGCAATAGCTTCCTTCCTCCAATACTGATGTAACCACCTTGGCATACTGAACGTACAGGTATTTTCATACAAGAGGGGTGCTAACACTTAAATCTAGGTACAACTGGGTCATTTCTATATTGTTCTCCACAACAAACTTTGTAGATATAAAGCTATGTGTTGCACCAGAATTAAATAGTACACGAGCAGGTATGTTATTAAAAAGCAAAGTACCTAACACCACGGTGTCCGAGGCCAAAGCTTCCTCTCGTGTCATGGTATAGACCCGGCCTTGAGCCTGATTATGCCCTAGTTGAGGCGCAGCTCTGTTGGCCTGGTTTATAGTAGCATGTTTTGGTTGTTAGGGACGACGATCAGAAAGCGGGCATGTATCAATCTGATGCGTCGTATCGCCACAGCGGAGGCATGTACCTAGCTTCTTGCGACATTCTTTCTCAATATTCCCTTATTTGTTGCAGTAGTGGCATCGCGGCCCTTTATTTCCTCTCTGATTACCGCCATTATTTTGATGCTTTACAGCGGTGTTTCCTCTATCGTTGCTTTGACGTTTATGATTGGAGGTATGCACAGCGCCGGCAACAACGTGAGGATACTGCAGTTCGAGAAAAAGGGCATAATTAAGGACTTCCCGTATAGTCTGATACTGTGGAATGACTACGTGTGCGTGGATAGCAGGACGTAGACCTCCTTCAAATAGTCTGGCATAACTCACAGCATCGGGGAGGTAGGAGCTGGCAAATTTGGCAATCTTGTTGAACTCAGCAGAGTATTGCTTAACGGTCATGCTGCCCTGTCATAGTTGAACAAACTCGTTTTCCTTTTGATGTCGTACAGGAGGGGGTATGAATTCCTCCTTAAATGAGCCACGAAAGGTGTCCCATGCTATCGCCTCCCCTCCATTCTCAACTGGAAGAGATCGTCGATGCACGTCCCACCAATCGTACGCATTGAGGCGAAGCTGTAGTTGAGCACATGCGACACCCTTTTCTTCAGGTACTTCTAGGAGTGAGAAATGATCTTCAAGTTTGGCAAGCCAATCTAGGGCCACGATTGGGTCCTCCGTCCCCTTGAATGGAGTGTTGCAGACTTTCTTGAAGTTACCGAAGTTGAAGGTAGTCACATCCTTCTTCCTCGGAGTCTGAGTCATCTCAACTTCAAGTGCTGGTTGTTCCACCGGAGTCGCTGTTGTTGCTGCGGACCAGTTAGAGGCCAAAGTCTGCACGAGCTATTGTAGGGTATCTACTTGCTTTTGTTGGACTGAGAGTCGGGCCTCTAGATTGCTTTCGAACTTGGCTTGACGAGCATCATCTCTGTCGTTGTGCTTCCAACATTTGCATCACTTGCTGAAGCGAATCTACTCGAGACATGCCCCGTCGGCTCCGAGAGCTTCCTGATGTGCCAGAGCTGCTCTCCTGAGCCTGTGTCTCGCTCGGTGCTAGCATTGAGGATTGCGCTTGTGCCATTCCTTTAAAAGAAGGTAAATTATATCAGGATCATAATGTATTATGGACTCATTGTATGAACGTATCTTATTTTGGCCTGACGAGTTCAAGAGTTCACACAGGGATTTATCGTTAAAGAAACTTTTCCCATACGAAGGGTCAAAAAGGAACTTTGAAGCTGTGCTCTGATACCAACATGTCATGACCCGATTTTGGGGAATCGATAGTCGTCCCCCGGACGTGACAGTCGTGCGGGCCTAGGTTGCACACCGTACAAGGCTAAGTATTTTCGTTTAGTATAGCGAGCACATATTCAGAGTACGCAGATAAATTGAAACACAAATTTAAGCATAGAAAAGTTCTTTTTATTTATAATATGAATATCTATTATAAACTCCTGAACTGAGTCATAAGGTTGCCTCTCGGGCTTACAAAAGAGTTGACACAAAATAAGATAGCATTCATGTACATTACATCCCTTTACTAAAACTCAAAATATAAGACCTCCTGGTGGAATGACGGCCTTCCCACGAAGCTGCATGGTTGCTTGGGTCGCTAGCTTCTTGCTCAAATTGCTTCAAAAGTGGCACGAACAAGGCGCGCCTATAGCTGGACTGGATCGGGGTTTGACTTCTACTCCTCGCTCGGCTCACCTTAGTGCGGGGAACCTGTTTCAACGAGGGTCAGTATATTGAAACGTACTGGTGAAGGCAAGCTAACCCAACTATATCAATCAACACTTTGTTTAGATGAAGCATGCATATTTATTTGTAGTCTTTCTATCTTGTCTTAGTTTATTTTACAACAAGCAATAGATATAAAAATCAATGAAATACTTGCCACCGCTCGGTGACATTTACCTTTCCGTCTGAACCACCTACACAATACTTACTATGTCCTTCTCTGCCAAGAAGATACAAGTTAATTTACAATAGGTTTAAATATATGAGGGGATCACTGGCTTGATGCCATTAGGGACGGTTCTAGTCTGGGGCAGAATGGCTTATAACGCAAGGATAAGGGCATCGTAGTCCATTCTATCTGATGCAGAAGACTATCAGGAGTTTCGTCCGGATGGAATCAGTGCCAGTGCCCCAGCGACCGTCCGCAGGAACTAAGACCTTGTGCACAAGTTTTCCGTGATCAACGCAGTACACTAAGTTAGCAATTGAGGCAAATCAGGGCAATATCAGGCGCAGGGCAATAACAGGACAAGATCTACCTTTGTGTAGTCTTCCAGTTCAGTTTATTGCATTCAAGCTGAGTTCTATACATTGCATAATTTTTAAAAGAAATGTATATTCTAACTTGTATTTATGCATATGATGAACATTCCAAACGAACAAGCATGTAAATGAGTAACCGTTCACAAGTTTGATTGACAAGCATAATTTTCCAAGTCTATTCCCTTATTTTCTTGAAGTCTTTTAGTTATTACTTGGTATCATTTGATCGGGGCAAGCAAGAATACAAGATTCAGGTGTGAAGGCAGGAAGAAGGGCTAGCTAATCGGGATGGTAGCCACTCACTTAGTAGTTGGAAGGAAGAAGGAAAAAGGTGCTTCAGGAGTCCGTTCGAGCGTTGTCCACTACTGGTTCACCTGTATTGCCATGAACAACTGATCAATACCTCTTTCACTCTTTCTGATATCAGAATTGAAGTGCAGTTCGAAGAACGAAAACAATAAAATCCATCAAAACCATTCAAGAAATCTCAAGCCAAATCCGAAAACCAACTCAAGGCACGAAAGCAACAAGCGACAGCGAAAATTAGGCAACAAAAGATACAGCGGAGAGGTCCCTCCTGACTCTGCCGCTAAGTCGATCCCGTGGGCACGGTCCACTGAATATGGGAATCGATTCCGAAGAAGCAAATCAATAAAGAGGATGGGTTCTTGTTTCAATATATCCCGATCGAACGATACCGTCTTGTATTTCTTAGTCGTGCTCCCCGAATAGGGGGAACGGGGCACCACATGTACCTCACTATGTGCTAGCGCTGATACTTGCGCTTGATCCATTCCTTCAAAAGAAGTTAACTTATATCAGGCTTATAATGTATTATGGACTCACTGTATGGAACGTATCTCATTTTTGGCCAAACGAGTTCAAGAGTTCGCATAGGGAATAGATCGTTAAAGGAACTTTTCTAAAACTAGGGTCAAAGAAACTTGAAGCTGTGCTCTGATACTAAAATGTCACCCCCTGATTCCCGTAGAATCGATAGTCGTCTCCTGGGCGTGATGCCGTGCATGCCTAGATTTCATAATGCACAAGGCCAAGGTACTTTTAGATAACAGGCACATATTCAGAGTACGCAGATAATTGAAATACAAAGTTGAAACATGGAAAATTTCTCTTTATTGATAATGAAAATCTTTTACAAACTCTTAAACGAGTCGGATAGTTGTCGCACGGGCTTACAAAAGTGAACACCAAATGAGATAATTGTCTTGTACATTACATTCTTTTACTAAAACTTTAAAGCTATAGACACCTTCAGGCGAAGCTATCGCCTTTCCATGGAGCTGCATAAGAGGTGTGCACGAGCTCCTGGAACTTTAAAATATTTCTTTAAAGACACGATCAGAATGTGCCGGCAGGTGAACTGAATTGGGAGTCGCTCTAGCTTCCTTACAAGATCGTCTTAGTGTCGGGAACCTGTTGCAACGAGAGTTAGTATATCAAAATACACTAGTGAAGGCGAGCTAACCCAACTATACCAATCAACAAGTTATTTATATGAAGCATGCAAATTATTATGTGGTCTTTCTATCTTACCTTAGTTCATTTTACAAGCAAACATTGATATAAAAATTTACTGAAATAAATATTGCCACCGTTCGGTGACTTTAATCTTCTCGTCTGAACCACCTGCACAATACTTACCACAACCTTCCCTGCCACGAAGACATAGTTATCTTGCACAGTTTAAATATACGGGGGGGGGATCACTGGCATGATGCCATAAAGGATGAGTTATAATCATGAGACAGAAATGGTATGCAACGCAGGTGACGATCCTCGCTACATGACATTTCTTCCTCCAACAGACAACTATTCAGAATGTTCCGTCCGGATCGGATCGGTCCTAGTACCCTGGCGACCGTCCGTAGGAACCAGAAACCTTGTAAACAAGTTGTCCGTGACCAAACAGCGTAAAGTATTAAGTTATCAAACGGTACAGTTTAAGGCAACACAAGCCCTAGACGAGTTACATTGCGTAATTTATTTTTCATAGTCTCCCTTATCAGTTTATTGCATAGCAAGGTGTATTCTATACTTAGCACAATTTATAGAAGAAGTATACATTCTAACTAAAATTGAAGCATATGAAGAACATTCTAAATAAACTAACATGCAATAATGTAACCGTTCACAAGTTGATTAATAAGCATAAAGTAGTCCAAGTCTATTCCTTTTTATCTTGACATATTTTAGTTATTATTATATCGTTAGATCGGAATAATCAAGAAGGCAAAGTTTTTAGATGTGAAGACTTGGAAGAAGGATCAACTAAATTGAATATAGCCACTCACAAGTTGGTTGGAGATAGGAAAGGAAAGTGGTGCTTCAAGACTCCGTTTGTACGATATCTACTGCACGATCACCTGCATTGCTATGAACAGCTGATCAATACCTCTTCTACTCTTTCCAAGCTCGAAGTAAAATGCAGTTTAACGAACGAAAGCAATAAAATCCATCCAAACCATTCAAAAAACGTAAATCCGAAAACCAACTCAAAGTACGAAAGAAACAAGGCGACAACAAAAACTAGACAAGAATATTTGCAGCGGAGAGGTCCCTCTTGACTCTGCCGCTAAGTCCATCCTTGGGGCATGGTCCACTGAATATAGGAATAAATTATGAAGAAGCAAATCTATAACGAGGATAATATCGTGATTCAATCTATCCCGATTGAACGATAAAGATTAGTATTTCTTAGCAGTGCTCCCGGAATAGGGGGAATGGGGCACCACAGAAGATAGACCTTTGCTCTGGCTACCACCAATTAATGACCAAGCCAGCGGACATGTCGAAGTCAATATTTTTCACCCGCTATGGCCACTATAAGTTCTCTGTCATGTCGTTCGGATTGATGAATGCCCATGTCGTATTCATAAATTTAATGAACCATGTGTTCCGACCATTCCTTGATAAGTTTGTGGGCGTATTCATAGAAGACATCTTAGTATACTCGAAGAATAAGGATGAATACGCAGGACACCTGCGGATGGTGCTTCAAACTCTTCGGAATAATAAGTTATTCGTGAAGCTAAGTAAGTACGAATTCTGGTTGGACAACATATCTTTCCTCGGGCATATCATTTCTGCAGAGGGCATCTTAGTCGACCCAAAGAATATTGAAGCAATCATGGAGTGGAAGAGACGTAAGTCGGCCAACGACATTCGGAGCTTACTTGGTCAAGCAAGCTACTACATGAGATTTATAAAATATTTTTTAATGATCGCTTCGCCTCTAACTCATCTCACTCGAAAATGAGTAAGGTTCACGTGGTCGGATGGCTGTGAAGCTTTATTTATAGAATTAAAGTAACGACTCATCTCAGCATTGATTCTTACTCTTCTGGATGGGCCCGATGATTTTACAATTTATAGCGATGCTTCAGGCAAAGGTTTGGGATGTGTCCTTATGCAGAGGGATAAGGTGATAGCCTTTGCGTCGAGGTAGTTAAAGCCTCACGGAAGAAACTATCCAACGCATGATCTGGAATAGGTAGCGGTAGTATTTGCATTGAAGTTATGGCATTATTACCTCTATGGCATACCGTGTGCAATTTTTACGGATCATAAAAACCTTAAGTACCTTTATACTCAAAAGGATCTGAATTTATAGCAACGACGTTGTCTTGAACTCCTTAGCGATTTTGATTTGATGATCAGATATACACCGGGCAACGGCAATATTGTAGCTGATGCACTGAGTCAACTATTTATTGGGAGCGTAGCTATCGATGACGGGCTACGAAAAGATTTAGAAAGTTTGGGCGTTATACTCCGAATCAGATACAAATTGGCATAGGCTGCTCAGTTGCACCTCAAACTGGACCTATTGGATAAAGTTATGTCCGCACAGAAGGATGACATATTCCTAGAGAAGATGCGTCAACTTATCTCAGCAGAAAAGGTGACCGACTTTGAGGTTAGCGTTGATGGAATGATGCGGGTGAAGGGAAGATTGTGTGTTCCTAACGATCTAAACCTCAGAAAAGAGATACTTACTGAAGCCTACTATGCGAGTTACACTTCATATCCAGGAAGCACAAAGCTATATTGAGACCTCCGTACGATATTTCGGTGGCACAGCATGAAGAGGGATATGGAGCTGTTTGTGTCGCAATGCATGGCTTGTTAATGAGTAAAGGCCGAGCACTAGAAGCGGGGAGGGGAGATACAGAACTTTGCTATACCGGAGTGGAAATGGGAATACTTAACCATAAATTTTATTGTTGGTTTGCCAAAGACGCAACAGGAAAATGATGTTGTTCTAGGTCATCGTCGATCGACTCACCAAGTTAGCTCACTTTGTTCCTATCAAAGTTACTTGGAGTGTCGATCGTCTGGCATAGATCAACCTCAATGAGATCGTTCGACTCCACGGTGGTCCCGTATCCATTATCTCCGATCGATATGGATGATTCTTATCACGCTTCTGGGAGAGCCTCCAGTCAGCAATGGGGATGAAGTTGAAGTTTAGCTCCACCTACCATCCTCAGCCAGACGGCTAGACCGAGCAGGTATACCAGATCCTTGAAGACATTCTATGGCTCTGCGCCTTGGACTTGAAGTCAAGTTGGGACATACATCTACCGTTAGCCGAATTTGCATACAATAATAGCTATCGATCTAGCATTCAAATGGTACCGTATGAGGTATTATATGGGTGGAAGTGTAGATCCCCTATCTGTTGGAATAAAGTTGGTAAACGATAAATTTTTGCCCGAGGCTCGTAGAATAAACTGTCCAAAAGATCCGTTTGATCTGCGAACGGTTGACGGTAGCATAAAGTCATCAGAAGAGTTACTCTGGCGCGCACTGTCGACCTCTTGAGTTCTTAGAAGGCGATTATGTATTTCTCAAAGTCTCACCTATCCTAGGAGTTACCAGATTTGGAGCAAAAAGGATGCTAAGTCCAAGATTCGTCAGCCCATTCGAAATACTTAAGCGAGTCACCCCAGTCGCATATCAGATTGCCCTGTCACCGTTATTATATGAAGTAAACGATATCTTTCACGTTTCACAGCTTAGGAAGTATCACGCCCCGATCTCCCTAGGCTAATCAGCCATCCCCGCTAAGAGAGAATCACCGCGCCAGCGCTCCCGTGGGATGATCACTTTGGCCCATCTATGCATGATGCCGGACAAGCGAGAGATGTGCCTGTACAAGGCCGTGGTTCATTAGCTGGCGGTAAGAGGTCTAAGACACAGAGTCACACAGATTTTCTGAGTGTAGTAGAATTATAAACGTATAGGCAATTTGGTAACAATTTTACTAAGTCGACAATAGCGGAAGCATGGAATAACACAAGTAGAAGTAAAATAAACTCTTTATTACTATAAACAAGTTTTACAGGCGGCGCTAGGCCAAGATTACAAGTCGCTCAAGCCTCTCCCTCTCTCTCTCTAAAACTGTAAAAGCATACCAAGTGGCTATATTTTTGGAATGATGTATAGGCGATGTTCCAACATTATATCTTGTATATGTGCTTCAGTTCCAGACATAGTGCTCCAAGGATCCATAGTGAACTCCACACCTTAGCACGCACGAAGGAGGCGTCCGCACCGAACGAGGTTCTTCCATACCCTACAAGAAATCTGTTGGGTTATCAGTACATGAATGCACTGGTGGGGAGGCTACTCGCCCGCTCGACAAATTTAAACACATAATATAGGTTATGTGCACCAACTATTATGTTGTCTTTCTAGTTGCCTTAGGATTAGTTTTATGGCAAAAATTGAATAGCCTAACTCGTGTGGCAGTGCACCGTACAACATAAGAGGAAACACGGTGAGACTTACCAACTTACCATTTGTCCTTCCCTGTCCAAGGCAAACTAAGTTAATTCAAGCACAAGAAGCATATATAATGAATCAAGGGCAATAACATGTACAAACACGAGTATCGAGAGCGAGGTTATATTTAAGGTGCACGATTAACACTTACTACAAGCATTTGCAGGAGATGTTGAAGTATTCCATATGTACAAGTTACTTATTCTTAAGATCGTTAAGGTGTTTCAGATGCTCTCGATGGGATGCAATGACTCGCACGCGGGTAGCCGCTAAGCGAGGATGACTTATCTATATGAACATGAGTCGCTGGCATAGCTAAAAAGGACGGTTATAGTACAAGGATAAAATGACATACAACACAATGATCATGGATATTGCAGGTCATTCGTCCCGTTAAATATGCGACTATCATGGAGTTCCCTCCGGATTGGATTGGTGCCAGTACCCCGACGACCGTCCGTAGGAACCAATTGACCTTGTTTCCAAGTTGTCCGCGACATGTAATTCCTGGGTCATTCTATTTTCACACTTGATATGATAATCCATTGATTCTTATTCTGAAACGAGTAAGTTGCTCCACGAGCTGTGATTCTTAATTTGTTTGACATGATTCTAGTTCAGAGCTAAACTTGATATGATTATCATTTTGGTGCATACTTGACATAATCCTCAATTAGTGATCCACTTGCCTTAATGTATTTCCCTGGTTCGGGGACTGCCTTGGTGACCTAACGGTCCCGGATACTTTCAGGTTCATACTTGCACGGAACGACTATTAGATAGTCTTCCGAGAAGAACTAGATGAATGCATGAAATACACAGTGTCAGACGATTGAGGCATAGTTTATGCGACAAGTATTGAAACGAGGCAACAATATAAGTTAACATGTAGGCAAGCAAATATTGCATTCATAAGAAAACTTAAGCATTCACATTTGGCTCAGGCCCGAAGGTAAGCCAAGGAGTAAAATTGGAAAGGGACTTACCGAGTGACATGATCTAGTCGTGCAGTGTAGCAGTAAAGCAGTGCACTCCGAAGAATATGTGTATATTGTTTTTACTCAAGGCATAGCAGAGTCTACTTTTATAAGGAAAAGATAGCATGCGAGGGTCTGAATATAAGCAATATTTTATTTTCATGTTCTAACACAAGAAATATAAGTTGGGATTATTCCCTTAGCTAGGTGTGTTGTATTCGTATTAGCATACAGGGGGTAATTCACCTAGCGACTAGAATGTATCGTTCCATATTTTGTGTGTGCTGGCTAAGCAAAGACAAGTTTATCGTAGCCACCCACCTTAGCAATGATTCGCCTCGGTCGAGGGATACTCCGAGAGAGCCCCTAAAATCTTAAGCCGGAACTCCTGTATGGATAAGTCTGGAAAGTCTTTGCCTTAACGAGTATTCTCGCACAGCAAAACGGGTCAGTACATTGTACTTTTGTCGGTCAAATCGGCAATCGCTTGAGCGGAATGGGGTGTTACATCATATACCACTCAGAAAAAGTCTCGTCCTCGAGACTTCCTGAGGACAGGCAGTACTATCGCATTATCGAATCTATCACAAGCGTGGCAATCGGTACCACTAGATCCAATTGTACACAATCTCCTACTCCATCCTTATACCGTGTCGCGTGTATGCTGAGTTCGTCTCATTTGCGCCTTAGTGCTGGACATGTTGCTTAACATGGGGTATGTTTTAATCCATTATGAATAATGATCTAAGGCTGAGGCAAACTCATACAAGTCGTTATACTTGTTCGTGTGGATATTCACTTGCACTAGTATTTGAGATCTGCATATCGCGAGTCTGGATTGTGCATATATTCGAAGCACTTCAAGCACATGTGTCACGCCCCGATCCCGTAGAATCGTTAGTCGTCCCCCGGGCGTGACCGCCGTGCGGGCCTAGGTTGCGCACCGCACAAGGCTAAGTATTTTTGTTTCGCATAGCGAGCATATATTCAGAGTACGCAGATAATTGAAACACATATTGAAACATGAAAAAGTTCTCTTTTTATTGATAATATGAACATCTATTACAAACTCCTTGAACTGAGTCATAAGGATTGCCTCTATGGGCTTACAAAAGTGTTGACACAAAATGAGATAGCAGTCCTGTACATTACATCCTTACTAAACTCAAAATATAAGACCTTGCGTCGGAACGACTGCTTTGCCACGAAGTTGCATGGTTGCTTGGTGGCTAGCTTCTAACTTCAAAATGCTTCTTCTTCTTCAAAATGCTTCAAAGGTTGGCACGGTCGAGGCGTGCCTACAGCTGGACTGGATTGGGGGTTTGTCTCCTGCTCCTCGCTCGGCTCTCCTTAGCGCGGGGAACCTGTTTCAACGAGGGTCAGTACATCGAAACGTACTGGTGAAGGCAAGCTATCCCAACTATACCAATCAACACGTTGTTTTAATGAAGCATGTATATTTGTGGGTTTCTATCTTGCCTTAGTTCATTTTACAGCAAGACACATATATAGAATTATTGAAATAACTCGCCACCGTTCGGTGATATTTACCTGCCCGTCTGAACCACCTGCATAATACTTACCTTGCCTTCCCTGCCAAGAAGACACAAGTTAGTAGCAACAGGTTTAAATATATGAGGGGATCACTGGCACGTTGCCATAATGGACGGGCTAGTCTCAGGACAGAATGGCGTGCGGCGCAGAGAACAGGAGGCGCCACAAGCCACTCGATCCGAAGCAGGCGACTATCGTGAGTTCCGTCCGGATCGGATCGGTGCCAGTGCCCCAGCGACCGTCCGCAGGAACTAAGACCTTGTGCACAAGTTGTCCGTGATCAACGCAGTACACTAAGTTAATATTTGAGGCAAATCAGGCACAGGGCAATAACAGGGCAAGATCTACTTTTGCATAGTCTTCCTGTTGAGTTATTGCATTGAAAATGAGTTCTATACATAGCACAGTTTTTAAGAAGAATTATACATTCTAACTTATATTTATGCATATGATGAACATTCCAAACGAGCAAGCATATAAGTAAGTAACCGTTCACAAGTTTCATTTGACGAGCAATATTTCCCAAGTCTATTCCCTTATTATCTTGATATCTTTTAGTTATTTACTTGGTATCGTTTAATCGGGCAAGGCACGAACACAAGATTTAGATGTGAAGACTAGCAAGTAGGGCTAGCTAATCTGGTTGGTAGCCACTCACTTTGGTAGTTGGAAGGAAAAGGAAAGAAGTGCTTTAGGAGTCCGCTCGAGCGACGACTACAGCTGGTTCACCTGTATTGACACGAACAGCTGATCAGTACTTCTTCCTCTCTTTCCCTTATCGGAATTGAAGTGCAGTCCTAAGAACGAAAGCAATGAAATCTATCGAAACCGTTCAAGAAAACTCAAGCAAATCCAAAAATCAACTCAAGGCATGAAAGCAACAAGCGGCAGCGAAAACTAGGCAACAAAGAATGCAGCAGAGAGGTCCCTCCTGACTCTGCCGCTAAGTCGATCCTTGGGGCACGGTCCACTGAATATGGGAATCGATTCCGAAGAGACAAATCCATAACGAGGATGAGTTCTTGATTCAATCTATCCCGATCGAACGATACCGTCTAGTATTTCTTAGCCGCGCTCCCCGAATAGGGGGAACGGGGCACCACAACATGCATGTCAACCAACTTACCGATAGCGAAGTCTTAGCACTTGAGTTTCATATTTCTTAAGTCTTGGATCATGCACACGTTCAAGGCGTCCCTCAAACATATGTATTTAACCAAACTTAGAGATAGTGAAAATCGAACAAGCTACTTGCGAAAATCTCAAGGGTTTTCATTTAACTTCTAACAGGGTCAATCAAATTCTATATCAACTCAAGCCAAGCATCTTTGCACTATCGTTAAGCACGATATATTTGGTTTACTGACTAGCATTTATCATGACCCAATTTCGTGGAATCGATAGTCGTCCCCCGGGAGTGACACCGTACGGGCCTAGGTTGCCCACCGAACAAGGCTAAGGTATTTTATTTCGCATAGCGAGCACATATTCAATGTACACAGACAAATTGAAATAGATATTTGAAACATGGAAAAGTTCTCTTTTATTGATAATATGAATATCTATTACAAACTCTCGAACTGAGTCATAAGGTTGCCATACGGCTTACAAAATATTGACACAAAATGAGATAGCAGTCATGTACATTACATCCTGTACTAAACTTCAAAATGTAAAGACCTCTCGGTGGAATGATGGCCTTTCCATGGAGCTGCATTTGAGTTTTGAGTAGCTAGCTCCTTTCTTCAAGTACTTCAAAAGATGGCACGCTCAGGACGTGCCTACAGCTGGACTGGATCGGGGATTGACTTCTGCTCCTCGCTCGGTTGTCCTTAGTACGGGGAACCTATTTCAACGAGGGTCAGTACATCAAAACGTACTATTGAAGGCAAGCTAACCCAACTATACCAATCAACACATTGTTTATATAAAGCATGCATATTATTTGTTGTCTTTTTATCTTGCCTTAGTTTATTTTATAATAAGCAATATATATAGAAATCAATGAAATACTTGTCACCGTTCGTTGATATTTACCTGCCCGTCTGAACCACATGCACAATACTTACCATGCCCTTCCCTGCCATGAAGACACAAGTTAGCATGCACAGGATTTAAATATACGAGGGGATCACTGGCTTGATGCCAAAATGGACGAGTATAGTATTGACGAGGATAGCATGCAACCCAAGATTTATGGGTGGCTACAAACCATCCCGTCCAGATAGTTGAGACTATGGTAAAGTTTCGTCTGGATCTGATCGGTGCCAGTGCCCCAGCGACCGTCCGTAGGAACCATTGACCTTGTGCACAAGTTGTCCGTGATCAACGATATTTATATTGAGTTATCCATTGATGCAGTTGAGGCAATAAGCATTTTGAGACAATTAGCATGATATGATCCATTTTGCATAGTCTCCCTGAACAGTTTATCCTATGTCAAGAAGTGTTCTATACATAGCACAATTTATAGAAGAAGTGAACATTCTAACTAAAATTGAAGCATATATAAGAACATTTTTAAACAAACTTAGCATAAAATGGGTAACCATTCACAAGTTTAGTTGACAAGCATAATAATCCAAGTTTATTCCCTTTTTATTTGGACATATTTTAGTTATTACTTGGTATCGTCTGATCGGGGCAAGCAAGAATACAAGCTTTTAGATGTGAAAACTTGGAAGAAGGGTCAACTGAATCGAATATAAGCCACTCACAAGTTTGTTGGAAGAAGGAAGGAAAGAGATGCTTTAGGACTCCGCTCTATCATCTCCTACTGTTCGTTCACCTGCATTGTCACGAACAGCTGATCAATACCTTTTCTATTCTTTCCAATATTGGAATTGAAGTGCAGTTCAACGAACGAAAACAATAAAATCTATCAAAACCATTCAAGAAAACGTAAACAAATTCGAAAACCAACTCAAGGCATGAAAGCAACAAGCGACAGCAAAAACTAGGCAACAAAAGATGCAGCGGAGAGGTCCCTCTTGACTCTGCCGCTAAGTCGATCCTGGGGGCATGGTCCACTAAATATGGGAATCGATTTCGAAGAAACAAATCCATAACAAGGATGTGTTCTTGATTCAATCTATCCCGATCGAACGATACCATCTTGTATTTCTTAGTCGCGCTCCCCGAATAGGGGGAACGGGGCACCACATCCTACCCAACTAATTGGAAGTTTTATCCTGAAACTTAGGAATAGAATCTACCACTAGAAAATAATGAGGGGAACCTTTCCCTCATCTCAGATTTAAGCTCCCAAGTGGATTCTTCGACCGTGTGATTTCGCCAAAGCACGCGCACGAGAGGAACCGAACAACTTCGGAGCAGCTTTTCTTTCCGATCCAAAATTTGCACAGGTTGTTCGACATACGTCAAGTCTGCCCTAAGGTCAAGTTGATCAAGATCTACCACATTGCTTGGGTCATACACATACTTCCTAAGTTAAGAAACATGGAAAATATTGTGCACTTCGGATAGTGACGACGGTAGAGCAATCTGATATGCAACTGAGATGACTCGCTTTAGTATCTTGAACGGGCCGACAAATCTCGGACTTAGCTTTCCTTTTTCATCTAATCTGGTGACTCCTCGCTTGGGCGAAACATTGAGAAATACCCTATCGCCTTCTAGAAACTCAAGTGGCCATCGATGCGCATCAGCGTAGCTCTTTTGGTGACTTTGATCTACCTTTAGTCTTTCCCGGATTAAACAAATCTTTTGAACGGTTTGCTCCACAAGCTCCGGGCCAAGAATCTGTCACTCTCCAACTTCGTCCCAACAGATCGGAGATCTGCACTTTTGCCCATATAATGCCTGCGCCATCTGAATGTTGGATTGGAAGCTATTGTTGAATACAAATTCTGCTAACGAGAGATGCAAGTCCCAACTCGTCTTCAAGTCCAAGGTGCAGAGTCGTAGCATGGCTTCAAGGATCTGGTTGACACATTCTATTTGGCCGTCTCTCTGTGGATGGTAGGCAGAGCTAAACTTCAACTTTGTCCCCATTGCTAACTGTAGGCTTTTCCAGAAACATGATAGGAATCGACCATCTCGATCGGAGACAATAGATACGGGCACGCCGTGGAGCCAAACGATTTTATTGAGTTAGATCTGAGCCAAGCGATCGGCACTCCAAGTACTCTTTATAGGTAGAAAATGAGCTGACTTAGTGAGGCGATCAATAATAACCCAAACGTTATCATTCCCCGTTGCATCTTTGGCAAGCCAACAATGAAATACATTGTTATATGTTTCCATTTCCACTCCGGAATAGTAAGGTTCTACATCTCTCCGCCCGGCTTCTGGTGCTCGGCCTTTACTCTCTGACAAGCCATGCATTGCGACACAAACTGTGCCATATCTCGTTTCAAGCCATGCCACCAAAATATCGTACGGAGATCTCGATACATCTTTGTGCTATCCAGATGAGAAGTATAACTAGCATAATGAGCCTCAGTGAGTATCTCCATTCTGAGGGCCGCATTATCTGGAACGCACCGTCTCCCCTTCACTCGGATCATCCCGTCCATGCCTACCGCAAAGTCGGTTGCCTTTCCTTCTGAGATAAGAGCTTACATCTTTTGCAGGAACATATCATCCTTCTGAGCGGACTTGACCATTTCTAACAAGTCAGGTTCAAGGAGCAACTGAGCCACTTGTGCCCCCTTTTTGTATCTGATTATAAGAGTAATACCCAAGGCTTCTATGTCTCGACGAAGGTTATGATCAATAGCCAAACTCCCAATGAACACTCGACTCAGTGCATCTGCTACAATATTTCCTTTGCCAGGCGTGTATCTGATAATGATATCAAAGTCGCTAAGGAGTTTAAGCCAGTGCCGTTGACGAAGATTCAAATCCTTTTGTGTATATAGGTATTTCAAACTCTTATGGTCTGTATAAATCTTGCACGGTACACCGTAAAGGTAGTGGCACCACAGCTTCAGCGCGGACATGTAATGGCACCACAGCACCACAAAAATTTCCCCCTCTTTTAATATAGGCCGACCCCTTTCCACTCCCTCAAGTAATCATGTAATGTCTATTATACCCCTTGGGGCCTCTAATAAAGAAATAATTAAGGAAGGAAGCTTCTAGTCCAATAATTTAATTAGTTAATCCATCTCCTAAACAATGGGCTTTCTAAATGGGCTAAGTCTAACTAATTAATTCATGTTGATCCATGGGTCCAAACTAAACTAGTTAGGTCCACTAACACAAGTCCAAATTAAATAACTAACATCTAATAATAATTAAATAATACAAAAAATAATTATTTATCAAGCACAATAATTAATTAAAAAGGAAATTACTAAAATACCCTTTCCTAGAAAATGTGGTAGTGACAAGCCTACCCTCCTTAAAATGATTTCGTCCTCAAAATTCAAAGATGAAAACTACCCCCAAAAAATAACAGAACAGAACTAAAGAATCATAACTAACTATGAAAGAACATAACATGAACATAACATAACTAGGAAATAACATACCTCAAGGCACAAACAAATATGGATAACGCTCTCGCATTTCATCCTCTCTCTCCCAGGTAGACTCCCCCGGAGAGTGATGGCTCCATGCGACGTGCACCAAGAAATAGTCTGGTTCCTCAGCACCTTCTCTCTCCGATCCAAAATCTCAACTGCCTGCTTTGGATAGCTAAGAGTAGGGCCCACCTCTATCTTCGAGTGATCCAATACATGACTAGGATCTGTCACATATCGTCTCAACTGCGATGCATAAAATACGTTGTGCACTCCCTCCAATGAAGGTGGCAAGTCTAGTCTATAAGCAACTGCACCGACCCTCTCTAGAATAGTGAAGGGTCCGATGAATCGCGGACTAAGCTTTTTGCCTCCATCGAAGTGAATCGTGCCTCATATCGGAGAAATCCTCAGAAACATCAAACCACCCACCTAGAACAAAATACCACCTTAATAACTTAATCTATAACAAACAACCAAGAACAAACACAAAATAAAAAATCTAAACTATACCTCGAACTCCAAAGGTCTCCGATGGCTATCGATCCAATGCCGCTGTCTGTCATGTGCCACTCGAAGTCTCTCTGATCAACTGAACCTTCTCTGCTGCATCCATATCCATCTCTGGCCCAAGCAAAACTCTCTCTCCAACATAGTCCCACAACAAAGGAGTACGACTACTCCGATCGTACAGAGCTTCAAAAGGCGACATCTCTATACTGGCCTAGTAACTGTTGTTGTAAGCAAACTCTACCAAATGGAGATGGTCCTCCCAAGAACCCCTAAAATCTAGTACACAAGTGCACAATATATCCTCGAGAGTCTGAATAGTCCTATCTGATTGCCCATCTGTCTGGGAATGATATGCAGTACTGAGCTTGAGCTGAGTGCCCAAACTCTCCTGCAGACTCCTCCAGAAGTGAGAAGTGAAACGACTATCCCGATCGGAGACTATGCTGACGGAAACTCCATGTATCCTAACAATCTGCCTCACATACATCTCTGCCAGCTTCTCCGTAGACAAACCCACCTTGAAAGGCAAAAAGTGGGCCGACTTGGTCAACCTATCAACGATGACCCAAATCGTGTCTTTCCCTCCTGGAGATCGTAGAAGTCCGGACACAAAATCTATAGTAATATGTTTCCACTTCCACTCTGGAATGGGTAATGATTGAAGTAAACCTCCAGGCCTCTGCCTCTCGGCTTTTACCTGCTGGCACACTAAGCATCTAGATACAAACTGTGCCACTTTCCTCTTCATGCCATACCACCATATACTCTCTCGCATATCCCGATACATCTTGTTAGCACCTGGATGTATGGAATACTAAGAGCGATGCGCTTCCTGCAGCACCTCCTCATGCAGCTTCCCACTAGGCACACACAATCTAACTCCATGCCTCAAAGATCCATCCTCAGCAATAGTAAAATCATCCTACAATCCTGCTCTCACCTGAGCTCTGAAACTCCTCAGAGATACATCCTTATACTGTGCTGCCTTGATCCTGTCCATCAAATCTGAATATATCTGCAATCCCCATATCTGCATAGCACCACCAGGAACAATCACCTCAATGCCCAAGCTCTCCAAGTCCTCCAACAAATATCGATCATGTTTCAAGAACATAGCTACCGGATACCTGCTCAAAGCATCGACAACTATATTAGCTTTTCCAGGATGATATTGTAAAAAGATATCAAAATCCTTCATCAGTTCCAACCACCGACGCTGCCTCATGTTCAACTCATTCTATGTGAAAACGTACTTCAAGCTTTTGTGGACTGTGAAGATCTCCATACGCTCTCCGTACAAATAATGTTTCCATAACTTCAGGGCGAATATGACTGCTGCCAACTCCAAATCATGGGTAGGATAGTTCTTTTCATGAGGTTGCAATTGCCTGGATGCATAGGCAATCACTTTTCCATGCTGCTGAAGAAAACAATCCAAACCTTTCTCCGATGCATCACTGTAAATAGTGAAACCTCCGGACCCTGATGGCAACGTCAAAATAGGAGCAGACATTAACCTCTTCTTCAACTCCTCAAAAGTAACCTGACAATCCTCCGTCCAAACAAACTCGACTTCCTTTCTTGTGAGTCTGGTCATCAGCTCGGCAATCCTCGAAAAATCTTGCACAAACTTTCTGTAGTAGCCTGCCAATCCCAAGAAACTCCAGATCTCTGCTACCAAACTCGGGGTCTTCCAAGATTCCACTGCTGAAATCTTCTTTGGATCTACTAAAATACCATCACCAGTCACAATATGCCCCAAGAATTCCACCTTGTCCAAAAAAAACTCACACTTGGACAACTTCCTATACAGCTTCTCCTTCCTCAGCACATCTAACACATTCCTCAAATGCTCCTCATGCTCCTCCAGTGTCCTCGAGTATATGAGTATGTCGTCGATGAACACCACCACGAACTTGTCAAGGTACTAGTGGAACACCTTGTTCATCAAGTTCATGAATATCGCCGGTGCATTAGTCAAACCAAATGGCATCACCATAAACTCGTACTGACCATACTGAGTTTTAAAAGCAATCTTCGGTATGTCCTCCGGCTTCACCTTCACTTGATGGTAGCCTGATCTCAAGTCTATCTTAGAAAATACCTTCGCACCACTCAACTGATCAGATCATCAATCCGTGGCAAAGGATACTTATTTTTGATAGTGAGATTATTCAAAGCCCTGTAATCAATGCACATGCGCACCGATCCATCCTTCTTCGGTACAAACAATACCGAGGCTCCCAATGGTGAAGAACTCGATCTGATAAACCCCTTATCCTGCAATTCGTCCACCTACTTCTTCAGCTCGACCAGTTCGCTGTTGTTTACTCTATAGACATGCTGCAAAATTGGTTCTGCACCTGGCACCAAGTCTATAAAAAATTTAACATCTTGATCTGGCGGCAATCCTGGCAATTCCTCAGGAAACACATCCAAGAACTCTGCTATCAACGGATGCAAAAACTCCTTGTCTTCTACCATAGCTCCACAAATAATGTCTTCTCCCTGCTCTGCAGCTCCTCTAGCAAACTCAAACTCTGGCTCTGCTGGTGGACCAAACAAAACTCTACCTTATCTACAATCTATGCTAGCACGGTGCCTACTCAACCAATCCAACCCGAGTACAATGTCATAGCTCGGAAGTGGCTTTACAAGTAGATACGCACTCAAATCTCGGCCTCCCAGAGTAACTCTCTGATCCTTGCAAATATTATTAACCAGGATAATGCCTTCCCCGGTCATGATCTTGCAAGTCCTAAGCAAAGACTTAGCTACCAAACCATGCTTCAGAGCAAAAGAAATAGATATAAAACTATGGGAAGCACCACTATCAAATAAAGCTAAAAATGGAATAGAATCAAGAAGAATAGAACCTGCAATGACATCTCCAGTGGGTTCGTCCTCCTCGACGTTCATAGCAAATGCTCGTCCCTAACGAGCACCTCCCTGCTGCTGATGCTGGACAAAATGCTGCTGCTGTGTCGGAAGCGGTCCTCTCGGCTGTGCTGCAGGTGGTGTCGTCTGTGCCCTCGAAGCTGAAGCTGCTCCCTGAACTGTACGATGAGGATACTCCCTCGATTGATACCCTTCAGTACCATAATACAAATAAACTCCTAACCTCCTCTTGTAAACTTCCCAGATGTGGCCGGGCTTCTTTCAGTAGTTGCATGGAGCTTGCTGTAACTGTCTCTGCTGCTAAGGTGACTGGTGAAAAGGCGCTCTAGCTGGAGTCTGCTTCTGCTGTGGCTGCTGGAAAGGTCTGGAATGGAAATGAGGACGTATGGCAGATACTGCACCACCGTTGGCCCCCAGAAAAGAATTACGGTCTCTCTTGGTCTTCAAACCCAACTTTCGCTCAACCTTGCGTGCCTCCGCAAGTATCTCCGAGTATGTCTCATAAAAATACGGAATAAGAATCTTCACTTCCCAGTTTAGACCCTCACGAAAACGAATAGCTCGCACCTCCGGCTCTCTTACCAGATACTCTGCAAATTGGCTCAACCTGTCGAACTCTGTAGCGTACTCCTCCACATACATGCTTCCTTGAATGAGACTCTCAAACTGCCTCCCCAAGTCTAGCATGTCTGCCCGGACGAAAAACTTCTTCTTGAAGAGGTCCTTGAATACCTTCCAAGATTGTCCTGCGTCAACCAGAACCGGCTCATTCCTGAACCAAGTACGAGCGACGTCGAATAGTTAAAGTCCCACCGCCTCAACCTTCAGATCCTCAGAAAGATGGGATACCCTCATAAGATGCTCAATGTCCTCGAGCCAATCATCAGCATAGACGATGCCCTCCGTCCCCTTGAAAACCCTAGGCTCCAGTTTCTTGAAGTCCTGAATGTTGCCTGGCCAAAGCTGAGCAACCTGAGGAACATCCTACTGCTGGATCAAAACTCCTCTCTCGACTACAGCACGAGCAAGCTGATGAGCACTCTCGATACCCTGCCGTAGAAAGTCGGTCTTCCTCTGATGTGCCTCTAACTGAGCCCTCTGTGCCTCGAGCATCTCACAAAATAGTGTAAACATCTGTGACGCCTCTGCTGGCACAGGAGGTGGAGGTGGAAGCCCCTCAGATACAGCTGGCACAGTCCTCTGAGTAGGTGGTGGATCTCCGAAAGCAGCTGACACCCCAATCACCGGAGAAGTGACTGATACAGGCCCTCGGGATGTCGCAGACCTCTCAGAAACTGCTCTCCCCTGCTGCGATATAATCTTAGGCAGCATCCTGAGACAAAAGGAAAGAAAGAATCAATATGGCACAAAATGTAAGACACTCAAGGAAATGACAATTTAAGATATCAAGTATCAATATCAAAGGAGAATAGTTGAATCAAAAGAATTTTCCTAGATGTGATTGAGTATCTCAGCCTATATCCTATCGCAGGCTCGCAGTAGTACAACTAAATTGTCGCACTACCACGATATCACATACTTTGTGAAGCTTGACCTGCATGGGCCACCACCAAAAATATGTTATAACCCGCACCCGGTATAAGGGTACAAGTCAGAAATAACGTCCAGCCTACGCCACAGAATCGGTGGTAGAACACTGTCTAGATAATCTATCTAACAATATAATGAACCACCAATAATGATAATATACTCAATCACAGAACTAAGATGGAAATGATCACGAATCAGATAAAGAATAGAATAGTCACAATATAACTCATGAGTCTAAAATAATACATCAATAGGTCTGAAGAAATACAGAAATAAGCTGGAGACAAATCCAGTACAAAGAATACTACGAAGCTACAACTCCCGGGTTAACTGTCTCAGTTGGGATAAGTCCCTCCTGAGCCAGGGTCTCAGAATCTAGACCCACAATATCCTGAGGTCCATAATAGGTAGGGTACTACTCCTCGGTGTCATCTAGAAAAATATATCCAGTCAGGAAAGGAGCAGAGTACATCTCTAACAGCAGTTATAATCAATGATAAAAACTATATAAAAGTAAATAGATTTGGATAGACAAGATGCACAATATATACAAGTGATATATATATACAATAAGAAAATACTAGAATAAATACAACAATGAATAATATGCCAATGAACAAGAATACTAATGACTAAGTGTGTGAGTACTAGCTTAACATGTGATCGGCTTGGGCAAGATGCAATACGGCTTGGCTAATCATACGTGCAGTGTATGATCAACACTATTCAGTAATCAGTACTTGATACAGTAGGGATATTAATCAAATATCTATACTAATACTCCCCCACCCTCGACTGGTATAATAGATCTAACCACGGTATGCTATGGCACGGGATTCCCCAAAAAGATAGCTAGTCTTTCCGAGAATCAGTGTCTGTACATGTACAAGATAACCAATGAAACAATGCTTGCATCATATACACCATATACCAAGGAATAACATCTCATGACGAGATCCGGATATATCAATCCGTGTAACCATAGTGTCAAGAGAAACATGGATATCTACACTAGATACAATGAACATAGAGGATATCATAAATGAGAAACTATCAGAGAATGTACTCGCCTGAAGTCCAAAGAATAATCTCACAAATGTCTAACACGGTGCCTCGAAGACCTAGATATGGAATACAACATCAATACAAGGTTCCAAAAAGAGAATAAGTTAAAATAGTCCACTTCTAGGTCAAAAAGTCAATTCTAAGTCAAAAGTCAACTATGGTCAACTCTAAGGTCAACTTTGGTCAAACCAAGGTCAACTATCTATTTCTACGTTGCTAAAACATAACACAAAAATATTGGGTCAAGATACTAAAATCTAAGCCAAGAAACCCACATCTAAAAGTTAGGATGCCGTATCTCCGGATACGTAATTCCCAAGGTAAAACACCTCAAAATAAATCAACAATTATTTATAATACATAGAATCACAATTTCAATATTAAAATAGGTACCATGGTTTTGAACCAACTTGGTATCTCAACAATAATCACAATTTGATACCCAACCCAAAACTTTGGGTATCCCCATTTACCTTGGTTTCCTCAAGGTAATACCCAATACCTTGTTATATTAATTACCCTTATATATGTATAATATATATAGACTAATATTATACATATAAGGAATTTAGCAATAATAATATATTATCTCAATATTAATACATATATATATATATATATATATATATATAAACATATATATATATAATCTGCCAATCGTCGCTAAAAACTGTGTTGAAAAATATTAATACACTGATACGCTGGCTTTTAGTGACAGTTCTGCCTGTCACTGAAACCGCTGTCGCTGTTGCTGCTGAATTTCTTCACTGCTGCTTCTGTTTTGGTGACGGTTTGCAACTATCACCGATCCTGCCGTCGCTGCTGCTGCTATTTAATTTCCCGCTGATGATGTATTAATGACAGCGGCTGCTGTCATTAATATCCCGCCACTACTACAACGGCTGCTGCTGTATTAAATGACACTGCCTGCTGTCATTCATACCTCCGTCGCTAAAAACCTGTAAAAAATATATATATAAACTCCATAATAAATATATATATAAATATATATATATATATATATATATATATATATCAAATAATTATAAATACACCCCCTCTATATAATATGCATATTATGACATAGCCTCAACACACACATACATAAATACATATAATTATACATCTATACATATATATATAAATAATCATATAACAACTATAAATAATATAATTACCCAATTAAACATACATATATATTTTATAAAAATATATACATATATACCTATACTATATACTATAACATATATATTAATGCATGTAGAAGAAAGTCTACATAATTTATATATTCTCTTAGTACATATATAATACATAGATCTATGATACAATAAACATTATAATAAATACACTATAATACATATATAATATCTATATATATATAAACATAATTACAACTCATGAATTGAGAGCATAATAATTAGATCTACACATAAATACACAACATATGGAGAGTATCACACCATATCCCACTAGATCTAGGATACACATGTGACATGAGTCTACCACACATCCAATTGCACCCCGAAGGACACAAACAAGTCATATATAATATTTATGAACAATAAGATGTACAAATATAGATCTACGTGTTCGTGTCAAAATACGATATGTACAAAGTCCCGTGTCGGAAGAAAAACCCCCAAAACAACACGTATCACCAAATTGTTGGGATACGAACTACACGTACCCAATTGTGGACATAACACTAGCCCCAAATACATAAACATATGCTAAATTGATCTATAGGATTAATTGACACACACAACAAATGTCAATCTCAGAATTCCCCCAAAATTGACACAAAAATTACCATAACTTTCTCAATAGGCCTCATATGAACACAAAACAAAGTCCTATGGGTAACCTATGTATATGGGTTGATTTTCTATGGTTAAATCTCAGATTTAGAAGCTATTTCAAGGAAAAAAACTGAATTATACCTATTAGGAGATGGATTTCCAGTGAAACCTCCAATTGAGATGAAATTACCTCCAACTTGTAGACCCTTGCTCCTCTTTGTAGATCCTTGCTTCCTCCTTCTAGATCCTTGCTTCTCAAATCTCTAATAGTGATTTGGTAAGGAATTGGAATAAATTTTGTTAGGAAAATGAAGTAGGAATGAAGGAATTTTGGTAGTGAGAAATTCTAGATCTAGATTTGGAATGAAAATAGGAGAAAGAAATTTCTCCTCTTTAATATAGGCCGACCCATTTTTTCTCACTCAAGTAATCCTGTAATGTCCATTATACCCCTTGGGGCCTCTCATAAAGAAATAATTAAGGAAGAAAGCTTCTAGTATAATAATTTAATTAATTTAATCCATCTCCTTAACAATAGGCCTTCTAAATGGGCTGAGTCTAACTAATTAATTCATGTTGGTCCATAGGTCCAAACTAAACTTGTTAGGTCCACTAACAGAAGTCCAAATTAAATAACTAACATCTAATAACAATTAAATAATACAACAAATAATTATTTATCAAGCACAATAATTAATTAAATAGCAAATTAATAAAATACCCTTTCCTAAAAAATATGGTAGTGACAACAAGTTAGTAGGCACATGATTTAAATATACGATGGGATCACTAGCTTTATGCCAAAATGGATGAGTATAGTCATTAATGAGGATAGCATGCAACCCAAGATTTATGGGTGGCTGCAAACCATCCCGTCAAGATAGTTGAGACTTTGGTGAAGTTCCATCCGGATCGGATCGGTACCAGTGCCCCAGCGACCGTCCACAGGAACCATTGACCTTGTACACAAGTTGTCCGTAATCAACAGTATTTATATTAAGTTATCAATTGATGCAGTTGAGGCAATAAGCATTTTTAGACAATTAGCATGATATAATCCATTTTGCATGGTCTCCCTGAACAGTTTATCGCACGTCAAGATGTGTTCTATACATAGCACAATTTATAGAAGAAGTAAACATTCTAACTAAAATGGAAGCATATATAAGAAAAATTTTAAACGAACTTAGCAAAAAATGGGTACCGTTCATAAGTTTAGTTGACAAGCATAATAATCCAAGTCTTTCCCTTTTTATCTTGACATCTTTTAGTTATTACTTGATATCATTTGATCGGGGCAAGCGAGAATACAAGATTTTAGATGTGAAGACTTGGAAGAAGGGTCAACTGAATCGAATATAAGCCACTCACAAGTTTGTTAGAAGAAGGAAGGAAAGAGATACTTTAGGACTCTGCTCTATCATCGCCTACTGTTCGTTCACCTGCATTGCCACGAACAGCTGATCAATACCACTTCCATTCTTTCCAATATCGGAATTAAAGTGTAGTTCAACGAACAAAAATAATGAAATCCATCAAAACCGTTCAAGAAAATATAATCAAATCCGAAAACCAACTCAAGGCACGAAAGTAACAAGCGACAACGAAAACTAGGCAACAAAAGAAGCAGCGGAGAGGTCCCTCCTGACTTTGCCGCTAAGTCGATCCTGGGGGCACGGTCCACTGAATGTGGGAATTGATTCTGAAGAAACAAATCTATAACGAGGATGAGTTCTTGATTCAATCTATCATGATCGAACGATACTGTCTTATATTTCTTAGTCGCGCTCCCCGAATAGGGGGAACGGGGTACCACAGTGTTCCTCTATTCGGGTCAAACACAATACACATTATCGTTCCCAAGTCTAACCCTAAGTCTTGTTGCCCCAATTCTGTAGCTTGTTCAAGCAATATGCTAAAGTCGGTAACACAGGTTTATTCACCCGTCACAGGGTCATCTGCCTAATTGCTATGTCATCTCACAAGGTCATAGGTACAAGTTCAAGCACACGATATATCGTGCAAATTTGTCGCACAATGCTCGCCCCAATTTTCTAGGGTCAAACTATTGTTCATTTGCATGCGGTATTCTACCCAAGCTCGTTTCACTCTGATTTCTAAACATCGAGCATAGATTTTCCTACTCTCAATAACATGTTCGTTTGTACAGGAGTTGAAGTCCGTTTAGTAAAATCCATAATATATCTAAGTTGTAGGACAAGCCTAGTGATTTGCATAGTCTATCTCTCCAAACATGTTTTGATAGAATCCCTATCCATTCCAAGTCTAGCCAACCAAGTCAAGATTCAGTTCTAGACCTTTATTTATAACTTCAAGTCATCCAACCTGATTCATGTATCCGTTCACGAAACCATCAAGCATGATTTATTTCAGGTTCTAGGCTCACTTATCCATAAAATATTTTCGATCACTTGCATTTCCAAATTTGTCTTATCATGTCGAACCAAAAGTCAAGATGATCCATAAGTTGTCACGCTCTAGTCTTCCACAAGTTCGATCATCCTCATTGGATGTGAGATCACCATGTCAATGCTCCCGCTGGATAATCGTCCTAATTCGGGCGTGACACATGCACGAGTATAGAGTTACGCTCGCACAAGACAAAAATGTTTGAACATTAAGGTTATCTTCAATACGATCGAGACAGCTTATATTTTACTTTGCTTTATTTAATTTATAAAATCTATCGAGTCAAGTCCGTTCATACAGTGATTATAATTTGTCTAGCAAAATCATCCAACTTGAATGTTACCGTTTGGTAATTCCATAGTCTTACTTTTATCATTCCTCAAGGAACTAAGTTTCAAATATTCAACTCAAGTCTACTCCATCTTTTAATGCGTTCTATTCATCGAGTTCATTTGAAAATCACCGAACATGTTCCCGTGAGTTCGATCATCCCTGCCGTACGTGAAATTACCACGCCGACGCTCCCGCAGGATAATCGTTCTCGTTGGGATTGATTTTGAATGTTATCTTTTCGAACTTGATTTCAAGATTATTCTTCTAAACTCCAAGCCAAATCCATTATCGTTCATCTCTTTCATCGAATCACAATATTTATTCTGGGCTAACTTTTATTCAAGCGATATTGTATTCAAATTCAATCTGTTTATTTCAATCCAAAATCGCTCGTACATTCCTCTTGTTTTCCAACAAGTTTCCTTAACCAAGATATTGATTTCTATTTTCTAGAATCTTTATATTCAATATAAGCCTTGTCACTTATTTCGTTCAAGACATTCTCAATCGTTCAATCTGACTATCACACGATACCTATGAATCCGTTTGGACACTTCTAAATAATCTATACCCCACTCGAAATTGAGTCATCCAATCAAATCCTCAATGGATTTATATCTTTCGACATAAAATATTGTTTGAGCTATTTCCCAAAATCTAAGCACGATTCTCAATATTCTCCTAAGCGATAAATCCGAGAATGTTTCAATCGGTTGGCATTCTAAATCGGACTTGTCTCATTCCTGAACGATATCCTAATTTGTTTGCAACTTGCTTGTACCAAAGGGTCTTGGCGCACTATACTCTACACAACTTAATCGAAAGGCTGTGTACAAAGCTAACCGTTCGGGCAATATTTGATTTCGTGCTAACCAGTTGGGCAAACATGTATAGGCATCGGGTTCTCACATAAGTCGCGATTCTAGCATGATTCTATTCCAGAAGGGACTGGCACAGGTCGGTACAAACGTGATAGCATCACAATTTTTATAAACAATTACATCATTCACATACACTTTTTGAAAGTATTTAGACTTATTGTTTAGAATATTCTGTTTAGGATATTGAGAGAGTGTGTGCACATAACCCACGAACGAGCTTTCGAAATTGAGAAAATCAAAATAAAGTCGAAAGGTGTATAGCCAAGCTCTGATACCAATTTGTCACGCCCCGATCTCCTGCAGGCTAATCGGTTGTCCCTGCTAGGAGAGAATAACCGCACCAGCGCTCCCACGGGACGATCACTTCGGCCAATCTGGGTGTAATGCTGCACGAGAGTGAGCTGCGCCCATGCATGACCATGGTTTATTGGCTGACGTTAAGAGGTCTAATCCACAGAGTCGCACAGATTGTCTGAGTGCAGCATGATTATAAATGCATAGGCAATTTGGTAACAAGTTCACTGAGTTGACAATAATGGAAGCATTGAATAACATAAGTAGAAGTAAAACAAACCCTTTATTGCTATAAACAAGTGTTATAGGCAACACTAGGCTGAGATTACAAGTCGCTCAAGCCTCTCTCTCTCTCTCTGAAATAGTAAAAGCATGCCAAGTGGCTACATTTGTGGAATAACGTATAGTCAATGTTCCAACATCATGTCTTGTATATGTGCTTCAGTTCTGGATGTAGTGCTCCAAGGCTCCAGAGTGAATTCCACGCCTTAGCACGCACGAAGGAGGCATCCGCACCGAACGAGGTTCTCCCGCACCCTGCAAGCAATCTGGTGGGTTATCAATACATGAATGCACTGGTGGGGAGGCTACTCGCCCGCTAGATAAATCCAAACACGTAATATAGGTTCCGTGTACCAACTATTATATTATCTTTCTAGTTGCCTTAGGATCAGTTTAATGGCAAAGATTGAATAGCCTAACTCGTATGGCAGTACGCCGTGCGACATAAGAGGAAACACGGCAAGACTTACCAACTTAACATTTGTCCTTCCCTGTCCAAGGCAAACCAAGTTAATTCAAGCAAAAATAGCATACATAATGAATCAAGGGCAATAACATGTGCAAACACGAGTGTCGAAAGCAAGGTTAAGTTTCGGGTACACGATTCACACTTATTACAGGAGTTTGTAGGAGATGTTGAAGTGTTCCATATATATACGTTACTTATTCTTAAGATCGTTAAGGTGTTTTAGATGCTCTCGATGCGATGCAATGACTCACACGTGGGTAGCCGCTAAGCGAGGAATGGTTATCTATATAAACATAAGTCATTGGCATAGCCATAAAGGACGGTTATAGTACAAGGATAAAATAACATATAACACAATGATCATAGACATTGCAGGCCATTCGTCCTATTTAACATGCGACTATCATGGAGTTCCCTTCGGATCGGATCGGTGCCAGTGCCCCAGCGACCGTCCGCAAGAACCAATTGACCTTGTTTCTAAGTTGTCAACGACATGCAATTCCTGGGTCATTCTATTTTCACACTTGATATGATAATCCATTGATTCTTGTTCTAAAATAAGTAAGTTGCCCAACGAGCTGTGATTCTTGATTTGCTTGACATGATTCTCGTTCAGAGGTAAACTTGATATGATTATCATTCCAGTGCATACTTGATATAATCCTCAATCAGTGATCCACTTGCCTTGATGCATTCCCCTGGTTCGGGGACTGCCTTGGTGACCTAACTGTCGTGAATACTTTCAGGTTCATACTTGCACGGAACGACTATTAGATAATCTTTCGAGAAGAACTAGATGAATGCATGACATGCAAAGTGTCAGACGGTTGAGGTATAGTTTATGCGATAAGCATTGAAATGAGGCAATAATATAAGTTAACATGTAGACAAGCAAGCATTGCATTCATAAGAAAACTTAAGCATTCACATTTAGCTCGGGCCCGAAGGTAAGCCAAGGAGTAAAATCGGAAAGGGACTTATCGAGCGACATGATCTAGGCTCGTGCAGTAAAGCAGTGCACTCCGAAGAATATGTGTATATTATTCTTACTCAAGGCATAGTGGGGTCTAGTTGCACAAGGCAAAGATAGCATGTGAGGCTCTGAATATAAGCAATATTTTATTTCCATATTCTAACACAAGCAATACAAGTTGGGACTATTCCCTTAGCTAGGTGCGTTGTATTCTTATTAGCATGCATAGGGTGATTCACCTAGCGACTAGCTTGTATCGTTCCATATTTTAAATGTGCTGGCTAAGCAAAGACAAGTTCATCGTAGCCACCCACCTTAACGATGATTCATCTCTGTCGAGGGATACTCCGAGCGAGCCTCTGAAAGCCTAAGCCAGAACTCCTGTAGGGACAAGTTTGGAAAGTCTTTGCCTCAACGAGTATTCTAGCACAGCAAAGCGGGTCGGGATATTGCACTTTTGTCGGTTGAATCGACAGTCCGCTTGAGGAGAACAGGGTGTTACAGAAAGTGCGTATATGATCCGATTCATATGGTGAATCTTGATCAACTGGACTTGAAGGCTGACTTGAAGTATGTTGAACACCCTATACGAATCTTGGATCGAAAGAAGAAGCTGCTTCAAAGTCGTTCGGTTCCTCTCGTGCACATGCTTTGGAGAAATCGTTCGGTTGAAGAGTCAACATGGGAGCTTGAGTCTGAGATGGAGGAAAAGTTTCCTTTATTGTTGTATAGTGGTAGATTCTATTCCTAAGTTTTGAGGATGAAACTTCCTATTAGTTGGTTATGATATGGTGCTCCGTTCCCCCTTTTAGGGGAGCGCGGCTAAGAAATACTTTCAGTATCGTTCGATCGGTATAGATTGAATCAAGATCTTTTCTTTCTTCTGGATTACCTTCTTCGGAATCGATTACCTTATTCATTGGACCATGCCCTAAGTACGAACTTAGCGGCAGAGTCAAGAGGGACCTCTCCACTGCAAGTTTTCTTACCTACTTTTCATTATCGCCTTATTGCTTTCGTACTTTTGAGTTGGTTTTCGAATTTGCATTTCTTGAACAATTTTGATAGATTTTATTGCCTTTGTTCGTTGAATTGTATATTCATTTCGAGCTTGAAAAGAGGAGAAGAGGTATTGATCATCTGTTTGTAGTAATGCAGGCGATCATGTAGTAGGCGCGCGAGCGGAGTCTTGAAGCACCTTTTTCCTTTTCTCTCCCCACTAACTTGTGAGTGGCTATAATTTGATTTAGTTGACCCTTTTTCCAAGTCTTTACATCTAAAATCTTGTCTTCTTGATTGTTTCGATCATACGATACCATAATAACTAAAAGATGTCAAGATAAAATGGAATAGACTTGGATTACTTAATGCTTGTCAATCAACTTGTGAATGGTTACCTTGTTGTAAGCTAGTTCGCTTAGAATATTATTTCATCATGTATCAAGTATAGTTAAAAAAATATTCTTCTATTATTGTGTTATGTGTAGAACACTTTACTATGAGATAAATGATCAGGAAGACTATGCCAGTCAGATCATGCCATGTTACTTATCTTGTGCTTGTGTTGCCATGAACTGCCTCGATTGATAACCTAGTATAGACTTTATTTGGTTAAGGAAAACTTTTGCATAAGGTCTTAGTTCTTGCAGACGGTTGCTGGGGCACTAGCACCGATCCGATCCGGACGGAACTCCCTGATAGTCGCCTATTTTGGACAAAATTTCCTGAAATGCCCCTATCCCTTGCATTGTATGTTATTTCATCCTTATACTATAACTCGTCTAATATGATATCATGCCAGTGACTCCCATGTATATTAAACTGTGCAAGATAACTATGTCTTCGTATCAGGGAAGGTCATGGTAAGTGTTATGCAGGTGGTTCAGACGGGCAGGTAAAAGTCACCGAGCAATGGCATATTTATTTTAATATTTTTTTATATCCATTGCTTGCTTGTAACTTGAACGAAGGCAAGATAGAAAGACCACATAATAACTTGCATGCTTTACATAAACAATTATTGATTAGTATAGTTGGGTTAGCTCGCCTTCACCAGTGCATTTTGATGTACTGACCCTCGTTGCAACAGGTTCCCTTTACCAAGCCGATCCTGCAAGGAGCTTGAGCGACTACCTAATCCAGTCCACCTACTGGAACGCCCTGATCGTGCCTTCGAAGAGACTTTTTAAAGTTTCAGGAGCTCATGCACATACCTTATGCTCCATGGAAAGGCTATAATTTCGCCTGAAGGTGTCTATAGCTTTGAAGTTTTAGTGAAAGGATGTAATGTACCGACGGTTATCTTATTTTGCGTCCACTTTTGTAAGACCGTGAGGCAAATATCTTACTCATTCAAGAGTTTATAAATAATATTCATTATCAATAAAGATAACTTTTTCATGTTTCAATATTGTGTTCAATTATCTAGTACTCTGAATATGTGCTCGTTATATAAAAATACCTTGGCCTTGTGTGTTATGCAACCTAGGCATGCACGACATCACGCCCGGGGGACGAATATCGATTATATGGACTCGGGTCATGACATAATATATAAAACAAAATAAAATAGTGCACAAACAAAGATTAGTGTCACGAACGTGTTCTTGCCTCAAATGTGTTATGCTTGCACTAAATAACGTATTGTGTATCCATTTCTCTAAGTACAAAGTGGCGTGCATCAAATTCTCTTATCACAGGTATTAAATATTCTACTCATATTTACTTAGATGTGTTCAAATGTATAGGTTTACTCATTTCAATGCAAATGAACTCACACGTGGATTGCCGCAATCGAGCCAAACTTAGTCTATATAAAAAAAAGTTTACTGGCATAGCAATACAGGACGAGTTATAGCCTCTGGACGGATGGCTACAACGTTGGTACCATGGACCCGTCTACACCATTACGCCCGAAACGAGCGACTACCAAAATTATTTCTTTCGGATTGGATCGACCCCGATTTTTTGGCGTACCGTCCGCAGGAACCACAAAATACCCTGTACATAGGTTGTCTGTGACCAAACAACCTTAGTCTTCCAAATCACATATCACAAACTTGATCAAATCCTTATCCATGTTAATAAACTCAAATCTTAGTCCTTGTTCACATAATATTCATAAATATAAATCTTTATCCATGTCCACCAACACATTGGCTCTCAGAGCGGCCTGATTTAGTCCTGAATGAATGTTGCTCCTCGAGCCGCCTAATTTAGTCCTGAATAAACGTTTCTCCCCGAGATGTCTGATCATAATTCTTATTTAACTTTTCCTGCTGCAGTCCCCTAGTTTAGGAAGTTTCTTGGTGACCTAACGGTCCCGAATACTTTTATGTTCAAAATTGCATGAAATGACTACTTGGTAGTCTTCGGGCCAAACAAAGTAATTCATGTTTCGTGTCGTGTTCCAAGCCGTGGCACGAATCTACGAGATAAGCATGGCACATATAAAGGTGAAACACTATACTTGTCATGACCCAAACCCGATGTTGGGGTACGAGTACATGGGTACGTCCAGCCTACGCCGCAGCATCGACAGTAGAACGCTATTTGGGTAAACTATACTATCTAGCAATAATGATCATCAAATATATAATGCTACCAATAAAATATGAATACTTAATCACAGAACTATAAGATGGAACAATGCACGAATATGATATACAACTCATAAGATAGAATATAATATCCATATGAGTTTTACTATAAAAGAGTAATAACTGTCAAAGCTGGAGACAAATCCAATACAATACAAGCCTATCTACTAAGCTACTGGTAATGTGTTATTTGTCTTAACCGGGATGAGTCCCTCCTGAGCTACAATCTCTAGCTCTAAGCCAACTACGTCCTGAGGCCCTTAATGAGTGGGATACCACTCCTCAATGTCATCTAAAAGATATATTCAATCTGGATTGGAGCAAAGTACACCTCCAACAGTAGTTCCAATAAATGATAAAAACTATGTAATAGAAAATAGAGAGCATATACCAGATGAATAGAGCAAGGAAAAATATACTGAAATAAGAAAATACGAGAAATACATACAAGATGTACGAACTCATATATAGAATATAAAAAGATACAACTATCTAAGTGAGTGAATACTAGTGACAACATGCGATCAGCTTGGGTACTGCTCAAGAACCATGGGCCAGGTTAATTATACGTATTGTTTATGATTAACACTATACAAGGAAACAAGAACTACGGGGGTATGATCATATATTTACACTAAATACTCCATGTCCCCGTCTGGTATAATAGATCCAACCATGGCACGCTATAATACGGGATTCTCTGAGAAGGGAGCTAATCTTCTCATGAATCAGTATCCATATATATACAAGAACAATGGACTCACACAAGAAATACGCCAGGAACTATCAGGAATAACAACTTATGACGGGATCCAGGAATACCAATCTTTGTAACCAAGTGTCAGGAAATCTAGGATATCTACACTAAATACTAGAAACATAGAGAATATCATAAATAAAAAACTATCATAGAATGTACTCAACTAAAATTCGGTTAACAGTATCAAAGATGTCCAGAACGGTGCTTCAAAGACCTAAATATGGAATATTACATCAATACATAGTTTTGAAATAAATACAAGTTAAACTAGTCCAAATCTAGGTCTTTAGGTCAATCCTAGGTCAAAATAGTCAAACTAGCTATTTCTAGGTTGTATGAGTCCATCTCTAGGATATTAGGTCCAAACGCTATGTATTTAGGCTATACTAGCTATATTAGGATACTAGAGTATCAATACTATTCCGTATCATAAGATACGTAAATTATTATATATAAAAATACTATATAATATATACAAGTATGATATATATATAGTATCTCTCAATAAACTAACACTAATGGATACTTTGGCTTTGAACCAATTTAGAATCATACTATCTAAACCCATCTCTTGACCCAATACCATGAGTCAGCTCCATTACCTATCATTACCTTGTGTACCCACTCAAGATAATTCTTAACTAACTAACTAACTAACTAACTATATATATATATATATATATATATATATATATATATATATATATAAACACACAAATCTAAGTACCTAAGATCATAAAGTAATTAATACTAACTAATAACTTAACTCTAATACTCTAACTGATAACTAACATTCACTAACTACACTAACTAATACATATACTAACTTATCATTCTGCAGTGAACGAATGCCCAGTCTCATAGCTGTTGCTCTCATCATCCTAATGCATCTGTGGCTAACTGAACACTCACCCTTCACTAACTGCTTACACAGTATCATAACCCACCGATTGTCACTACCACATTTTAGGAAAAAGGGTATTTTAGTAATTTTCTATTTAAATAAATATTGTGCATGGTAAATAATTTTTGTTGTATTATTTAATTATTGTTGGATGTTATTTAATTATTTTGGACTTATTTTAGTGGACCCAACTAGTTTAGTTTGGACCCATGGACCAACATGAATTAATTAGTTAGACTTGGCCCATTTAGAAAGCCATAGTTAAGGAGATGGATTAAATTAATTAAATGATTAGACTAGAAGCTTCCTTCCTTAATTATTTCTTCATGAGAGGCCCCAAGGGGTACATTGGACATTTTACAATTTTTTGGGGGAGGGGCTATGGCCGGCCTATTAAAGAGGGGAGGAAATTTCTCTCTCCTCTCATCTCATTCCAAATCTAGATCTAGAATTCTCCCACTACCAAATTCCCTCCATTCCCAATCCAATTCCCTACCAAATTCATTCCAAATTCTTCCCAATTCACCATTAGAGAAGAAGAAAGCAAGGATCTAGAAGAAGGAAGCAAGGATCTACAAAGAGGAGCAAGGATCTATAATTTGGAAGCAAGTTCATCTCAATTGGAGGTTTCATTGGGAATCCATCTCCCAATAGGTATAATTCAGATTTTCCCATTTAAATAGCTTCTAAATCTGAGATTTAATCATGTAAAATCAACCTATATGTATGTAGTACCCATAGGACTTTGTTTTGTGTTTATAGGAGACCCATGGAGAAAGTTATGGTGCTTTTTGTGTCAATTTTGTTGGAATTCCGAATTTATATTTTTTTGTGTGTGTCAATTGATCCTATAGATCAATTGGACATGAGATTTGTGTTTGAGGCTAGTGTCGTGTCCATATTGGAATACTTGTGGTTCGTATCCCAACTATTTGGTGATACGTGTCATTTGGGGGTTTTCCTCCGACACGGGGCTTTGAACATGTCGTATTTTGACACGGACACATAGATCTACTTTTGACGCTTTGATTTGTTCATAAATATTATTTGTGATTTGTTTGTGTCCTTCGGGGTGCATTTGGTTGTGTGTTGGACTCGTGTCGCATGCGTATCCTAGATCTAGTGGGATACGGTGAGATACTCTCCAATTGTGTGTATTTTTGCATAGATCTAATTAATTGTGGTTCAATTCTTCATTTATAATTAGTATATATATATGGATATTAAATATTTATTTTGTGTATTTATTATAGTAATTATTGTAGCATAGATCTATATTTTGGGTGTGCTAATATAATGTACAATATAATATGTAGCTTTCTTGCATGTAATTATATATGTACTTATGTTAATAGTATAAATTATACATAAATGTTTTATAAAATATATTTATGTGTTTAAATGTGTAATTATATTATTTATAATTATTATATATTTAATTGTTAATTTAATGAATATATTTTTATGTGTGCTTCTAGCCATGTAAAATACGTACATATGTGCATGTGTTTGGTATTTTAATTTTGTAAGTTTATATGTATGTATATATAAGTATATAGTTATTAAATTGTTTATATATATATATATATGCATTTTGATTTATATATGTATATATATAGGTATTTTGTGAGGTATAATACTAATTATAATATATTATTCTATTTGTATAAATATTGGTTTGTATATACATTATTTAGAGTGTGCATTAATTATATTATTAGTATACTTTGTGTGAGTTCTTTTTGAATCTAATTTGATTCCTAAATTATTGTAGTTTATCTCTATATTATTTTATAGATGTCTTGTGAGGTTGACTTTGGGTTTGACCATGTTTGACTTTAGTGGACTTTAGAGTTGACCATAGTTGACTTTTGACTTACAATTGACTTATTGACCTAGAAATTGCCTAGTTTGACTTGTTCTCTTTTCGGAACCTTGTATTAATGTGGTATTCCATATCTAGGTCTTCGAGGCACCGAGTCAGACAATTGTGAGACTGTTCATTGGACTTCAGGCGAGTACATTCTCTGATAGTTTCTCATTTATGATATCCTCAATGTTCGTTGTATCTAGTATAGATATACATGTTCTCTTGACACTATGGTTACACGGATTGGTATATCCGGATCTCGTCATGAGATGTTATTCCTTGGTATATGGTGTATATGGTGCAAGTATTGTTTCATTGGTTATCTTGTACATGTACAGACACCGATTCTCGGAGAGACTAGCTATCTTCTTGGGGAATCTAGTGCCATAACGTACCATGGTTGGATCTATTATACCAGTCGGGGTGGGAAGTATTTTAGTGTAGATATGTGATCATACCCTCCTTGTGCATGTCTTTTTCCTTGTGAGTGTTGATCATACACCGCACGTATAATCAGCCAGGCCATTATACTCTTGTGCAAGTTCCTAAGCCGATCACATGTTAAAGCTAGTACTCACACACTTAGTCATTAGTATTCTTGTTCTATCAGCATATTGTTCATTATTGTATTTCTTTCCAGTACTTCCTTATTGTCTATATATTTCTTGTATCTATTTATGCATCTTGTTTATCCACAACTATTTACTGTTACATAGTTTTTATCATTATTTGAGAACTGCTGTTAGGGTTGTACTCTGCTCCTTTCCTGACTGGATATATTTTTCCAGATGACACTGAGGAGTACCCTACCTATTATGGACCCCAGGATGTTGTGGGTTTAGATTCTGAGACCCTGGCTCAAGAGGGACTTATCCCAACTGAGACAGTTGACCCTGGAGTTGTAGCTTTATAGTTTTTGTAGTATTCTTTGTACTGGATTTGTCTCCAGCATATTTCTGTAATTTTCTTCAGACTCATTGATGTATTATTTTAGACTCATGAGTTGTATTGTGACTATTCTATTCTTATCTGATTCGTGTTCATTCTATCTTAGTTCTGTGATTGAGTACACTATCTTTTGGTGGTTCATTATATTAGATAGACTTTCTAGACAGTGTTCTACCGCCGATTCTGCGGCGTAGGCTGGGCGTTGTTTCCGACTAGTACCCTTACCCCGGGTGCGGGTCGTGACACGTTTTTGGTGGTGGCCCATACAGGTCTAGCTTCACAAGTATGTGATGTCGTGGTAGTGCGACAACTTAGTTGTACTACTGCGAGCCTGCAATAGGATATAGGATATAGGCTGAGATACTCAATCACATCTAGGAAAATATTTTTGATTCAACTATTCTCCTTTGATATTGATACTTGATCTCTTAAACTTTCCTTTCCTTGATGTCTTACATCTTGTGCCATATTGATTCTTATTCCGTCTTTTTATGAGACATACTCGGAGATACTTGCGGAGGCACGCAAGGTTGAGCAGGATCTGGGTTTGAAGACCAAGAGAGACCGTGATTCTTTTCTGGGGGCCAATGGCAGTGCAGTATCTGCCAAACGTCCTCATTTCCAGTCCAGACCTTTCCAGCAGCCACAGCAGAACCAGACTCCAGCTAGAGCACCTTTTCACCAGGCACCTCAGCAGCAGAGGCAGTTACAGCAAGCTCTATGCAACTTCTGCAAGAAGCCCGGCCACATCTGGGAAGTTTGCAGAAAGAGGCTAGGAGTTTATTTGTATTGTGGTACTGAAGGGCATCAATTGAGGGAGTGTCCTCGTCGTGCAGTTCAGGGAGCAGCTCCAGCTCCGAGGGCACAGATGAGACCACCTGCAGCACAACCGAGGGGACCGCTTCTGACACAGCAGCAGCGTTTTGTCCAGCATCAGCAGCAGGAAGGTGCTCGGCAGGGACGAGCGTTTGCTATGACAGTCGAAGAGGAGGAACCCACAGGAGATGTCATCGCAGGTTCTATTCTTCTTGATTCCATTCCAGCTTTAGCTTTGTTTGATAGTGGTGCTTCCCATAGTTTTGTATCTGTTTCTTTTGCTCTAAAACATGGTTTGGTAGCTGAGTCTTTGCTTAGGACTTGCAAGATCATGACCGGGGGAGGCATTATCCTGGTTAATGATATTTGCAAGGATCGGAGAGTTACTCTGGGAGGCCGGGAGTTGAGTGCGTGTCTACTTGTAATGCCACTTCCGAGCTACGACATTGTACTCGGGATGGATTGGTTGAGTAGGCACCGTGCTAGCATAGATTGTAGAGGAGGTAGAGTTTTGTTTGGTCCGCCAGGAGAGCCAGAGTTCGAGTTTGCTAGAGGAGCTGCAGAGCAGGGAGAAGGCATTATTTGTGGAGCTATGGTGGAAGACAAGGAGTTGCCGCATCCGTTGATAGCAGAATTTTTGGATGTGTTTCCTGAAGAATTGCCAGGATTGCCGCCAGATCGAGATGTTGAATTTTCTATAGACTTGGTGCCAGGTGCAGAACCGATTTCGCAGCATGTCTATAGAGTAAACAACAGCGAGCTGGTCGAGTTGAAGAAACAGGTGGACGAATTGCAGGATAAGGGGTTTATCAGATCGAGTTCTTCACCATGGGGAGCCCCGGTATTGTTTGTACCGAAGAAGGATGGATCGGTACATATGTGCATTAATTACAGGGCTTTGAATAATCTCACTATCAAGAATAAGTATCCTTTGCCACGGATTGATGATCTGTTTGATCAGTTGAGTGGTGCGAAGGTATTTTCTAAGATAGATTTGAGATCAGGCTACCATCAGGTGAAGGTGAAGCCGGAGGACATACCGAAGACTGCTTTTAGAACTCGGTATGGTCAGTACGAGTTTATGGTGATGCCGTTTGGTTTGACTAATGCACCGGCGATATTTATGAACTTGATGAACAAGGTGTTCCACCAGTACCTTGACAAGTTCGTGGTGGTGTTCATCGACGACATACTCATATACTCGAGGACACCGGAGGAGCATGAGGAGCATTTGAGGATTGTGTTGGATGTGCTGAGGAAGGAGAAGCTGTATGGAAAGTTGTCCAAATGTGAGTTTTTCTTGGACAAGATGGAATTCTTGGGGCATGTTGTGACTGGTGATGGTATTTCAGTGGATCCGAAGAAGATTTCAGCAGTGGAATCTTGGAAGACTCCGAGTTTGGTAGCAGAGATCAGGAGTTTCTTGGGATTGGCAGGCTACAACAGAAAGTTTGTGCAAGATTTTTTGAGGGTTGCCGAGCCGATGACCAGACTCACAAGGAAGGATGTGGAGTTTGTTTGGACGGAAGATTGCCAGGCTGCTTTTGAGGAGTTGAAGAAGAGGTTGACGTCTGCTCCTATTTTGACATTGCCATCAGGGTCCGGAGGTTTCACTATTTATAGTGATGCATCGGGAAAGGGTTTAGGTTGTGTTCTTCAGCAGCATGGGAAAGTGATTGCCTATGCATCCAGGCAATTGCGTCCTCATGAAAAGAACTATCCTACCCATGATCTGGAGTTGGCAGCTGTCATATTCACCCTGAAGTTGTGGAAACATTATTTGTACGGAGAGCGTGTGGAGATCTTCACAGACCACAAAAGCTTGAAGTACGTTTTCATGCAGAAGGAGTTGAACATGAGGCAGCGTCGGTGGTTGGAACTGATGAAGGATTTTGATATCTCTTTGCAATATCATCCTGGGAAAGCCAATGTAGTTGCCGATGCTTTGAGCAGGTATCCGGTAGCTATGTTCTTGACGCAGGATCGATATCTGTTGGAGGACTTGGAGAGCTTGGGCATTGAGGTGATTATTCCTGGTAGTGCTATGCAGATGTGGGGATTGCAGATACACTCAGATTTGATGGACAGGATCAAGGCAGCACAGTATGATGACGTATCTTTGAGGAGTATCAGAGCTCAGGTGAGAGCAGGATTGGAGGATGATTTCACTATTGCAGAGGATGGATCTTTGAGACATGGAGTTAGATTGTGTGTGCCTAGTAGGGAGCTACGAGAGGAGATATTGCAGGAAGCACATCGCTCTCAGGATTCCATACATCCAGGTGCTAACAAAATGTATCGGGATATGCGAGAGAGTGTGTGATGGTATGGCATGAAGAGGGAAGTGGCACAGTTTGTATCCAGATGCTTAGTGTGCCAGCAGGTGAAAGCCGAGAGGCAGAGGCCAGGAGGTTTACTTCAGCCATTACCCATTCCAGAGTGGAAGTGGGAACACATTACTATGGATTTTGTGTCCGGACTACCACGATCTCCAGGAGGGAAAGACGCGATTTGGGTCATTGTTGATAGGTTGACCAAGTCGGCCCACTTTTTGCCTTTCAAGGTGGGTTTGTCTACGAAGAAGCTGGCAGAGATGTATGTGAGGCAGATCGTTAGGATACATGGAGTTCCCGTCAGCATAGTCTCAGATCGGGATAGTCGTTTCACTTCTCATTTCTGGAGGAGTTTGCAGGAGAGTTTGGGCACTCAGCTCAAGTTCAGTACTGCATATCATCCCCAAACAGATGGGCAGTCAGAGAGGACTATTCAGACTCTCGAGGATATGTTGCGCACTTGTGTACTAGATTTCGGGGGTTCTTGGGAGGACCATCTCCATTTGGTAGAGTTTGCTTACAACAACAGTTACCAGGACAGTATAGAGATGTCACCTTTTGAAGCTCTATATGGTCGGAGGTGTCGTACTCCTTTGTCTTGGGACGATGTTGGAGAGAGAGTTTTGCTTGGGCCAGAGATGGTTGTGGATGCAGCAGAGAAGGTTCAGTTGATCAGAGACAGACTTCGAGTGGCGCAGGACAGACAACGGCATTGGGCCGATAGCCATCGGAGACCCTTGGAGTTTGAGGTATAGTTTAGATTTTATTTTGTGTGCTTGTTCTTGGTTGTTTGTTATAGATAAGTTCTTAAGGTGGTTTTTTGTTCTAGGTGGGTGGTTTGGTATTTCTGAGGATTTTTCCGACACGAGGCACGATTCGCTTCGGTGGAGGCGAAAAGCTTAGTCCGCGATTCATTGGACCTTTCACTATTCTAGAGAGGGTCGGTGCAGTTGCTTATAGACTAGACTTGCCACCTGCATTGGAGGGAGTGCACAACGTGTTTCATGTGTCACAGTTGAGACGATACGTGGCAGATCCTAGTCATGTATTGGATCACTCAGAGATAGAGGTGGGCCCTACTCTTAGCTATCCAGAGCAGCCAGTTGGGATTCTGGATCGGAGAGAGAAGGTGCTGAGGAACCAGACTATTCCTTTGGTGCGCGTCGCATGGAGGCATCACTCTCCGGGGGAGTCTACCTGGGAGAGAGAGGATGAAATGCGAGAGCGTTATCCATATTTGTTTGTACCTTGAGGTATGTTATTTTTAGTTATGTTCTGTTCATTGTTATGTTCTGTTCATTAGTTAGTTGTGATTCTTTAGTTCTGTTCTGTGATTTTCTGGGGGTAGTTTTCGTCTTTGAATTTCGAGGACGAAATTATTTTAAGGAGGGTAGACTTGTCACTACCACATTTTAGGAAAAAGGGTATTTTAGTAATTTCCTATTTAAATAAATATTGTGCATGGTAAATAATTTTTGTTGTATTATTTAATTATTATTGGATGTTATTTAATTATTTTGGACTTATTTTAGTGGACCCAACTAGTTTAGTTTGGACCCATGGAACAACATGAATTAATTAGTTAGACTTGGCCCATTTAGAAAGCCATAGTTAAGGAGATGGATTAAATTAATTAAATGATTAGACTAGAAGCTTCCTTCCTTAATTATTTCTTCATGAGAGGCCCCAAGGGGTATATTGGACATTTTACAATTGCTTGGGGGAGGGGCTATGGCCGGCCTACTAAAGAGGGGGGAAATTTCTCTCTCCTCTCATCTCATTCCAAATCTAGATCTAGAATTCTCCCACTACCAAATTCCCTCCATTCCCAATCCAATTCCCTACCAAATTTATTCCAAATTCTTTCCAATTCACCATTAGAGAAGAAGAAAGCAAGGATCTAGAAGAAGGAAGCAAGAATCTACAAAGAGGAGCAAGGATCTACAATTTGGAAGCAAGTTCATCTCAATTGGAGGTTTCGTTGGGAATCCATCTCCCAATAGGTATAATTCAGATTTTCCCATTTAAATAGCTTCTAAATCTGAGATTTAATCATGTAAAATCAACCTATATGTATGTAGTACCCATAGGACTTTGTTTTGTGTTCATAGGAGACCCATGGAGAAAGTTATGGTGCTTTTTGTGTCAATTTTGTTGGAATTCCGAATTTATATTTTTTTGTGTGTGTCAATTGATCCTATAGATCAATTGGACATGAGATTTGTGTTTGAGACTAGTGTCGTGTCCATATTGGGATACTTGTGGTTCGTATCCTAACTATTTGGTGATACGTGTCATTTGAGGATTTTCCTCCGACACGGGGCTTTGAACATGTCGTATTTTGACACGGACACATAGATCTACTTTTGATGCTTTGATTTGTTCATAAATATTATTTGTGATTTGTTTGTGTCCTTCGGGGTGCATTTGGTTGTGTGTTAGACTCGTGTCGCATGCGTATCCTAGATCTAGTGGGATACGGTGAGATACTCTCCAATTGTGTGTATTTTTGCATAGATCTAATTAATTGTGGTTCAATTCTTCATTTATAATTAGTATATATATATGGATATTAAATATTTATTTTGTGTATTTATTATAGTAATTATTGTAGCATAGATCTATATTTTGGGTGTGCTAATATAATGTACAATATAATATGTAGCTTTCTTGCATGTAATTATATATGTACTTATGTTAATAGTATAAATTATACATAAATGTTTTATAAAATATATTTATGTGTTTAAATGTGTATATATTATTTATAATTATTATATATTTAATTGTTAATTTAATGAATATATTTTTATGTGTGCTTCTAGCCATGTAAAATACGTACATATGTGCATGTGTTTGGTATTTTAATTTTGTAAGTTTATATGTATGTATATATAAGTATATAGTTATTAAATTGTTTATATATATATATATATGCATTTTAATTTATATATGTATATATATAGGTGTTTTGTGAGATATAATACTAATAATAATATATTATTCTATTTGTATAAATATTGGTTTGTATATACATTATTTAGAGTGTGCATTAATTATATTATTAGTATACTTTGTGTGAGTTCTTTTTGAATCTAATTTGATTCCTAAATTATTGTAGTTTATCTCTATATTATTTTATAGATGTCTTGTGAGGTTGACTTTGGGTTTGACCATGTTTGACTTTAGTGGACTTTAGAGTTGACCATAGTTGACTTTTGACTTACAATTGACTTATTGACCTAGAAATTGCCTAGTTTGACTTGTTCTCTTTCCGGGACCTTGTATTAATGTGGTATTCCATATCTAGGTCTTCGAGGCACCGAGTCAGACAATTGTGAGACTGTTCATTGGACTTCAGGCGAGTACATTCTCTGATAGTTTCTCATTTATGATATCCTCAATGTTCGTTGTATCTAGTGTAGATATACATGTTCTCTTGACACTATGGTTACACGGATTGGTATATCCGGATCTCGTCATGAGATGTTATTCCTTGGTATATGGTGTATATGGTGCAAGTATTGTTTTATTGGTTATCTTGTACATGTACAGACACCGATTCTCGGGGAGACTAACTATCTTCTTGGGGAATCTAGTGCCATAACGTACCGTGGTTGGATCTATTATACCAGTCGGGGTGGGAAGTATTTTAGTGTAGATATGTGATCATACCCTCCTTGTGCATGTCTTGTTCCTTGTGAGTGTTGATCATACACCGCACGTATAATCAGCCAGGCCATTATACTCTTGTGCAAGTTCCTAAGCCGATCACATGTTAAAGCTAGTACTCACACACTTAGTCATTAGTATTCTTGTTCTATCAGCATATTGTTCATTATTGTATTTCTTTCCAGTACTTCCTTATTGTCTATATATTTCTTGTATCTATTTATGCATCTTGTTTATCCACAGCTATTTACTGTTACATAGTTTTTATCATTATTTGAGAACTGCTGTTAGGGTTGTACTCTGCTCCTTTCCTAACTGGATATATTTTTCCAGATGACACTGAGGAGTACCCTACCTATTATGGACCCCAGGATGTTGTGGGTTTAGATTCTGAGACCCTGGCTCAAGAGGGACTTATCCCAACTGAGATAGTTGACCCTGGAGTTGTAGCTTTATAGTTTTGTAGTATTCTTTGTACTGGATTTGTCTCCAGCATATTTCTGTAATTTTCTTCAGACTCATTGATGTATTATTTTAGACTCATGAGTTGTATTGTGACTATTCTATTCTTATCTGATTCGTGTTCATTCTATCTTAGTTCTGTGATTGAGTACACTATCTTTTGGTGGTTCATTATATTAGATAGACTTTCTAGACAGCGTTTTACCGCCGATTCTGCGGCGTGGGCTGGGCGTTGTTTCCGACTAGTACCCTTACCCCGGGTGCGGGTCGTGACACCGATATACATGGGTATCACACACCTTGCACTTACACACACAGGTACTGGACAAAGCTCACCTTTATGTACTGCTACCACTGCTACTTCCCTCATTCTAATTCATCCGCAACCTCCATCCATTCATCCCAACTCGACTTCTCACTGCACGGTGTGGTGCAGGCCCCATCTCCTCACCTTTGGATACAACTTATCTGACACTCAAGTACACTAAGTTACACATGGCTAAGTAACAGTCATTGGCCCTGCACTTGCATACACAGAACTACCCATGCCTTTCCTACAGCTAACTGCAGAACTCTATACTATATCTGCTTGGTATCACTGAGGTTCCTAACTTCTAGTTACCTGACAGCAACAACATCAACAATAGCATATGGCTGTTAAATTTCTACAATAGACCATATGTATCCCCCTCTAATGTTACTGATCAGAATCCAACACCCTTGCACGCATTAAATAATACCTTCCCAGCTCCCTTACTTCACAACCACTGATACCAAGTTTTAGTCACTGTCTACTCTTCCCAGGCCATCCACACAGCAGGTATATGCTGCTGTGTTGCTGCCAAGAATCACCAATTGGCCATCAAACTCAACTACACAAGCAGTAGTAGTTGCTGCTACTGTCTCTTCTTCATATGCACTGCCTAACCCCCTAATTGATCACAATAGTGCACAAAATAGTGCCTCCTGCTATGCATTAGTCACAGTTAACACCCCTTGACTGAATTGCTACTCTCTGAACCCTGTGTTCAGTTCACTCATATGTGCACAACCTCAAAGCACACACACACCAAGTTCTTCTCACCCACCAAGCATAAATATTCACACCTACTACTATGCACTCTATAATATATATATATATATATATATATATATATATATATATATATATATATATATATGCACCTGAATCTTATCATGTACCCCAACACTCACGGGAACTGACACAAGTGCACCCACAAATATACACAACCACATACACTATATAGTATATATTAGATAAATATATAATTCAACATATATTAATATAAATACCACTAATTAGAGTATTAAATATTTTATCAAACACGTGGAGTAGATCACATTTGTATCACACTAATTCTATGATACGCTTGCGATACGGCTCTAACATATCACCAAATGTATCCCGAAGGATACGAGCAAGTCTAGAATCATATTTTTGAGTAATATAATATGCTAGCTACTCAACTATGGCAATGAAATAAGAAAATGCTTCTCTGGTGTCCGTATTATAATATGACATGTGCAACCCTTGTGTCGAAGAAAAAATTTCTAAATCAACCCGTATCACCAAATTATCATAATACGGCCTACAAGTATCCAATTTTGGATACAACACTAGCCTAACACAATCAAACACATGTCAATTTAGTCTAATTGACCTATTGACAAATACATGGTGTACCAATTTTGGATTTTTCCTAAAATTGACACAAAATATATGGTTACTTTCACAATAGGGGTCCCTAGTAGTCAATTCTTCTTCCTATAGGTAGTCCCAGTACATAGAAGGATTTCTAATGATTAAACTATAGATTTAGAGTCTAATTAGCAAGGGAAATCTAAATTTTACTTATTGGAAGATGGATGCCCATTGCAAGTCTCCAATTGGATGCAAAGAGCCCTCAACTTGTGAAATCTCCTTCTCCTTCTAGATCATTTCATCCATTTTTCTATAGCTTCTAATGGTGAAATAGGGAAGTAATTGGAAGAGAATTTGATAAGAATTTATTGGAGGAAAAGAGAATTTAGGGAAGAATAATTGTATATCTAATTAGAAAAAAATAACAAGAGGAGAGAGAGTCTCCCCTCTCTATAAGTGGCCGCCCCCCCTTCCTTGGCCTCCAAGCAATGGATAAAGACTAAAATGTCCCTATGGGCTTGTCATAAAGAAATCTAATTAAGGACAAAGCTTCTACTCCTAATGGTTTGACTAAAGAAATCACTATCTTAAAGAATTGGGCTAAAATATTGGGCTCAAGTCTAACAAAAATAAATGTTGGTCCAAGAGTCAAGTCAAGTCTAGTCTAGTGAGGTCTACTAACACAAGTCCAAACTATAATGCAATATCTTAACAATAATAAATAAATAACATGAACCATAATTAACTATGAAATGACTAAAATACCCTTCCTAGAAAATATGGTAGTGACAAGTCTACCCCCTTAAATTAATTTTGTCCTCGAATTTCAAAGATAAAACTAGCCCTAGAAAAGTAAAAAATAAAAACAGGAAAGAGCATACCTCAAGGCACAAATAGATATGGGTACCGCTCTCGTATTTTATCCTCCCTCTCCTAGGTAGACTCACTCGGAGAGTGATGCCTCCATGCGACACGTACCAAGGGAATGGTTTGGTTCCTCAGCACCTTCTCTCTCCGAACCAAAATCTCAACTGGCTGCTCTGGATAGCTAAGAGTAGGGACCAACTCTATCTCCGAGTAATCCAATACGTGACTAAGATCCTCCATGTACCGTCTCAACTGCAATACATGAAACACGTTATGAGCTCCCTCTAATGCAGGTAGCAAGTCTAGTTTGTAGGCAACTACACCGACCCTCTAGAGAATACTGATGGGTCTGATGAATCACGGACTAAGCTTTCCGCCTCCACCAAAGCGAATCGTGCCTTGTGTCGGAGAAATCCCGAGAAATACCACCTCAAACCTAGAAAAAAAATACAACCTTAAGAACTTAATCTATAACAAACAATCAATATCAATCACAAAACAAAATATAAAGTTATATCTTAAACTCCAAGGGTCTCCAGTGGCTATCGGCCAATGTTGATGTCTATTCTGCGCCATCCGAAGTCTATCTCTAATCAGCTTGACCTTCTCCGCTGCATCCACCACCATCTCTGGCCCTAGCAAATCTCTCTCTCTAATATCGCCCCAAGAAAAATGAGTGAGACAACTTCGACCGTACAGAACCTCAAATGGTGACATCTCTATACTGGCCTGATAGCTATTGTTATAAGCAAACTCTACCAAACGAAGATGGTCCTCCCAAGATCCCCTAAAATCTAGTACACAGGTGCGTAGCATATCCTTGAAAGTCTGAATGGTCTTCTCTGACTGCCCATCCATCTTGAGGTGATATGCAGTACCGAACTAGAGCTGGGTGCCCAAGCTCGCCTATAAATTCCTTCAGAAATAAGAAGTAAAATGACTATCCCGATCCGAGACTATGCTGGCAAAAATCCCATGTATCATGACGATCTACCTCGCATACATATCTACCAGCTTCTCCGTAGACAAACCCACATTAAAAGGCAAAAAATGGGCCAACTTGGTCAACTTGTCAACAATGACCCAAATCGCATCTTTTCCTCTTGGAGATCATGGAAGTCTGGACACAAAATCTATAGTAATGTGCTCCCACTTCTACTATGTAATGGGTAATAGCTGAAGTAAATAGCCTAGCCTCTTTCTCTCGGCTTTTACCTGCTAGCACACTAAGCATCTGGATATAAAGTGTGCCACTTCTCTCTTCATGCCACACCACCACAAACTCTCTCGTATATCCCGATACATCTTGTGGGCACCTTGATGCATAGAATATTGAGAGCGATACACTTCTTGTAACATCTTCTCATGCAGCGCCCCACTAGGCATACACAATCTAGTACCATGTCGCAAAGAATCATCCTCAATAATGGTGTCACCCTCACATTTTTATTCAATGATAGTTTGGTAATTGACATGGGTATTTTAATTTTAGGATTAATTTTTTTTGAATATTGTGCATGCATAATTAATTAATTATTGTATTATTTATTGATTGTTAGTTATAGATTTATTTTAGACTTGTGTAGTGGACCTAACCGATTTAATTAGATTCATGAACTAATATTTCATATGAGTTTAGATTGAGCCCATGTATTAGGCCCACAGATTAGGAGGTTGTATTAATTAGTGAAACCATTAAACTAGAACCTTCCCTCCCTAATTAATTTCTTTATGAGAGGCCCCAAGGGGTAATTAGTATATTTCACATAGCTTGGGGAAGGGGGCTAGGGCCGGCCATAGAGGGAGGAGAGAGAGTGCCTCATTTCATTTTATTTCTAATTCTATTAGATCTAGTTATTCCCTCTTCCAATTTCCTTCATTTTCTCATCATTCCTCCACCAATTTTCTTACAAATTCCTTTCTTATTCTTCATTGGAGGCTTCTACATCAAGGATCTACAAGAAGGAAGCAAGAAGAAACAAGAAGGAGGCTAAGATCTACAAGTAGAGGAGCTACTTTCTATTTGGAGACTTTTTATTGGGAATCCATCTCCCAATAGGTATATTTCAGTTTTTCCTCTTATAGTAGACTCTAAATATGATATTTAACCATGAGAAACTATCCCATATGCCTAGGCTACCCATAGGAATTAATTTTAGGTTCATCGGAGACCTACGGTGGAAGTTATGTACATTTTGGTATCAATTTTGGAAGATTTCCGAGATTGGCACATGTGGTGTTTGTCATTTGGTCTAATAGATCAAATTGATATATGATTGATTGTTTGTGACTAGTTTCGTGTCCATAATTGAATACATGTAGGCCGTATCTCATAAATTTGACGAAACAGATTGAATTTAGGGATTTTCCCCCAGCACGGGGACGTGTGCATATCATATTTCGAGATGGACGCGTAGTTGATATAATTACTATACGTATTACTCATATTTAGTATATTAGACTTGCTCATGTCCTCCGGGATACGTTTGGTTGTGTGGTGGAGCCGTATCACAAGCGCATCATAGAGTTAGTGTGATACGGGTGTTGTGCACTCCACGTGTTTGGTGTTTGCTCCTAATTCTATATGTACATGTGTATTTATATATTTATATAATATTTATCTAATATATATATATATATATATATATATATAGTTAAGTGTATATGTGTGTATATAATAGTGTATATAGTTATATATATCGATATATATATATATATATATATATATATATATATACATGTAGATCGATAAATATAACTATATACACTATGTGTGTGTGTGTGTGTGTGTGTGTGTGTGTGTGTGTGTGTGTGTGTGTGTGTGTGTGTGTGTATATGCATACGTGTGTTTGTGTTTATAGAGAGTATATATATATATATACATATATAGATTGATATGTTTAAGAGATGTTATATGTATCTATACATTTATATAGGGATTTATATACTTATAGATGTAAGTATATATATGTGTGGGTAGATAGATATATAACAGTTTATGTATAAGTGTTTGTATTTATGAGTGTGTGTGAGGGGTCTCAGGCAACAACTTTGTGTATCAGTTTCTGCACAAAAACTATTGTGCACTCAATGCACAACAAATAGGAAGTTTAGTATGCATAGGAGGGTCTGCAGCAGTGCAGTATCCCCACTGAAGCGGCCAAGGATACCACTGCAGTAGCAGTTCAACTAGCAGGTAGACAACAAGGTTGGCCAGGCAGTTCAGTAAGTCGGGCACCTGCAGTTGTACAGTATATAGCAAGTTAACTCAGCACTGGCAGTGTGCATTTGTGCACTGAGCATTAATTCTGCAGCAGGGAGTCTTCACTACAGTCTTGAACAAATCTAGTACATTCAACAGGGAGGATGCACAACAGAGGCATCGAGCTACTTGCAGCTGGTTTAAGCCAACTGTACAGTTCAGCAGCTCGTGGACTGAGATGTGCAATGGCAGCAAGGAGCTCGGGTCACTAAAGGTAACAGTTAAAATCTACACAGAGCACAGTATTATACAGGCTCAGTTCAAGTATCAATAAATATCTTGAAACTGTGATGTGCACACAAGGAGGCATACAGTTTACTGTTCAGCAGAGGAAGAGCAAGGTATCAGCAACCTCGAGGCAGTGACCATCAAGCAGGAATCAGTGCACAGCACTATATCGTGAGATATTAGTGAAGTTCAGTTATAGATTTTATTGTAGATGTGTGTTTGTTTTAAGGTATCAGTTTAGTATCAGTGTCAGTCAAGGTTTAGTTTTAGATTTAGTTAGTTTAATGAGGTATTTGGTTTAATGGGTAGATAGCTAATGGGTAGTTTAGTATTCAGGTATTTGGGTTATGGTTAGTAGATTAGTTGTTAGTTACATTGGTTAGAATGTTAGTAATAATTAGTTATATATGTATCTATGTGTATAAGATATTGATTAAGTTAGATTAGTATATATAACTATTAGTCTAGATAGTTAATAGTAGATTAATAACTATGCATAGTATATAGTTTAACTATATGCTTTATGTATATATATTGTGTAGTATTGTATGCTAGTAAGTACATATAGTTATAGTTAGCATATAATAGTTAAGTAGTTAGTTATGTATACTATTGGTATTATATGTTAGTAGTTGAGATACATTATATAGTTAGTACTTAAGGTATTGATATATTATGGTATTAATCTATTACATATGTTATAGTTATTTTATTGTTTATATTTATTTATTAGCTATATATAGAGGTTTTGGATTAGCTTGGGATACCAAGGTATTGGGTCGATACCCAAGGTATTGGTCTTGGGTATCGAGATAGGTGTGATACGCATTGGTGCAAGGCCAAGGTATCATATTTCATTTGTTTTGTTATAGTATTATAATTTTTGACTTGAATATATAACTAAAGTACTATTTTCATATATGGAAACTTGCGTATCTTAGGATACGGCTTTTTGAGTGTCTTTTAGTTTCTTAGTTTAGCTAGTATAGCTTAGTTTCATGGTGCATTGACTTAGTGTCATAGTGTTAGACTCTTGCAATATAGATTTAATTGGTTTGACCTAGAAATGGCTTATTGACCTAGAATTGCATCAACTTAACTAATTTTTATTCTTGAACCTTGTATTGATGCAACATACCATATATAGGTCTGTGTGACACCTGCTTGGGCATCGAGAGACACACCTTGCTCAGGACTTCCGGCGAGTACATTTCTCTGATAGTTTTTAATTCATAATAGTGTATATATGCATGTCCTAGAATTGTATACTTGACTCCGACACAGTAATTTCACGGACTTGTACTACATAGATCTCGTCAGGAGATGTTTTCCCCTACCGTGTTCAACGGGTACTCGTGTGCATATATTTTATTATATATATTGGGTATTGGTTTATATTTTGTGTTCACACACTGCTCGTGTTCGGTATGCTTTTCGTGTATACCTACTGCTCGTGTTCAGTGGTTATGATATTCGTGTACACCCACTGCTCGTATTCAGTGGTTATATTTCGTGTTCTTAGCGTATCGTGATTGGATCCATTGGTATTAGTTGGGGATGAGAGAGTAGGAGTTGATTATGTGATCAATGCCCCATAGTTATTTCGTGTATATTCTGGTTACATACCTCACTTATAATCATCTTACCTGATCATGTTCACCCAAACCGATCATAATGAACTTATATTCTGAGGCACATTAGTTTAGATTGCAGTTATTTTATCATATTATTGATATTCATATTGTTGATCTATATTCTCTTACATTACCTGTATACCTATTATTCATTCATTCATATATTTAGTGATCCGGTATTTTTATATGCTCGATTATGTTATTGAAACTACTTTCAGAGGTATGTAGTTCGCTCCAATCCTGACTGGATATATTTTCCAGATGAATGGCTTTTAGAGCAGTGTCCCATATTCTACGGGCCGCAGGACGGTGTACCTTTAGAGAATACTCTTCTAGACCAGGAGGACTTAGTTGCAGAGCCCGAGGGGGTCTAGTTTATTTGTGTTGGCATGTATTAGACTATTATATTTGTTAAGATTCACAGTTGTATATTATTTTAGATTGTGGTTTGTATCTTATTCTTTCCTTCGCTATTCCATTCGTGCATTATCTTCCTTAGTTTGTTTTGTGATTGAGATTAGTTATACTTGTGAGATACCATATTGTTCCTTCATTTGGAGTTGAGATGATTGATAGGTACCATATTATATTATTGAGATGTTAGTTAGTTAGAAATGACCCAGACAGCGTTCAACCGCCGTTTTTGTGGCGTAGGCCGGGCGTAACCACGTACTCGTGCTCGAATATCCGGGTGTGGGTCGTGACACATTTTTAGTGGTGTCCCATGCAGATCTAGATTCACAATTAGTACAATTTGTAGTTGTGCTCGCCTAGAGTACTTTTACGAACCTGCTTTAGGAAACATGATTTAGGCTGTGAGTTTACTCAATCACAACTAGAAAAATTCCAAAAATCTGTTTTGCAAACCCTTATCTATTGAATATTTGCTTTACTTTAAATAAATTATGTCATTCTTTGATAATATCTTATCGTATTCAATATTGATTACTTATCTCAATCTATCTTCAGGATGCCGCCGAAGATACGTTCCCAACGATCAGGTGTCACGACAGCACGATCAGTCACTTTATCACCCTTGAGGGCAGCACCCTCAGACGATGGTCTGATACCTATATTCAGGTGGTCAGCTTCACCGGTCCAGGTGGGCATATCAGCAGTAGCTTTCGGAGGTGCTCTACCTCCAGTGCCGAGGACAGGGCAGACAGTTTCTGAGGATCTTCCACCCCCACCACCAGTAGTTGATCAAACGCAGATGTTTGCGCTCTTCCAGCAGATGATGGAGGTACAGCAGCGACGGTCAGAGGTCCTGCGATAGAGCGTGGAGAATGCTTACCAGATCGTACTTACAGTAGTTGAGAGAGCTACTACAGTCCAGCCACAGATGCTACCACCTCAGTTTATTCTTCAGTAGCCGAGGTCGGGTACCATCATAGACTTCAAGAGGATGGGCCCGAAGGACTTCAGAGGCACAGAGAGGATCCTCTACGCAGATGATTAGATCGAGGACATCGAACGAAACCTACGGCTGGCGCAGATTCTAGAGATGCTACAGATAGAGGCAGCGGGGTGTATGGTGTTCGACATTGCATTAACATAGTTTTGGACAGACCCCAGGATTGTAGTACCAGGGCTCACTTGGGAAGCTTTTCAGAGCTTTTCAAGGAGAAGTTCTTTCCAGACGTGGCTCTTACATCTTTGGATAGCCAGTTCCAGTACTTCATCCAGGGAGGTATGTCAATGGACAATTTTACGGCAGAGTACTGCCGACTAGGTCGCTTCGAAGAGGGGCAGAACCCTAGAGGTAGAGCCAGGAAGTTCAAGAAGGGCCTGAACCGGGAGGTCAAATCCCACACCAACGGAGATCCTACCGCCACCTTCGAGTAGATTCTCAGACAGGCACAGAGAGCGAAGGATAACTTAGAGCTTGGCTCTAAGAGGCTGAGGGACAAAGGAGGATCCAGCACCAACACGGGTCCAGCGAAGAGGCCTCATTTCCAGCAGTAGCACTAGATGTATTACCAGCACCAGAGCCAGCAATATCACGGGCCAACTAGAGAACCGACACAGCATATGCATCAGATCCAGAGGGCAGCAGTTTCTTGCACTTTCTATAAGAAGTTTGGACATGGATGGGACGCATGCAGGATGAGGCTAGGCTAATGCTTATTTTGTGGATCGAGAGATCATCAGTTGAGGGCTTGTCCTAAAGTCCCAACTCGTCCAGCTCAGGACAAAGGTTAGGCACAGAGAGCACCCGCTAAACCACTAGCGGGGCAGCAAAGAGGACCTCTTCCACCGCAGCTGCAACAGTTTGCTCAGCATCAGCATCAGAGAGGAGCACAGTGACAAGGGCGAGCTTTTGCCTTGACTGTCGAAGAGGAGAAGCCGATTGGCGATGTCATCTCAGGTTCAGTTTATCTCGATTCCTTTCCAGCTCATGTTTTGTTCAATTCTGGTGCTTCTCATATCTTTGTATCTGTATCTTTTGCTTTGAGGCATCATCTTTGTCACGCCCCAGTCCCAAAATACTGAGGGACCGGACGCGTGATAATGGCCAGCAGCACACACCGATGGACAAACCCAATTTAATGGATCCATCGGGGCATACTTAAGCTGTAGTACAATAATAATGGTCTAAATATACTAATCTCATCCACAGAATAAATACCACAATATCAGAATTATAAAGCAAGATCATATCTCAATAAAATATAAATTCGGGTAATAACGCGACCATGAGTCTGATACATCTGTCAAGATACAAGAAATAAGATAACTACAGCCAATACTGAGTATGGAACAGTATATACTCAGAAGATAACCTCGGTGATCTCTCGTCTGCTGAATCTGGTACTGCTCCCGTAACTGCTCCTGTTCCTGCTTCTGCTCCTGCTAATGCTCCTATACTGTATAACTCTGGGTGGATCTCCTCTGCTAATCCTGGGGACATAATCCGGATCCAGGTCCTCAGGGGACATAACAAGGTACAGAAAATATAAGCCATAATAATGCAGTGAAATAGTCAATAAAATAAACAGGGTAAATATGTAACCATCTATGTGAAATGCAGGTGAGAACATCACCAGTACTCAGGCTGAAACAACTACAAGATCTGTGTCGGGGAGCCGGTAGCAGTGATATCATGTGGTCGTCTAGCTCAGCGAGAGGCTAAGACGCCGGCATAATATAAAATCAACCTGTAGCCTGTGTGTCTCTCCAGCAATAAATGAAACAAAATGGGAACACTATATAACCAGCTAAGTAAAATACAAGATGAGAGCAGCACTAGAACTAAGGCTGAAACCACTACAAGCTCTGTGTCGGGGAGCCGGTAGCAGTGAGATCATGTGGTCGTCTAGCTCAGCAAGAGGCTGAGATGCCGGCATAATATAAAATTAACCTGTAGCCTGTGTGTCTCTCCAGCAACAAATGAAATAAGATGGGAACACTATATAACCAGCTAAGTGAAATACAAGATGAGAGCAGCACTATAACTCAGGCTGAAACCCCTACAAGCTCTGTGTCGGGGAGCCGGTAGCAGTGAGATCATGTGGTCGTCTAGCTCAGTGAAAGACTGAGACGCCGGCATAATATAAAATCAACCTGTAGCCTGTGTATCTCTCTCCACCCAATATAATCATACGTCTCATGTCCATGTGGCCCCATGTCCATGTCACGCACAATCATATCTAATGCAATAAGTCATATAGTATCTAGGAATATAATGTCAATGTTAAGTCCTGTATACTATACAGAATCACCACGAATATCTCAGGAAGATCCTATCCATGAATAGTGTCAAGTGTCCTGGGTTATAATGTACTTGATAGGATAAGTACGAGAAAGATAGGGTCTCGGTATCCATGTCTAGATGACAATACACAACGTCGCGTACGGTGTTGGCACCCGACTATGAATCGGACGCTAAGTAAAGTCACACGGTCCTAGGTCAAGCATGAACCATAATATATATATATATATATATATATATATATATATATATATATAAGCCAAGGAAATAAGTAACAAGAACTGCAAGTTTTGGCGAGGTACACTTACCTGGGGTTCTGGCTCCAACTATAGCTCTGGTCTCAGTGTGATCTGCAGGTACTACTCCGGTTGCTGAAATAAACATCACCACTAGATTCAGAAAATATCAAATAGCTAAAAATGCATGTCCTTAAGTCCAATTTGGAAACAAGGGCAAAAATGATATTTTTGGGTCAAAGCGGAGTCCACATGTAGGCCACTTTGCACCAAAAAGCGTGTCAAGGTCAAAGGTCTCCAAATTCGCTAAACTCAGTGTCAACAAGTCAGGAATGATGATACCAACCCAACGGAACTTCCAGAATTGGATTCCGATGAGCCGATCACAAAATCGCCCGTCAAGTGGAGCTTGTGGGGCCCACGATACGCGATTTCGTCAACGTTCTCAGAATCGAACCAAACTTGGGTCACAGGACCAACGTATTGCTACGAGTCCGATGGCGCAAGTTTTGTCTCGATCCGACGTGTGTACACAAAGTTACGACGCATTCCAGAACTGACGGATACGGGACGGTGTCCGCGGATACGCGTTCATTCTGGTGTGCACGCACATCCAAATCAACTTTTGCGAAATCCTGCACGTCCGTATCAACGACGCACACGTATCGGTAAAGACCGCACGAGACCAAGTCGTCCCGTTTGGCGGGGCGTACTCAGTTTCAGGGTAAAACAGGGTATTATTTTTTCTATTTTTGGATCGCGGTTCGCGATCACCACAGGACGCGATGCACCGAGCGGGTTCACGGGCACCGAGAGGGTCATACAGTCTACGCGACGTAACTGACAGAATCAAAAATGGAATCACGAGGTAAGAGGAAATGTTACCTGAACAGGGCTCCGTGAAGACTAATTTTCACGCGTCCGCGTCCTGTGCCTGCTGTGTCCGACTCGAAATGTGTCCTGCCGTGTCCGTGCTAGGTTTCAGGCGGCCAGCGGCGGGGCTTCGCCCGAGGGAGCCGATCTCGGGGTCGGCGAGGTCGGGCTAGGGCAGCGGCGGCTCAGCACAGTTGGCCGGAGCGGGGGCTCGGCCAGTCACGAGGTCGGCCATGGGGGATGCGATGGATCGGGGTCGGCGATGGAGGACGGTGGAGCCGACTGCGGGTTGGTGGTCGAGCGGAGGGGCTTTGGGGTGGAGATAAGGTGGCTGAGCGGGCGGTGGTCGATGGTGGTCGAGGCGTGGCAGAGAGATGAAGAGGAGATGGGCGGCTAGGCTAGGGGCGAGGATTCTCAGCGGGAACGAGCGGAGATGGGCGGCGGCTAGGGCAGAGGGTTGAGGAGATGGGCGGCTGGGCGGTGCTCCTCGGAGACTCGCCGGAGGGGTAGGCCGACGGTCGGTTAGGGTTAGGGTTAGGGTTAGGGTTAGGGTTAGGAAATTAGGGATTTGGGGCTTTTATTAATAATTTTATTTTTATTTTTCTTTGTGGAGAAAAACTTAGAAAATTCTGTATTTATACATACAAAAATTGGACCAGGGTTTGACCTAGGTTTTGGGCTGGGTCAACACTCCTTGGGCTTGGCTTCGGCTCTCATGTGGATGTTGGGCGTTGACACGGATTTAATTTGGTTTATTTATTTAATAGTTTCTAGGGCTTTAAAAAGGATTCCGGAGTCCAATAAATTTCTGAAAAATTACCCTATGCCCGGTTTTCCATTTTACACCATAAAATATTATTTCCATAATATTTTAATATTAATTAACAAAAATTAAAAATCATTTAATTATCAAAAGCCTAGGTTTTAATCCCAGAAAAATCCAAAAATATTGTAAAAAATTGTGAAAAAACCAAATTAATAATTACTGAAAATCAGGGGGCTTACAATCTTGAGTCTGAACCATTGGTGAGGACTTGCAAGATCACGACCGGGGGTGGCATTATCCTGGTCAGTGATGTTTGCAAGAACCAGAGAGTTTATTTGGGAGGTTGGGAGTTGAGCATATGTTTACTCGTAATGCCACTTCCGAGTTACGATATAGTACTCAGGATGGATTGGTTGAGTAGACATCACATTAGTATTGATTATCGTGGAGGTAGAGTTTTATTTCAGTCATCAGGAGAGACGGAGTTCGAGTTCATCCGAGGAGCAGAGCAAAGCGAAGGCAATTTCTGTAGAGCTTTAGTAGAAGAGCAGGAGCCGCCACATCCGTTGATTACAGAGTTCATGTATGTATTTTCAGAAGAATTGTCGGGGTTGCCATCGAAAAAAGATATGGAATTCTCTATAGATTTGGTGCCAGGCGCAGAGCCGATATCTCAGCACATCTATAGAGTAAACAACAGTGAACTAGCAGAGTTGAAGAAGAAGAAGGTGGATGAGTTGCAAGACAAGGGCTTTATCCGTTCCAGTTCATCACCATGGGGTGCTCTGGTACTTTTTGTACCAAAGAAGGATGTGTCGGTATGTATGTGTATCGACGACAGAGCATTTAACAACCTCACTATCAAGAATAAATACCCGTTACCGTGGATTAATGACTTATTTGACAAGTTGAGCAGAGCGAAGGTATTATCAAAGATAGACTTGAGGTCAGGGTACCACCAGGTGAAAGTAAAGAGGGAAGACATCCCAAAGATAACTTTTAGGAGTCGTTATGGGCAGTTCGAGTTCTTGGTGATGCCGTTTGGGTTGACCAATGCCTCGACAATATTCATGAACCTGGTGAACAAGGGTTTCATCAGTACCTGGACCAGTTTGTTGTAGTCTTCATTGATGATATTCTGATATATTCGAAGACCCCAGAGGAGCATGAGCAGCACTTGAGGATAGTTCTGGAGACCCTCATGAAGGAGAAGATGTTTAGCAAGTTATCAAAGTGTGAATTCTTTCTTGATAAGGTTGAATTCCTCGGGTATGTTATTACAGGAGATAGAATCTCGGTAGATCAGAAGAAGATTTTAGTAGTTGAATCGTGGTCTACCCCGAGTTCAGTAGCAGAGATCAGAAGTTTCCTTGGATTGGCTGGCTACTATCGGAGGTTTGTTCAGGACTTTTCCAGACTTGCAGAGCCGATGACTAGACTAACCAAGAAGGACGTGGAATTCATTTGGACTGAGAATTTTCAGTCAACATTTGAGGAGCTAAAGAGAAAGTTGACTACAGCTCCAATCTTGACATTGCCATCAGGAGTAGAAGAATTTTCTATTTATAGTGATGCATCGGAAAAGGGTTTGGTTGTGTGTTACAGCAGTACGGGATGGTGATTGCCTATGCTTCCAGGCAATTACTTCCGCATGAGAAGAATAACCCTACCCATGACTTGGAGTTGGCGGCAGTTATCTTTGCTCTCAAATTATGGAAATACTACTTGTATGGAGAGAGAATAGAGATCTTCACATACCATAAGAGCTTGAAGTATGTGTTTACACAAAAAGAGCTCAACATGAGGCAGCGACGATGGTTGGAGCTGATAAAAGACTTTGACATTTCCTTGCAATACCATCCAGGGAAGGCCAACGGAGTCACGAATGCTTTGAGCAAGTATCCTGTGGCTATGTGCTTGACTAGAGACAGATATTTATTGGCCGATCTTGACATTTTGGGCATTGAGGTACTAGTTCCTAGAATCACGGTACAGATATGGGGACTTTAGGTACAGCCAGAGCTGATGGACTGGGTCAGAGCCAAAAATTATGAGGATGAGTCTCTGAGGAGCATCAGAGCACAGGTCCAGATCGAGTTGGCAGAGAACTTCATCGTCGTAGATCATGGATCATTACGGCATGGTACCAGATTATGTGTACTGAGAGGAGCATTATGAGAGGAGATTCTACAGGAGGCGCATCGTTCTTATTACTCTATGCATCAGGTGCCAACAAGATATATAGAAATATGAGAGAGCATGTATGGTGGTATGGCATAAAGTGGGAGGTAGCTAGCTTCGTGTCCAGACGCTTAGTTTGCCAGCAGGTAAAGGTGGAGAGACAGAGGCCAGGTAGATTATTTTAGCCTTTACCCATTCTGGAGTGAAAATAGGAGCATGTGACTATGGATTTTGTATCGGGACTTCCGCGTTCTCTAAGAGGTAAAGATGCAATTTTTGTCATCGTGGACAGGCTGACCAAATCAGCCCACTTTCTACCATTCAAAGTAGGTACATCTACGTAGAAGCTAGCAGAGATGTATATGTACCAGATTGTCAGATTGCCTGGTGTTCCAATGAGCATAGTCTCGGATCAGGATAGTCGCTTCACGTCCCACTTCTGGAGGAGTTTACAGGCTAGCTTGAGCACTCAGCTCAAATTCAGTACCGCTTATCACCCTCAGACTGACGGACAGTCGGAGAGGACTATTCAGACTCTCGAGGATATGCTACGCACCTGTGTTTTGGATCTTGGGAGGATTACCTTTACTTGGTAGAGTTTTCATACAACAACAGCTACCAAGCCAGCATTGAGATGTCACCATTCGAGGCATTCTATGGACGGAGATGCTGCACTCCGTTATCCTGGGATAATATTGGTGACAGAGCTTTATTGGGACCAGAGATGGTATTGGATACAGCCGAGAAGGTAAAGCTTTTCAGAGATAGACTTTGAGTAGCAAGGACAGGTAGCGGCATTGGGCCGATAGCCACCGGAGACCTTTGGAGTTTGAGGTATAAATTTTCATTTTGTATTGCTTGTGTTTGATTGTTTATTTCGTTATAGTGCTAAGGTTGTGTTTCGTACTAGGTTGACGGTTTGGTTTTCTTGAGGATATCTCTGACACGTGGCACGATTCGATTCGGTGGAGGCAAAAAGCTTAGTCCATGATTCATCGGACCTTTCAGTATCCTTGAGAGGGTAGATGCAGTTGCATACAAACTAGACTTACCACCTGCATTAGAGGGAGTGTATAATATATTTCACGTATTGCAGCTGAGATGGTACGTGGCAGATCCCAGTCATGTATTGGATTACTCGGAGATAGAGGTGGGCCCTACTCTTAGCTATCTAGAGCAGCCAGTAGAAATTTTGGATCAAAGAGAGAAGGTGCTGAGGAACCAGACGATTCCTTTGGTGCACGTTGCGTGGAGGCATCACTCGCTAGGAGAGAGTACCTGGGAGCGAGAGGCCGAGATGGGCGAGCGATATCCATATTTGTTCGAGCCATGAGGTATAATTCTTTCTTGTATTGTATTGTTTGCTTTTGTTAGTTAGTTTTTTTCTTAATTTTGAGGAAGAAATTTTTCTAAGGTGAGTAAGATTGTCACCCTCACATTTTTATTCAAGGGTAGTATGGTAATAGACATGGATATTTTAATTTTAGGATTGATTTTATTTGAATATTGTGCATGCATGATTAATTAATTGATGTATTATTTATTGATTGTTAGTTATAGATTTATTTTAGACTTGTGTAGTGGATCTAACCAATTTAATTAGATGGATGAACCAATATTTCATATGAGTTTAGATTGAGCCCATGAATTAGGCCCATGGATTAGGAGGTTGTATTAATTAGTAAAACCATTAGACTAGAACCTTCCCTCCCTAATTAATTTCTTCATGAGAGGCCCCAAGGGGTAATTAGGATATTTCACATAGCTTAGGGAAGGGGCTAGGGCTGGCCATAGAGGGAGAAGAGAGAGTGCCTTATTTTATTTTATTTTTAATTCCATTAGATCTAGTTTTTCCCTCTTCTAATTTCCTTCATTCCCTTATCATTCCTCCACCAATTTTCTCACAAATTCCTTCCCTATTCTTCATTGGGGTCTTCTACATTAAGGATCTACAAGAAGGAAGCAAGGAGCAACAAGGAGGAGGCTAAGATCTACAAGTAGAGGAGCTACTTTCCATTTGGGGACTTTTCATTAGGAATCCATCTTCTAATAGGTATATTTCAGTTTTCCCTCTTCTAGTAGACTCTAAATATGAGATTTAACTAAGAGAAATTAACCCACATGCCTAGGCTACTTATAGGAATTGATTTTAGGTTCATCGGAGACCTACGGTGGAAGTTATGTGCATTTTGGTGTCAATTTTATGGAAATTCCAAGATTGACACATGTGGTGTTTATTATTTGGTCTAATAGATCAAATTGACATATGATTGATTATTTGTGACTAGTGTCGTGTCAACAATTGGATACGTGTAGGTTGTATCTCATCAATTTGACAAAACAGGTTAATTTTGGGAGTTTTCCTCCGACACGAGGACTTGTGTATATCACATTGCAACACGGACACATAGTTGTTCTAATTACTATATATATTGCTCAAATTTAGTATATTGGAATTTCTTATGTCCCCCAGGATCCGTTGGGTTGTGTGGTGGAGCCGTATCACAAGCGTATCATAGAGTTAGTGTGATACGGGTACGGTGCACTCCACGTGTTTGGTGTTTGCTCTTAATTCTATATATACATGTGTATTTATATATCTATATGATATTTATGTAATATATATATATATATATATATATATATATATATATATATATAGTTAAGTGTATATGTGTGTGTCTATATGTGTGTATATAATAGTGTATATGTGTGTGTGTGTGTGTGTGTGTGTGTGTGTGTGTGGGTGTGTGTGTGTGTGTATGTGTGTGTGTTTGTGTTTATATGTATATATGCATATGTGTGTTTGTGTTTATAGAGAGTGTATATATATATACATATATAGATTGATATGTTTAAGAGATTTTATATGCATCTATACATATATATAGGGATTTATATACTTATAGATGTATGTATATATATGTGTGGATAGATACATATATAGCAGTTTATGTATAAGTGTTTGTGTTTATTAGTGTGTGTGAGGGGTCTCAGGCAACAACATTGTGTATCAGTTTCAGCACAGTAACTGTTGTGCACTAAATGCATAGCAACATAGGAAGTTCATTATGCATAGGAGGGTCTGCAACCATGTAGTATCCCCACTAAAACAGACAAGGATACCACTGCAGTAGCAGTTCAACTAGCAGGTAGACAGCAAGGTTGGCCAGGCAGTTCAGCAAGTCGGGCACCTGCAGCTGTACAGTATATAACAAGTTAACTCAGCACTGGCAGTGTGCATTTGTATACTGAGCATTAATTCTGCAACAGGGAGTCTTCACTACAGTCTCGAGCAAAGCTAGTGCATTCAACAGGGATGATGCACAGCAGAGGCATTGAGCTACTTGCAGTTGGTTTCAACCAACTGCACAGTTCAGCAGCTCGTGCACTGAGATGTGCAGTGGCAACAAGGAGCTCGGGTCACTGAAGGTAACAGTTAAAATCCACAAAGAGCACATATCAGACAGGCTCTGTTCAAGTATCAGTAAATATCTTGAAACTGTACAGTACACACAAGGAGGCATACAGTTCACTGTTCAGCAGAGGAAGAGCAAGGTATCAGCAACCTTAAGGCAGTGACCATCAGGCAGGAATCAGTGCACAGCACCGTATTGTGCTGTATCAGTGAAGTTCAGTTTTAGATTTTGTTGTAGACATGTGTATGTTTTAAGGTAACAGTTTAGTATCAGTGTCAGTAAAGGTTTAGTTTCAGATATAGTTAGTTTAGTGAGGTATTTGGTTTAATGGGTAGATAGCTAATGGGTAGTTTAGTATTCAGGTATTTGGGTTATGGTTAGTAGATTAGTTGTTACTTACATTGGTTAGAATGTTAGTGAATAATTAGTTATATATGTATCTATGTGTATAAGATATTGATTAAGTTAGATTAGTATATATAATTATTAGTCTAGATAGTTAATAGTAGATTAATAGCTATGCTTAGTATATAGTTTAACTACATGCTTTATGTATATATGTAGGGTAGTATTGTATGCTAGTAAGTACATATGGTAATAGTTAGCATATAATAGTTAAGTAGTTAGTTATGTATCCTATTGGTATTATATGTTAGTAGTTGAGATACATTATATAGTTAGTACTTGAGGTATTGATATATTATGGTATTAGTATATTACATATGTTATAGTTAGTTTATGGTTTATATTTATGTATTAGCTATATGTAGAGGTTTTGGATTTGTCACGACCCGCATCCAGTGTAAGGGTACTAGTCGGAAACAACGCCCAGCCTACGCCGCAGAATTGGCGGTAGAACGCTGTCTAGATAGTCTATCTAACAATATAATAAACCACAATAATGATAGAATACTCAATCACAGAACTAAGATAGAAATAAGCACGAATCAGATAAAGAATAGAATAGTCACAATACAACTCATGAGTCTAAAATAATACATTAATGAGTCTGAAGAACAACAAAATAAGCTGGAGACAAATCCAGTACAAAGAATACTATGAAGCTTCAGCTCCAGGGTCAACTGTCTTAGTTGGGATAAGTCCCTCTTGAGCTAGGGTCTCAGAATCTAAACCCACAACATCCTGGGGTCCATAAAAGGTAGGGTACCACTCCTCAGTATCATTTGAAAAAATATATCCAGTCAGAAAAGGAGCAGAGTATATCTCTAACAGCAGTTCTAATTAATGATAAGAACTATGTAGCAGTAAATAGCTGTGGATAAACAAGATGCACAATAGATATAAGAGATATATGTACGATAAGGAAATACTGGAAATAAATACAATAATGAACAATATGCCAATGAAACAATAATACTAATGACTAAGTGTGTGAGTACTAGCTTAACATGTGATCGGCTTGGGCAAGATGCAATACGGCCTGGCTAATCATAAGTGCGGTTTATGATCAATACTATTTATTTACCAGTACTTTATTCAATAGGGATTTGATCACATATCTATACTAATACTCCCCACCCCCGACTGGTACGGTATGCTATGGCACTAGATTCCCCAAGAAGATAGCTAGTCTCCCCAAGAATTGGTGTCTGTACATGTACAAGAAAACCAATAAAACAATACTTGTACCATATACACCATATACCAAGGAATAACATCTCATGACGAGATCCAGATATACCAATCCGTGTAACCATAGTGTCAATAGAACATGGATATCTACACTAGATACAGTGAACATAGAGGATATCATAAATGAGAAACTATCAGAGAATGTACTCGCCTGAAGTCCAATGAATAGTCTCACAGATGTCTGACTCGGTGCCTCGAAAACCTAGATATGGAATACAACATCAATACAAGGTCCCGAAAAGAGAACAAGTTAAACTAGTCAACTTCTATGTCAAAAGTCAACTAAGGTCAACTCTAAAGTCAACTAATGTCAACTATGGTCAACTATGGTCAAACCAAGGTCAACTATCTATTTCTAGGTTGCACAAGTCTAGCACCAAAATCTTGGGTCAAGATATTAAATCTAAGTCATAGGAACCATAATCTAAAATATTAGGATACCGTATCTTCGGATACGTGAATCCAAGGTAAACCTCACAATACATATATATTAATAATAAGGTATATTAATATAGAATATTAAATTTACAACAATTAGGAACCATGGTTTTGAACCAACTTGGTACCCACACAAAATAATGCTCAAGATACATAGATATAGTATTTACCCTTATACATAATATAATATATATATAAACCAATATATTACACAATTAAAATTATAACAATACTAGTATTATATCTCACAATAAATACATATATATATATATATATATACATATATATAAATATAATATACAAAATATAAACTAAAACTGCCTAACTGTCACTGAAAAACTGTGTGGAAAATACTGATTTTCAATAAATAGCCCCTTTAGTGACAGTTCCCACTGTCACTGCAAACGCCGTCGCCAAAACCGCTGTATAAACGCACTACTGTCACTTATTGGTGATAGTTCGACTATCACAGAATGACCGTCGCTGCTGCTGTCGTAATATTCCCGCCCGCTGCATTAATGACAGAACTGTCATTAAATGTCCTACTAATGCTACAGCGGCTGTTGCTTTAATGACAGTATCTGTCATTAAATATCGCTGTCACCGAAGCTAAATAATATATATAAATATATATATTAATATATAAATCAATATATATATATATAAAACAAATAAATAAATATATACTTCTATATATACATAATAAATAATAATACATATTCCATGTACTAATGTACATATTTTACATGGCTAGAAGCACACATAAAAATATATTCATTAATATACAAATAATTACATAATAATTATATTAATATAATTACATATTTAAGCACATAAATATATTTTATAAAACATTTATATATAATTTATTTTATTAACATAAGTTGTAACATATATAAATGCATGTAAAGAAAGCTACATATATATTTATACATTATATTAGTACACATAAAAATACATAGATCTATGCTACAATAAATATCATAATAAATACACTAAAATAAATATATAACATCTACATATATTTACTAATTATAATTCAAGAATTAAAGCATAAATAATTAGATCTATTCATAAATACACACAATTGGAGAGTATCACACCGTATCCCACTAGATCTAGGATACGCATGCGACACGAGTCCAACACACAACCAATTGCACCCCGAAGGACATAAACAAGTTACAAATATTATTTATGAACAAATCAAAGTGTCAAAAGTAGATCTATGTGTCCGTGTCAAAATACGACATGTACAAAGTCCCGTGTCGGAGGAAAAATCCCCAAAACGACACGTATCACCAATTTGTTGGGATACGACCTACACGTACCCAATAGTGGACACGACACTAGCCCCAAACACATAAGCACATCCCCAATTGATCTATAGGATCAATTGACACATACAACAAAATGTAAATTTGGAATTCCATCAAAATTGACACAAAAAGCACCATAACTTTCTCCATGGGTCTCCTATGAACACAAAACCAAATCCTATGGGTAGTACATACATATAGGTTGATTTTATAAGATTAAATATCAGATTTAGAAGTTATTTTAATGGAAAAAACTGAATTATACCTATTGGGAGATAGATTTCCAATGAAACCTCTAATTGAGATGAACTTGCTTCCAAATTGTAGATCCTTGCTCCTCTTTATAGATCCTTGCTTCCTCCTTTTAGATCCTTGCTTCTCAACTTTTTAATGGTGAATTGGGAAGAATTTGGAATGAATTTGGTAGGAAATTGGAATGGGAATGAAAGGAATTTGGGAGTGGGGAATTCTAGATCTAGAATTGGAAATGAGAATGAGAGGAGAGAGAAATTTCCCCCCCTCTAATATAGGCCGGCCTTACCCCTTCCGCAAGCAATTATAAAATGTTCAATGTACCCCTTGGGGCCTCTCATGAAGAAATAATTAAGAAAGGAAGCTTCTAGTCTAATGACTTAATTAATTTAATCCATCTCCTTAACAATGGGCTTTCTAAATGGGCCAAGTCTAACTAATTAATTCATGTTGGTCCATGGGTCCAAACTAAACTAGTTGGGTCAACTAATATAAGTCCAAAATAATTAAATAACATCTAACAACAATTAAATAATACAACAAATAATTATTTACAATGCACAATATTTAATTAAATAGAAAAAGACTAAAATACCCTTTCCTAGAAATTGTGGTAGTGACAAGTCTACCCTCCTTAAAAAATTTCGTCCTCAAAATTTAAAGATAAAAAATACCCCCAAAAATAACAGATCAGAACTACAGAATCACAACTAACTATGAAAGAACATAATAATGAACAAAACATAACTAGAAAATAACATACCTCAAGGTAGAAATAAATATGGATAACGCTCTCACATTTCATCCTCTCTCTCCCAGGTAGACTCCTCCGGAGAGTGATGCCTCCATGCGACGCACACCAAAGGAATAGTCTGGTTCCTCAGCACCTTCTCTCTCCGATCCAGAATCTCAACTGGCTGCTCTGGATAGCTAAGAGTAGGGCCCACCTCTATCTCCGAGTGATCCAATACATGGCTAGGATCGGCCACATATCGTCTCAACTGTGACACATGAAACACGTTGTGCACTCCCTCCAATGCAGGTGGCAAATCTAGTCTATAAGCAACTGCACCGACCCTCTCTAGAATAGTGAAAGGTCCGATGAATCGCGGACTAAGCTTTCCGCCTCCACCGAAGCGAATCGTGCCTCGTGTCGGAGAAATCCTCAGAAACACCAAACTACCCACTTAGAATAAAATACTATATTAAGAACTTAATCTATAACAAACAAGAACAAGCACAAACAAAATCTAAACTATACCTCAAACTCCAAAGGTCTTTGATGGCTATCGGCCCAATGCCGCTGTCTGTCCTGCGCCACTCGAAGTCTGTCTCTGATCAACTGAACCTTCTCCGCTACATCCACAACCATCTCTGGCCCAAGCAAAACTCTTTCTCCAATATCGTCCCAAGACAAAGGAGTACGACACCTCCGACCATATAGAGCTTCAAAAGGTGACATCTCCATACTGGCCTGGTAACTGTTGTTGTAAGCAAACTCTACCAAATGGAGATGGTCCTCCCAAGAACCCCCGAAATCTAGTACACAAGTGCGCAACATATCCTCGAGAGTCTGGATAGTCCTCTCTGACTGCCCATCTGTCTGGGGATGATATGCAGTACTGAACTTGAGCTGAGTGCCCAAACTCTCCTGCAAACTCCTCCAAAAATGAGAAGTGAAACGACTATCCCGATCTGAGACTATGCTGACGGGAACTCCATGTATCCTAACGATCTGCCTCACATACATCTCTGCCAGCTTCTCCGTAGACAAACCCACCTTGAAAGGCAAAAAGTGGGCCGACTTGGTCAATCTATCAACAATGACCCAAATCGCGTCTTTCTCTCCTGGAGATCGTGGTAGTCCGGACACAAAATCCATAGTAATGTGTTCCCACTTCCACTCTGGAATGGGTAATGGCTGAAGTAAACCTCCTGGCCTCTGCCTCTCGGCTTTCACCTGTTGGCACACTAAGCATCTGGATACAAACTGTGCCACTTCCCTCTTCATGCCATACCACCATACATTCTCTCACATATCTCGATACATCTTGTTAGCACCTGGATGTATGGAATACTGAGAGCGATGCGCTTCCTGCAATACCTCCTCTCGCAACTCCCCACTAGGCACACATAATCTAACTCCATGCCTCAAAGATCCATCTGCTGCAATAATGAAATCATCCTCCAATCCTGCTCTCACCTGAGCTCTGATACTCCTTAGAGATACATCATCATATTGTGCTGCCTTGATCCTATCCATCAAATCTGAGTGTATCTGTAATCCCCACATCTGCATAGCACACCCAGGAACAATCACCTCAATGCCCAAGCTCTCCAAATCCTCCAACAAATATTGATCTTGCGTCAAGAACATAGCTACCGGATACCTGCTCAAAGCATCGGCAACTACATTTGCTTTTCCAGGATGATATTGCAAAGAGATATCAAAATCCTTCATCAGTTCCAACCACCGACACTGCCTCATGTTCAACTCCTTCTGCGTGAAAACGTACTTCAAGCTTTTGTGGTCTGTGAAGATCTCCACACGCCCTCCGTACAAATAATGTTGCCACAACTTCAGGGCGAATATGACAGCTGCCAACTCCAAATCATGGGTAGGATAGTTCTTTTTATGAGGACACAATTGCCTGGATGCATAGGCAATCACTTTTCCATGCTGCTGAAGAACACAACCAAAATACTTCTCCGATTCATCACTATAAATAGTGAAACCTACGGACCCTGATGGCAACGTCAAAATAGGAGCAGACGTCAACCTCTTCTTCAACTCCTCAAAAGCAACCTGGCAATCCTCCGTCCAAACAAACTTCATATCCTTCCTTGTGAGTCTGGTCATCGGCTCGGCAATCTTCGAAAAATCTTGCACAAACTTCCTGTAATAGCCTGCCAATCCCAAGAAACTCCTGATCTCTACTACCGAACTCAGAGTTTTCCAAGATTCCACTGCTAAATCTTCTTCGGATCCACTGAAATACCATCACCAGTTACAACATGCCCCAAGAACTCCACCTTGTCCAAGAAAAACTCACACTTGGACAACTTTCCATACAACTTCTCCTTTCTCAGCACATCCAACACAATCCTCAAATGCTCCTCATGCTCCTCCGGTGTCCTCGAGTATATGAGTATGTCGTCGATGAACACCACCACAAACTTGTCAAGGTACTGGTGGAACACCTTGTTCATCAAGTTCATAAAGACCGTTGGTGCATTAGTCAAACCAAACGGCATCACCATAAACTCGTACTGACCATACCAAGTTCTAAAAGCAGTCTTCGGTATGTCCTTCGGCTTCACCTTCACCTGATGGTAGCCTGATCTCAAATCTATCTTAGAAAATACCTTGGCACCACTCAACTGATCAAACAGATCATCAATCCGTGGCAAAGGATACTTATTCTTGATAGTGAGATTATTCAAAGCCCTGTAATCAATGCACATGCGCACCTATCCATCCTTCTTCGGTACAAACAATACTGGGGCTCCCTATGGTGAAGAACTCGATCTGATAAACCCCTTATCCTGTAATTCGTCCACCTGCTTCTTCAACTCGACCATCTCGCTATTGTTTACTCTATAGACGTACTGTGAAATTAGGTCTGCACCTAGCACCAAGTCTATAGAAAATTCAACATCTTGATCTGGCGGCAATCCTGGCAATTCCTCAGGAAACACATCAAAGAACTCTGCTATCAACAGATGCGGCAACTCCTTGTCTTCCACCATAGCTCCACAAATAATGCCTTCGCCCTGCTTTGTAGCTCCTCTAGCAAACTCGAACTCTGGCTCTCCTGGCGGACCAAACAAAACTCTTCCTCCTCTACAGTCTATGCTAGCACAGTGCCTACTCAACCAATCCATCCCGAGTACAATATCGTAGCTCGGAAGTGGCATTACAAGTAGACACGCACTCAACTTGTCACTACCACATTTTCTAGGAAAGGGTATTTTGGTAATTTCCTATTTAAATAAATATTGTGCATGGTAAATAATTTTTGTTGTATTATTTAATTATTGTTGGATGTTATTTAATTATTTTGGACTTATTTTAGTGGACCCAACTAGTTTAGTTTGGACCCATGGACCAACATGAATTAATTAGTTAGACTTGGCCCATTTAGAAAGCCCATAGTTAAGGAGATGGATTAAATTAATTAAATGATTAGACTAGAAGCTTCCTTCCTTAATTATTTCTTCATGAGAGGCCCCAAGGGGTACATTGGATATTTTACAATTGCTTGGGGGAGGGGCTCTGGCCGGCCTATTAAAGAGGGGGGGGAATTTCTCTCTTCTCTCATCTCATTCCAAATCTAGATCTAGAATTCTCCCACTACCAAATTCCCTCCATTCCCAATCCAATTCCCTACCAAATTCATTCTAAATTCTTCCCAATTCACCATTAGAGAAGAAGAAAGCAAGGATCTAGAAGAAGGAAGCAAGGATCTACAAAGAGGAGCAAGGATCTACAATTTGGAAGCAAGTTCATCTCAATTGGAGGTTTCGTTGGGAATACATCTCCCAATAGGTATAATTCAGATTTTCCTATTTAAATAGCTTCTAAATCTGAGATTTAATCATGTAAAATCAACCTATATGTATGTAGTACCCATAGAACTTTGTTTTGTGTTCATAGGAGACCCATGGAGAAAGTTATGGTGCTTTTTGTGTCAATTTTGTTGGAATTCCGAATTTATATTTTTTTGTGTGTGTCAATTGATCCTATAGATCAATTGGACATGAGATTTGTGTGAGGCTAGTGTCGTGTCCATATTGGGATACTTGTGGTTCGTATCCCAACTATTTGGTGATACGTGTCATTTGGGGGTTTTCCTCCGACACGGGGCTTTGAACATGTCGTATTTTGACACGGACACATAGATCTACTTTTGACACTTTAATTTGTTCATAAATATTATTTGTGATCTGTTTGTGTCCTTCGGGGTGCATTTGGTTGTGTGTTGGACTCGTGTCGCATGCGTATCCTAGATCTAGTGGAATACGATAAGATACTCTCCAATTGTGTGTATTTTTGTATAGATCTAATTAATTGTGGTTCAATTCTTCATTTATAATTAGTATATATATATGAATATTAAATATTTATTTTGTGTATTTATTATAGTAATTATTGTAGCATAGATCTATATTTTGGGTGTGCTAATATAATGTACAATATAATATGTAGCTTTCTTGCATGTAATTTTATATGTACTTATGTTAATAGTATAAATTATACATAAATATTTTATAAAATATATTTATGTGTTTAATTGTGTAATTATATTATTTATAATTATTATTTAATTATTTGTATATTAATGTATATATTTTAGGTGTGCTTCTAGCCATGTAAAATATGAACATTAATATGTGCATGTGTTGTAACTATTGGTGTTTAATTATAAGTTTATATGTGCATATATATATATAAGTATATAATTATTTATTTATATATATGTATCGTGATTATTATTGTATATATATATATGTATATATATGTGTTTTGTGAGGTATAATATTTGTAATAATATATTATTTTATTTGTATAAATATTGGTTGTTTATATATTATATTAGAGTATGTATTATTTGTATTATTAGTATACTTTGTGTGAGTATCTTTTGGGATCTAATTTTGATTTCTAAATTATTGTAGTTTATCTCTATATTATTTTATAGATGTCTTGTGAGGTTGACTTTGGGTTTGACCATGTTTGGCTTTAGTGGACTTTAGAGTTGACCATAGTTGACTTTTGACTTAGAATTGACTTATTGACCTAGAAATTGCCTAGTTTGACTTGTTCTCTTTCCGGGACCTTGTATTAATGTGGTATTCCATATCTAGGTCTTCGAGGCACCGAGTCAGACATTTGTGAGACTGTTCATTGGACTTCAGGCGAGTACATTCTCTGATAGTTTCTCATTTATGATATCCTCTATGTTCGTTGTATCTAGTGTAGATATACATGTTCTCTTGACACTATGGTTACACGGATTGGTATATCCGGATCTCGTCATGAGATGTTATTCCTTGGTATATGGTGTATATGGTGTAAGTATTGTTTCATTGGTTATCTTGTACATGTACAGACACCGATTCTCGGGGAGACTAGCTATCTTCTTGGGGAATCTAGTGCCATAACGTACCGTGGTTGGATCTATTATACCAGTCGGGGTGGGGAGTATTTTAGTGTAGATATGTGATCATACCCTCCTTGTGCATGTCTTATTCCTTGTGAGTGTTGATCATACACCGCACGTATAATCAGCCAGGCCATTATACTCTTGTGCAAGTTCCTAAGCCGATCACATGTTAAAGCTAGTACTCACACACTTAGTCATTAGTATTCTTGTTCTATCAGCATATTGTTCATTATTGTATTTCTTTCCAGTACTTCCTTATTGTCTATATATTTCTTGTATCTATTTATGCATCTTGTTTATCCACAGCTACTTACTGTTACATAGTTTTTATCATTATTTGAGAACTGCTGTTAGGGTTGTACTCTGCTCCTTTCCTGACTGGATATATTTTTCCAGATGACACTGAGGAGTACCCTACCTATTATGGACCCCAGGATATTGTGGGTTTAGATTCTGAGACCCTGGCTCAAGAGGGACTTATCCCAACTGAGACAGTTGACCCTGGAGTTGTAGCTTTATAGTTTTGTAGTATTCTTTTGTACTGGATTTGTCTCCAGCATATTTCTGTATTTTTCTTCAGACTCATTGATGTATTATTTTAGACTCATGAGTTGTATTGTGACTATTCTATTCTTATCTGATTCATGTTCATTCTATCTTAGTTCTGTGATTGAGTACACTATCTTTTGGTGGTTCATTATATTAGATAGACTTTCTAGACAGCGTTCTACCGCCGATTCTGCGGCGTAGGCTGGGCGTTGTTTCCGACTAGTACCCTTACACCGGGTGTGGGTCGTGACACATTTTTGGTGGTGGCCCATGCAGGTATAGCTTCACAAGTATGTGATGTCGTGGTAGTGCGACAACTTAGTTATACTACTGCGAGCCTGCAATAGGATATAGGATATAGGCTGAGATACTCAATCACATCTAGGAAAATCCTTTTGATTCAACTATTCTCCTTTGACGTTGATACTTGATCTCTTAAACTGTCCTTTCCTTGAATATCTTACATCTTGTGCCATATTGATTCTTTCTTTCGCTTTGTCTCAGGATGCCGCCTAAGACTAGATCACAGCAAGGGAGAGCAGTTTCTGAGAGGTCTGCGACATCCCGAGGGCCTGCACCAGTCACTTCTTCGGTGATTGGAGTGTCAGCTGCTTTCGGAGGTCCACCACCCACTCAGAGGACTGTGCCAGCTGTATCTGAGGGGCTTCCACCTCCACCTCCTGTGCCAGCAGAGGCGTTACAGATGTTTACTCTGTTTTGTGAGATGCTCGAGGCACAGAGGGCTCAGTCGGAGGCACATCAGAGGCAGACCGACGTTCTACGGCAGGGCATCGAGAGTGCTCATCAGCTTGCTCGTGCTGTAGTTAAGAGAGGAGTTCCGGTCCAGCAGCAGGTTGTTCCTCAGGTTGCTCAGCTTCGGCCAGGCAACATTCAGGACTTCAAGAAACTAGAGCCTAGGGTTTTCAAAGGGACGGAGGGCATCGTCTATGCTGATGATTGGCTCGAGGACATTGAGCGTCTTATGAGGGTGTCCCGTCTTTCTGAAGATCTGAAGGTTGAGGCGGTAGGACTTCAACTGTTCGACGTCGCTCGTACCTGGTTCAGGAATAAGTCGGTTCTAGTTGACGCAGGACAATCTTGGGAGGTATTCAGGGACCTTTTCAAGAAGAAGTTTTTTGCCCGGATAGACAGGCTTGACTTGGGGAGACAATTTGAGAGTCTCATTCAGGGAAGCATGTCTGTGGAGGAATATGCTGCAGAGTTCGGTAGGCTGAGCCGATTTGTAGAGTATCTGGTGAGGGAGCCGGAGGTTCGAGCTATTCATTTCCGAGAGGGTCTAAACTGGGAGGTGAAGATTCTCATTCCGTCTTTTTATGAGACATACTCGAAGATACTTGCGGAGGCACGCAAGGTTGAGCGGGATCTGGGTTTGAAGACCAAGAGAGACCGTGATTCTTTTCTGGGGGCCAACGGCAGTGCAGTATCTGCCAAACGTCCTCATTTCCAGTCCAGACCTTTCCAGCAGCCACAGCAGAACCAGACTCCAGCTAGAGCGCCTTTTCACCAGGCACCTCAGTAGCCGAGGCAGTTACAGCAAGCTCTATGCAACTTCTGCAAGAAGCCCGGCCACATCTGGGAAGTTTGCAGAAAGAGGCTAGGAGTTTGTTTGTATTGTGGTACTGAAGGGCATCAATTGAGGGAGTGTCCTCGTCGTGCAGTTCAGGGAGCAGCTCCAGCTCCGAGGGCACAGATGAGACCACCTGCAGCACAACCGAGGGGACCGCTTCCGACACAGCAGCAGCATTTTGTCCAGCATCAGCAGCAGGGAGGTGCTCGGCAGGGACGGGCGTTTGCTATGACAGTCGAAGAGGAGGAACCCACCGGAGATGTCATCGCAGGTTCTATTCTTCTTGATTCCATTCCAGCTTTAGCTTTGTTTGATAGTGGTGCTTCCCATAGTTTTGTATCTGTTTCTTTTGCTCTAAAGCATGGTTTGGTAGCTGAGTCTTTGCTTAGGACTTGCAAGATCATGACCGGGGGAGGCATTATCCTGGTTAATGATATTTACAAAGATCGAAGAGTTACTCTGGGAGGCCGGGAGTTGAGTGCGTGTCTACTTGTAATGCCACTTCCGAGCTACGACATTGTACTCGGGATGGATTGGTTGAGTAGGCACCGTGCTAGCATAGATTGTAGAGGAGGTAGAGTTTTGTTTGGTTCGCCAGGAGAGCCAGAGTTCGAGTTTGCTAGAGGAGCTGCAGAGCAGGGAGAAGGCATTATTTGTGGAGCTATGGTGGAAGACAAGGAGTTGCCGCATCCGTTGATAGCAGAATTCTTGGATGTATTTCCTGAGGAATTGCCAGGATTGCCGCCAGATCGAGATATTGAATTTTCTATAGACTTGGTGCCAGGTGCAGAACCAATTTCGCAGCATGTCTATAGAGTAAACAACAGCAAGCTGGTCGAGTTGAAGAAGCAGGTGGACGAATTGCAGGATAAGGGGTTTATCAGATCGAGTTCTTCACCATGGGGAGCCCCGGTATTGTTTGTACCGAAGAAGGATGGATCAGTGCGTATGTGCATTGATTACAGGGCTTTGAATAATCTCACTATCAAGAATAAGTATCCTTTGCTACGGATTGATGATCTGTTTGATCAGTTGAGTGGTGCGAAGGTATTTTCTAAGATAGATTTGAGATCAGGCTACCATCAGGTGAAGGTGAAGCCGGAGGACATACCGAAGACTGCTTTTAGAACTCGGTATGGTCAGTACGAGTTTATGGTGATGCCGTTTGGTTTGACTAATGCACCGGCGGTATTTATGAACTTGATGAACAAGGTGTTCCACCAGTACCTTGACAAGTTCGTGGTGGTGTTCATCGACGACATACTCATATACTCGAGGATACGGAGGAGCATGAGGAGCATTTGAGGATTGTGTTGGATGTGCTGAGGAAGGAGAAGCTGTATAGAAAGTTGTCCAAATGTGAGTTTTCTTGGACAAGATGGAATTCTTGGGGCATGTTGTGACTGGTGATGGTATTTCAGTGGATCCGAAGAAGATTTCAGCAGTGGAATCTTGGAAGACTCCGACTTCGGTAGCAGAGATCAGGAGTTTCTTGGGATTGGCAGGCTACTACAGAAAGTTTGTGCAAGATTTTTCGAGGGTTGCCGAGCCGATGACCAGACTCACAAGGAAGGATGTGGAGTTTGTTTGGACGGAAGATTGCCAGGCTGCTTTTGAGGAGTTGAAGAAGAGGTTGACGTCTGCTCCTATTTTGACATTGCCATCAGGGTCCGGAGGTTTCACTATTTATAGTGATGCATCGGGAAAGGGTTTAGGTTGTGTTCTTCAGCAGCATGGGAAAGTGATTGCCTATGCATCCAGGCAATTGTGTCCTCATGAAAAAAACTATCCTACCCATGATTTGGAGTTGGCAGTTGTCATATTCGCCCTGAAGTTGTGGAAATATTATTTGTACGGAGAGCGTGTGGAGATCTTCACAGACCACAAAAGCTTGAAGTACGTTTTCACGCAGAAGGAGTTGAACATGAGGCAGCGTCGGTGGTTGGAATTGATGAAGGATTTTGATATCTCTTTGCAATATCATCCTTGGAAAGCCAATATAGTTGCCGATGCTTTGAGCAGGTATCCGGTAGCTATGTTCTTGACGCAGGATCGATATCTGTTGGAGGACTTGGAGAGCTTGGGCATTGAGGTGATTGTTCCTGGGTGTGCTATGCAGATGTGGGGATTGCAGATACACTCAGATTTGATGGACAGGATCAAGGCAGCACAGTATGATGATGTATCTTTGAGGAGTATCAGAGCTCAGGTGAGAGCAGGATTGGAGGATGATTTCACTATTGCAGAGGATGGATCCTTGAGGCATGGAGTTAGATTGTGTGTGCCTAGTGGGGAGTTGCGCGAGGAGGTGTTGCAGGAAGCGCATCGCTCTCAGTATTCCATACATCCAGGTGCTAACAAGATGTATCGGGATATGCGAGAGAGTGTGTGGTGGTATGGCATGAAGAGGGAAGTGGCACAGTTTGTATCCAGATGCTTAGTGTGCCAGCAGGTGAAAGCCGAGAGGCAGAGGCCAGGAGGTTTACTTCAGCCATTACCCATTCCAGAGTGGAAGTGGGAACACATTACTATGGATTTTGTGTCCGGACTACCACGATCTCCAGGAGGGAAAGACGCGATTTGGGTCATTGTTGATAGATTGACCAAGTCGGCCCACTTTTTGCCTTTCAAGGTGGGTTTGTCTACGGAGAAGCTGGCAGAGATGTATGTGAGGCAGATCGTTAGGATACATGGAGTTCCCGTCAGCATAGTCTCAGATCGGGATAGTCGTTTCACTTCTCATTTCTGGAGGAGTTTGCAGGAGAGTTTGGGCACTCAGCTCAAGTTCAGTACTGCATATCATCCCCAGACAGATGGGCAGTCAGAGAGGACTATTCAGACTCTCGAGGATATGTTGCGCACTTGTGTACTAGATTTCGGAGGTTCTTGGGAGGACCATCTCCATTTGGTAGAGTTTGCTTACAACAACAGTTACCAGGCCAGTATAGAGATGTCACCTTTTGAAGCTCTATATGGTCGGAGGTGTCGTACTCCTTTGTCTTGGGACGATGTTGGAGAGAGAGTTTTGCTTGGGCCAGAGATGGTTGTGGATGCAGCAGAGAAGGTTCAGTTGATCAGAGACAGACTTCGAGTGGCACAGGACAGACAACGGCATTGGGCCGATAGCCATCGGAGACCCTTGGAGTTTGAGGTATAGTTTAGATTTTATTTTGTGTGCTTGTTCTTGGTTGTTTGTTATAGATAAGTTCTTAAGGTGGTGTTTTGTTCTAGGTGGGTGGTTTGTTCTAGGTGGGTGGTTTGGTGTTTCTGAGGATTTCTCCGACACGAGGCACGATTCACTTCGGTGGAGGCGGAAAGCTTAGTCCGCGATTCATTGGACCTTTCACTATTCTAGAGAGGGTCGGTGCAGTTGCTTATAGACTAGACTTGCCACCTGCATTGGAGGGAGTGCACAACATGTTTCATGTGTCGCAGTTGAGGCGATACGTGGCAGATCCTAGTCATGTATTGGATCACTCAGAGATAGAGGTGGGCCCTACTCTTAGCTATCCAGAGCAGCCAGTTGGAATTCTGGATCGGAGAGAGAAGGTGCTGAGGAACCAGACTATTCCTTTGGTGCGCGTCGCATGGAGGCATCACTCTCCGGGGGAGTCTACCTGGGAGAGAGAGGATGACATGCGAGAGCGTTATCCATATTTGTTTGTACCTTGAGGTATGTTATTTCTAGTTATGTTCTGTTCATTGTTATGTTCTGTTCATTAGTTAGTTGTGATTCTTTAGTTCTGTTCTGTGATTTTCTGGGGGTAGTTTTCGTCTTTGAATTTTGAGGACGAAATTATTTTAAGGAGGGTAGACTTGTCACTACCACATTTTCTAGGAAAGGGTATTTTGGTAATTTCCTATTTAAATAAATATTGTGCATGGTAAATAATTTTTGTTGTATTATTTAATTATTGTTGGATGTTATTTAATTATTTTGGACTTATTTTAGTGGACCCAACTAGTTTAGTTTGGACCATGGACCAACATGAATTAATTAGTTAGACTTGGCCCATTTAGAAAGCCCATAGTTAAGGAGATGGATTAAATTAATTAAATGATTAGACTAGAAGCTTCCTTCCTTAATTATTTCTTCATGAGAGGCCCCAAGGGGTACATTGGACATTTTACAATTGCTTGGGGGAGGGGCTATGGCCGGCCTATTAAAGAGGGGGGAAAATTTCTCTCTCCTCTCATCTCATTCCAAATCTAGATCTAGAATTCTCCCACTACCAAATTCCCTCCATTCCCAATCCAATTCCCTACCAAATTCATTCCAAATTCTTCCCAATTCACCATTAGAGAAGAAGAAAGCAAGGATCTAGAAGAAGGAAGCAAGGATCTACAAAGAGGAGCAAGGATCTACAATTTGGAAGCAAGTTCATCTCAATTGGAGGTTTCGTTGGGAAACCATCTCCCAATAGGTATAATTCAGATTTTCCCATTTAAATAGCTTCTAAATCTGAGATTTAATCATGTAAAATCAACCTATATGTATGTAGTACCCATAGGACTTTGTTTTGTGTTCATAGGAGACCCATGGAGAAAGTTATGGTGCTTTTTGTGTCAATTTTGTTGGAATTCCGAATTTATATTTTTTTGTGTGTGTCAATTGATCCTATAGATCAATTGGACATGAGATTTGTGTTTGAGGCTAGTGTCGTGTCCATATTGGGATACTTGTGGTTCGTATCCCAACTATTTGGTGATACGTGTCATTTGGGGGTTTTCCTCCGACACGGGGCTTTGAACATGTCGTATTTTGACACGGACACATAGATCTACTTTTGACGCTTTGATTTGTTCATAAATATTATTTGTGATCTGTTTGTGTCCTTCGGGGTGCATTTGGTTGTGTGTTGGACTCGTGTCGCATGCGTATCCTAGATCTAGTGGGATACGGTGAGATACTCTCCAATTGTGTGTATTTTTGTATAGATCTAATTAATTGTGGTTCAATTCTTCATTTATAATTAGTATATATATATGGATATTAAATATTTATTTTGTGTATTTATTATAGTAATTATTGTAGCATAGATCTATATTTTGGGTGTGCTAATATAATGTACAATATAATATGTAGCTTTCTTGCATGTAATTATATATGTACTTATGTTAATAGTATAAATTATACATAAATGTTTTATAAAATATATTTATGTATTTAATTGTGTAATTATATTATTTATAATTATTATGTAATTATTTTTATATTAATGTATATATTTTAGGTGTGCTTCTAGCCATGTAAAATATGAACATTAATATGTGCATGTGTTGTAACTATTGGTGTTTAATTATAAGTTTATATGTGCATATATATATATAAGTATATAATTATTTATTTATATATATGTATCGTGATTATTATTGTATATATATATATGTGTATATATATGTATTTTGTGAGGTATAATATTTGTAATAATATATTATTTTATTTGTATAAATATTGGTTGTTTATATATTATATTAGAGTATGTATTATTTGTATTATTAGTATACTTTGTGTGAGTATCTTTTGGGATCTAATTTTGATTCCTAAATTATTGTAGTTTATCTCTATATTATTTTATAGATGTCTTGTGAGGTTGTCTTTGGGTTTGACCATGTTTGACTTTAGTGGACTTTAGAGTTGACCATAGTTGACTTTTGACTTAGAATTGACTTATTGACCTAGAAATTGCCTAGTTTGACTTGTTCTCTTTCCGAAACCTTGTATTAATGTGGTATTCCATATCTAGGTCTTCGAGGCACCGAGTCAGACATTTGTGAGACTGTTCATTGGACTTCAGGCGAGTACATTCTCTGATAGTTTCTCATTTATGATATCCTCTATGTTCGTTGTATCTAGTGTAGATATACATGTTCTCTTGACACTATGGTTACACGGATTGGTATATCCGGATCTCGTCATGAGATGTTATTCCTTGGTATATGGTGTATATGGTGCAAGTATTGTTTCATTGGTTATCTTGTACATGTACAGACACCGATTCTCGGGGAGACTAGCTATCTTCTTGGGGAATCTAGTGCCATAACGTACCGTGGTTGGATCTATTATACCAGTCGGGGTGGGGAGTATTTTAGTGTAGATATGTGATCATACCCTCCTTGTGCATGTCTTGTTCCTTGTGAGTGTTGATCATACACCGCACGTATAATCAGCCAGGCCATTATACTCTTGTGCAAGTTCCTAAGCCGGTCACATGTTAAAGCTAGTACTCACACACTTAGTCATTAGTATTCTTGTTCTATCAGCATATTGTTCATTATTGTATTTCTTTCCAGTACTTCCTTATTGTCTATATATTTCTTGTATCTATTTATGCATCTTGTTTATCCACAGCTACTTACTGTTACATAGTTTTTATCATTATTTGAGAACTGCTGTTAGGGTTGTACTCTGCTCCTTTCCTGACTGGATATATTTTTCCAGATGACACTGAGGAGTACCTACCTATTATGGACCCCAGGATGTTGTGGGTTTAGATTCTGAGACCCTGGCTCAAGAGGGACTTATCCCAACTGAGACAGTTGACCCTGGAGTTGTAGCTTTATAGTTTTGTAGTATTCTTTTGTACTGGATTTGTCTCCAGCATATTTCTGTATTTTTCTTCAGATTCATTGATGTATTATTTTAGACTCATGAGTTGTATTGTGACTATTCTATTCTTATCTGATTCATGTTCATTCTATCTTAGTTTTGTGATTGAGTACACTATCTTTTGGTGGTTCATTATATTAGATAGACTTTCTAGACAGCGTTCTACCGCCGATTCTGTGGCGTAGGCTGGACGTTGTTTTCGACTAGTACCCTTACACCGGGTGCGGGTCGTGACACAACTTTCGGCCTCCCAAAGTAACTCTCCGATCCTTGCAAATATCATTAACCAGGATAATGCCTCCCTCGGTCATGATCTTGCAAGTCCTAAGCAAAGATTCAGCTACCAAACCATGCTTAGAGCAAAAGAAACAGATACAAAACTATGGGAAGCATCACTATCAAACAAAGCTAAAGCTGGAATGGAATCAAGAAGAATAGAACCTGCGATGACATCTCTGGTAGGTTCATCCACTTCGACGGTCATAGCAAACGCTCTTCCCTGCCGAGCACCTCCCTGCTGTTGATACTGGACAAAACGCTGCTGCTGTGTCGGAAGCGGTCCCCTCGGCTCTGCTGCAGGTGGTCTCATCTGTGCCCTCGGAGCTGGAGCTGCTCCCTGAACTGCACGATGAGGACACTCCCTCGATTGAAGCCCTTCAGTACCATAATACAAACAAACTCCTAGCCTCCTCCTGCAAACTTTTCAGATGTGGCCGGGCTTCTTGCAGAAGTTGAATGGAGCTTGCTGTAACTGTCTTTGCTGCTGAGGTGCCTGATGAAAAGGTGCTCTAGCTGCAGTCTAGTTCTGCTGTGGCTGCTGGAAAGGTCTGGACTGGAAATGAGGACGTTTGGCAGATACTACACTGCCGTTGGCCCCCAGAAAAAATCATGGTCTCTCTTGGGCTTCGATCCCAAATCCCACTCAACCTTGCGTGCCTCCGCAAGTATCTCCGAGTATGTCTCATAAAAAGACGGAATAAGGATCAATATGGCACAAGATGTAAGACATTCAAGGAAAGAACATATTAAGAGATCAAGTATCAATATCAAAGGAGAAAAGTTGAATCAAAAGAATTTTCCTAGATGTGATTGAGTATCTCAGCCTATTTCCTATATCCTATCGCAGGCTCGCAGTAGTACAACTAAATTGTCGCACTACCACGACATCACATACTTTGTGAAGCTAGACCTGCATGGGCCACCACCAAAAATGTGTCACGATCCGCACCCGGTGTAAGGGTACTAGTCGGAAACAACGTCCAGACTACGCTGCAGAATCGGCGGTAGAACGCTGTCTAGATAGTCTATCTAACAATATAATGAACCACCAATAATGATAGTATACTCAATCATAGAACTAAGATAGAAATGAGCACGAATCAGATAAAGAATAGAATAGTCACAATACAACTCATGAGTCTAAAATAATACATCAATGAGTCTGAAGAACAACAAAATAAGCTGGAGACAAATCCAGTACAAAGAATACTACGAAGCTACAACTCCAGGGTCAACTGTCTTAGTTGGGATAAGTCCCTCTTGAGCCAGGGTCTCAGAATCTAAACCCACAACATCCTGGGGTCCATAAAAGGTAGGGTACCACTCCTCAGTATCATTTGGAAAAATATATCCAGTCAGGAAAGGAGCAGAGTACATCTCTAATAGCAGTTCTAATTAATGATAAAAACTATGTAGCAGTAAATAGCTGTGGATAAACAAGATGCATAATAGATATAAGAGATATATGTACGATAAGGAAATACTGGAAATAAATACAATAATGAATAATATGCCAATGAAACAATAATACTAATGACTAAGTGTGTGAGTACTAGCTTAATATATGATCGGCTTGGGCAAGATACAATACGGCCTGGCTAATCATAAGTGCGGTTTATGATCAACACTATTCATTTACCAGTACTTTATTCAATAGGGATTTGATCACATATCTATACTAATACTCCCCACCCCCGACTGGTATAATAGATCCAACCACGGTATGTTATGGCACGAGATTCCCCAAGAAGATAGCTAGTCTCCCCGAGAATCGGTGTCTGTACATGTACAAGATAACCAATGAAACAATACTTGCACCATATACACCATATACCAAGGAATAACATCTCATGATGAGATCCGGATATACCAATCCGTGCAACCATAGTGTCAAGAGAACATGGATATCTACACTAGATACAGTGAACATAGAGAATTTTATAAATGAGAAACTATCAGAGAATGTACTCGCCGGAAGTCCAATGAATAGTCTCAAAGATGTCTGACTCGGTGCCTCGAAGACCTAGATATGGAACACAACATCAATACAAGGTCCCGAAAAGAGAACAAGTTAAACTAGTCAACTTCTATGTCAAAAGTCAACCAAGTCAAAAGTCAACTATGGTCAACTCTAAAGTCAACTAAAGTCAACTATGGTCAACCCAAGGTCAACTATCTATTTCTAGGTTGCACAAGTCTAGCACCAAAATCTTGGGTCAAGATATTAAATCTAAGTCATAGGAACCACAATCTAAAATATTAGGTTACCGTATCTTCAGATACGTGAATCCAAGGTAAACCTCACAATACATATTTATTAATAATCAGGTATAATAATATAGAATATTAAATTTACAATAATTAGGAACTATGGTTTTGAACCAACTTGGTACCCACACAAAGTAATGCTCAAGATACTTAGATATAGTATTTACCCTTATACATAATATAATATATATAAACCAATATATTATACAATTAAAATTATAACAATACTAGTATTATATCTCATAATAAATACATATATATATATATATATATATATATATACATATATATAAATATAATATATAAAATGTAAACTAAAACTGCCTAACTGTCACTGAAAAACTGTGTGGAAAACACTGATTTTCAATAAACAGCCCCTTTAGTGACAGTTCCCACTGTCACTGCAAACGTCGTCGCCAAAACCGCTGTATAAATGCACTACTGTCACTTATTGGTGACAGTTCGACTGTCAAAGAATGACCGTCGCTGCTGCTGTCGTAATATTCCCGTCTGCTGCATTAATGACAGAACTGTCATTAAATGCCCTAATAATGCTACAGCGGCTGCTGCTTTAATGACAGTATCTGTCATTAAATGCTGTTGTCGCCGAAGCTAAATAAAATATATAAATATATATATTAATATATAAATCAATATATATATAAAATAAATAAATAAATATATACTTCTATATATAAATAATAAATAATAATAGCTACAATACACATTCCATGTACTAATGTACATATTTTACATGGCTAGAAGCACACATAAAAATATATTCATTAATATACAAATAATTACATAATAATTATAATTAATATAATTACATATTTAAGCACATAAATATATTTTATAAAATATTTATATATAATTTATTTTATTAACATAAGTTGTAACATATATAAATGCATGTAAAGAAAGCTACATATATATTTATACATTATATTAGTACACATAAAAATACATAGATCTATGCTACAATAAATATCATAATAAATACACTAAAATAAATATATAACATCTACATATATTTACTAATTATAATTCAAGAATTAAAGCATAAATAATTAGATCTATTCATAAATATACACAATTGGAGAGTATCACACCGTATCCCACTAGATCTAGGATATGCATGCGACACGAGTCCAACACACAACCAATTGTACCCCGAAGGACACAACCAAGTTACAAATATTATTTATGAACAAATCAAAGTGTCAAAAGTAGATCTATGTGTCCGTGTCAAAATAAGACATGTACAAAGTCCCGTGTCGGAGGAAAAATCTCCAAAATGATACGTATCACCAATTTGTTGGGATACGACCTACACGTACCCAATAGTGGACACGACACTAGCCCCAAACACATAAGCACATGCCCAATTGATCTATAGGATTAATTGACACACACAACAAAATATAAATTCGGAATTCCATCAAAATTGACACAAAAAGTACCATAACTTTCTCCATGGGCCTCCTATGAACACAAAATCAAGTTCTATGGGTAGTACATACATATAGGTTGATTTTACATGATTAAATCTCAGATTTAGAAGCTATTTTAATGGGAAAAACTGAATTATACCTATTGGAAGATGGATTCCCAATGAAACCTCCAATTGAGATGAACTTGCTTCCAAATTGTAGATCCTCGCTCCTCTTTGTAGATCCTTGCTTCCTCCTTCTAGATCCTTGCTTCTCAACTTTCTAATGGTGAATTGGGAAGAATTTGGAATAAATTTGGTAGGAAATTGGAATGGTAATGAAAGGAATTTGGGAGTGGGGAATTCTAGATCTAGATTTGGAAATGAGAATGAGAGGAGAGAGAAATCCCCCCCCCTCTAATATAGGCCGGCCTTACCCCTTCCCCAAGCAATTATAAAATGTCCAATGTACCCCTTGGGGCCTCTCATAAAGAAATAATTAAGGAAGGAAGCTTCTAGTCTAATGACTTAATTAATTTAATTCATCTCCTTAACAATGGACTTTCTAAATGGGCCAAGTCTAACTAATTAATTCATGTTGGTCCATGGATCCAAACTAAACTAGTTGGGTCCACTAATATAAGTCCAAAATAATTAAATAACATCTAACAATAATTAAATAATACAACAAATAATTATTTACAATGCACAATATTTAATTCAATAGGAAAAGACTAAAATACCCTTTCCTAGAAATTGTGGTAGTGACAGGATTACCTTGGGATACCAAGGTAATACCAAGGTATTGGGTCGATACCCAAGGTATTAGTCTTGGGTATCGAGATAGGTGTGATACACATTGGTGCAAGGCCAAGGTATCATATTTTATTGTTTTGTTATAGTATTATAATTATTGACTTGAATATATAACTAAAGTACTATTTTTATATATGGAAACTTGCGTATCTTAGGATACGGTTTTTTGAGTGTCTTTTAGTTTCTTAGTTTAGTTAGTATAGCTTAGTTTCATGGTGCTTTGACTTAGTGTCGTAGTGTTAGACTCTTGCAATCTAGATTTAATTGGTTTGACCTAGAAATGGCTTATTGACCTAGAATTAAATCAACTTAACTGATTTTCATTCTTGAACCTTGTATTGATGTAACATACCATATATAGGTCTGTGTGAACCCAGCTTAGGCATCGAGAGACACACCTTGCTCAGGACATCAGGCGAGTATATTTCTTTGATAGTTTTTAGTTCATAATAGTATATATATATATATATATATATATATATATATATATATATATGTATGTATGTATGTATGTATGTATGTATGTTCTAGAATTGTATACTTGACTCTGACACAGTGATTTCACGGACTTCTATTACATGAATCCCATCAGGAGATGTTATCCCCTACCGTGTTCAGCAGGTACTCGTGTATATGTATTTCATCGTATATATTGGGTATTGTCTAGGTCATAATACTAGCTTATCAATCTCATATGAATATACAACTCCATAAGAAGACACAGATATCACTATATAATATGAAATACTCAATCACAGAAACTAGAGCATGATAAGATATCGAAGAAAATAAATAAAATACAATACAAGTCTAAACAACAAAAATAGTCTAACCTGCAATCAATAACATCCAAATCTCCAAGTATGCTGGAAAAAAGTCCTCTAAGTTATTTTTTGGAAAAATATTTTCAGTCAGGATGGAACGAAGTACAAGCACTAACAGCAGTTCCATGTATATTGACAAAAACTATAATATAGTGTAAAGAAATACAAGATGGATATAATACTGGAAATAAGAATATTGGTGAGTATGAAGTATTGGAAATAGAAATACTGGAGCATATGTTATCATCAATGGTACACTAGCAATGAACAGAAATACAAGTGCATGCTAGAACAATGAACTAGAATATAAATGAATACTAGAACAATAACCAGACTATAAGGAAATGCTAGATCAACAAACTAGAAATATATGAATAGACTATCTAACTAAGTGTGAGAAATATCAGCATATCATGTGATCGGCTTGGGACTGATCATGCTTGTTACATATGATTAGCTATAATTCATGTAAGGTCAGGCTAACCATCTGGATAGCTATGATACGAGCAATAGTCAGGGTAATTACATGTAACAGGTTATAAGGCATGTAATGGTCAGGTTGTACCTACGTGAGATATAGGTGAGCTATGATTCATATAAAGTTGGGTATGATCACATAATCTACTAATATTTCTCTGTCTCCAGCTAGCACCATGGATTCCAATCAAGACTCCTCGTGACTGGTCTCGATGATGCCAATTCGTGTATACATAGTGTCAGAATCATGTACGCTATACAACTAGAATCATAGAGATGATCAATATAATAAAAACTGTCAGAGAATGTACTCGCCTGTGGTCCTGCTGCTGGCAATACCAATATCCTGTTTCCAAAGTCTTGTCTGAATAATCCAACAGTCCTATAGACATATCATATAATATAATATAGCATCAATCAATACACTAACACACAATTAACATAAATACACTTAACTCAGGGGCTACTCTAGGTATGACACTAGTCAACTAGCAGGGTCAAATATGTGGTGCCGCGTTCCCCCAATTCGGGGAGCGCGGCTAAGAAATACAAGACGATATCATTCGATCGGGATAGATTGAATCAAGAACTCATCCTCGTTATAGATTTGCTTCTTCGGAATTGATTCCCATATTCAGTGGACCGTATCCCGAGGATGGGCTTAGCGGCAGAGTCAGGAGGGACCTCTCCGCTGCATCTTTATTGCCTCAGTTTTCGCTGTCACTTGTTGCTTTCGTGCCTTGAGTAGGTTTTCAAATTTGCTTGCATTTTTTTGAACAGTTTTGATGGATTTTATTATTTTCGTTCGTTGAACTATACTTTAATTCCGAGATTAAAAAGAGTGGAAGAGGTATTGATCAAGCTGTTCGTGGTAATGCCGGTGAATGAGCAGTAGACGACGTGCGAGCGGAGTCCTGAAGCACCGCTTTCCTTCTCCCTTCCAACCAACTAAGTGAGTGGATTATATTCGATTCAGTTGGCCTTCTTCTAAGCCTCACACCTAAAAATCTTACATTCTTGTTTGCCCCGATCTGACGATACCAAGTAATAACTAAAAGGTATCAAGATAAAATGGAAATAGACTTGGATTATTATGCTTGTCATTCAACTTGGGAACGATTCCTTATACCGCCTGCTAGTTCGTTTAGAATGTTCATAATATGCTTCAATTTTAGTTAGAATGCAAACTTCTTCTATAAATTGTGCTATGCATATAGAACACTCTTTGCTATGCAATATATTGATCCGAAAGACTATGCAAAACTGTTTATGCTATGGAATTTGTATCGTGCTAAGTATTTCCTTAGAAATTCAAATGAATGCCATTTGATCACGGATAACTTGTGCACAAGGTTTTGTGGTTTCGCAGACGGTCGCCGGGGTACTGGGACCGATCCGATCCGGACGAAAAATATGCAATAGTTCGTATGATTAGAGGAAGAAAATGGCATGTGGCAGGGCTCGCCACCTGCGTCGCATATCGTTTTTCTATCCCGTGACTATAACTCGTCCCTTTGTGGTATTATGCCAGTGATCATATCGTATATTTAAACCTATTGCAAACTAACTTGTGTCTTCGTGGCAGGGAAGGCATGGTAAGTATTGTGCAGGTGGTTCAGACGGACAGGTAAAAGCCACCGAATAGTGTCAAGTTTATTTTAGTAGTTTATATATATACTGCTGCTTATAAAATGAACTAAGGCAAGATATAAAGACCACAAATAATATGCATGCTTCATTAAAATAACGTGTTGATTGGTATAGTTGGGTTAGCTCGCCTTCACCAATATATTTTGATGTACTGCCCCTCGTTGAAACAGGTTTACCGCACTAAGGAGTTCTGAGCGAGAAGCTGAAGTCGTCTTTCCGATCCAGTCCAGCTGTCGGCGTATTCAGATCGTGCCACCCTTGAAGCATTTTGACAAGAGCTAGCAACCCAAAAGCAATGCAGCTCAAAGAGAAAGCCGTCATCCCTCCAGGAGGTCTTTATATTTTGAAGTTTAGTAAAGGGATGTAATGTACAAGACTGCTATCTCATTTTGTGTCAACACTTTTATAAGCCCGTGCGGCAATTAGCTGACTCATTCAAGAGTTTGTATTGATGTTTATTATCAATAAAGAGAACCTTTCCATGTTTCAAATCTGTGTTTCAATTTATCTGCGTAGTCTGAATATGTGCTCATTATGTAAAACACTTTAGCCTCGTGCGGTGCGCAACCTAGGCACGCACGGCGGTTACGCCCGGGGGACGACTATCGATTCCACGGAATCAGGGCGTGACATGTTGGTATCAGAGCACAGCTTCAAGTTCCTTTGACCCTCGCACTAGAAAAGTTCCTTTAACGATCAAATTCCTGTACGAACTTTTAAACTCATTAGGCCAAAATAAGATACGTTTATACAATGAGTCCATAATACATTATGATCTGATGTAATTTACCTTTTTTGAAGGAATTGCACCAGCGCAATCCTCAGCGCTAGCATCGAGCAAGACGCAAGCCCAAGGAAGTAGTTCGAGTATTTTGGGAAGTTCACGGAACCAGCGAGCCATGTCTCGCGTCGATCCTATTCAGCAAATGATGCTGATGTTAGAAGCCAACCAATAAAGGGAAGAGGCTCGCTATGAACGGGCCGAGAAGCGAGCGAAGGAGCGGCAACTCAAGTTTCAAGACAATATAGAAGCTCGATTCTCAGTCCAACAGAAGTAGGTAGATACCCTGCAACAGATTATTCAAACTTTGGCCTCCAAACATTTAGCGGCAATAGCGGTGACTCCGGTGGAGCAGCCCGTGCTTGAAGTCGAGACACCTCAAACTCCAAGGAAGAGGGATGTGACTACCTTCGACTTTGGCGACTTCAAGAAAGTCTGCAACACTCCATTCAACGGGACTGAGGACCCAATCGTGGCTCTAGATTGGTTGGCCGAACTTGAAGACCATTTCTCCCTGCTTGAGGTCCCCGAAGAGAAGCGCATCGCATGCGCTCAAATACAGCTCTGTCTTAACGCGCACGATTGGTGGGACGTGCATCGACGATCTCTTCAAGTTAACCATAGAGAGAAAGCGATCTCGTGGGCGACTTTTCTGCCACGTTTGAAGAGGAGTTCATACCCCCTCCTGTGCGTCGTCAGAAGGAGAATGAGTTTGTACAACTACGGCAAGGCAGCATGACAGTTAAGCAATACTCCGCCGAATTCAACCGACTCTCCAAATTCGCTAGCGCCTATTTACCTGGTGCAGCAAGTCGAGCTAGAAGGTTCGAAGGAGGTCTGTGCCTTGCCATCCATGCACATATAGTCATTCCGCAATACCAGACAATGCAGGAAGTCTTGAATCATGCTCTATCACTTGAACCACAGTATCCTTATGTTGTTGCCGGCGTTGTGCATACATCCAGTCATAAATGCCATAGCAACGAGAAAGGAAACAACATTGCAAAGCGTCAAAACGACGGTGATCATGAGAAAGGGGACCAAGAAAAAGGGTTATATTTCTATTGTATGAAATAGGGGCACACCGTAAATGACTGCTACCTCAGAAAGCGTCTATGCTTCAACTGTGGCGGACAAGGCCACATAGCTCGGGATTGTATGCACCCCTCTAAGCCTCCACCTAAACATAATATTTCCTAGCGGTAGGTTCTATTCCTAAGTTTCATGGACGAAACTTCTAATTAGTTGGGTAGGATGTGGTGTCCCGTTCCCCTATTCGGGGAGCGCGGCTAAGAAATACAAGACGGTATTGTTCGATCGGGATAGATTGAATCAAGAACTCATCCTAGTTATGGATTTGCTTCTTCGGAACCAATTCCCATATTCAGTGGACCGTGTCCCGAGGATGGGCTTAGCGGCAGAGTCAGGAGGGACCTCTCCGCTGTATCTTTGTTGCCTCAGTTTTCGCTGTCGCTTGTTGCTTTCGTGCCTTGAGTTGGTTTTCGAATTTGCTTGCGTTTTCTTGAATAATTTTGATGGATTTCATTATTTTCGTTCGTTGAACTGCACTTCAATTCCGAGATTGGAAAGAGTAAAAGAGGTATTGATCAAGTTGTTAATGGCAATGTAGGTGAACGAGCAGTAGACGACGCGCGAACGGAGTCCTGAAGCACCGCTTTCCTTCTCCCTTCCAACCAACTAAGTGAGTGGATTATATTCGATTCAGTTGGCCCTTCTTCCAAGCCTCATACCTAAAAATCTTGCATTCTTGTTTGCCCCGATCTGACGATACCAAGTAATAACTAAAAGGTGTCAAGATAAAATGGAAATAGACTTGGATTATTATGCTTGTCATTCAACTTGCGAACGATTCCTTATACCGCCTGCTAGTTCGTTTTGAATGTTCATAATATGCTTCAATTTTAGTTAGAATGCAAACTTCTTCTATAAATTGTACTATGCATATAGAACACTCTTTGCTATATGATATATTGATCAGAAAGACTATGCAAAACTGTTTATGCTATGGAACTTGTATCGTGCTAAGTATTTCTTTAGAAATTCAAATGAATGCCGTTTGATCACGGACAACTTGTGCACAGGTTTTGTGGTTTCGCGGACGGTCGCCGGGGCACTGGGACCGATCCGATCCGGACAGAACATATGGAATAGTCAGTATGATTAGAAGAAGAAAATGTCATATGGCGGGGCTCGCCACCTGCGTCGCATATCATTTTTCTATCCCGTGACTATAACTCGTCCCTTCGTGGCATTATGCCAGTGATCCATATCGTATATTTAAACCTGTTGCAAACTAACTTGTGTCTTCGTGGCAGGGAAGGCATGATATGTATTGTGCAGGTGGTTCAGACGGACAGGTAAAAGCCACCGTACAGTGTCAAGTTTATTTCAGTAGTTTATATATATACTGCTGCTTGTAAAATGAACTAAGGCAAGATAGAAAGACCACAAATAATATGCATGCTTCATTAAAAAAAAGTGTTGATTGGTATAGTTGGGTTAGCTCGCCTTCACCAGTACATTTTGATATACTGACCCTCGTTGAAACAGGTTAACCGCACTAAGGAGTTCCGAGTTCCGAGTTGAAGTCGCCTTCCCAATCCAGTCCAGCTGTCGGCGTGTTCAGATCGCGCTACCCTTGCAGCATTTTGAAGCAAGAGCTAGCAACCCAAAAGCAATGCAGCTCAGAGAGAAAGTCGTCATCCCTCCAGGAGGTCTTTACATTTTGAAGTTTAGTAAAGGGATGTAATGTATAGGACTGCTATCTTATTTTGTGTCAACACTTTTGTAAGCCCGTGCGGCAATTAGCTGACTCATTCAAGAGTTTGTAATAGTTGTTCATCATCAATAAAGAGAATATTTCCATGTTTTAAATATGTATTTCAATTTATCTGCATACTCGGAATATGTGCTCATTATGCAAAATTACTTTAGCCTCGTGCGGTGCGCAACCTAGGCACGCACGGTGGTCATGCCCGGGGGACGACTATCGATTCCACGGAGTCAAGGTGTAACAAAATGTGCGTCTAACTGCACGGGTGTCACGTCTTCAATTGTTATACAAAATCAGACAGTCGACTCACTAACACATCTAGCCAGTACGTCAGTGTACATAAGGCAGTCAACTCACAATATTCAGGGTCACACAGTCAAATGTAATACGGGATATCCATGAATTACCCTTATGGTCATACGCAACAACATATATATATATATATATTACAGTCATACCTACTACTAGCAATTAATTACTTATATATATATATCCATATATTCACACATATATATATATATATATATATTAATATTATATGCATACGCACACACACACACACACATTCGAGCACACTAGTCATTTGGTTCACCGACACAGGGTCTTATGATCAACCAACTAAACCTGTCATGAAGCAATACTAATACCTAATACTATTCACACATGCACACAAATAAAATCACAAAGGAAGAGGGGACAGGTATGAACCTTGGCGGGCACGCACGGGGTTGACAATGATTACGATGACGACGATGTTGATGATGACGATGATGGTGACGACGATGATGTTGATGTTGATGATGATGATGATGATGGTGATGATGATGGTGATGATGATGATAAAGGTGATGATTGGTGATGATGATGAAGGTGGTACTGTGCTCAGGCGGGGTCGACAGGCTCGGCGGGATGTGGCCGGTAGTTCAGTCGTCGAGGGAGGGCTGTCACGGCTGGGAGGAGAACGGGGAGGAGACGGCGGTTCAATTGGGTTCAGGCGAGGTCGGGTGGAGGAGAAGTCAACGAGGGTGGCGTTGTCTGGCCGGGGCTTGTCGGGTGAATGGGGACGGCCTGGTGGCTTGCTGCCGGCGAGGAAGTCGACGAGGGAGGCCGGTGGTCGGCTGACAGGGCGAAGATGGCCGGAGAAGAGGCCGAAGGTAGGAGATTTAGGGTTAGGGTTTGGTTTGAAAGGAAGAAGGTGGAGGTGATAAAAAAATAATGGTGTAAACTCCCTCACCCAAAATAGGTATTTGTGTATATTTTATATTATTATATTTATTATAGATATTGAATTTATTTAAAGTATTCTCTTATTTAATTAGAAAATAATTTTTTTTAGTATATTTACTTATATAAATATTCATTTAGAATTATTTTAGGTTATTTTAGATTTTTGGAGATTTTTCTAGAATTTTTGGTAATTAAAACTTAGAAAACATAAATTTCTAGGACTTCTATGATTTACTATACGACCATACTTGCATGTCGTTCCTACCAAATATTTATTTTAGTTCAAAATATTTAATTATATTTTTTGTAATTTATTTAGAATTTTAAGAAATTTATTTAGATTTTTTAAATTATTTAGGATTTATTTGGATATATATAGTCTTAATATTAGATAGTTGCTAATTTAGTGTTAATAGATATTAATAAGATTTTATAAATTATTTGTATTATCTTTAATTATATTTAAGATTATAAATTATTGAGATAAATTCAAACTCTATTTTAAATTAATTCAAATCCTGAACCTACTAGGAAATCAACTTCATGCATATCCTATCCTTATTTAAATTCATCATAATCCTATCCAAATTAACCAATCCTAGTTGTATTTAATTAAGTAGTGTCCACCATTATAAATATCTCATCCTTCATATTTTTTTTCCCAAATTCCTCTCTTTTTCGTCCAAAATCAGTCAAAATTTGTCATAAATTCAGTCTCATTTTCTACTAGTTATGACGAATTAAAAAGACGATATCTGCTAGCTCCGGACTCCAAACTTGCTCCAATTTTTTTTGTTAGAACGATAATGAGGTTAGATTTCTGATTATATAAATTGTTTTTCTAAATTATGAGTATTAAATTCTGTAAAATTCGTAGAGCACATCATATCCAAAAATAGACGTATTTCGATGTTTTTGCGATTCCGGGAGAACCAGGAATCAGAATCATGAACCGTTTAAAGTTTCGGAAAGCTAATTTCGAGATCATCGACATATATTTTTTCTAGAATTTATTTCTAAGTATTTATATACTGTTAATTCTATAGAACTTCTAGGTTAGAATTTAACCATCGGTGCACAATACAAAATTTGTATGTGCCATAATTCCCAAACGAATTTAAATTCGGATGAGCCATAAATTCCAGCATGTTTTTGACGCTGAAATCTACAGGAAATCATGCATGAAAATTGAGTTTGTGTCGGTTGACTTTTTGGTCAACAGATCGCCTCGATTTGCATGCCATGAGTCTCGAGTTGATAAAATTCAGTTTCTTTGGACAAAATTTAGGAATTAATATAAAAATCAGTATAATAATATTAAAATAGGATTTTTAGAGTAATTATTCCAGAATTAAATAAATTAAAATAAATTATCTTTTGACGTGATAAATTTGTAATACATAGGCTATTGGGACTGTGACTTGGACTCTGATTCATACGAGCAGCAGGACCCCAGGCAAGATATCTTGCCAAATTGCTTACAGTATTTTGCATGCTTAGTATATTTCTGTATATTTATTGCATTTCTGTTTATTCTTGCATATGTAGTTTTCTTTCAGTCATTACTATGTATTAGATATGTTGACACACACATGGCACTTAGTATCATAGAGGACAATCATTAGGCGTATGGGCTTTTAACCACTCTGGTAACACCGTAGTCACTAGCACGCACTATGGTGGGTCATGTCCGATGGTCGCTACCCCCGAGGTATGTCGATTGATGGAGTCCGAGGGTCGCTACCCCAGAGGTATGTCGGCTGATGATGTCCACTGACGAGCGTGAGGTTGTAAGGATTAGATCGAGTAGCCTATCCTTGCCCATACGTCGAAAAGTTGTCCTCATTTGCATTCATATAGATGGTCTTGTACAGCGTACTTATTTATTTTCAAATAATATGCATGTTTACTGTATTCAAGTTGGCTCGTATTTTCTGTATCTTGTTACGTCCCTCTGAGGACCTGGTCCGCTGCCAGGTGTATCTATTCTTGAGTATTTGCAGGAGCACAGATTGGATGGCTATATATGTTTCGTGGATGTCCTCTCTTCGAGCCGTGATTGCTAGATGGTGTTCTTATATGGTGTTGTTGTGTTGTAATTATTTTAATATTTGCTCTTACTTTCGAGTTGGTAGTGGATTTGTTTCCATCCAACTATCATCCTTAGATATTTATGTTGACATCTAGTTATATAGATGCTGGTTATTATTTATATTGATTTTCTGTGGATGAGATTTAGATTGTACCCTATGACTTGTGATATATGTTTATACCACTTGTGGATTGATTTTCATATTACAGCGTACGTGTGGATTTTGGTTTCCATATATTGGAGTTTTCATATCCATATGGCTGGCATGCTTACGTGTTCCTAGTCCTACGCATTTTGGGACTGGGGCGTGACATGTTTTTGTGGTGGCCCATGCAGGTCGAGAGCATATTGTCTCGGTTACGTTACTGTACCGAACAAGTCTGCACCTAGGACTAGAGTATAGGATCTCATCCACAATTGACTGTGATTCATCTCCTCCTATCAGTTCTATTTTGAACAATTGTATCCTGCTTGATTCATGTGCTTTCCTAATAGTTCCTTGAGTATAGTCTTCTGCTAGAATATAGGAACCCCTGTTATTAGGATGATAATTAGAGTAGCACACCTATTAAGAATACAACGAGAATATAGACACACTACTAAGTTTAGAATATCTAGTGAACCTAGAATTCCTTATCTTTAGATTGTTATACCATTACCCCTTGATGTATTAAGAAGACTTGAGAGTAGTATAGACACTACTAGAGTTAGTTAGAAGTTTTACCATAATGTTTGACACCTAGTATCACATACTCTTTTGACCTATTAATTGAAGTATAACCGAATGATATTTATCGCATGCTAGCAAAAGACGACAGTGTTTATTCAGACCATAGAATTTAGAGGTCCTTGCCCTATTTGGTCGACTAGCGACTTAGATAAGGAGGTTGTATGATAACTGTAGAGATTGTAGAGTCTTTTATTATTATTGCTTATGTTATTTTTGCTTTTGTGAACTTGAATTATTTTGTAACTTCTCACATCATAATCCAGCGTTATATTTTCTGTGCTACCTTGAATTATGCTGCTATTATAGCCTAGTTTTTGCAAGCTTAATCTTATATCGAGCTTGTTCATGACATATGTGTTATTGGGGCCTGATCAACCACACTAATACAAATTGTCTAATCAGAATCAGTGTATTATGGTCTAGCTAGCCATAATGCGCTTGATTCGCCCTTCGCAATAGTATTTTACGTGGATTGAGATGTATAGTGGACCAGTAGACAAATATACTTACCCTCTAGATACGACAAAGCATATCATATCAAGTACATAACTGCACCGATATGAGCATGCGAATAGGAAATTACCAAATTAAGATTTTAATCCACAACTGTCTTGACAATTCCTATTTGAATTTTTTATACGCTTTGATTCCCATACTTCCATTCTATTACCCCTCCTTGAACTCTTTTCCGTTGCTTTCCGTCTTCCCTTATTTCGGAAAGACAAAATCTCGTGCTTGGATATAAGTGATACACGGATAGTACAAGATATACCCCATAGGCCAATCACATTATTTGGTGACTATCTTTCATAATTGATTAAGGGCATATCATATATGATATAGTTGGTGTTAAAGTTTTGAGGATTGAATGACATGAGAAAATAAATTAAGGAATATTTTTCTTAAGTGTAAGAGCCTTATGTGATAGATGGGTAAATTCTAAGTTGGGTAGAAATTACATTATTAAACTTGAGGAGAATTCTTTTAGATTGTGATCAAGTAGGATTAGATTGAGAGATTAAGTCCTTTTAAATGTGGAGAATTTTAAAAGAAGGATTAAGATAATGAGGATTTAATGAATTTTAAAAATCTTGATATTGAGGACCCAATATTTATACTTTGAGCACATGATTTAAATTTTGAATATTGAAGGATGAATTATCGATTTAAATTTTTAGGATAAATATAGAATTTTAGACTTGAACAATTGGTTAATTAGATTTAAATTTTATAATTTGATGATTTGAATTAAAAGTTCAATTTTGATTGTTGGGTCACCTATTTGAAATATTGAGGATGTAAATTGAGTTTAAATATTTGAATAGTACAAAATTCTTAAGTTAAGAATAGAAATAAGATTTGATTAGAATTGTTTATTGTTCAAAGTCTAGAGGAGATTATGATAGTCGAAAATTATGATATAAATTTTGATGTGGGATGTCATATAGACTTGAGTTAGATTTGGATGTTGATTATTTAAAAATCGAGAAGAGATTACGACAGGTTGAATTTTGATTTAAACAGTGGTTATATTAATTTTGAAGTGATCGCAATAGATTCGAATAGATTTTGTTATTTAAATTTTTGGAAGAGATTGCGATTGATGTACCTTATGTACGAATGTGAAGGATTTAATAAATTATGTCTTATTTTAATTTCGAGGACGAAATCGTTTTAAGTTGGGTAGATTGTAAACTCCCTCACCCAAAATAGGTATTTGTGTATATTTTATATTATTATATTTATTATAGATGTTGAATTTATTTAAAGTATTCTCTTAGTTAATTAGAAAATAATTTTTTTTAGTATATTTACTTATATAAATATTCATTTAGAATTATTTTAGGTTATTTTAGATTTTTGGAGATTTTTCTAGAATTTTTGGTAATTAAAACTTAGAAAACATAAATTTCTAGGACTTCTATAATTTACTATACGACCATACTTGCATGTCGTTCCTACCAAATATTTATTTTAGTTCAAAATATTTAATTATATTTTTTGTAATTTATTTAGAATTTTAAGAAATTTATTTAGAATTTTAAGAAATTTATTTAGATTTTTTAAATTATTTAGGATTTATTTGGATATATATAGTCTTAATATTAGATAGATGCTAATTTAGTGTTAATAGATATTAATAAGATTTTATAAATTATTTGTATTATCTTTAATTATATTTAAGATTATAAATTATTGAGATAAATTCAAACTCTATTTTAAATTAATTCAAATCCTGAACCTACTAGGAAATCAACTTCATGCATATCCTATCCTTATTTAAATTCATCATAATCCTATCCAAATTAACCAATCCTAGTTGTATTTAATTAAGTAGTGTCCACCATTATAAATACCTCATCCTTCATATTTTTCTTCCCCAAATTCCTCTCTTTTTCGTCCAAAATCAGTCAAAATTCGTCATAAATTCAGTCTCATTTTCTACTAGTTATGACGAATTAAAAAGACGATATCTGCTAGCTCCGGACTCTAAATGCGCTTCAGTTTTTTTGTTAGAACGATAATGAGGTTAGGTTTCTGATTATACAAATTGTTTTTCTAAATTATGAGTATTAAATTCTGTAAAATTCGTAGAGCACAGCATATCCGAAAATAGACGTATTTTGATGTTTTTACGATTCCGGGAGAACCAGGAATCAGAATCATGAACCGTTTAAAGTTTCGGAAAGCTAATATCGAGATCATCGACATATATTTTTTCTAGAATTTATTTCTAAGTATTTTTATACTTTTAATTCTATAGAACTTCTAGGTTAGAATTTAACCATCGGTGCACAATACAAAATTTGTATGTACCATAATTCCCAAACGAATTTGAATTCGAACGAGCCATAAATTCTAGCATGTTTTTGACGCTGAAATCTATAGGAAATCATGCATGAAAATTGAGTTTGTGTCGGTTGACTTTTCGGTCAACAGATCGCCTCGATTTGCGTGCCATGAGTCTCGAGTTGATAAAATTCAGTTTCTTTGGACAAAATTTAGGAATTAATATAAAAATCAGAATAATAAGATTAAAATAGGATTTTTAGAGTAATTATTCCAGAATTAAATAAATTAAAATAAATTATCTTTTGACGTGATAAATTTGTAATACATAGGCTATTTGGACTGTGACTTGGACTCTGATTCATACCAGCAGCAGGACCCCAGGCAAGATACCTTGCCAAATTGCTTACAGTATTTTGCATGCTTAGTATATTTCTGTATATTTATTGCATTTCTGTTTATTCTTGCATGTGTAGTTTTCTTTCAGTCATTACTATGTATTAGATATGTTGACACACACATGGCACTTAGTATCATAGAGGATAATCATTAGGCGTATGGGCTTTTAACCACTCTGGTAATACCGTAGTCACTAGCACGCACTATTGTGGGTCATGTCCGATGGTCGCTACCCCCGAGGTATGTCGATTGATGGAGTCCGAGGGTCGCTACCCCAGAGGTATGTCGGCTGATGATGTCCCCTGACGAGCGTGATATTGTGAGGATTAGATCGAGTAGCCTACCCTTGCCCATACGTCGAAAAGTTGTCCTCATTTGCATTCATATAGATGGTCTTGTACAGCGTACTTAATTATTTTCAAATAATATGCATGTTTACTGTATTCAAGTTGGCTCGTATTTTCTGTATCTTGTTACGTCCCTCTGAGGACCTGGTCCGCTGCCAGGTGTATCTATTCTTGAGTATTTGCAGGAGCACAGATTGGATGGCTATATATGTTTCGTGGATCTCCTCTCTTCGAGCCGTGATTGCTAGATGGTGTTCTTATATGGTGTTATTGTGTTGTAATTATTTTAATATTTGCTCTTACATTCGAGTTGGTAGTGGATTTGTTTCCATCCAACTATCATCCTTAGATATTTATGTTGACATCTAGTTATATAGATGCTGGTTATTATTTATATTGATTTTCTGTGGATGAGATTTAGATTGTACCCTATGACTTGTGACATATGTTTATACCACTTGTGGATTGATTTTCTATGACTTGTGACATAGTACCTATCATAGAACTATTGCTACAAGGTACTATGCTACGGGTTAAATCTAGATCGATGTCTACTGCTCACATGTCCAACCAAGAAACACTTACAAACTCATAAGCCACATTCAGTCAACACTGATACTCAAGACACAAACCTAATTGTAAGTCATCAATTATCACACTAACAAGGAACCCTAATAAAAAGAAGCTCAAGAAGGAACTGGACTGAGGAACTGAAGGTATCTCTATTTCTAGCAAAAAAAATGATGGAACAAGGTCCTATAATAACATAAGCGGATAAGTATTGAGATGATACTTTAAGAACCAATTTAAGATACAACCTGATAATCATATACGTCTGTCCGAAATTATGACACTCAGAATCCTCGCCACGCCAGTAAGCATAGCTGTGATAAACGATAGGTTCCATAACTAAGGTATGCAACTCTATAATCATGTCATCTAGAATCCTTGCCACGCCAACCGATATGGCTGCGAGAAACTCTAAATTTCATGACTAAAATATGTACATCCAAGGTCAGTTCCTACGTTTCCGCCACGACAGCAAATGTGGCTGCGATAAACTTTAGGCTCCATAACCAAAGTAGACGTTTCACCTTTCTCACTGTCCTCATCAACATATGTCACCAGATGATATTGTAATTTTAGTCCGTAAAATTTATCTCGATATGAAATCAAACTCAACAATGATACCAAGAATTAAATTTAACAATCGATCAACAAGAATCAAATTCAAAAGCAACTATTTCGGGATAATATAAACGAGAAAAGATTTGATGAAATACGGAAAATGAGGTCTTGTACAAAGACCCGCCCTTCTTTTATGTTTACAAACAAGATTGTACAAATTTGATCCTACACGAGGATGTCTAAGTACAATTTATTTAATCTGGGTAAATATTGCTATATGTGTCTGATCTGCAGTCGATCACTTTAGCCCTTGGACCACACGATGTTGAAGAAGTGCCGTGGAAGACAGGTAGTCGCTTCGAGGGTTGCTAAAGAGGGTGGATGCCCGATGCCAAAGTCATCGATCCCTTCTCTTTGCCTGAGCTCTGGATTCTCCTCTCTTTCTCTCTCTCTCTCTCTCTCGACCGTTGGATCTGGTACTGGATCTCTTGATCAGTTTTCAGACCTAACTTCTTTGACCCTCCAATTTGTCGACCATGTTCCTCATTGATAGAGGTATCTATTTATAGAGTTTTAGTGACAGTGACCACTCAATCGGTATAAAAACCGAACAGTGGAAAGTACAGCACCCTTTTACACAACGGTTAAAATAACCAATGCCTGCGTATAGATGATCCTTTGAATGAGCGTGTGACGCGGGTCCAACTAAGGGACAAAATGCGTATAATCGCTACGAAGATCATGACGTAGAAGCCACGTAGGTAGGTATCCATCGTGTAGAAGAGGTTGGCATAGAAGCCAATGTCTGTCACCATGGCATAGAAGCCAAATAGTTATCAAACCGGCATAGAATCCGAATAGGCGTAGAAGTCGAGTGGTCATAAAGGTCGAGTAGGCGTAGAAGTCGAGTGGTCATAAAGGCCGAGTAGGCATAGAAGCCGAGCAGGCACCGAAGCTGAATAGGCGTAGAAGCCGCTGCGTAACGTGCCAGAGTGATGATGTGGACGTTTTAGCCGGAATTACGGCTCTTGGAGATAATCAGATCTCTTACATTAAATACAGAGATCTGCCCCCATCCTGTGCATTAAATGCAGATGCTTGTCTTTAAGATTTGCCATTATTCTGCGCATTAAATGCAGATACGCACCTTGAACCCTGTGGGAAGAGTAACCGCTGTCGTGGCAGTCTGTTCATCTTTTGCTGAGCGTAAGGAGATCATGTTTGCCTGTGTAAAACTATGCAGCGTATTCCCTTGTATGCGTAGGAGCAGCTCTCGCAAAGGGGATGTCACTAAACGACGGTTCGGTGACATTTAATCAAATCTCCTGCATTAAATATGGAGATCCGCCATCATCCTGCATATTAAATGCAGAGGCGTATTTTGAAGGTCTGCCACCCTTCTGTGCATCAAACACAGAGACGTGCCTCAGGCATCTGTCAGTATTCGGCACATTAATTGCAGAGACGTGCCTTGAGGGCCTGTCACCGCCCTGTGCATTAAATACAGAGACGCGCCTTGAGTCCCGTATGGAGTGTAGCTTTTGACATGGCAGGCAGTTTGTCTTCCATGGAGCGCAAGGAGCTCTCATCTACCTGTATAAAACTAGGCAGCGTATTCCTCTGTGTACGTAAAAGTGATTTACGCAAGGGAAATTGCAGTAAATGACAGCCTGCGTTGCAGTGCCCTGCCATCATTATAGCCGTCACCTGGGTAGTCGAGCAGTATCCCATTGTCAAAAGTCGAGACATCTGGTTTATTGCAGGATCTGACAGGTTCATTGCAGGGAATACGAAGCATCCCTCGTACACTTCAATGTTGCATTAAAAGAGGATAAGTTTTACACCATAAAGGCGATGAAGCACCCTGTTTACGCTAAAGCAGCCTGGACATACTGCCCTACGCGGATGGTCCTCGAGCCTATATTTTACGCTGTGCTTGGCGGAGAAGCTCTGATTGCACGTTGAAGGCTCTGAAGTCCTCTGTTTACGCTGCTTTGTATCAATATGCTGCGTAGAGCTATCCAGCGTATTTTTTATGCTTCTACAAGACCCCCTTCAAATTTTTTAAATTTCTCGTAATTTGAAACGCTTTGAATGAAGCATGACCCGCTCCTCATAACTCAAAACATTTCAGAATGGGGTTTTGAAACGGTCGAGGCTGTCTTTATGGTAGATTTATTGGGGATCGGTGCTCTCTCTTGCCTATAAAAAGGCTGAGGAGTTCTCCTGTTCTTCCCACGCTTTATTCATCATTCAGAGATGATGGCTGGAGTTCATCGGGTCGACTTGAGGAAGAAGGAGATCATGCTCTTCCAGCATGTAAGGAGCCAAAAAAGATGGCGTCTTTGAGCAAATATCCTCTGCAACGATGGATCATGGAAGGATATCATAGCCTCCTTTGCTCGGGATAATCAGCAACTTTGTATGGTGGTTCTTCGAGAGAGAAGAAGAATCGTATTTCACCACGCTGCTTGCAAGTGGCACCTTCTCCCGTTACCTCCGGGGATGAGAGCAGCAACTAGCTCTATCCCGGCTTGAGTGGCGGTGGTCTATAAGTAAGCAGATTTATCCTGCTTTCCTTCTGTTGGAGGATGGGTCTATGCCCATTTTTGTATCCTCCCGCCACTGATCATCTTCTTGTTCATCGACTGTGGATGTCGACGAACCTCTTGGAAGAAGAGGAAGATCTCCACCAATGCGAGAACCTGTCAGAACAGATTCTGGGCGCGATCTTCAGCCGACGATGGGGAAGTCCTTTTTAGACGGGATTTCCCTCACATGTAATCATGAAAATGAAGAAAAAACCCTTGTAGATTGGATTTCCCTCATATGTAATCATGACTTTAATCTTAATAAAATCATCTTTCTTCTTCATATGACCATGTTGCCATACTTTGCTGTGAAGTCTGAATATGTGTAGCTTCGACACGTCTGATTCTTTACGCCGACTCTGTTTAGAAAGAGTGCTAGGTCCTGTCCTGTCTTTTACGCATAACTAGGGATGCGTAGAAAGCCGCTTTAGCATTCGAGTGTTCGAACTGTCCTGCTGTTTTAGGAGTGAGGAACCGCGTAGAATTCTGAACTGTTACTTCTGATAAACAGAATTTCTTTGTTCAGACATCATCTTTATGAATGATTTCTCGAAAATCCCTTCGGGACAGGGCGAGAAATGGCTGTGAAACTGATTTGCCATCTTGGTAGACGAAATATTCAGACTGGAGTCTGGATGAACTTTGAATTGACCCATGAAGAAGAGTAATTTTTTAATGTTTGAACTCTGTATGCTTCGGGTACTTGGGATATCTTAAGGTCAAGAAGGAGTATCTTCTGTGTGAACTCCTGTAATTGATCGCCTTAAGGATCGTTCAGATGTACGCGTACTCTAGCCTGCATATATTTCAGATGTACGGGAAGTCATGGAGCATGAAATCATAAGTTGGCAGCCTCTGAGCATAAACTAAACACCATCGAGCGTGAAATCATAGACTTGTAGTTCCTGAGCGTGAAGTCGTAGGTTTGTAGCCTCTCGAGCATAAAAGCTACCGAGCATAAAGGCATCCGGGAGTAAAATCTGACTTGTAGCTGTCGAACGTAAAGTCGTAGATTCGTAGCTGTCGAGCGTAGAAAGCTCCTTAGCATAGAACTGTAGATTTGCTGCTTCTGAAAAGAAAATTTTCTGAGCATGAAGTCGTGGATCCGTCGCCTCCGAGCGTAAACTAAGCGCCACCGAGCGTGCGATCATCGATTTGGTATCTGCTGAGCGTGAAGTCATAGGTTTGTAGCCTCTCGAGCATAAAAGCTACCGAGCACAAAGGCATCCGGATGTAAAACCATAGACTTATAGCTTGCGAGCATAAAACCGTAGATCTGTAGCTGTCGAGCGTAGAAAGCTCCTTAGCGTAGAAAGCATGAACCTGCTTTGCGCGAAAAACTTTTCGAATTCGCTGACTGTCTGCCTTCTCTGAATAAATAGGCTGACGTGGGACCCAATCATAATCGAATATTAATTAGGAGATTTGGTTCGGGGTCCGAGGAGTCCATCCGAACTCTATATATATCCCAAGTTTCTGAGGGGAAAAACTTTCCATCCGTCTTCTGCGAGAGAAAGCTTTCGACTGTTCGAGTTCTTCTTTGTTTCTTCTTCAAAGTTTCTAGTAATGGCTTCGAAACAAACTTCCTCCGCTAAGGAAAAGAAGGTTGATTCTTCTTCTCGTTCCTCCGCTCAAGCGAGAGCGTCTTTGGTTGGACAAGGCGAACTTCATTCTGAGTGGAGCATCTCGCCGATGAGTAGTGCACCTGGCCTGGAAGGTAGAGCTTTTGGGAAAAAGAGAATGACTAAAAAATCCTTCGCACACGTTGAACGTGACTGCGCTAGGTCTTCTCCTGTGCTGATAGCCTCTTCGAGGAAGATGACGCATGGAGACGTTTCATCTTTTACGCCCACATTTCTAATGTGCCAGCGTAAGAACTCCATTTTTTCGTAGTCGAGCGTAAAAGCTTTGACCGCCGAAAACTTGGTGTATACTATTAAAATTTGAGTTTTATGCTTGTGGATGAAAATCCTGGCGTAATAACTCAATTTAGTCAATCTAGTGACTCAATTTAATCAATCTAACGTAAAGCATAGACCGTATACTGCCAATCTTTACGTTTTAAGGAAATGGATTCCAACATAAAGGCTCAAGTTTTACAGTCTCGGCGTAGAGCATGGACTATTGATTTTTTTGCGGATGTTGCAAGTCCCGAAATATCTAGTTAGGAACTGACGTGTTTCTTCTGTGCTTTTGCATTTAACTTGTATGAGTCTCCGCTAGCTGAAGTGATGGGCTCCGCCGCCGGGATGCTACACTCCAACTATTTGGAGGATCTGTCACATGTGATATTTCCTATCTCCGGGCCCCAGTATCCCGAAGGAAGGACAATTCTGATATCAGCTCAGGGCGAGCAAATGCTGCTAAATTTGATCAATGGAGAGCCCCTAACGTACGTAGACAGGGAGCAATACCTGAAGCCGGCTTTCCTCTTCGGGGACACGATTGACAAGCGATCCTCGACAAAGCCCAAGAAAGAACTCTGGGTTTTCCCTGCCGAGGGTTTGGTCTTGTATCTGCCCAATATGCTGAGAGACTACCCCATCTCGGCCTTCTTCTATGCTACGCATCCCAGGAAGATGTCGTGGATGCTGACCCCCGATCTTCACGGCAAGCCAGGGAAGATCTTTCATCTGAGAGGAGCTGACCAGGGGTCGTTTGTCAGCCGCCCTTCTGGCTCTGTGATGTTGTTGAGGGGGCTGTACCCGGGCAATGTCCCGAGTGAAGACAGTTTGGTGATTCAGCCGGTCCAGTTATCGACTTTCTGTAATGATTTTATGGGGCGTGAGGGAGTATACCCTAAGGTGAACCCTCAGTGTGGCGGGTGGATCACCCCTTCAAACCTTCGATGGGCTCGCTTAGTTGATTGGGCCTTGAAGCATTTCCAGACCGAGTTGGATAACGTCGGTCTGTTTGCAGCTGTGAGTGCTACCAGTATTGGGTTACCTCCTAACCCTAACCTATTTCTGACACTGATAGAGCGATATATTTCGCTTACCGGGACTTTTGCCACTCCACTGGGGGAGTTGGGATTGGCCCTACATGAGATGGCAGAGATCTCGAGACTGCCGATGGGGGATACTCCATATGAAGAGTATGTTCCTACGAACCGGGAGCTGGGGGTTTCAGACCCTCGAGTAGTGGAAGTGTACCAGGAGTTGATGTGCCACTACCTCGCTTGTACCACTTTTTATGATGAGCCCTCAGATTTGGCTCACATCAGCAAATGGACGTCCTATCTCTTCTTTCACCGGTCCAGGACTGCTAAGCCGGAGAAGGTATTGGAGGGCAAGGATCTGCCTGTGAATCCCCTGAGCGTACTTAATGCTCAGGTAGTCGACGATCTCATAGTGGATGTTGGGGCTCCGGACCGGCTCCTCGATGAAGGGACAGGAAAGTATCCTGAAGGCACTACGGCCTATAGTTATTTGAGGCATTATCGCAGGCCTCTGTCCAGGGAGGCTGAACTGGCTGGCTTCCTTTCCATATGGCTGCGCCGAGTAGTAGTGCCTAGCATCGCATCTGCAGACCGCATTCACCGCAATACGCTATGGCCTGCAGTGCGTCTGATGTTCGGGGCAAGACTGGGCTTGCTCCCTGCCATGGTGTGCCGTATACAAGCTGGCCTGAGGGCCATAATTGACGGGCTGCTCATCGATAAAATTCGACGTGATAGCTTTCCCAGGATAGAATTACCATACCTGTATTTGATGGGGTGGTTAATTCTCCATAACCCCCGGGTGATGTCTCCCGGTTCCGACAGTAGTTCGGGGGGTAGTTTCTTGTTGAACTACCGGAAGTCTTCCTGGAACGTGAACACAGTTATAGACTGTCGGCGGGCGCTAGGCTTCAGTCATAGTTGGAAGCTTTTTTGCACCGTCCCTCCTGTACATCGCAATCAATTGGGGATTAGGCTCGAGGATTCGGGTAGAGAGAAGACCATTCTTTCTCCCGAAGCTTTTAATTGGTTGGTCTGCATTAGACCATCACATCTACTATACAGAAGCGAAGATAATTGCTTCTTGGAGCCCTATTTGCCCAGTCCGTTTGCCCGGCAGTTTGGGTATGATCAGTTGCACGTGGGCAATATCGTCACCAGCTTTAGGTCCAGAGGTGGACTCATTGATGGAGCGAGGGGATGGCAATATTTTATCATGGGCTGCACTGGGGCAATTTTTATTGTGCCAGTTATCAAACTCTCCAAGGAGCTGCGCATCCTGCATTCGTATGCCCAGTTTTATGTGGCAACGAATACCTTCCATCGTGATTTTGATATGCATGAAAGCTTTAGGGTGCCCTCTTCCAAGCCTGGGGGAAGAGTTGAAGTCCCTTTGGTTTCTTCCGACGAGGGTGAGGAGTCCGTTACCTCGGATGAGCCTCTGGTGTCGGTCCCTAGGGGTGAAGTACCTCTGCCTGCAGGGGCTTTGGTAGTTCTTGGGAAGCGAAGGGCTCCTGCTTCCAAGGAGACTTCCCCTCGTAAGAGGAAGAAGAAGACGGTAAATCGTTCTCTCCGGATTCCTGGGATTGATGCTCCTGGAGGTGAGCTTGCATCTCCCCGTGCTGGGGACGATTCTTCGATTGGAGGTTCCTCGCCTTTTAGAGAGGGATCTTCCATAGTTCCGGCTGGTGGTGCCGGAGAATCTCTGCTGGACGCTGGTGTCGCTGCTATTTCTTCAGGTAGTGGAACGAGGTCGCCTTCGGGGCTGAGTATAATAAAGTTCCGTATACCTCTAGCCGGATCGGCAACGGGAGGGACTTCTGCCACGCCTGTGGGAGCACCTAGCGCGAGTCCAGTCGATGAGCCTAGGTTGGATTTTGAGGAGGATCTGGAAGACTACTTGCCAGTGTCCGTTCGCAGACCCCTTTCTCCAGGTATGACAGCTCGCCTAGCATTATTAAGAAATGATTTAGCTGTACAGGCTGCAGATGCGACGTATATGGTATCGGCCATGGGTAAATATCGTCTTTTATGCCTCTTCTTTGGGAAAATTAATATTACGTTGATATTAACTTCCTTTTGTCTTCTTTTCAGGGGAAGACCTCTTCGGAGAGGGTAATGTAGACGCGCCCTTTGGCTCTGTGTCAGGTCCTAGTGGTGACACGGAGGTACCTGATTTTGAAGAGGAGACATCTTCGGGTTCTGGCTTGCCTGTCGAGGAGACTCCGATATCTCAAGAGGAGGACGAGCCTGTTATTACGATAGTGCCTCTTTTGAGCACGCCGGTCACTTCGTCCGGTGTTGGCGATTCTTCTTTCGTCGCACCTCCTGTTGAGGCGACGGCCGTGGCGACATCGTCTGTGGTTATTCCTGGAAGGAAAGTTGCCACGATCGCGGACACTCTCCGCGTTCATGCGGACCTAGTTGCGCTGACCGAGCAGTACACCGGGATCTTCTACACCACTTTGAGAACGCTAATGTCAATGCTGTTGGCGAAGAAGCAGGACTTTGCGTCGCTGAAGAGGTCCTCTCGGTTCTCGATAGAGGTGGTCAGGGAATTCGATGATGCCGGGGTAGCTGACGCGCTGGAGGCGATGGTTAATGGTTTGGAGCAACCCATTAACGAATACCTGCAGCTAGCTCGAGGCAATATTGAAGCTCTGGTCCAGGCCAGATACTACTCCTTGACTGCGCATCTTATTGAAAAGAAGGAAGGTCTGAATAATTTTATCGAGACCAATCAGCAGGAGATAGATAAAGGGAAAGTCGTCTTGGAGGAGACTCTCGCCCTTCAAACGAAATGCCAGGCCGAGCATGACGGCAATGTAGCGAGGGTCCGCAAACTGGAGACAAAGCTTGCTCAGGCAAAGGAGTGGGCTTCTCAGTCATTGGAAGGTCTAGATATGGTGAATGGCCAACTGGTCACAGCACAACAGAACTTGGCGAGTGCAGGAGTCACCCGTGCCGGTCTCCTTCGGGCTAGAGCCAAACTGTCCCTCCTGATAGATAACAAGGCACGGTTGGAGCGGGTCCGCGCTGATGTCTTGGATTCTGGGGCTGAGATGATGGTCGTACTGGCACAACAGCTTTACGACCTGACCACTCCCCCTTCATGATGTACTTTTGCTTTTTGCTTTTCAATGTACTCTTGCTCTTTTCTGGGAATAGTAAAGAGGCTTTTTATCTGACTTTGTGGACCCATCATTTCGGAATATAAATGACAGGTTTTCGTAAAAGTGATATCAGAGGTAGTATGGACGTGATATACTTTCGATTAGCTTTAGCAGAGCATATCTATTCAGAGGTCATATGGACATGATAGAATATGATCCAACTAGTTTCATTTTGGAAGTAGTTTTGTCAGAATAAGATCACCTTATTCTACTTGAGCATAGGAGGTTTAAGCATAGTACCTTTTCAGGAATTTGCCAATGATAGGAGCCATTAGCAGGTCTCTATTAGGCTGGGCTAACCTGTAAGCGCCGTTTGAGAACGTTGTCTCGATCACGTAAGGGCCTTCCCATTTGGGCTGGAATTTGCCTTTACTTCTGTGAGTAAGAATCATTGGCCTTCTTACAGCCAAAACTAGATCGCCGGCTTTGAACACTCTTTCCTTTACTTTTTGATTAAAAGTTCTGGAAATGCGTGCTTGGTAGAGTGCGATGCGCTGCTGAGCTTGGAGACGTTTCTCGTCTAATCCTTCTAACTCTTGAAGCCTTAACAGGTCATTCTTTTCTTGAGTCAACTCGTTAGCCATGGCTATCCTGAGTGACAGAATTTGAATTTCGATAGGAAGAACTGCTTCACTCCCGTAGACCAATGAGAATGGCGTACAACCTGTCGGTGCTCGGACCATTGGGCGGTATGCCCAGTGACATTCTCCTAGCTTCTTATTCCAATCTCTCTTGTTTGAAGAGACGAACTTCTTCAAGAGTTTGATAATAGTTTTGTTGAAGGCTTCCGTAAACCCATTAGCAGCTGGATAATATGCCGTGGAGGCCACATTTTGTATCCAATTTTTATCGCAGAATCGGTAAAACGCATGGCTGATGAACTGAGGCCCGTTGTCATGGATTATCCTTCGGGGAACCCTGAAGCAGTAAATAATGTGATGCTTGATAAAGCTGGTCACGTTAGAAGTCTTTATCTCACCAAGAGGGATCGCCTCTGCCCATTTGGAGAAGTAATCCGTGATGGCCAGTATGAACCGGTGACCTCTGGAAGAAGACGGGTGAATAGGACCAATAATATCCATACCCCATGCTTCGAAAGGCCAGGATGCAACCGTAGGATGTAGATGTTCGGACGGTTGATGTATGAAGTCTGCATGGACCTGACAGGCTCTGTATCGTCTGGCATACTGGATTGCGTCTGCGATCATAGTGGGCCAGTAATAGCCCATTCTCCTGACATGATCCTGCAGCTTAGGACCGGGTTGATGCGCGCTGCACACATCGTCGTGAGCTTCACGGAGAATCCGTTGTACTTTATCACCAGAGAGACATCGTAATAATAGCCCGTCATAAGACCGACGATATAGGCATTGTGACGATGCATCGAAGTAGAAGCGTAGTGATCGTCTTTTGACATATATTGCTTCTTTAGGATCTTCTGGCAAGATTCCGCATGCTACGAAATCTATAAAGGGACTTCTCCAGTCTCTCCTGTGAGGATCTGTGTCCACCGTGTAGCTGCATTCGATGTAAAAGTTGTTTTTCACATAGAATAGGTCTCTGTTAAGAAGGATTACCGAATTTTGCCTTCTTATAGGGGTAGCTAAATCTGCAGCTAGACTGGCTAGGGCATCAGCTTCCAGATTCCGAGACCGAGGTACATGCTCAAGGAAGAATCCTTTGAATGTCATGGCTATCTCGACCGTTGCTCGGTGGTAGGGGATGAGGTCAGGATTTCGGACTTCATATATTCCTCTGACTTGATTGACGATCAGCAGAGAATCACCGAAGGCTTCCAGAGAATCGACCCCCAGCTCTTTAGTGACTTGGAGCCCGATTAGTAGAGCGTTGTATTCCGCCACATTGTTAGAACAGGGCTCGTTAAAAGAATATGCTCGGTAGATAACGAGTTTATCAGGAGTGACTAGGATGATCCCTACTCCTGAAACCACGTTTCCCCTGGGACCAGTCCTGGAGGCGCCATCGAAGAACAGTTGCCATGCATCGCCTTCCGTTGCGGAATTACACTCTGCAACTTCGTCGGGAATGTCCTTGTATAGTTTGGAGGCCTCCGGGATAGGATGAGCAGCTAGAAAGTCGTCCAATGCTTGGCCTTTGACGGACTTCTGAGGGACATACACCATGTCATATGGCGTTAATAACATCGCCCAAGTCGCAAGTCGGGAATTAAGAATACTTGGCTTGCTCATCAGTACCCGAAGAGGATTGATCTTGGAGATGATATGAATAGTTTAGCCCGTGACATACTGTCACATTTTTTGAATAGCGAACATCAGAGCCAGGCATTCTTTCTCCACAGGGTTGTACCGGTGTTCGGCTCCGACCATCATCCTGCTGAGGTAGTAAATAGCCCGCTCGTGGCCCATATCATTCTTTTGTGCGAGAAGAGCTCCCAGAGAATGGTCCATTGCTCGAACATATAGCACGAATGGTCTTCCTATGACGGGAGGCACCAAAACTGGCAGGCTAGTGAGGTAGCACTTGATATCTCCGAATGCTTGTTGACAGGCTTCATCCCATACGAAGGATACACCTTTCTTCATGAGACGAGAAAAGGGCTGGCATCTCCCGGAGAGGTTGGATATGAATCTTCGGATGTAAGCCAGACGACCTTGATTGCGGGGCGGTCGCATTTCTAAGATGGCCTTGACTTTGTCAGGGTCCACTTGAATGCCTTTGGCGGTGATGACAAATCCCAGAAATTTGCCGCTAGATACCCCCAAAAAGGACTTTGTAGGGTTCATTTTGAGTTGATGTTGGTGCATCAATTCAAATACTGTCTTCAAGTCTCGGATATGATTATTCCTGAGGCAGCTTTTGACAGCTACATCATCCACGTAACACTCCACTGTCTTGCGTAAATGCTTATGGAATATGTCACTCATAGCTCGTTGGTACGTAGCCCCGACGTTCTTTAATCCGAAGGGCATGACCGTATAGCAATATACCCCAGTGGTGTCCGGAAGGCGGTATGCTTCTCGTCTTTAGGATGCATCTTGATCTGATTGTATCCCGAGAATCCGTCCATGAAATACATATATTCAAAACTGCATGTATTGTCGATCATGACGTCTGTGATGGGAAGAGGGAACTCATCCTTGGGGTAGGCTGCATTCAGATCTCGGTAATCGATGCAGATCCGTACTTTCCCATTCTTCTTTATGACCGGGACAACATTGGCGACCCATTCGGGATGTTGTTCCTCACGGATGAAGCCACAGGCTATTAACTTCTTGACTTCAGCTTCAATGGCGTCCATCATGTCCGGGCGAAACCGGCGTTGGTGCTGCTTCACAAGCTTTGAATCGGGCAGTATGTTGAGTTTATGAGTAGCCACATTTGGATCAAGACCTGGCATATCCTCATAATTCCACGCAGAGACATCGATATATTCTTTTATCAGCTGGGTAATTTCTTTCCTTTCTTCTTCGGAAAGGTCGTTACTAATAAATATCGGCTTTGGTGAAAGTTCATCCCCTATGTCAATCTGGATAACTTCATCTTTAGTGGGAGGTTCTCTTTGCTCGAAGCGGAACTCCCATTGTGTATCCATCTGCTGAGCCCAAGTGTCATTCTCGAATGGTTCGAATTCTTCTTCGTCTGATTCGAAGGAATCCGTCGCTACCATATTTGCTGATAATGTTTGCTCAAGAGCATGAGATGAGCCGGAGGGCGACGAGCCATTTGGAAAAAAGGGAAAGATATCCTCGTTCGACTTGGAAGTCATAAGGGAGGTGGAATATCCTAACCCGAAACGGGTTTGTTGATAGTGGGAATTACCGAGCAGCGGTGTTCGTTTGCCTTTTCCGTAGTTGAGACCTGGTCCCATCCTCAAGTTGTAACCCATATTTTGCATGATCTTCAAGGCTTACGGGCTGTACCTGTGAACTTGTATTTCACCAGAGTCGTCATCGAAGGAATCTTCTTGTATAGTCTGTTCGTTGCGCATGCGGCCGAAGACTATTGAACGTTGACCGTTGCGGGCAGGTAGAACAATGAAGATAGAATCCTCATGTGGTCCATAAGTCATGGTGACATTGGATGATGATGCCACTTCCTATATGTACGGATGATAGAAATCTATAGCTGCCAAGAATTTTTGTGCTATAGGCTCTATATCGTCCTGGGGAGAGGATTCCTGATTTGGAATCCGAGCGTCGATATACTGGAAAAGAGGTCCTTTATTATTATCAGAAACCGTACTCCTGGTTGCATTTACATCACTCGGCTGCTTGCTGCGCCAAAGGTTGATGATTAAGGGCGGAGGCTGCTGTCTCAGAGTGATCACTAGAGGATCACCCCCTTTTCCTGACCTGGTCTAGTTCAAGTGGATAGCCATAGGCTCTGTGGCTTTTGGACGGGTAGTCCGTCCTTTCACCTTGATTGACAGAGGTTGCTTGGCAGAAGGCTCTTCAGGCTCCCGGCGGGATTCCTTCTCTGCTTGCGCTGATACCTCTTTCGTGTAATCTTGAGAGTATAACACGGCATCGGAGTAGTAGGATTGTACTCCTTTAAATGGGTTTAGGTCGGCAACCTCCGTTTGTACTGTCCCTTGGGCGTCTACATATTTGAAGCATTGATGTAGAGTCGAAGGAACGATGTTGTGGTCGTTGATCCATGGTCTTCCTAGCAGGATGTTGTAGGACACCTCTGAATCGATGATGTAGCATGTAGCCACCGATCTGAGGTTGCCAATCTGGATCCTCAGGCAAATTTTTCCCAACGACTTACTTCTTCCGGCGTTGAAACCCACAATAGTAGTGGTGGTGTAAGCCAGTTCGCTGGTAGGGATCCTCAGCGGTCTGAGCAGACTATGAGGAATGATGCTGATTGAGGATCCCGGATCTATGTGAATCCGGTCGACCTCCATGGAACCGACGTACCCGGTGTGGTAGAGGGGTCTGTCATGCCTGTTATGTTTTAACAGCATATCGTCTTGAGTGAAAGTGATGTTTGGGACCACCACCATTATACTATGGCATAGGGGACACGCTGCAGGTTCTTCATCGGGGGACTTGAGTTGGGTCAAGTATGTATCCGCCTGCATCAATGCTTCACTCAGGGCTAGACGAGTGTCTTGGGAGAGCTTGAGTAGCTCGAAGATGGACAACCTGGCCGGTGTATTAGCCAGTTGGGCCAAGATGTCGAAGTTGTACATCTTCTCTAAACCTTTGTTTTGAATGTTTTTCACAGGTTTATCGAAGCGCACTTCTTTTTGCTTCCCCTTGTCCGCCGAAGTTGGTCTCGAAGGACCGACCTCTGGTACGGCGGGCTCTGGTTCCAAAGGCTTGGCAGCTGAAGCGTATGCAGGTGCATTTTCTTGACTTGCTCCGTAGTCTTTGAGGTAAGCCTTCCCTGAACGGGTTGCTGTGGCCAAAGCCTCGTCTTCGTCTGATGTCGAAGAAGTTGTAACCATATGGCATGGCTTATTTTTGGAGTTCTTCCTGGACTTAGCTTTAGTAGCATTAGTCTCTTTTTCGAGCTCCGACACCAAGTCTGGATGAACCCACATAATCTCGCCTCTCTGGGTAGTTAGGGGTAACAGGTCATGATTTTGACCCCTAGCTGGAGGGAGATTAACGATGTTCATCGTTGTCCGGGAAATAGGTGTAACACCATCCGGTACTTCTTGGGGAGGCAGATTGCCAAATTGCAGAGAGATCATGTTGGTCGTGACCGCCTTCTCGCTATTGTGCAGGGTGATGGCTTTAGCGATCAGCTCTTGGATCTTCCTTTTCAGTATATAACACGCCTTTGTTGGGTGGTGTAAGTATCTGTGGAAGATGCAGTACTTGGGGTTGTTGGTACTGCCGACTTCACTGGGCCGCCTCTCCTCCAGAAGGGTAATCTTGCCGCTTTTGACGAGACACTCGAATATACTCAGAATATCATCATCGTCGAAAGAGTATACCTCGACGGGCCTGGAAGTCCCAGGTTTCGTCTGCGTGGTTGTCGCAGTCTTCTGTCTGGACGTATTGATCGCCAGAGCTTCTTTTCCTTTGGAACTGCGAGGATGGTCACCGTTGGGGGATGACCTCTTGCCTCTGTCAGATGTAGAGATCATGATGCCATTGTCACGCGCCTTACGACTGTTGTCCTCGGCGGCTACCGCTGAGATGATGAACGAGGGCCATTCATGAAACTGATATGGTCCTGTGAACACCAAGATCACGGGAAGAAGGTTCTTCCTGCAAATGTCCACCAACGCTGAGTCTGGAACTCCTGGAGGCATCTGTAAAGTGGCTTGGCAAAAATGTTCGACGAAGGTGCGAACGTCCTCCTTTTCCCTCTGCTTGACTTCGATGAGAGAGGACATAGACATGTCCATTCCTCCCTCGTAGAATTGTGTGAAAAATAGAGCCTTGAAGTCTTCGAAGGAAGTAATGCAGTTGTCTGCCAGGCTGTGGTACCACTTGTAAGCTACTCCTGAGAGACAGACCTTGAACACCCGGGTGAGGAGGGCGTCATTCCCTTGTAGCAATACCGTCATCATACTAAAATAGTTCATATACTGACTTGGTAATATTTTTCCCTCGAACAGGGCCATAGTCTGAGGTTTGTACCTCGGAGGAAAAGGGACCTCTTCCGAGATAGCTGGATATGGCTGGTTGATTCCTAATTTCTTGAGCTGATCTTTGTGCTTCAAGGCGTCGAATTGGGCTTTCAACTCCTGCACTGCTTGCATCGGATTTTCAGCTGGTAGCAAGACCACGGAATGGTACGGAGTTGGTTGTAACGTGACTCCCGCAGGAGGTAGTACATTCTCCCGGTGAGGAAGTGAAGGACCAGCTGACTCTTGATCTAGAGCAGGCTCTTGGATCATGTTGGATGGTAGCAGGTCCACCCCCACACGTATCTGAGTAGGCGGGACCGACGTTTAGCCATAGCAGCCGCCTGTTGAGTTAGCATCATTTGGTGCATGTTCTCCATCATGGATTGCATTTGCTTCAGAGATGTCTCTAGTGTAGTAATGTGTTGCTCAGCGTTCCCTGATGGCGAGGCTTCCTCATGTTCATCTCCAATGGAATAAACTCCCATCTCCCTGGGCATCATTGAAGTATGAGTATAGGTCGCTGCAGAAGTTGACTCTATACTCTCAGTATCTGATTCGAGAGACTGGCGACCCCCAGCATCGGAATTAGAAGAGCACGAAGTCAGTTGTCGTGACCTTGAACGAGTGTTCTGGAACAACCCAGCTTCGGTGTCCCTAAGGAGCATGTTGAACCTTCTTCGGCTCAGAGTTCTAGAGGACGGACGTCCTGAGTATGAGCTTCCTCCAGGTATATGTGAAGCCATGTTCACAGATGCATGCGCGGGCTCTTCTTCTAGGAAAGATAGAGAGTAGCTCAGCCGGTCGAAAACCGACTGTTCTGTTTTAGAACAGCAACAATTAATTACAATCCTGTGACTATTACAGCAGTGCTCGCCAGGAGGCTAATAGCCACGCTGGAAGATCCCCTCTTCTTGCGTTTTCGGATTAGATATTTGCGCAGGTCAGGAGGAGTTGCAAAAGAAGAAGATGATGGATTGTTCCTTCTATTCCCATCGGTGGGCATGCAGATGATGGGAACCATAGTCTTCCCTGTGCCACCCGTATACAACAGGTTGGCCATCTGGGTGGCGGATAATCCCCGAGGAGGGTGTCTTTCCGCAACTGGAGCCTTCTTTATGCCTAGGGATTTCGCCTGGCGTAATTTGGAGATAATCAGATCTCTTGCATTAAATGCAAAAATCTGCCCCATCCTGTGCATTAAATGCAGATGCTTGTCTTTAAGATTTGTCATCATTCTGCACATTAAATGTAGATACGCACCTTGAACCCTGTGCGAAGAGTAACCGCTATCGTGGCAGTCTGTTCGTCTTCTGCGGAGCGTAATGAGCTCATGTTTGCCTGTGTAAAACTAGGCAGCGTATTCCCTTGTATGCGTAGGAGCAGCTCTCGCAAAGGGGATGTCACTAAACGACGGTTCGGTGACATTTAATCAAATCTCTTGCATTAAATATGGAGATCCGCCATCATCCTGTGCATTAAATACAGAGGCGTGTTTTGAAGGTCTGCCACCCTTCTGTGCATCAAACGCAGAGATGTGCCTCAAGGATCTATCAGTATTGGGCGCATTAATTGCAGAGACGTGCCTTGAGGGCCTGTCACCGCCCTGTGCATTAAATGCAGAGACGCACCTCGAGTCCCGTACGGAGTACAGCTTTTTGATGTGGTAGGCAATTTGTCTTCCGCGGAGCGTAAGGAGTTCTCATCTGCCTGTGTAAAACTAGGCTGCATATTCCTTTGTGTACGTAAAAGCGATTTACGGAAGAAAAATGGCAGTAAATGACAGCTGGGTTGCAGTGCCCTGCCATCATTATAGCCGTCGCCTGGGTAGTCGAGCAGTATCCCTTTATCAGAAGTGGAGACGTCAGGTTTATTGCAGGATCTGACAGGTTCATTGAAGGAAATACGAAGCATCCCTCGTACACTTCAATGCTGCATTGAAAGAGGATGAGTTTTACGCCATAAAGGCGATGAAGTACCCTGTTTACGCTGAAGCAGCCTGGATATACTGCCCTACGCGGATGGTCCTCAAGCCAATATTTCACGCTGTGCTTGGCGGAGAAGCTCTGATTGCACGTTGAAGGCTATGAAGTCCTCTGTTTACGCTGCTTTGCATCAATATGCTGTGTAGAGCTATCCGACGTATTTTTTATGCTTCTACAGCAACAAGTAAGAGCGGACAAAACAAGGAAAAGATTTAAATTAAAAATTATAATAAGATTTTCAAGGGTCGTCCCAGGAATCTCTCAAATAATTTGTGATTGAGTATCCTCTATCATCCTAGTATCCTATGTTTTATATCCTATCGCAGGCATGCAGTAATATAACTAAGACGTCGTACTACCACGATATGGCACTACTTGCGAAGCCTGACCTGCATGGGCTGCCAATAAAAATGTGTCACGACCCGCACCCGAAATAGGAGCACGAGTACGTGGGTACGTCCAGCCTACGCCGCAACATCGGCAGTAGAACGCTGTCTAGGTCACAATACTAGCTAATCAATCTCACATGAATATCCAACTCCATAAGGAGACACAGATATCACTATATAATATGGAATACTCAATCACAGAAACTAGAGCACGATAAGATATCGAAAAAAATAAATAAAATACAACACAAGTCTAAACAACAAAAATAGTCTAACCTGCAATCAATAACATCCAAATCTCCAAGTATGCTGGAAACAAGTCCTCTAAGTCGTAGTCTGAAAAAATATTTCCAGTCAGGATGGAACGAAGTATAAGCACTAACAGCATCTCCATGTATATTGACAAAAACTATAATACAGTGTAAAAAATACAAGATGGATATAATACTGAAAATAAGAATACTAGTGAGTATGAAGTACTGGAAACAGAAATATTGGAGCATATATCATTATTAATGGTACACTACCAATGAACAAAAATATAAGTGCATGCTAGAACAATGAACTGGAATATAAGTGAATACTAGAACAATAACTAGACTATAAGAAAATGCTAGATCAACAAGCTAGAAATACATGTATAGACTATCTAGCTAAGTATGTGAAACATTAGCATATCATGTGATCGGCTTGGGACTGATCAGGCTTGTTACATATGATTAGCTATAATTCATATAAGGTCAGGCTAACCATCCAGATAGCTATGCTACGAGCAATAGTCAGGCTAATCACATGTAACAGGCTATGAGGCATGTAATGGTCAGGCTGCATCGATGTGAGGTGTGGGTGAGCTATAATTCATGTAGCATTGGGTATGATCACATAATCTACTAATATTTTCTTGTCCCCAGCTAACATAATGGATTCCAATCATGACTCCTCGTGACTGGTCTCGATGATGCCAACTCGTGTATACATAGTGTCAGAATCATGTATGCTATACAACTAGAATCATAAAGATGATCAACATAATAAAAACTGTCAGAGAATGTACTCGCCTGTGGTCCTGCTATTGGAAATACCAATATCCTGTTTCCAAAGTCTTGTCTGAATAATCCAACAGTCCTATAGATATATCATATAATACAATATAGCATCAGTCGATACACTAACACGCAATCAACATAAATACACTAAACTCAGGGGCTACTTTAGGTATGACACTGGTCAACTAGCAGGGTCAAATGTGTGTCTAACTGCACGGGTGTCACGTCTTTAATTATTGTACAAAATTAGACAATTGACTTATTAATACGTCTAGCCAGTACGTCAGTGTACATAAGGCAGTCAACTCACAATATTCAGGGTCATACAGTCAAATATAATACAGGATATCCATGAATTACACTTATGGTCATACGCAACTACGTGTATATATATATATATATATATATATATATATATATATATATATATATATATATATATATGGATATATATAAGTAATTAATTGCTAGTAGTAGGTATGACTGTAATATATATATATATATATATAAGTCATACCTACTACTAGCAATTAATTACTTATATATATATATATATTACAGTTATACCTACTACTAGCAATTAATTACTTATATATATCCATATATTCACATATATATATATATATCAATTAATATTATATGCATACGCATACACACGTACGAGCACACTAGTCATTGGGTTCACCGACAGGGTCTTATGATTAACCAACTAAACCTGTCATGAAGCAATACTAATCCCTAACACTATTCACACATGCGCACACATAAAATCATGAAGGAAGAGGGGACAGGTACGAACCTTGGCGGGCATGTACGGGGTTAACGATGACTACGTTGTCGATGATGTTGATGATAACGACGATGAAGATGGCAACGACGATGACGACGATAATGACGATGTTGATGATGATGATAATGGTGATGATGATGATGATGATGATGGTGATAATAATGGTGATGATTGGTGATGATGATGGTGAAGGTAAATGATGATGATGATGATGAAGGTGATGATGATGATTGGTGATGATGATGATGATGAAGGTAATGATGATGGTTATGATAAAGTGCAGCTACTGTCGTGAAGGCAAGGAACGGTGGTGTTGACGGTCGGGATTAGGCGGTTGGCTCGGGTCGGGGACTGCTGTGGTCGACCTCGTCGGGGAAGATGATATGTGGTGAGGGGAAGTCAGGGACAGTCGGTTCAGGCGGGGTGGATGGTTGCTGTCGAGGTCGTATTCACCGGGGCTCCAGCGGGGTCGGGTCTGCGAGTAGGGATGAGTAGAGTCGTGGTGAAGATGTTGCACTGCTCGGCGGGGTCGTGGTCGAGGCTCAGGCGAGTGGAGAAGATGGGAACGATGGTGGTACTGTGCTCTAGCGGGGTCGACAGGTCTGGTAGGATGTGGCTGGCAGTTCAGTCGTTGAGGTAGGGCTGTCAGCGGCTGGGAGGAGAACGGAGAGGAGACGGCGGTTCAATCGGGTTCAGGCGAGTTCGGGTGGAGGAGAAGTCGACGAGGGTGGCGTTGTCTGGCCGGGGCTCGTCGGGTGAACGGGGACGGCCGGGTGGCTTGCTGTCAGTGAGAAAGTCGACGAGGGAGGCCGGTGGTCGGCTGACAGGGCAGAGATGGCCGAGGAAGAGGCCGAAGGTGGGAGGTTCAGGGTTAGGGTTCGGTTTGAAAGGAAGAAGGTAGAGGTGATAAAGAAATAATGGGGATGATGGTTTTGCATGTAGGAGAGAGAAGATGACAACCTAGGGATTAGGGTCGGTTTGGCACTCCTTTGGATGGGTTTGCATTGGAAGAGGGGTTAGTATGAGGAATTATATATATATATATATATATATATATAAGGGTGTGTGTGATGTAGATGATGCTCCCTTTGAATGTATGGCCAAGATTAATCATGAGGGAGAGAGTACAACAAAAGGGGAGAGAGAGAGAGAGAGAGAGTTGAGCGGTCAAAGGGAGGAGGGGGTGATTTCTCCATGTGCTTGACCAATAGGATGATGACACAACATTGCACTTTTGCAATAAAGTCCCCAATAATTGGAAAATTGCACAGAAAGTGGGTTTTTGGATTAAATGAGGGAAATATCATGTTTTGTGTGATGTATTGGCTAAAAGGGTGTGTGGTGTTTAGTATGAAGCTTGAGGGTGTGAATGGGGGTTTGGTTTGGTATTGGGTCTAGTTTTGGGTCAAGTTGGGTCCTTACACTAATTTAATTAAAATTAATGTAATTGGTATTCTAAAATTAATTAGAAGTACATGGGATTAAAATTAGGTGGGACACAAGTGTCATGGACGTAGAAGACTCAGAATAGAATATTGTCATAATTTGGTGCACAAAATGGGTCAAGATTGTGTCTCCAATTTCGATTGGAACGCACAAAGATGCAAAATAGGATTTATTTAGAATTTAAAAATAACGTCTGCGACGAATATTATGCGACTAAAATGAAGTACAATAGGGCATATATATGAGAAGACTCAGAATAGAATATTGTGCGACTAATTTAATTAAAATTAATGTAATTGGTATTCTAAAATTAATTGGAAGTACATGGAATTAAAATTAGGTGGGACACAAGTGTCATAGACGTAGAAGACTCAGAATAGAATATTGTCATAATTTAGTTGCACAAAATGGGTCAAGATTGTGTCTCCAATTTCGATTGGAACGCACAAAGATGCAAAATAGGATTTATTTAGAATTTAAAAATAACGTCTGCGACGAATATTGTGCGACTAAAATGAAGTACAAGAGGGCATATATATGAGTTACACAAAGGTCAGAATGGAAGACGGACATGTCTAGGACAAGGGTATAAATTTTGTTGGAAGGCAAAAGCTAGTGTAGGATCCAATTATCAAAGCAACGGTAAGGTACAATAATGAAATAAAATTATAATAATAAATTATAACCCCAAATATTTAATCCTGAAATAATACAAATTAAATTCATAACCCTATATTTGGTCAGGGGTCCATCTAGTAGCTTCTAGGTCTAGTCCACTAACTCATGCATTAAAGAAGACTATATATATAATATATATATACACATATCAAGCAATTATTTAAAATAAATACACACAACACTTATAATATATAAAATAACAAAATTACCCCTATTTTAGGATGTGGTAGTGACACTCGTGTCCGAATATCTGGGTGCGGGTCATGTCATATTTTTATTGGTGGCCCATGCAGGTCTAGATTCGCAATTAGTGCAATTCATAGTTGTGCTCGCCTAGAGTACTGCTACGAGCCTGCTTTAGGAAATAGGATTTAGGCTGAGTGTTTACTCAATCACAACTAGGAAAATTTCAAAATTTTGTTTTGCAAATCCTTATCTATTGAATATTTGCTTTACTTTGAATAAATTATGTCCTTCTTTGATGATATCATATCGTATTCAATATTGATTCCTAATCTCAATCTATCTTCAGGATGCCGCCAAAGATACGTTTCCAGCGATCAGGTGCCGCGACAGCACGATCAGTCACTACATCACCCTTAAGGGCAGCACACTCAGATGATGGTCCAGCACCTACATTCAGGAGGTCAGCTTTACCGATCCAGGTGGGCATATCAGCAGCAGCTTTCGGAGGTGCTCTACCTCCAGTGCCGAGGATACGACAGATAGTTTCTGAGCATCTTCCACCCCCACCACCATTAGTTGATCAGACGTAGATGTTCGTGCTCTTCCAGCAGATGATGGCGGCACAACAGCGACAGTCAGAGGTCTTGCGACAGCGCATAGAGAATGCTCACCAGATCGTACTTGTATCAGTTGAGAGAGCTACTACAGTCCAGCCGCAGACGACACTACCTTAGTTTATTCCTTAGCAGTTGAGGCCGGGTACCATCATAGACTTCAAGAGGATGGGCCCGAAGGACTTCAGAGGCACAAAGGGGATCCTTTATATGGATGATTGGATCAAGGACATCGAGCGAAACCTGCAGCTGGCACAGATTCCAGAGATGCTACAGATAGAGGCAGCAGGGTGTTTGATGTTCGATATTGCATTGACATGGTTCAGGACAACCCAAGATTGCAGTACCAGGGCTCACTTGGGAAGTTTTCAAAGAGCTTTTCAAGGAGAAGTTCTTCCCAGTCGTGGCTCTTATATCTTTGGCGAGCCACAGTACCTCATCTAGGGAGGTATGTCAGTGGACGGGTATGCGATGGAGTATTGCCGACTAGGTAGCTTCGTGGAGGGGCAGAACCATAGAGGCAGGGCCAGGAAGTTCAGAAAGGGCCTGAACTAGGAGGTCAAATCCCACACCAACGGAGATCCTACCGCCACCTTTGAGGAGATTCTCAGACAGGTGCAGAGAGCGGAGGATGACTTAGAGCTTGGCTCTAAGAGACCGAGGGACACTGGAGGATCCAACACCAACACGGGTCCAGCGAAGAGGCCTCATTTCCAGCAGCAGCACCAGAGGCATTACCAGCACCAAAGGTAGCAGTATCACGAGCCAGCTAGAGCGTCGGCACAACAAATATATCAAATCCCGGGGGCAGCAGTTCCTTGTACTTTCTGTAAGAAGCAAGGACACAGATGGGACACATGCAGGATGAGGCTAGGCCAATACTTTTTCTATGGATCGGGAGATCATCAGTTGAGGGCTTGTCTTAAAGTCCCAACTCGTCCAGCTCAGGGCGAAAGTTAGGCACAGAGAGCACCCACTAGATCACCAACGGGGCAGCAAAGAGGACCTCTTCCACTGCAGCAGCAGCAGTTTGCTCAACATCAGCAACAGAGAGGAGCACAGCGATAGGGGCAATCTTTTGCCTTGACTGTCGAGGAGGAGGAGACGATTGGCGATGTCATCTCAGGTTCAGTTTATCTAGATTCCTTTCTCAGGTCGTCGGCTCGACAATCCTTGAAAAATCTTACACCAACTTTATGTAGTAGCCTGCTTGACCCACGAAACTCCTGATATCTTCCACTGAACCCGGGGTCTTCCAAGACTCCACTGCTGTGATCTTCTTCGGGTCTACTAAAATCCAATCACAAGTTATAACATATCCCAAGAAGTCCACCTTTTCTAGGAAGAACTCATACTTAGACAGCTTTCTATATAACTTATCCTTCCTCAGCACATCCAACATAATCCTCAGATGCTCCTTGTGCTCTTTTGGCATCTTCTAGTATATGAGAATGTCATCGATGAAGACCACCATAAACTTATCAATGTAGTGGTGGAACACCTTGTTCATCAAATTCATAAATACAGTCGGGGAATTAGTTAACCTAAACGACATCACCATGAACTCGTACTGGCCATATCGAGTCCTAAAAGCAGTCTTCGAAATGTCCTCCGACTTTACTTTCACCTGGTGGTAGCCTGATCTCAAGTCTACCTTGGAAAACACCTTGGCGCCACTCAACTAATCGAACAGATCATCAATCTGTGGCAATAGATATTTATTCTTGATAATAAGATTATTTAATGCCCTGTAATCAATGCACATGCGCACCGATCCATCCTTCTTTGGTACAAAAAATAATGAGGCTGCCAACGGTGAAGAACTGGATCTGATAAACTCCTTATCCTGCAGATCATCCACTTGCTTCTTTAGCTCGACCAGCTCATTGTTGTTCACTCTATAGATATGTTATAAAATTGGCTCTATACCTGGCACCAAGTCTATAGAGAACTTAACATCTCAATCTGGTGGCAATCTTGGCAATTCCTTAGGAAACACATCCAAGAACTCTACTATCAAAGGATGAGGCAACTCCTTGTCTTCCATCATAGCTCCACAGATAATGCCTTCTTCTTACTCTGAAGCTCCCCTAGCAAACTTAAACTCTAGCACTTTTGGCGGACTAAATAAAACTCTACCTCCTCTATAATCTATACTAGCATGGTGTCTACTGAACTAATCTATCCCGAGTACAATGTCATAACTTGTTAGTGGCATTACAAGTAGACACGCACTCAACTCCCGACCTCCCAGAGTAACTCTTCGATCCTTGCAAATATCACTGACCAGGATAATGCCTTCCTAGGTCATGATCTTGCAAGTCCTAAGCAAAGACTCAGCTACCAAATGATGCTTCAGAGCAAAAAAAAAGATATAAAACTATGGGAAGTACCTGAATCAAACAATGCTAAAGCTGGAATAAAATTAAGGAGAACAGAACCTACGATGACATCTCCGGTGAGCTCGGCCTCCTCGACCATCATAGCGAATGCTCATCCCGGAGGTGTACCTTCTTGATGCTGGGGCTGGGCGTAATGATGCTACTGGGTCGAAAGCGGCGGTCCTCTCGGCTATACTACAGGTGGCCTCACCTGTGCTCTTTGAGCTAGAGCTGCTCCCTGAGCTGCACGATGAGGGTTGGAAGGACATTATCTCATCTGATGCCCATTTATGCCGTAATATAGACAAACTCTCAACCTCCTCCTACAAGCTTCCCAGATATGGTCGGGCTTCTTGCAGAAGGGGCATGAAGTATGTTAAGAGAATTTCTGCTACTGTTGTGGTGCCTGGTAAACCATCTCCCTAGATGTAGTCTGGTACTGCTATGCTTGCTAAAAAGGCCTAGGCTGGAGATGAAGACACTTAGCAGGCACTGCGCTGTTATTAGCCCTCGCAAAAGAATCACAGTCTCTCTTTGGCTTCAAGCTCAACTCTCGCTCAACCTTGCGTGTCTCCGCAAGTATATCAGAATACGTCTCATAGAAGGATTAAGGATCTTTACTTCCTAGTTCAGACCCTCACAAAAGCTGATAGCCCGAACCTCTGGATCCCTTACCAAGTACTCCATAAATTCGCTCAACTTCCAGAACTCTGTAGCGTACTCCTCCACGGACAAGATCCCCTGAGTAAGGCTCTCAAACTGCCTCCCCAAGTCCAATCTGTTTGCCCGAGCAAAGAAATTTCACTTGAAGAGGTACTTAAATACCTCCAAAGACTGCCCCACATCAGCAAGAAGTGGCACATTTTTGAAACAAATACGGGCGATGTCGAACAGCTAAAGTCCCACTGCCTCAACCTTCAGATCCTCAGCAAGACGGGATACCCTCATAAGACGCTCGATATCCTCGATCCAATCATCAGCGTAGACGATGTCCTCAATCCCCTTGAAGACCCGAGGTTTCATATTCTTGAAGTCTTGGATATTATCCGGCCAAAGCTGGGCAACATGTGGAGCAACCTACTGCTGGACATGAGCTCCTCTCTCTACTACAGCAAGGGCAAGCTGATGAGCACTCTCAATACCTTGTCGCAATAAGTTGGTCTGCCTCTGTTGAGCCTCTAACTGATCCCTCAGAGCCTCCATCATCTAGCAAAATAATATGAACACCTGAGTCACATCTGTCAACACGGAAGGTGGAGGTGAAAGTCCCTCAGACACATATAGAACAGTCCTCTATATTAGAGGTGGACCTTCGAATGCAGCTGATACCCAATCACCAGAGAAGTAACTCGTGCAGGCTCTCAGGAAGTCGTAGATCCCTCAGAAGCTGCCCCTTTGTGTTGTGATCGAGTCTTAGATGGCATCCTAAGACAAAGTAAAAGAAAAGAATCAATATGGCACAAGATATAATATATTTAAAAAGGACAGTTAAAGCTCTTATTAAATATCAAGGGAGAACAATTGAAATGTACAATAGAGTTTTTTCTAGTTGTAATTGAGTATTCTGAGCCTATAGTCTATATTTTGATGCATGCTCATAATAGCACTCAAATTAGAGCACCACTATGAATTATACTAATTGTGACCTCGAAGACCTACATGGGCCACCACTAAAAATGTGTTATGACCCACACCCGATGTTAGGGCACCAGTATCGGTAGTTGAACGCTGTTTGGGTAAACTATACTATCTAGCAATAATGATCATCAAATATATAATGCCACCAATAAAATATGAATACTCAATCACAAAACTATAATATGAATGCCAAAGCTGGAGATAAATCGAGTACAATACAAGCCTATCTACTAAGCTACGGGTAATGTGTCATCTGTCTCAACTGAGATGAGTCCCTCCTGAGCCATAGTCTCTAACTCTAAGCCAATTACGTTGTGAGGCCCGTAATGAGTGGGATACCACTCCTCATTGTCATCAGAAAAATATATTCCGTCAGGATTGGAGCAAAGTACACCTCCAGTAACAGTTCCAATAAATGATAAAAACTATGTAACAGTAAATAGAGAGCATATACCAGATGAATAAAGTATGGCAGGAATATACAAAATTAAAAAAATACAAAAAATACATATAAAAGGTACAAACATCATATATGGAATATAAAGAGATACAACTATCTAAGTGAGTGAGTACTAGTGACAACATGTGATCGCCTTGGCTACTTCTCAAGAACCATGGGCCTGGTTAATCATACGTGCGGTGCATGATTAACACTATACAAGAAAACAAGAATTACAGGGGTATGATCACATATCTACACTAAATACTCCCCACCCCGACTGGTATAATGGATTAAACCATGGCACGCTATGATAAGGGATTCTCTGAGAAGGGAGCTAACTCATGAATCAGTGTCCATACATGTACAAGAATAACGGGCTTGCACAAAAAATATGACAGAAACTACCAGAAATAATATCCCATGACGGGATCCAGGATTACCAATCCGTGTTACTAAGTGTCAGAAATTCTAGGGTATCTATACTAAATATAAGAAACATAGAGGATATCATAATCGAAAAACTATTAGAGAATGTACTCGCCTGAAATCCGATGAACAATATCAAAGATGTCTGGAACGGTGCCTCAAAGACCTAAATATTGAATATTACACCAATACATGGTTTTGAAATGAATACAAGATAAACTAGTCCAAATCTCGGTCTTTAGGTCAATCCTAAGTCGAAACAGTCAAACTAGCTATTTCTAGGTTGTATGAGTCCATCTCTAGGATATTGGGCCAAATGCTATGTATCTAGGCTATACTAGCTATATTAGGATACTAAAGTATCAATACTATTCTACATCATAAGATACGTAAATTATTATATATGAAAATACTATATAATATATACAAGTATGATATATATATATATATATATATATATATATATATATATATATATATATATATATATATATATATAATAAGGTTATTGGCAAATTCAAATTGACGAAAATGATAAGTACAAAACTGCTTTTACTGTTTCTTTTGGTCATTATGAATGGAATATAATGACTTTGGGTCTGAAGAATGCTCCTTCAGAATTTTAGAATATTATGAATAAAATATTCATTTAATATTCTAATTTTATATTATCTTATATTAATGATATATTAATCTTTTTTAATATTTTAGAAGAACACTTTAAATACCTTAATGTGTTTAAACACTTAGCTATTAAGAATGGCTTAATTTTACTACTTCAGTATAAGTTTACTCCATGGAGCATAATTTTTTCGTAATCTTTGATATATAATTTTTGTATCATTAGCGATATTCATATAGAATTCGGATACATAATTTAATGCACCAAGAAATCGCTATAACTGTTTATTATTAGTAATTTCATCTGGAAATTTATATGTCGTTTCCTATCCTGAAAAGCATTAGGGATATTACTACAAGTGTGTAGCTTAAAGTCCTCTTCAATTTGTTTAATTTTTTGTTGGATTTTTAACTGTTTTAATTGCTGAGTAATATTTACTTGAACAATTTTTTCTTTTAAGAAATTAATCTGATTCTCTTTTGAAGTAACTTCATTGAGAATCTTAGCTATTGGATTAGTTATAAATTCAACAGTTACTCTTTTGCCTTTATAACAAGTTGTAATTCCTTCTTTATTTATCTCATTAATAGGCATGAGTTTCTCTAGGAAGGGAGTTCCTAAAATAATATGCTGAGATATTTCCTTTACAACTATTAGATGTATTGGAATACAAAGATTATCCTTAAAAATATTTATATCGGTAATTTTATAAGGAGTTGTTAGTGCTTTATTATTGGCAGCACTAAGTGTCTGGGTAGTTCATTCATAATATTTTATTGGAATAACTCCCTCTTTGACACAATTCAGATCTGCACCACTATCAAGTAGTGCAATCAGATTAGTTATAAACTAACTGATACTAACTAATAACTTAACTCTAATTCTCTAGCTGATAACTATCATTCAGTAACTACACTAACTGATACATATACTAACTTATCATTCTGCAGTGAACTAATGCCCAGTCCCAAAGCTGCTGCTCTCATCATCCTAATGCATATGTGGCTAACTGAATACTTACCCTACACTTACTGCTTACACAGTATCATAACCCACCGATATACATAGGTATCACACACTTTGCACTCACACACACACACAGGCACTGGATAGAGCTCACCTTCATGTACTGCTACTACTGCTACTTCTCTCATTCTAATTCATCCGCAGCCTCCATCCAATTACCCCAACTCGACTGCTCACTGCACGGTATGGTGCAGGCCCCATCTCCTCACCTTCTGATATAACTTATCTAACACTCAAGTATACTAAGTTACACATGGCTAAGCAACACTCATTGGCCCTGCACTTGTATACACAAAAATACCTATACCTTTCTCACTGCTAACTGCAGAACTTTACACTATATCTTCTTGGTGTCACTGAGGTTCCTAGCTTCTAGTTACTTGACAGCAATACCATCAACAACAATATCAACAACAGCATGTGGTTGTTAAATGTCAACAACAGACCATATGCATCCCCTTCCAATGTTATTGATTTGAACCCAACACCCATGCACACATTAAACATTATCTCCCCAACTCCCTTACTTCATAACCATTGACACCAAGTATAGTCACTATCTACTCTTCCCAGGCCATCCACATAGCAGGTATATACTGTTGTGTTGCTGCCAAGAATCACCAATTAGCCATCAAACTCGATTGCACAAGCAGTAGCAGTTGTTGCTACTATCTCTTCTTCATATGCATTGCCCGGCCTCCTAATTGATCACAGCAGTGCACAAAATAGTGCCTCCTACTATGCATCAGTCGCAGGTAATACCCCTTGACTGAATTTCTTCTTTTTGAACCCTGTGTTCTGTTCACTCAGATGTGCACAACCTCAAAGCACACACACAATAAGTCCTTCTTACCCACTAAGCATAAATATTCATACCAAATACTATGCACTCTATAACAAATATATATATATATATATATATATATATATATATATATATATATATATATATATATATATATATGCACTGAATCTTACTCATGCACTCCAACACTCACAGAAACTGACACAAGTGCACACACAAGTATACACACAGCCACATACACAATATAGTATATATTAGATAAATATATACTACGACATATATCAATCTTAGTAATTAGAATACAATATGATACATACACTCATCAAGGCAATTTAAAATAGATATAAACACCACTAATTAGTGTATTAAATATTTTATCAAACACATGGAGTGCATCACACCTGTATCACACTAATTCTATGATACGCTTGTGATACGGCTCCAACACATCACCAAATATATCCCGAAGGATACGAGCAAGTCTAGAATCATATTTATGAGCAATATAGAGTGCTAGCTACTAAACTACGTGTTTATATCACAATATAACATGTACAACCCTTGTGTCAAAAGAAAAATCCTAAAATTAACCCGTATCACCAAATTGCCATGATACGGCCTACACATATTAAATTTTGGACACGACACCAGACTCACACAATCAAATACATGTCAATTTGGTCTAATTAATATATTGACAAATATATGGTGCACTAATTTTGGATTTCTCCCAAAATTGACATAAAATACATGGTAACTTTTATAATAGGGGCCCCTAGTAGTCAATTATTCTTCCTATAGGTAGTCCTAGTACATAGAAAAATTCTTAATGATTAAACTACAGATTTAGAGTATAATTAGCAAGGGAAATCTGAATTGTACCTATTAGGAGATGGATTTCCAATACAAGTCTCCATGCAAAGAGCCCTCAACTTGTGTAATCTCCTTCTCCTTCTAGATTCTTGCCTCTTCCTTCTTTCTAGTGCTTCTAATGGTGAAATAGGGAAGTAATTCGAAGAGAATTTGATACAAATATGGTGGAGGGAAAGGAAATTCGGGGAAGAATAATTGTAGATCTAATTGGAATAAAATGACAAGTGGAGAGAGTGTCTCCCCTCTCTATAAGTTTTCTCCTTCCTTGGCCTCCAAGCAATGGATAAAGACTGAAATATCCCTATGGGCTTGTCATGAAAAAATATAATTAAGGAGAAAGCTTTTACTCCAAATGGTTTGACTAAACAAATCACTATCTTAAAGAATTGGGCTAAAATATTGGGCTCAAATCTAACTAAAATAAATGTTGGTCCAAGAGTCAAGTCTAGTCTAGTGAGGTCCACTAACACAAGTTCAAACTATAATGCAATATCTTAACAATAATAAATAAATAACATGCACCATAATTAATTATAAAATAATTAAAATTTCCTTCCTAGAAAATATGGTAGTAATAATACTTTATCATATAAAAGTCTAATCAAAACATAAGCAATACGACTAGCACGAGCGTGAAGGTATTGTTGAATCGTGTCACTACCACATTTCTAGGAAAGGGTATTTTAGTAATTTCATATTTAATTAAATATTATGCATGATAAATAAATATTTGTTATATTATTTAATTATTGTTAGATGTTAGTTATTTATTTTGGACTTGTGTTAGTGGACCTAACTTGTTTAGTTTAGACTCATGGACCAATATGTATTAATTGTTAGATTTTAGCCCATTGGGAAAGCCCATTGTTTATGAGGAGGATTAATTTAATTAAACCATTAGAATAGAAGCTTCACTCCATAATTATTTTTTCATGAGAGGCCCCAAGGGGTATATTGGACAATTTATAGTGACTTGAGGAAGAGGAAAAGGGGGCCGGCCTATTAAAGAGGGGAGGAATTTGTTTCTTTCTCCTCTTTTCAATTAAAAACCAGATCTAGAATTTTTCTCAACCAAATTCCACCATCCCCACTTTATTTTTGTCACGACCCGCACCCGGTTTAGGGGCACGAGTGCGTGGGTACGTCCAGCCTACGCCGCAGCATCGGCAGTAGAACGCTGTCAAGGTCTTGATACTATCTAACTAATGTCACGCAAGCATCCAATCTCCATTAGGAGGCACGGATGACACAAATAAGATGAACATATACTCAATCACAGGATTACAGCACGATAAGATTTCGAATAATAAAACTAAAATTAAACACAACACAAGTCCACAAGAAATAACTTAACAATATCCAAGAATCATCAAAAGGCCGGAGACAAATCCGGTACCAAATAGTCTACTAAAAGAAAATAAACAGAAACTAATGATTTCCGGCTAGAACTCTGGAATCACAACTAAACTACCAAATCTGCAGCTACTCACCATATGGTCCATAAAGTGTCGGACAGCGGTCCTCTAAGGCATAGTCTGGAAAAATGTTTCCAGTCAGGAAGGAGCAAAGCAACAATCTCAAATAACAGTTCCATTAATTGATAATGTCTATAATACAATAAAACATGTCATGCTAGCTACTGAGAAGACAGTGAAATAAATGCAATGGCAATTTCTAAAAGAGACAGGCAATATGATATAGTCAGTGCATGTATGGAAATAAAAAGAACAAGGAACAGTATCATATACGGGTGATGTAGTATATGATTTAAAATAGGGAACTGTAACTATTCTAAGTGGTTTGAGATTGTAGTTTCAAAATGTGATCGGCTTGGGACATGTACAATTGCTACAGTCTGGCTAATCATACGTGGGGTATGATTAACACCAATAATATAAACTTGTACGATAGGTATTTGATCACATTTCTCACTAGCAATTTCCCCGCCCCCAACTAGTACTGTGGATCCAATCATGACACGTCACGAATACACAACATTGTCTAATGTATTATGTACAATGTCTAATGTAAATGTCAATGTAAATGTCAATATAAATGTCGTATATAATGTCAATACGATAATCAAGGTAACATCTCATGACTGCAGATCCAAGCTATACTAGTCCGTGTAGCACAGTGTCAAAGATTCAGTTGTAACATTTCAAGATCATTGAACTTATAGCTATTATCAAGAATTGAAAATTATCAGAGAATGTACTTGCCTTGGTCCTTAGCTGGTATTTATGGATGTCCTGTTCCAGAGTATCCCCTGGGTAAAACCAACAGTCCTATCAACACATTACAATATAACATTGGTAACAGAAGCTATCCTAACACACAATAGAAATACACTGGCCTTAGGGCTACGCTAGGTACGGTAGGGGTCATCTACTAGATAGGCCAACTACATATATATTAATATCCCTTAATTACAATAATAGCTATAAGTATAAATCTATACACTTTAAATAAAACTAATACTTGTATGTACATACAACATATCTCAAATTAAATACAACTACAAAATATACATGTATATATATTATAAAAATGTACTAAGGGTTTATACAAAATATACCTACACATATATATCTATGTCAATTGAACAATAAAGATATATATATACACACCAAAAATAGTACGTATACTATTATTTTTATATACTAATTTATACCAATTAAACATACCTTGAAAATATGCTAAGTGTTTATATATTAAAAATGCTTATAGTAGAACACGTATTTATATTTATCAAATTAAACACATATACAATGTATACGTATATATTTTAAAAAACATGCCAAGGGTTTATAAAATATATATACACATATATATATATGCCAATACATTATAGATATATTATTAAATACTAAAACACATTTTTAATACATGTTTAACATTTAATGAAAAATAAAATATACATGTACATATATATATAACACACAAAAGAATATATATATGTATACTAATTATATATTTACTAAATTACAATTACCAACATATACTGAAATATATATACTATGCTAATACATTATTTAAACATTTTATTACATGCACAAAATATATTTTTGAAATTATATCAAGTATATATATATATACAAAATATATATATATACCAAACTTAATTATAGAATTTATTTAAATATATACTATACTCATACAATTGATTTCTAATAATTAAATAATATACAATTTACATATTTATACATTTTTACCAAAAATAATACATATACCAAATACGTTGTATATACATTTGCCATAATTAAATACATAAATACTTTACATTATATATTTACAAATTAATTTATTTACATATACTAATTATATTATACAAATATATGTATATATATTTACCATCATTAAATTAAATAGACAATATACATTGACAAAATATATATATACATATATACATGTATTCCCTTTTTCTATTAAAATATATATATATATATAAGAAATATATATTTATACGTATACCCATTATAATATATACTATTAAACAATTAATAAAAATAATACTATATACATATACGTATGTACGTAGGTGTCTACACAAAATTACATACTTACAAATACATATACATTTAGTATATATATACTCATATATATTTACGTATATATGTATACACATTTATTAATATATATACAAAATATACATTGGTTATATATACATATACTAATTTTTCATTAATTAAATATATAACCAACATATATATATACATATACATTTAGCATATATATATATACATATATATATATATATATATATAAAGAGGGAGGGAGAGAGAGAGGGGCTTACAGTGGGGCTTGCCGGAGTGGCCGCCGGAGTTGGCCGCCGGGGTTGTCGGCAGAGGGAGGGGAGGAGCAGCCGCGGGCCGCCGGGCTGAACGGTTAGGAGGGGGAGAGCACAGCCGTATGCAGTGGCCGCTCGCCGGACCGGGAAGTCGGCCGGGGAAGTGGCTGGTAGGAGGAGTAGCCGGAGAGGAATGGTGGGAGGCCGGAGGTAGATGGAGGTGATCGGGAGTTGAATGGATGGATGAGTTGAAGGTGGTGGTGGTGATGAGTTGAAGGAGGAGAGGGAGCAGTGGGGGGGTCCGGCCGGGGCGCCGGTCGGATGGTGATGGCGTTGGGAGCAGCGGCCGCGGAACTCGCTGACCGGAGCAGCCGCCGGGCTGAAGTCGGCCTGAGAATGGCCGGCTGAACTGTTATATGGGGGAAATTGAGGAACAGTATTCCCCCCCCCCCTAACTATTTGAATTTAAAACTAATGTAAATAAAAAGAGAAACAATAAGGAAGAAGAAGGAAGGAAGAAGGAGAAGAAGAAAAGAGAAGAAGAAAGGAGAAGGAGAAGAATTAACCTACGTTGGGGAGAGGGGCTTGAGGAATTTTTGGAGGCTTGTGAGGTGGGGGAAAACCTAGGTTTCTAGGGATTAGGGTTGAGGTAGACATGTCATTAAATAGGATGAGAGAGGGTGTGATGGAGGGTTATGATGGGTCAATTTCAAATGAATGGTTAGGATTGAACATGAGAAAATTATTCATGGGGAATGAGGGTTCTTAATTAAAATTAATAGGCTCCCTCATTGATTAAAATAATTGGGTGAGGCCACAAAATGCCAATTTGCAATTTGGCCCCCTTAAATTTGGGAAATTGCACAAACACATGAAATGACGAAAATTGGGCGGACGATTCGGGGTCCGATGTTTTGTAGGGTCAGGGGACGCTGTAAGATGGGTATGGGCTGAATTTGCAGGGCACTGGAATTAATTTGGGATTTTAAAATCAGATAAAATGGTATCCTCAAATTAAATAGAAATAAATGTAAGTTGTGTTCGACAATTAATTAGGAGTACTTGGGGTTAAAATCAGATCAAGTCATCAATACCAATATTGAAGAAGACTCAGAACAGAATATTACCCTAATTTGGGTCGCATGAAAAATAGGTCAAGATGGCCTCCAATTTTCGATTGGAACGCACAACGATACAAAAATAGGAAATTAAAAATAACGTCCGCGACGATTTTTGTGCGGCCAGAAACAATGCACAAGGAGCAAAATTATGAGTTACAAAAATAGCAGAATTGAAGGCGGCATGTCTAGAGCAAGATTGTGAAATTTGTTGGAAGACAAAAGTCTGGATAGTGCTCCAAATATCGAAGCAAAGGCAATGCGCAAAAATATTAAATAAAATACAGTAATTAATTACAATCTCCAAATATTAAATTCTAGATAAAATAATAAAATCCAGAACCCTATAATTCTGACAGGTGTTCGTCTACTGGGCTTCTAGGTCTAGTCTGCTAGCTAAAATAAAATAAATAAACACTGCATATAATTATATATTTAATTACACATCGCACAAAATTATTTAAATCAAATACACTATCATGCAATTAATTAATTGTAAATAACATAATATTAAATATTGTAAAAATTCGAAAATACCCCTGTTTTCGGAATGTGGTAGTGACAAGTCTACCCACCTTAAAAGAATTTCGTCCTCGAAATTTAAAATCCTCATACTAGTGTTTAAATCATACACACTATTATTCCCGCAAATTTAAATCCATTAACTATGAAATCAGGTTATAATCCGCAATGTCTTTTCACAAATAAAATTTCTGTAATTATTTCATTCCTCGGAATAAAAATCAAAGTCCATTTGTCAAAATTCCCTTGAAAGTTTTGAGTTAATAATTCAATAGCCGGAATTTAATATCCACTCCTCAAGATACTCAACATTATGATATTTAAGGATTCTCCAATTGTTATATCCAATTATAAAGTTCAAAAATTCATAACTTGCAATTAAATAAATACATTGATAAATCTCCCAAAATTTCCAAATTAATAACCAACTTAAACATGTCATAATCTTTCCTGGAATTAATACATCATAATTTCCGTCATGTTAAATTCTTGACCCTTTATTTAAATCAATGTTTATCCTCGAATTTTTAAATCCTCGATGGTTTTATTTATGTATTTATTCCCATCAAATTAAATTCCTTAAATCATATAATCATGAATTACTCCATATTGTTATTTCACAATAAATTCTTTCAAAAATTCTATAATTATCATATCCCAAAAAAAATCTTCAAAATAAATCAAATCCCATTCTTATCACAATATCCTCCAAAATTTTAAGTTAATAACGAAATACAAGAATTTAATATTCAATCCTCTAATTGAAATCCAGTCAGTGCATATTTCAAAATTGAATCTCGTCCCCAATTTGAATTTAACACTAATCCATTTGTGTTCTTATCCCTCGATTTATATATATATATTTTTTTTTCCATAATATGCAACGATGTAATACTTATGGAACCTCCAATACAATATTCAAAATATAAGTTAACGACTTGCAGTCCAACAATATATCGATGGCCTTCTTAAATTCCTCAAATTCAATGATAAATTCCATCATTTCAAAATTTTTTAAAAATTAATGATTTAACAAAACTTCAATTACGCCATATTAAATTCCCAACTCTTTATTTAATTTAATATTTTCCCTCAAAATTTTAGGCACCTTGTCTCTCTTTGTCAAGTCATAACCTCTTCGTTAATCTTTTACTATAGTTAAATCCTCAACAATCAAAGTCTAAGATAATTCTACCTACACCCATACAACATACAACCTAAAGGAATTATGTATGATCATGGTGTCTTTTGCCAGGGTATTACAGTCTCTGTAACAGGGGTACTACTAACTACATTATAACAAGAAATCATGCATACAATTATTGTACCAAGGAATCAATCAATTAATCAAGTAGATAGAAACAGAATGAAGGAAAGAACAGAACTTGTTAACACATTACCTATAGTATCGGTCTCCTCGACCGTCATCGCAAATGCTCGCCCTGCTGGGGTGGTTCCCTTTGCGGGTGCTGAGCAACATGCGGTTCTACAGGTAGCCTAACTGGATCTCTATAATTTGGAGTCACGCGCTGGTTGGAAGAATAAGGAACTCGAAGACAATCCCTTATTCGATGTCCCGCAGCGCCACAGTGCAAACAAAGTCCCAGCCTCGTTCTACAGCTCTTCCGAAGGTGACCTGGCTTCTTACAGAAATAACAAGTTCGTTGATCCTGCTGTACAGGAACTGGTGCCGGGTACTGCTGTTGATACTGAAATGCCCTCGGCTGCCATTGGCCAGGATACTGCTGGGCAACTCTCTCAACTGTCTGTAGTGCCATCTGGTGAGCGTTCTCCATGCTCTCTCTCATCAGCTCGGTTTGTGCCTGGTGCGCTTCTGCTTGCACCCTCTGAGCCTCAGCTTGAACTCGCTGAGCATCTGCCGCCATTCTCTGGGCCTCTACCATGCCTTGGATCAAGGTGAACATCTGTGCTCCGTCAATGGGCAAACCTCCGGGAATCAGAGTCGGTGGAGGAGGAAGGTCGTCCGTCACAGCTGCGGCAATCTTCTGAACAGGTGGAGGAGGAGGGTCACCTACGTGCATCGGAGATGTAGGAGGAACTACGGCTGTCTGTCCATCAGGTGGAGAGGTGGTAGACCCCTCTAAAGCTGATGTTCCCGCTCTCATAGACCATGTCTGCGGCGACATCCTGAAGACAGATCCCAAAGATTCAATTTAGGCAAAATACGATATCATCAAGGAAGGACAGTACAGTTCTAAGGAACAACATTCAAGATAAAAGATTTGAATAATCCTAGTTGATTGCACAGATCAAAGATGCATCCATGGTTGATACCTCTATCCCCTAGGTACCACAGTTCTTCTTGAAGCATACTCACTGCTAGCTTCCTTACCTACTGCAATCGCTGATACTAGTTATTCTTATCACTCTATGCATATCAATTGCAACACTCTATACTAAGTACTGCACTTTCTAATACAACCCTTGATGAACACCCTAGTCAGTTTGCAGTGAAATCTCAATCACGCTCAAGCCAACCGATCCTTACACATGCATCTTATCTACTTATATACTAATATATCTCTCTCACTATAAGATTTTATCCTCAATTAAAATACCTCAAAATAACTCCTCGAATAAATTTTAAAGTAGAAATGCATACACTTTCCTCAAGGTTAATTATTTAAATACTAAAATGAAACTTAATCACACAAAATCCTTACAGACTTGTCTAGGTTTATTGAATCGAATCTGAATCCTCAAAAAATAAAATTTTAATAACCATATTTCAATTCTTAAATTTCAAAATTTTGCAATTCATTGAAATCTTCAAAATAAGATTTTATTAACATAATATCTCAACCTCTCAAAATTCTTAAAATTTGAAATTCATTTTCAATCCTCAAAATTAAAATTAAAATCCACCTTTCGTAGTCCAATAGCCCTAATGTTAATCATTTTCACTGTCCTCATCGACGTGTGTTATCAGATAATATCATAATTCAGTCTGCAAATTCATTTTAATATGAAATCAACTCTATAATGAAACCCTAAATCCTAACTTAATACCTTAATTAACAACAATCAAAGCAATATCAACAAGGGAGAATGGACAGAACAAGAGAATGATTGTAAATTGGAAGTTTTAACAAAATTCTCAGGGGTCATCCCAGGAATCTCTCAAGGAATTGTGATTGAGTATTTGCTCTCGTCCTAGTATCCTATGTCCTAGATTTTATAGCAGGCACGCAGTAGTATAACAAGGATGTCACACTACTACGACGTCGCACAACTCGCGAAGTCTGACCTGCATAGGCCACCACTAAAAATGTGTCACGACCCGCACCCGGTTTAGGGGCACGAGTGCGTGGGTACGTCCAGCCTACGCCGCAGCATCAGCGGTAGAACGCTGTCAAGGTCTTGATACTATCTAACTAATGTCACGCAAGCATCCAATCTCCATTAGGAGGCACGGATGACACAAATAAGATGAACATATACTCAATCACAGGATTATAGCACGATAAGATTTTGAATAATAAAACTAAAATTAAACACAACACAAGTCCACAAGAAATAACTTAACTTAACAATATCCAAGAATCATCAAAAGGCCGAAGACAAATCCGGTACCAAATAGTCTACTAAAAAAAAATAAACAGAAACTAATGATTTCCGGCTAGAACTCTGGAATCACAACTAAACTACCAAATCTGCAGCTACTCACCATATGGTCCATAAAGTGTCGGACAGCGGTCCTCTAAGGCATAGTCTGGAAAAATATTTCCAGTCAGGAAGGAGCAAAGCAACAATCTCAAATAACAGTTCCATTAATTGATAATGTCTATAATACAATAAAACATGTCATGCTAGCTACTGAGAAGACAGTGAAATAAATGCAATGGCAATTTCTAAAAGAGACAGGCAATATGATATAGTCAGTGCATGTATGGAAATAAAAAGAACAAGGAACAGTATCATATACGGTGATGTAGTATATGATTTAAAATAGGGAACTGTAACTATTCTAAGTGGTTTGAGATTGTAGTTTCAAAATGTGATCGGCTTGGGACATGTACAATTGCTACAGTCTGGCTAATCATACGTGGGGTATGATTAACACCAATAATATAAACTTGTACGATAGGTATTTGATCACATTTCTCACTAGCAATTTCCCCGCCCCCAACTAGTACTGTGGATCCAATCATGACACGTCACGAATACACAACATTGTCTAATGTATTATGTACAATATCTAATATAAATGTCAATGTAAATGTCAATGTAAATGTTAATGTAAATGTCAATATAAATGTCGTGTATAATGTCAATACGATAATCAAGGTAACATCTCATGACTGTAGATCCAAGCTATACTAGTCCGTGTAGCACAGTGTCAAAGATTCAGTTGTAACATTTCAAGATCATTGAACTTATAGCTATTATCAAGAATTGGAAATTATCAGAGAATGTACTTGCCTTGGTCCTTAGCTGGTATTTATAGATGTCCTGTTCCAGAGTATCCCCTGGGTAAAACCAACAGTCCTATCAACACATTACAATATAACATTGGTAACAGAAGCTATCCTAACACACAATAGAAATACACTGGCCTTAGGGCTACGCTAGGTACGGTAGGGGTCATCTACTAGATAGGCCAACTACATATATATTAATATCCCTTAATTACAATAATAGCTATAAGTATAAATCTATACACTTTAAATAAAACTAATACTTGTATGTACATACAACATATCTCAAATTAAATACAACTACAAAATATACATGTATATATATTATAAAAATGTACTAAGGGTTTATACAAAATATACCTACACATATATATCTATGTCAATTGAACAATAAAGATATATATATACACACCAAAAATAGTACGTATACTATTATTTTTATATACTAATTTATACCAATTAAACATACCTTGAAAATATGCTAAGTGTTTATATATTAAAAATGCTTATAGTAGAACACGTATTTATATTTATCAAATTAAACACATTTACAATGTATACGTATATATTTTAAAAAACATGCCAAGGGTTTATAAAATATATATACACATATATATATATGCCAATACATTATAGATATATTATTAAATACTAAAACACATTTTTAATACATGTTTAACATTTAATGAAAAATAAAATATACATGTACATATATATATAACACACAAAAGAATATATATATGTATACTAATTATATATTTACTAAATTACAATTACCAACATATACTGAAATATATATACTATGCTAATACATTATTTAAACATTTTATTACATGCACAAAATATATTTTTAAAATTATATCAAGTATATATATATATACAAAATATATATATATATACCAAACTTAATTATAGAATTTATTTAAATATATACTATACTCATACAATTGATTTCTAATAATTAAATAATATACAATTTACATATTTATACATTTTTACCAAAAATAATACATATACCAAATACGTTGTATATACATTTGCCTTAATTAAATACATAAATACTTTACATTATATATTTACAAATTAATTTATTTACATATACTAATTACATTATACAAATATATGTATATATATTTACCATCATTAAATTAAATAGACAATATACATTGACAAAATATATATATACATATATACATGTATTCCCTTTTTCTATTAAAATATATATATATATATAAGAAATATATATTTATACGTATACCCATTATAATATATACTATTAAATAATTAATAAAAATAATACTATATACATATAAGTATGTACGTAGGTGTCTACACAAAATTACATACTTACAAATACATATACATTTAGTATATATATACTCATATATATTTACGTATATATGTATACACATTTATTAATATATATACAAAATATACATTGGTTATATATACATATACTAATTTTTCATTAATTAAATATATAACCAACATATATATATACATATACATTTAGCATATATATATATACATATATATATATATATATATATAAAGAGGGAGGGAGAGAGAGAGGGGCTTACAGTGGGGCTTGCCGGAGTGGCCGCCGGAGTTGGCCGCCGGGGTTGTCGGCAGAGGGAGGGGAGGAGCAGCCGCGGGCCGTCGGGCTGAACGGTTAGGAGGGGGAGAGCACAGCCGTATGCAGTGGCCGCTCGCCGGACCGGGAAGTCGGCCGGGGAAGTGGCTGGTAGGAGGAGTAGCCGGAGAGGAATGGTGGGAGGCCGGAGGTAGATGGAGGTGATCGGGAGTTGAATGGATGGATGAGTTGAAGGTGGTGGTGGTGATGAGTTGAAGGAGGAGAGGGAGCAGTGGGGGGGTCCGGCCGGGGCGCCGGTCGGATGGTGATGGCGTTGGGAGCAGCGGCCGCGGAACTCGCTGACCGGAGCAGCCGCCGGGCTGAAGTCGGCCTGAGAATGGCCGGCTGAACTGTTATATGGGGGAAATTGAGGAACAGTATTCCCCCCCCCTAACTATTTGAATTTAAAACTAATGTAAATAAAAAGAGAAACAATAAGAAAGAAGAAGGAAGGAAGAAGGAGAAGAAGAAAAGAGAAGAAGAAAGGAGAAGGAGAAGAATTAACCTAGGTTGGGGAGAGGGGCTTGAGGAATTTTTGGAGGCTTGTGAGGTGGGGGAAAACCTAGGTTTCTAGGGATTAGGGTTGAGGTAGACATGTCATTAAATAGGATGAGAGAGGGTGTGATGGAGGGTTGTGATGGGTCAATTTCAAATGAATGGTTAGGATTGAACATGAGAAAATTATTCATGGGGAATGAGGGTTCTTAATTAAAATTAATAGGCTCCCTCATTGATTAAAATAATTGGGTGAGGCCACAAAATGCCAATTTGCAATTTGGCCCCCTTAAATTTGGGAAATTACACAAACACATGAAATGACGAAAATTGGGCGAACGATTCGGGGTCCGATGTTTTGTAGGGTCAGGGGACGCTGTAAGATGGGTATGGGCTGAATTTGCAGGGCACTGGAATTAATTTGGGATTTTAAAATCAGATAAAATGGTATCCTCAAATTAAATAGAAATAAATGCAAGTTGTGTTCGACAATTAATTAGGAGTACTTGGGGTTAAAATCAGATCAAGTCATCAATACCAATATTGAAGAAGACTCAGAACAGAATATTACCCTAATTTGGGTCGCACGAAAAATAGGTCAAGATGGCCTCCAATTTTCGATTGGAACGCACAACGATACAAAAATAGGAAATTAAAAATAACGTCCGCGACGATTTTTGTGCGGCCAGAAACAATGCACAAGGAGCAAAATTATGAGTTGCAAAAATAGCAGAATTGAAGGTGGCATGTCTAGAGCAAGATTGTGAAATTTGTTGGAAGACAAAAGTCTGGATAGTGCTCCAAATATCGAAGCAAAGGCAATGCGCAAAAATATTAAATAAAATACAGTAATTAATTACAATCTCCAAATATTAAATTCTAGATAAAATAATAAAATCCAGAACCCTATAATTCCGACAGGTGTTCATCTACTGGGCTTCTAGGTCTAGTCTGCTAGCTAAAATAAAATAAATAAACACTGCATATAATTATATATTTAATTACACATCGCACAAAATTATTTAAATCAAATACACTATCATGCAATTAATTAATTGTAAATAACATAATATTAAATATTGTAAAAATTCGAAAATACCCCTGTTTTCGGAATGTGGTAGTGACAATTTTTCTACCAAATTTTATCCCAATTCCTTCCCAAATTACCATTGGAGACTAGTGGAGCAAGGAGCTAGAAGGAGGAAGCAAGGATCTACAAAGAGGAGCAAGGATCTACAAGTTGGAGGCCAATTTTATCATATTTGGAGGTTGCATTAGGAATCCATCTCCCAATAGATATAATTCAGTTTTTTTCCCTTAATTTAGGTTGTAAATCTAATATTTAACCATAAGAAATCAACCCATATGCATAGGCTACCCATAGGATTTGGTTTTGTATTCAAAGGAGGCCTATTGAGAAAGTTATGGTATTTTTTGTGTAAATTTTGGGGAAATTCCGAGATTGACAATTGTTGTATGGGTCAATTGGTCCTATAGATCATTTTGGCATTTGCTTGTATGTTTGGGGTAGTTTCATGTCCACAATTGGGTACGTGTAGGTCGTATTTCAATAATTTGGTGATACGTGTTAATTTGGGAATTTTCCCTCCTACACGGGATTTTGAGCATGTCACATTTTGATACGGGCATGTAGAGTTGTATATGACTCTTTGTATTATTCATAAATAATATTTTAGACTTGCTCATTTCCTTCGGGGTATATTTGGATGTGTGGTGGACTCGTGTCACAAGCGTATCCTAGATCTAGTGGGATACTAGGTGATACAATCCATGTGTTTGTGCAATTTAATTATAGATCTATTTCTCTTATGTTCTTGGTCTTGGTAAGGTGTAATATAAATATGTATATACGGATATTGTGGTGTATTTATATTTATGTATTATTGTCTCTTAGATCTATGTATCTATTTATGTATATTGTATGTAGCTATTATTACAAATGTAAGAGCTATTTAATAGTGTAGAGTATATATATATATATATATATATATATATATATATATATATATATATATATATATATATATATATATATATATATATATATATATATATATATATATTATAGTATATATAGTGTATATGTTATGTGTGTATATATATATATATATATATATGATGCTATGTATATTGTAGAAGCATGAAAATACGCTGGGGAATTATATGCGTAAAACCCCCAACATGCATGAAGCCCGCGTAAAAGAAAGCTTCAGCGCTATGTGGCATTAAAATATGACTTCAGAGCTACACGCATAAAACAGAGCTTCAGCGCTGTGTGGAGTAAAATATGGCTTCAGAATAGCCCACGTAAAGCAGCACTCAATGTCACGCCCCGATCTCCCGCAGGCAATCGGCCGTTCCTGCTAGGCAGGAATCACCCTCGCCAGCGCTCCCGCGGAACGATCGCTTAACCCATCCGGGCGTGATGCCGCACGAGCGTGAGCCACGCCCGTGCAAGGCCATGGTTCATTGGCTGGCGGCAAGAGTTCTAAGCCACAGAGTCGCACAGATTGTCCGAGTGCAGCGGAGTTTAGGAACGCATAGCGATTCGGTAACAGGTTCACTGAGTCAACAATTATAGCGGAAGCATAGAAACACAAGTTGAAATAAAGCAAGCTCTTTTATTGATATAAACTTGTGTTACAGGCGGCGTATAGCCGAGATTACAAGTCGCTCAAGCCTCTCTCTCTGAAACAGTAAAAGCGTGCCAAGTGGCTACAACTGTGGAATGATTGTACAGGCGATGGTCAGGCGATGTTCACAACTTATGTCTTGTATATGTGCTTCAGTCCCGGACGCACCGTTGCAAGGCTTCGGAGGGAAACTCCTGGCCTTAGCACGCACGAAGGAGGCGTCCGCACCGCACGAGGTTCTCCCGCACCCTGTATATCAAACTGGTGGATTATCAGTACATTGAATGCACTGGTAGGGAAGCTACTCGCCCGCTCGACAAATCCAAACACGTAATACAGGTTCCGTGCACAACTATTCAGTTATCTTTCTAGTTGCCTTCGGATCAGTTTTATGCAGATATTGAATAGCCTAATGTGTCGGCAGTGCGCCGTGCGATGTTAGAGGAAACACGGCGAGACTTACCAACTTACCATCTCCTTCCCTGTCCAGGGCAACCATTTAGGCAAACAGTATAAATTCGAGCAAAGGCATGTATAAACATTCAGGAGGCAAGCATATGCAAACAGGAGGGTCGTTTTAACATGATCGTTCAGGTGTTTAGTTGTTCTTGATGCGATGCAGTGACTCGCACGCGGATAGCCGCTAAGCGAGGATGACTTATCTATATGAACACGGTCGCTGGCAAAGCCATTATGGACGTAGTCGAGGACAAGGATAGCATGCTACGCGTATACACGAGGCACACGAACACGATGCGTTGCAAGCTATCCTCCCTGCACACGAGACTACATACGAGCTCCATCCGGACCGGATCGGCCCCAGTGCCCCGGTGACCGTCCTTGGAACTAGTCCGCGACATGCAAGTCAGGGTTAACCAATCTCAGGCAACACGATTTAACCAATCTCAGGCAACACGATTTAACCAATCTCAGGCAACACGATTACACGAGATACACGAGAACACGCGTGCACTAGAACACGAGAACACGAGAACACGAGTGCACGGGAATACGAGTACATGAGTATACGGGATACTTGAATCTTGGTTCTGTACAATAACTTGTCTTGATGCATTCCCCTGGTTCGGGGCTGCCTTGGTGACCTAACGGTCCCGGATACTTTGCAGGTTCGTTCAGGCACGGAACGACTACGTAGTAGTCGTCCGGGTTTGGATGAAAACATGGCAACATTACAAGCAGACAAGCATACGTTTCTAAGGAGCATAAGCAGGCACGTTACTCGGGCCCGAAGGTAGTCCGAGAGATGAAACCGTTAAGGGACTTAGCATGCGAGGGTCAGAATATAAGCAGTATTACATTTCCATATTCTAGCAAGCAATACAAGTTGGGATTATTCCCTTAGCTAGGTGCGTTGGATTTATTAGCATGCAGGGGGTGATTCACCTAGCGACTAGCATATATGATTCCAGGTTTTATGTGTGCTGGCTAAGCAAAGACAAGTTCACCGTAGCCACCCACCTTAGCGATGATTCACCTCGGTAGAGCGATACGTCTGAGCGAGCCTCTGAAAGCCTAAGCGGGATTCCTGTAGGGACAAGTCTGGATATCCTTTGCTTCTTGATCAAGACAAAGCAGGTCGGGACAGCTGCACGATTGCCGATTGAGACGGCAGTCCGCTTGAACGGAACGGGGTGTTACATCCTACCCAACTTAGAAAAAGTCTCGTCCTCGAGACTAACTAGGGACAAGCAGTAATCTAGGGTTGAGGCAATCCTAGACAAGTCGTTTGTACTTGTTCATTTGGATCTTCACTTGCACAAGCTTCGAAATCAGCATATCGCTTAGACTGGATCGTGCGCACTTTCGAAGGTACCCTCTAGCGTGAACACGTCAACCAGCTCAGTGATAGCGAAGTCTTAGCACTCAAGTTTCACCTTTTCTAAGTCTTGGATGGTGCACTAGTTCAAGGCGTCCCTCGAATAGATGCATTCAACCAAACTTAGGGTTAGTGAAAATCGGACAAGCTACTAGCGATACTGTCACGACCCGCACCCAAAATTTGGGCATGAGTCGTGGGTACGTCCAGCCTATGCCGCAGCATCGGCGGTAGAGCGCTGTCTAGGTCTAAACATAATATATCCTGTCAATAATTTCAACTCCGTACGGAGGACAATGATAAAAATCCATAGTTCTATGATATACTCAATCACAAGCTAATAGAAATCATAGCACGATGAGAATAGAAAAGAGTTCTAATAAAACCAACCACAATAATCCAACTCAAATCCTGGGTCTAAATGACCTCACAAAGTCACAAAATAATAAATACATCTCAGTCTCAGTCTAAAACAATAATGCAGAAAAAGTAGTCTAAGAGCAGCCAGGTACGTTCTCCTCTAGGCTAGGCAACTCCTTTGGGGTTTCTGGAGTGAAATCACCCTCTAATTCTGGGCCGTAATGAGTGGGGCAAAGATCCTCCAGGTCCTCTGAAAAATGTTATTCAGTCAGGATTGGAGCGAAGCACAAGCACTAACAGCAGTTTCATTAAATTGACAAAATCTATAAACAGTGTAAGAGATACAAGATGGAAATAAATGCTGAAAATGAGAAGTACAGAAGAAATGAAATAGGCAACAGAGCATCTAGCAATGAACAATAAATAGTGAATGCTAGAACAATGAATCTGAATAAAGATAAACATCTAACTAAGTGTTTGAAATATTAGTTTATTATGTGATCGGCTTGGGACTAGATTAGGCTGGTTATATATGATTAGCTATGATTCTTAGAGGTCAGGCTAACCATATGGTTAGCTATGATGCATGATAATGGTCAGGCTAATCATATATAACAGCTATGAAGCATGATGATGGTCAGGCCGTACCCGACGTGAGAAGTGGGGTGAGCTATGATGCATGGTAAGGATTTGGATATGATCACATAATCTACTAATAGTTCCCCATCCCCAGCTAGCACGGTGGATTCCAATCACGACTCCTCATGATGGGGATCTAGGGTGCTAACTCGTGTATCCACATTGTCGGAATCAAGTATGTAATACACTACAATTTATAGAAGTAATCAACAATAAAAACTGTCAGAGAATGTACTCGCCTGTGGTCCTGAGCAAGGTGTGAGGATCGATGTCCAAAGTGGGATCACAATGACCTAATTATGGAAATTCAATGTCAAATATTAAAATAAAAGAATAAACATGTTTAACTAATTTAACACGAGGCCTCTAGGTCAATTCTAAAGCCTACTGGTCAATACTAGTCTAACACTAGCTAATTGTCATCCCTAGTTATAAACACTAGGGTGTACTCATAACACCTCAATCTGGGTTCAAATCTAGTTTCTAGGGTGATTACAAGTATAACTTAGCTAGGGCTAGGTGATACAATATATATAATAGTTAATCTATCATTTAATATTATCTAGTTTAATACTCTAATACCTATACTCAACTCCACATATTTACCCCCACCAATACCCCATATTATTTCCTAACTGCTAACTGATACCCTTGTACTAGTGTATTTACCCACATCTAGTACCTCACTGCATTCTGACATTCTCTCCTATACAGCAACACATAAGTACCTAACATAGGTTGACACAGTCTCTCACCTACTGTCCTACCCTGATACTCTACACAGGAAACACACACACACAGTTTCCTCACTGCCCTAATACCCCACAAAAGCTCACTCACTCACTCTCCTAACTGATACACTAGAACACACTCTAACTCACAGATTTATGAAAACTGGCACATACCCACCTACATATGTGCACTGCTCTTCACACAGTTTGCATACAGCTGATACCTGATACACAACTCAGCTGGAATATCCCCCCCCCCTCACTGTGACACACACAGCTACACATAGTGTTCTAGGGTACACATACTGCTACTTTGCTAGGTTTACACTGGCACAGTTTCATGGAGACTTTGAACATCCTGAAATCAATTTCTATACACACACAGTCACATCTTTACACATAGGTCTCTAGAACTCTTTGCACCCTCTCTCTCAGAATCTGATACCCACCTTAGGCACTGCACAGTGTAAGACTACACACTGCTATACACACACACACAGGAATTAAGAGGTTAACTGACACAGTACACACAGCATTAGTTCTCACCCCTCACAACACACACACAACAGCCACAATAATATACTGCACATAATACTTAAACACACACAGTTATTAGGATACTCACTGCACAGATCTTGCTCACAACCTATCTATACACACATATATTTCTATTACTCAGTCACACAGGTAATACACAGTTTGCTCCTCCCTAATCTGATACACATTGCACATACTGAAATTGGTACACACTGATATACATAGGTACACTCAGGTAGGCACTCATCTCACTCTGCTCTCAACTGTACAGGGAAGACACTGATGTTTCACAGAAAACTGAGAATTCCTCACACAAACAGAAACTGAACTGCTCTCTCTCACACACCTACAGTTCACACACACTTAGACACACAGAGAATTCACATAGGTTTCTAATACATAGCTGGAACACACCTACACACACAGAGCTACACTGATACATAGTCTAATACACTCTCTTACACAGACACAGAACTCTCTGACAAGACACAGGTTTGCCTCTCCTCACTGAAGATATGATACTCATATTGAGACACCCATAACACATAAACACTGAGGCACACCTATATCCTAACTCAAAATACAGTCATCAACTCAAGGTATCACCTACACAGAAATACACTCACTGATATTCCAACATAGAAACTGAACTTCCCTAGTGCACACACTGAATACTCAGTTCTAACTCACAGTTCTCCCACCTAGCTAATACACAACACCCTACACATGACTGAAACTGATACCTACACACAGCCACCAACTGCACAGAATCCCTAAACTTCAGACTACACAGAAAGCCAATGCCCGACTGCACAGGAAAGATCCCCCACAGTACACAAACCCGACTGCACACCCAGATCCCACCGTGCCTGACATCCCCAAGACACGGGGACACACGATACACACTACAATAACACAAATATATATAGGTATATAGATTTATGTATCAAAATATGCAGAATTAAAACACAAGGATAGACAAAACCCCTAATTAACATTTCCACAAACACGAAGAGTGCAGAAAACAGATTCACCTAAAACCCATGAATCCCTCTAACCCAAACCCTAAAAATCGGGTTCAACCTACACACACATGAGATGAATCAGTCTTCATACCAAAATCTAGGGTTAGGGTTCCTGATAATTGGGGAAAACAATGTTGGGGACACTTAAACCTAAATAAAACCCTAAAATCAAACTCTACACAGAGGGGTGGGTTCCTAAGGGCCATGAACATCTGAAAACAGAATTTAAAGGAATAGAAAAAGGGTTTTTACCTGCAGGGATGGTTTCTTCAATGAGGTTCTTCTTCTTCAAGGCTTCCTGACCCACGTTCCTTGCTTCCCTTGCTTTGGAGGAGGAGAAAATGGAACCTAGGGCTAGATTTCGAAATTTTGGGGTGGGGAGATGGTTTCTCTTGATGGAGGCTAGGGTTTCTCTTTTCTACATGAAGGATGGCTTTGTGAGAAGCTTCCTTTTTATATTAAACCTAGTTTTAGGGTTTCCATGCCTAGTCTTTTTAGGTTAAACCCCCTGGCCCTCTCATGTAGAACCTAATAACTCAGGTTTAGGCCTTCTAGGGTTTGAGGTCCAAACCTAAAATTAGGATTCTAGGGTTTCACTAGAACTGGTTTACAATTAGGGTTGACTCACTAGGGTCTGTCCTAATGAGTTCTAGGGTTTGACCTAAAACTAAATATTACTAATAATAATATAATTAGTTTATAAAACTCAATAATTAATTATATTCATAATTATTCAAAATGGTGAATTTACACAAATGCCCTTATTTGGAAATGTGGTAGTGACAAGTCTACCCTCCTAAAAAAAATTTCGTCCTCGAAATTGGACTGAACTAGAACAAGAATGAAATCAGAAAGGAAATATACCTCGAGTCTAGAAGAGATACGGGTATTGCTCGCGCATTTCGTCCTCTCTCTCCCAGGTCGACTCCCCTGGAGAGTGATGTCTCCATGCAACACGAACCAAAGGAATAGTTTGGTTCCGCAACACCTTCTCTCTGCGGTCCAAGATCTCTACGGGCTGCTCGGGGTAGCTGAGCGTCGGACCAACCTCAATCTAAGAGTGATCCAGTACGTGACTAGGGTCTGCCACGTACCGTCTCAGCTGCGACACGTGGAACACATCATGCACTCCCTCCAATACAGGCGGCAAGTCTAGTCTATACGCCACTGCACCTACCCTCGCAAGAAGGGTCCGATGTAGCGTGGGCTAAGCTTCCCGCCTCTGCCAAAACGAATCGTGCCACGCATCGGAGAAATCCGTAGGAATACTAGATCGCCAACCTAAAACAAAAATAGCCTCAACAGGCAGTCTAAACAAACAAACGCAAACCAGAAAATTACAATCTATACCTGAAACTCATGGGGTCTACGGTGGCTGTCGGCCCAATGCCGCTGTCTGTCCTGCGCCACTCGCAGTCTGTCTCTGATGAGTTTTACCTTTTCTGCTGCATCCACGACCATTTCTGGTCCTAACAAGGCCCTCTCTCCAACGTCGTCCCAAGATAATGGTGTACGACACCTTCGTCCATAAAGAGCCTCAAATGGTGACATCTCGATGCTGGCCTGGTAGCTGTTGTTGTAAGCGAACTCCACCAGGTGCAGATGATCCTCCCAAGAACCTCCGAGATCTAGAACACAAGTGCGTAGCATATCCTCGAGAGTCTGAATAGTCCGTTCAGACTGCCCGTCTGTCTGGGGGTGATATGCGGAACTGAACTTGAGCTGAGTGCCCAAACTAGCCTGCAGACTCCTCCAGAAGTGGAAAGTGAAACGACTATCCCGATCCGAGACGATGCTCACAGGAACTCCATGAAGTCTAACAATCTGCCGCACGTACATCTCTACTAGCTTCTCTGTCGACGTGCCCACCTTGAAAGGTAAGAAATGGGCTGATTTGGTCAACCTGTCCACGATGACCCAAATCGCGTCCTTCCCTCCTGGAGAACGTGGAAGCCCTGAAACGAAATCCATGGTCACGTGCTCCCATTTCCATTCTAGAATCGGTAAAGGTTGAAGCAAACCACCTGGCCTCTGCCGGTCTGCCTTTACCTGCTGGCACACTAGACACCGGGATACGAAGCGTGCTACCTCGCACTTTATTCCATACCACCATACGTGCTCCCTCAAGTCTCGATACATCTTGTTGGCACCGGGATACATCGAGTACTGAGAGCGGTGTGCCTCCTGCAAAACCTCCTCGCGCAGCTCCCCGCTCGGCATACACATCCTCGTGCCGTGCCGTAAAGAACCATCATCTGCGATAGTAAAGTCGTCCGACAATCCCATCCGAACCTGTGCCCTGATACTCCTCAGAGCCTCATCATCGTACTGCGCAGCTCTGATCCTGTCCATCAGTTCGGACTGTATCTGCAATCCCCACATCTGAATCTCAGTACCGGGAACTAACACTTTAATCTCCAAGCTCTCCAAATTAGCCAACAAATGCCTATCTGTCGTCAAGTACATAGCCATCGGATACCTGCTCAAGGCATCGGCGACTACGTTAGCCTTCCCTGGGTGGTACTGCAATGAGATGTCAAAGTCCTTCATCAACTCTAACTACCTCCTCTGCCTCATGTTCAGCTCCTTCTGTGTGAATACGTACTTCAAGCCCTTGTGGTCTGTGAAGATCTCCATACGCTCTCCGTACAGATAATGCTTCCACAGCTTTAGAGCGAAGATAACTGCTGCCAACTCCAAATCATGGGTGGGATAGTTCTTTTCATGAGGGCATAACTGCCTGGAAGCATAGGCAATTACCTTCCCGTGCTGCTGAAGAACGCATCCCAGACCCTTCCCTGAAGCATCACTGTAGATGGTGAAACCACCTGTCCCTGCTGGCAATTTCAAAATTGGAGCTATCGTCAACCTCTTCTTCAGCTCATCAAATGCAGCCTGGCACTCCTCTGTCCAGACAAAATCCACATCCTTCCTAGTCAGTCTGGTCATCGGCGCTGCAATCTTGGAGAAGTCTTGTACAAACCTCCTGTAGTATCCTGCTAGCCCGAGAAAACTCCTGATCTCCGCTACCGAACTGGGGGCAGCCCACGACTCCACTGCCTCGATCTTCTTTGGGTTTACCGAGATTCCATCACCTGATACCACATGCCCAAGAAATTTGACCTTGTCAAGGAAGAATTCACACTTAGAGAGTTTTCCGTACAGCTTCTCCCTCCTGAGAGTCTCTAAGACCAATCTCAGGTGCTCTTCGTGCTCCTCTGGTGTCTTGGAATACACAAGAATATCGTCGATGAACACCACCACGAACTTGTCAAGGTACTGGTGGAACACCTTGTTCATCAGGTTCATGAATACTGCCGGTGCATTGGTTAAACCAAATGGCATCACCATGAACTCAAACTGGCCGTATCTGGTCCGAAAAGCTGTCTTCGGCGTGTCTTCTTTCTTCACCTTCACCTGGTGATAGCCTAACCTCAAATCAATCTTTGAAAACACCCTTGCCCCGCTCAACTGATCGAAAAGATCATCTATCCTCGGTAGCGGGTACTTGTTCTTGATAGTGATATTGTTCAAAGCTCTATAATCAATGCACATACGCACCGTGCCGTCCTTCTTCGATACGAACAATACCGGAGCTCCCCATGGTGATGAACTGGATTTGATGAAGCCTTTGTCCTGCAACTCCTCGACTTGCTTCTTCAGTTCTGCCAGCTCGCTGTTGTTGACTCTATAGACATGTTGTGAAATGGGCTCCGCTCCTGGAACCAAGTCTATAGAGAACTCAACATCTCTGTCTGGCGGCAAGCCTGGCAACTCCTCTGGAAATACATCCAGGAACTCTGCTATTAGAGGATGTGGCAACTCCTCTTCTTCCGTCCTGGCTCCGCAAAACGTGCTCCTCCTCTGTTCCGCTGCTTCCCTGACAACCTCAAACTCCGGCTCTCCTGGAGGTCTAAATAATACTCTACCTCTATAACAATCTATAGTAGCATGATGTCTACTCAACCAGTCTATTCCGAGCACAATATCGTACCCCGGAAGTGGCATGACGAGTAAACTCACGCTCAAGTCTCGGCCTCCTACTGACACTCTTCGGTCCTTGCAGTGATCACGAACTAGGATAATACCTCCACCAGTCATGATCTTGTAAGTCCTAGCTAATGGTTCTGTGTCTAAATGATATCAAAGTGCATATGATACAGACACAAAACTATGGGAAGCGCCAGAGTCGAATAAGGTAAATGCGGGAATACAATCGAGAAGAACCGAACCTGTGATCAAGTCTCCTGCTGGCTCGATCTCCTCGACTGCCATGGCATATGCTCGCCCCTGGGGTGCACCTCTCTGCTGCTGATGCTGGGCGAACTTCTGATGTTGCGGTGGAAGTGGTCCCCTCTGTTGTTGGCCTCCTGGTGCGGTAGGCACCCTGTCTGATCCTCTCTGGGCGGCTGCTCCACCCTGACCTGGACGAAAGGTAGGACAATCCTTCAGCTGGTGTGTCGTCGATCCGCAGGATAGACATGAGCCCAATCTTTTCCTGCAGATATCTCTAGTATGTCCCATCTTCCTGCAGTACGCACACTGGATAGCGGGCTGGTTCTGTCTCTGTTGCTGCTGCTGGACTTGCCCTAGGGCTGGTGCCTGATGCTGCTGCTGAAAGGGTCTCTGCTGTTGCTGCTGAAAGTGTGGACGCTTGCCCGGTCCCGTACTACTGTTTGCTCCTACGGAACCGTCGCGTCCCCTCTTGGGCCTGAGGCCCAAGTCGTCCTCGGCTACTTGGGCATCCATCAATATGCCCTCGTAGGTAGCTGTGCGACGTCCCGACGTGTGAGACTTGATCTCCCTTGTCAGCCCCTTTCTGAATTTCCGGGCCCTGTCCCCCGGATCTCTAATCATCGATGGCGCAAAGCGGCTCAGGCGGGAAAACTCCACGGCATACTCATCGACGGACGAGCTCCCCTAGGCTAAGTCATGGAACTGACTCTCCAAAGCTCCCAGGGCAACATCAGGAAAGAACTTTTCTTTGAAGAGTTCCTTGAAATCCTCCCAAGTGAGTCCCCTGCGCAAGAGTCTCGGCTCCGTGCGAAACCACGTCAAGGCAATATCGAACATCTGGCTGCCCACGGCCTCGATCTGGAGGGCCTCCGGAAGCTGCGCCAAGCGCAAGTTCCTCTCGATGTCCTCTAGCCAATCATCGGCGTAGAGTATCCCTTCTGTCCCCTTGAACTCCCGAGGTATCATCCTCTTGAAATCCACAATGGTGCCCGGCCTCTGGTGGTGCTGATCAGGACGCTACTGCTGCTGAGTGACTCTCTCCACAGCCTGGAGAGCCACTTGGTGAGCATTCTCCATGTTCACCCACATCATCTCTGTCTGGGCCTGGTGGGCCTCAGCCTGCACTCTCTGGGCCTCTGCCGACGTCCTCTGGGCATTGACCATGCCCTGAATCAAAGCGAACATCTGTGCTCCATCGACGGGCACACCTCCTGGATGCTGAACTGGTGGTGGTGGTGCCGTCGTAGCTGTGGGGACCCTCTGAACTGGTGGTGGTGGACCCCCGAATGCTGCAGACACTCCCACATGTACTGGAGATGTAGGAGGTGCTGCGAATGTCTGTCCGGCAGGGCGAGAGGTGGCAAACCTCTCTGAATCTGCTGCTCCGAGTCTCTGGGACCTTCTTGGCGGCATCCTGAAGACAGATCGAAAGATTTAATTAAGGCAATAGATACGATATCATCAAGGAAGGACAGAAAAATTCTAAAGGAAAAATTATTAAGAGTAATGTCATAAGAATCAGAATTTCCTAATTGTGATTGAGCATATCCTCGGCCTAATTCCTATTTCCTAAAACAGGCTCGTAGTAATACTCTAAGCGAGCACCACTACGATGTCGCTCTAATGCGGTTCTAGGACTCGACTACTGACCTGCATGGGCTACCACTAAAAACGTGTCACGACCCACACCCAGAATTTGGGCATGAGTCGAGCGCTGTCTAGGTCTAAACATAATATATCCTGTCAATAATCTCAACTCCGTACGGAGGACAATGATAAAAATCCACAGTTCTATGATATACTCAATCACAAGCTAATAGAAATCATAGCACGATGAGAATAGAAAAGAGTTCTAATAAAACCAACCACAATAATCCAACTCAAATCCTGGGTCTAAATGACCTCACAAAGTCACAAAATAATAAATACATCTCAGTCTCAGTCTAAAACAATAATGCAGAAAAAGTAGTATAAGAGCAGCCAGGTACGTTCTCCTCTAGGCTAGGCAACTCCTCTGGGGTTTCTGGAGTGAAATCACCCTCTAATCCTGGGCCGTAATGAGTGGGGCAAAGATCCTCCAGGTCCTCTGAAAAATGTTATCCAGTCAGGATTGGAGCGAAGCACAAGCACTAACAGCAGTTTCATTAAATTGACAAAATCTATAAACAGTGTAAGAGATACAAGATGGAAATAAATGCTGAAAATGAGAAGTACAGGAGAAATAAAATAGGTAACAGAGCATCTAGCAATGAACAATAAATAGTGAATGCTAGAACAATGAATCTGAATAAAGATAAATATCTAACTAAGTGTTTGAAATATTAGTTTATTATGTGATCGGCTTGGGACTAGATCAGGCTGGTTATATATGATTAGCTATGATTCTTGGAGGTCAGGCTAACCATATGGTTAGCTATGATGCATGATAATGGTCAGGCTAATCATATATAACAGCTATGAAGCATGATGATGGTCAGGCCGCACCCGACGTGAGAAGTGGGGTGAGCTATGATGCATGGTAAGGATTTGGATATGATCATATAATCTACTAATAGTTCCCCATCCCCAGCTAGCACGGTGGATTCCAATCATGACTCCTCATGATGGGGATCTAGGGTGCTAACTCGTGTATCCACAGTGTCGGAATCAAGTATGTAATACACTACAATTTATAGAAGTAATCAACAATGAAAACTGTCAGAGAATGTACTCGCCTGTGGTCCTGAGCAAGGTGTGAGGATCGATGTCCAAAGTGGGATCACAATGACCTAATTATGGAAATTCAATGTCAAATATTAAAATAAAAGAATAAACATGTTTAACTAATTTAACACGAGGCCTCTAGGTCAATTCTAAAGCCTACTGGTCAATACTAGTCTAACACTAGCTAATTGCCATCCCTAGTTATAAATACTAGGGTGTACTCATAACACCTCAATCTGGGTTCAAATCTAGTTTCTAGGGTGATTACAAGTATAACTTAGCTAGGGCTAGGTGATACAATATATATAATAGTTAATCTATCATTTAATATTATCTAGTTTAATACTCTAATACCTATACTCAACTCCACATATTTACCCCCACCAATACCCCATATTATTTCCTAACTGCTAACTGATACCCTTGTACTAGTGTATTTACCCACATCTAGTACCTCACTGCATTCTGACATTCTCTCCTATACAGCAACACATAAGTACCTAACATATGTTGACACAGTCTCTCACCTACTGTCCTACCCTGATACTCTACACAGGAAACACACACACACAGTTTCCTCACTGCCCTAATACCCCACAAAAGCTCACTCACTCACTCTCCTAACTGATACACTAGAACACACTCTAACTCACAGATTTATGAAAACTGGCACATACCCACCTACATATGTGCACTGCTCTTCACACAGTTTGCATACAGCTGATACCTGATACACAACTCAGCTGGAACATCCCCCCCCTCACTGTGACACACACAGCTACACATAGTATTCTAGGGTACACATACTGCTACTTTGCTAGGTTCACACTGGCACAGTTTCATGGAGACTTTGAACATCCTGAAATTAATTTCTATACACACACAGTCACATCTTTACACATAGGTCTCTAGAACTCTTTGCACCCTCTCTCTCAGAATCTGATACCCACCTTAGGCACTGCACAGTGTAAGACTACACACTGCTATACACACACACACAGGAATTAAGAGGTTAACTGACACAGTACACACAGCATTAGTTCTCACCCCTCACAATACACACACAACAGCCACAATAATACACTGCACACAATACTTAAACACACACAGTTATTAGGATACTCACTGCACAGATCTTGCTCACAACCTATCTATACACACATATATTTCTATTACTCAGTCACACAGGTAATACACAGTTTGCTCCTCCCTAATCTGATACACTTTGCACATACTGAAATTGGTACACACTGATATACATAGGTACACTCAGGTAGGCACTCATCTCACTCTGCTCTCAACTGCACAGGGAAGACACTGATGTTTCACAGAAAACTGAGAATTCCTCACACAAACAGAAACTGAACTGCTCTCTCTCACACACCTACAGTTCACACACACTTAGACACACAGAGAATTCATATAGGTTTCTAATACATAGCTGGAACACACCTACACACACAGAGCTATACTGATACATAGTCTAATACACTCTCTCACACAGACACAGAACTCTCTGACACGACACAGGTTTGCCTCTCCTCACTGAAGATCTGATACTCATATTGAGGCACCCACAACACATAAACACTGAGGCACACCTATATCCTAACTCAAAACACAGTCATCAACTCAAGGTATCACCTACACAGAAATACACTCACTGATATTCCAACATAGAAACTGAACTTCCCTAGTGCACACACTGAATTCTCAGTTCTAACTCACAGTTCTCCCACCTAGCTAATACACAACACCCTACACATGACTGAAATTGATACCTACACACAGCCACCAACTGCACAGAATCCCTAAACTTCAGACTACACAGAAAGCCAATGCCCGACTGCACAAGGAAGATCCCCCACAGTGCACAAACCCGACTGTACACCCAGATCCCACCGTGCCTGACATCCCCAAGATACGGGGACACACGATACACACTATAATAACACAAATATATATAGGTATATAGATTTATGTATCAAAATATACAGAATTAAAACACAAGGATAGACAAAACCCCTAATAAACATTTCCACAAACACGAAGAGTGCAGAAAACAGATTCACCTAAAACCATGAATCCCTCTAACCCAAACCCTAAAAATCGGGTTCAACCTACACACACATGAGATGAATCAGTCTTCATACCAAAATCTAGGGTTAGGGTTCCTGATAATTGTGGAAAACAATGTTGGGGACACTTAAACCTAAACAAAATCCTAAAATCAAACTCTACACAGAGGGGTGGGTTCCTAAGGGCCATGAACATCTGAAAACAGAATTTAAAGGAATAGAAATATGGTTTTTACCTGCAGGGATGGTTTCTTCAATGAGGTTCTTCTTCTTCAAGGCTTCCTGACCCACGTTCCTTGCTTCCCTTGCTTTGGAGGAGGAGGAAATGGAACCTAGGGCTAGATTTCGAAATTTTGGGGTGGGGAGATGGTTTCTCTTGATGGAGGCTAGGGTTTCTCTTTTCTACATGAAGGATGGCTTTGTGAGAAGCTTCCTTTTTATATTAAACCTAGTTTTAGGGTTTCCATGCCTAGTCTTTTTAGGTTAAACCCCCTGGCCCTCTCATGTAGAACCTAATAACTCAGGTTTAGGCCTTCTAGGGTTTGAGGTCCAAACCTAAAATTAGGATTCTAGGGTTTCACTAGAACTGGTTTACAATTAGGGTTGACTCACTAGGGTCTGTCCTAATGAGTTCTAGGGTTTGACCTAAAACTAAACATTACTAATAATAATATAATTAGTTTATAAAACTCAACAATTAATTATATTCATAATTATTCAAAATGGTGAATTTACACAAATGCCCTTATTTGGAAATGTGGTAGTGACAGATACTCTCAAGGGTTCGCACAGGTTGGCACAAAGGCCACTCGCAGCATACAACCAGACAAGCAATCATATCAATCAAAACGCATTTTGAAAGTATTTAGACTTATTGTTGGAACATCCCATCGAGGCATTGAGAGAGAGCGTACACATAACCCACGAACAAGCTTTCGAAACAGAGATATCGAATTGAAGTCCAAAGGCGTAGAAGCCAGGTTCTGATACCAACCTGTCACGCCCCGATCTCCCGCAGGCAATCGGCCGTTCCTGCTAGACGGGAATCACCCTCGCCAGCGCTCCCGCGGAACGATCGCTTAACCCATCCGGGCGTGATGTCGCACGAGCGTGAGCCACGCCCATGCAAGGCCATGGTTCATTGGCTGGCGGCAAGAGTTCTAAGCCACAGAGTCGCACAGATTGTCCGAGTGCAGCGGAGTTTAGGAACGCATAGCGATTCGGTAACAGGTTCACTGAGTCAACAATTATAGCGGAATCATAGAAACACAAGTTGAAATAAAGCAAGCTCTTTTATTGATATAAACTTGTGTTACAGGCGGCGTATAGCCGAGATTACAAGTCGCTCAAGCCTCTCTCTCTGAAACAGTAAAAGCGTGCCAAGTGGCTACAACTGTGGAATGATTGTACAGGCGATGGTCAGGCGATGTTCATAACTTATGTCTTGTATATGTGCTTCAGTCCCGGACGCACCGTTGCAAGGCTTCGGAGGGAAAATCCTGGCCTTATCACGCACGAAGGAGGCGTCCGCACCGCACGAGGTTCTCCCACACCCTGGATATCAAACTGGTGGATTATCAGTACATTTAATGCACTGGTGGGGAAGCTACTCGCCCGCTCGACAAATCCAAACACGTAATACAGGTTCCGTGCACAACTATTCAGTTATCTTTCTAGTTGCCTTCGGATCAGTTTCATGCAGATATTGAATAGCCTAACGTGTCGGCAGTGCGCCGTACGATGTTAGAGGAAACACGGCGAGACTTACCAACTTACCATCTCCTTCCCTGTCCAAGGCAACCATTTAGGCAAACAGTATAAATTCGAGCAGAGGCATGTATAAACATTCAGGAGGCAAGCATATACAAACAGGAGGGTCATTTTAACATGATCGTTCAGGTGTTTAGTTGTTCTTGATGCGATGCAGTGACTCGCACGCGGATAGCCGCTAAGCGAGGATGACTTATCTATATGAACACGGTCGCTGGCAAAGCCATTATGGACGTAGTCAAGGACAAGGATAGCATGCTACGCGTATACACGAGGCACACGAACATGATGCGTTGCAAGCTATCCTCCCTGCACACGAGATTACACACGAGCTCCATCCGGACCGGATCGGCCCCAGTGCCCCGGTGACCGTCCGTGGAACTAGTCCGCGATATGCAAGTCAGGGTTAACCAATCTCAGGCAACACGATTTAACCAATCTCAGGCAACACGATTTAACCAATCTCAGGCAACACGATTACACGAGATACACGAGAACACGCGTGCACTAGAACACGAGAACACGAGAACACGAGTGCACGGGAATACGAGTACACGAGTATACGGGATACTTGAATCTTGGTTCTGTACAATAACTTGTCTTGATGCATTCCCCTGGTTCGGGGCTGCCTTGGTGACCTAACGGTCCTGGATACTTTGCAGGTTCGTTCAGGCACGGAACGACTACGTAGTAGTCGTCCGGGTTTGGATGAAAACATGGCAACATTATAAGCAGACAAGCATGCGTTTCTAAGGAACATAAGCAGGCACGTTACTCGGGCCCGAAGGTAGTCCGAGAGATGAAACCGTTAAGGGACTTAGCATGCGAGGGTCAGAATATAAGCAGTATTACATTTCCATGTTCTAGCAAGCAATACAAGTTGGGATTATTCCCTTAGCTAGGTGCGTTGGATTTATTAGCATACAGGGGGTGATTCACCTAGCGACTAGCATATATGATTCCAGGTTTTATGTGTGCTGGCTAAGCAAAGACAAGTTCACCGTAGCTACCCACCTTAGCGATGATTCGCCTCGGTAGAGCGATACGTCTGAGCGAGCATCTGAAAGCCTAAGCCGGATTCCTGTAGGGACAAGTCTGGATATCCTTTGCTTCTTGATCGAGGCAAAGCAGGTCGGGACAGCTGCACGATTGCCGATTGAGACGGCAGTCCGCTTGAACGGAACGGGGTGTTACATCCTACCCAACTTAGAAAAAGTCTCGTCCTCGAGACTAACTAGGGACAAGCAGTAATCTAGGGTTGAGGCAATCCTAGACAAGTCGTTTGTACTTGTTCATTTGGATCTTCACTTGCACAAGCTTTGAAATCAGCATATCGCTTAGACTGGATCGTGCGCACTTTCGAAGGTACCCTCTAGCGTGAACACATCAACCAGCTCAGTGATAGCGAAGTCTTAGCACTCGAGTTTCACCTTTTCTAAGTCTTGGATGGTGCACTAGTTCAAGGCGTCCCTCGAATAGATGCATTCAACCAAACTTAGGGTTAGTAAAAATTGGACAAGCTACTAGCGATACTCTCAAGGGTTCGCACAGGTTGGCACAAAGGCCACTCGCAGCATACAACCAGACAAGCAATCATATCAATCAAAACGTATTTTGAAAGTATTTAGACTTATTATTGGAATATCCTATCGAGGCATTTAGAGAGAGCGTGCACATAACCCACGAACGAGCTTTCGAAACAGAGATATCGAATTGAAGTCCAAAGGCGTAGAAGCCAGGCTCTGATACCAACCTGTCATGCCCCGATCTCCCACAGGCAATTGGCCATTCCCGCTAGGCGGGAATCACCCTCGCCAGCGCTCCCGCGGAACGATCGCTTAACCCATCCGGGCGAGATGCCGCACGAGCGTGAGCCACGCCCGTGCAAGGCCATGGTTCATTGGCTAGCGGTAAGAGTTCTAAGCCACAGAGTCGCACAGATTGTCCGAGTACAGCGGAGTTTAGGAACGCATAGCGATTCGGTAACAGGTTCACTGAGTCAACAATTATAGCGGAAGCATAGAAACACAAGTTAAAATAAAGCAAGCTCTTTTATTGATATAAATTGTGTTACAGGCGGCGTATAGCCGAGATTACAAGTCGCTCAAGCCTCTCTCTCTGAAACAGTAAAAGCGTGCCAAGTGGCTACAACTGTGGAATGATTGTACAGGCGATGTTCACAACTTATGTCTTGTATATGTGCTTCAGTCCCGGACGTACCGTTGCAAGGCTTCGGAGGGAAACTCCTGGCCTTAGCACGCACAAAGGAGGCGTCCGCACCACACAAGGTTCTCCCGCACCCTGTATATCAAACTGGTGGATTATCGGTACATTGAATGCACTGGTGGGGAAGCTACTCGCCCGCTCGACAAATCCAAACACGTAATACAGGTTCCGTGCACAACTATTCAGTTATCTTTCTAGTTGCCTTCGGATCAGTTTCATGCAGATATTGAATAGCCTAACGTGTCGGCAGTACGCCGTGCGATGTTAGAGGAAACACGGCGAGACTTACCAACTTACCATCTCCTTCCCTGTCCAAGGCAACCATTTAGGCAAACAGTATAAATTCGAGCAGAGGCATGTATAAACATTCAGGAGGCAAGCATATGCAAACAGGAGGGTCGTTTTAACATGATCGTTCAGGTGTTTAGTTGTTCTTGATGCGATGCAGTGACTCGCACGCGGATAGCCGTAAGCGAGGATGACTTATCTATATGAACACGGTCGCTGGCAAAGCCATTATGGACGTAGTCGAGGACAAGGATAGCATGCTACGCGTATACACGAGGCACACGAACACGTTGCATTGCAAGCTATCCTCCCTGCACATGAGACTACACACGAGCTCCATCCGGACCGGATCGGCACCAGTGCCCCGGTGACCGTCCGTGGAACTAGTCCGCGACATGCAAGTCAGGGTTAACCAATCTCAGGCAACACGATTTAACCAATCTCAGGCAACACGATTTAACCAATCTCAGGCAACACGATTACACGAGATACACGAGAACACGCGTGCACTAGAACACGAGAACACGAGAACACGAGTGCACGGGAACACGAGTACACGAGTATACGGGATACTTGAATCTTGGTTCTGTACAATAACTTGTCTTGATGCATTCCCCTGGTTTGGGGCTGCCTTGGTGACCTAACGGTCCCGGATACTTTGCAGGTTCGTTCAGGCACGGAACGACTACGTAGTAGTCGTCCGGGTTTGGATGAAAACATGGCAACATTACAAGCAGACAAGCATGCGTTTCTAAGGAACATAAGCAGGCACGTTACTCGGGCCCGAAGGTAGTCCGAGAGATTAAACCGTTAAGGGACTTAGCATGCGAGGGTCAGAATATAAGCAGTATTACATTTCCATGTTCTAGCAAGCAATACAAGTTGGGATTATTCCCTTAGCTAGGTGCGTTGGATTTATTAGCATGCAGGGGGTGATTCACCTAGCGACTAGCATATATGATTTCAGGTTTTATGTGTGCTGGCTAAGCAAAGACAAGTTCACCGTAGCCACCCACCTTAGCGATGATTCGCCTTGGTAGAGCGATACGTCTGAGCGAGCCTCTGAAAGCCTAAGCCGGATTCCTGTAGGGACAAGTCTGGATATCCTTTGCTTCTTGATCGAGGCAAAGCAGGTCGGGACAGCTGCACGATTGCCGATTGAGACGGCAGTCCGCTTGAACGGAACGGGGTGTTACACTCAAAGGCCGTTTTGGCGTAAAAAGGTTGCGATACCTCCCTCCGGCGTAAAATATGTCTGCTTTTAATGCAGTGTGAAATTGTACGAGGAACTCTTCGTATTCCTCGAATGAACCTGTTAGACAAAATAGTAAACCAGAATCCTGATAATGAGTACTGCACGACGATCGAGAGGACGGCTGTAATGATGATTCTGCACAGAGGCCCAGGCTGTCGGTTAGTGATATATCTTTGATACAAGTCATTTTTTACGCATTCAAGGAATACGCTGCCTATTTTACACAGGCAGAGTTGAGTTTTTACGCTCGAGATGAGACAAAGTCAGATGCCACGTCAAAAGCTGTCTCTTGTACAGAGCTCGAGGCGTATCTCTGTATTTAATGCACGAGATTGGGGCAGATCTCTGTATTTAATGCATGAGACTTTGTTCTATTTTTAATGACTGGGAGATCTAAAACTGTGACTAATACGTTCATATCACCATCCTTGCATGTTTCACCAATCAGGCTATTTTCAACTGTAGGAGTACACTGTATGCTATCTCCTTGAAATATGCAAACTCAGGCTATATTTGCAAAGGTACGTGATAAGGCTATTTAGCCCAGAATACGCTCAAGACCTCAGTCTGGAAGGATAATTGGCTATTTTTATGCTAGTTATCTATTATTCGTGCAGCATCAAATTTTACGCAGAATTTGGCTTTTACGCCACCAAGACAGCTATTTGGCTTTTACGCCAATAAGACCGCTATTTGGCTTTTACGCCAACAAGACAGCTATTTGGCTTTTACGCCAATAAGACAGTTATTAGGCTTTTATTCCAACCATCTTTACGCGAGGGGCAGTTGCCTATGTGGCTTGCATGCCGTGATCTTCGAGGAGCGGTTATACGTGTTATCTTATAATGGAACACGTATCATACACAGATTCAGGAGATCATTCAGACGTGGGTAGCAGTTATTATAACCGTCGCGTAAAGAGTATAACTCTCTTCACAGTTTGGCTTCTACGCCGACTGGACAGTTACTGTGACCTCCGGTCACAGGAGATGAGGTCTAGAAAAAGAAGATCGAGGAGAGGATCAAGATCATATATCAAGAGATCAGAAAGAGAGAGAGCACAGACAGAGAGTAGTGATTGACGACTTTGGCAACGAGAATCCAATCCCTCCTACAATATTTGAAGCTTCTTCTTCTTCTACAGTACTTCTTCATCATCGTGTGGTCCAAGGGACAAAGTGATCGACCGCAGATCAGACTCCTATAGCAATTTTTTCCCAGAATTATTTTTATTATACTTAACATCCTCGTATATGATTAATTGTACTTCTTCTTTTTCTTGTTTGAAAAAAAAGAAAGGGTTTCGTATAAACCTAGTTTCATTTTTTGTTTATCATCAAACACAAGATGGCGACTCTGCTGGGGACTACTTTCTTATCTGACGAGAAAGCCATTGCTCAACACGATATTGTATCCGTCGGATCGACGAAGAAGACTTTGGTCGTCCAATTTGACCAATCTGCTTATGAAGATATGCTTCGCGCAGAGGGTAGCTCTCATCCCCTCTTTGTCCAGGACAACAGGAAGCTGCATAAAGTGTGGAGGCCCTAGACATCCTCTACCCTTCCTGCAAGCTCTCCTCCTCTGATCAACAAGGTTGTGACAACACAACCTATACGCCTTGTGCGTAAAAATCTGTCTCCCGTTTGTGACGTGGCAGACAAAACTTCTGGCAATGCCCCAGTGCCAATCCAGAAGTCTAGAACGTGCCCTACGCGTAAAAATTCGTCTCCCGTCTGTGACGTGGCAGAAAAAACTTCTGGTAATGCCCCAGTGCCAATCCAGAAGTCTAGAATGCGCCTTACGCATAAAAATCTATCTACCATCTGTGACGTGGCAGACAAAACTTCTGGCAATGCCTCAGTGCTAATCCAGAAGTCTAACATGCGCTCTGCGCATAAAACTTCGTCTCCCGTCTGTGATGAGACAGACAAAATTTCTGACAAGGCATCAGCGCCAATTCGGAAATTTCAAACGTGCCATGCGCGTAAAACTTCGTCTCCTGTCTGTGATGAGGCAGATGGACCTTTGGATCACATCAAGGAAAAACGAGTGGCGAATCTCCCAACCTCTAGGCTTGTAGGCTCCCAAGAGAAGAAGTTGCCCACTTTTCAGATTACGCGTGACGTTGGAGGCCGTTTGAGAACTTTCCCTATTTTACACGAACCTAGGCAATACTGTAAATTACGCCAGGATAAGTCTGTCTGCGTAAAGAAGACCCGTTTTACAGGAAAATATGCTCCTCAGAAGAATGATGGGTCGTATGCTACTCACATGGGTGAACTGCTGTATACTTATGGCAGAGAGAGGGTCATGGTTCCCAATCTCCACGTTCCTACTGATGTAAAAAGGCACAATAAGCCTTCTTTTTCTTCTTCTGTTCTTCTTCCCGATTTGTGTAATTTCTTGATCCAAAAATACAAAGACATGGGTCAAAATCAAGATTTAGTGCCCCTAGATTTAGTGCCCCTAACTACCAAGCGTGGGGAGATCATGTGGGAAGATGCGTCAACATCTAATGTCATCATAATATATGGGCCACATGAAGAATCTATCTTTATAGTTCCACCTACTCTCTACGATCAGCGTCCAATAGACTTCGGTCAAATGCGGAATCGACCAATTGTACTAGAAGACTCTCGCGAGTCTGATATTGGAAAAATACAAATCCACAGATATAGCCCACAGGCTTTGAAGATTATGCGAAACATGGGTTATGATTTGAAATTGAAGCAAGGCCTCAATTATGGAAAAGGCAGACGAATACCGTTACATGGTGATCCTTACTGTAAACGAACTTGTTTTGGGTTGGGGTATACCATATCCCTTGCAAACTCCAAACCTCCACAGTCAGATCCTATAATACCAAAAGCAAGTCCTTCTAAATCAACTTCTGTGGACAAACGCTATGACATGTCTGGGGTAGTCTCCCTCGACAAAACAGGGCAGCATCCAAAGCTGGGGGTAGAATTCCCTCTGTGTCCGAAGGTGATGCAACTATGACCATTTCCTCTGAGGACCGTACGACTCAGGTATCGAAAACCCGAAAGCCAAAGGGGACTTTCTCCTTCAATGATGAAGACATCGTTGAAATCTTCAATATATTGATGAAGAAAAACAAACTTCTGCTACCCAACATCAGATACCCTGAAAGGGCTGGCAAAGTCGATGACCCAGAATATTGTCTCTTTTATCGGTACATTCATCACCCCACAAGGGCATGCTATGTACTGAAAAGGAGAATCCAGGAATTGATCGACGGCAAAGTCATCACCTTGTATTTATAAGGAGAAGACGGTCACGACAAATTGATCTCACTCCAACGTAGCAATTTGCCCCCCTCAAGAAGTGCCAGATGATGAGTCCTCAAAACCTTCCCAACGGAGCAACCTTCAGGTCTATCCCCACTCAGCAAATCACTCCTAAAGGAATTTTTCGAACATGGGTTCACATTCATATTATCTCTGAACTATTCCTCCCTAGCTGAGTTTGCAATGTCCAAGTGACCTCTGAGCAAACCCTCCCTGGTTGTTGTTATCGATTAGTTCACGTCCATATTTCCTTTGAACTATGTCTCTCCACTTTCTCCGGCAGAGTAAATCTATCACCATAAAAATACTACCTCTGTCCTGTTTTTTTTTACCCCCACAAAGTCATATCATACCACGTCCATATTACCTCTGGGTAAGATATTTTCAAAACTTTTCCATGTCCATATTACCTCTGAGTGAAGTTCTTCTCTTCGACTTTCTAGCATAACTCCTGGTAGTGCTAGTCATTCCAGCTTATTATATGTACTTAAGGTACGCCATGGATAATAAGTCCACAACCCAGATGTACAAATCGACTCTTAGTTCTTCATCCCCATCAAGTGCCTATGTGTAATGTTTTCTCGATCGTCGAAAATCGAGAATCATATTCTATCATGTTCATATGACCTCTGAATATATATGTTCAGCAATTTGGTATCCCCAACAAGTGACTAAGTGCAACATTTTCTCCTTCATTACTAATTTTTTTATCTGTACCCAAAAGTCCTGGATACGCAATAGATGGTGGATTCTCAAAATCTCCCCAGTGGAGCAATCTTTAGGTCTACTTGCACACTCCCGCAGTGACTATTCAAACCAATCTCGTTAGACTCTAGCCATATTCATATTACCTCTGAGCTATCATCCCATCATTCTCCCCAGCGGAATGATCCTTTGGTCTATCTTCATGTTCGGATAGACCACACTCAACAAATCATTCCTCAAGAAATTTTTCGGATATTAGTTTACGTTCATATTACCTCTGACTGCTGTCATAATATTTATCAGGCTGAGTTTGTCATGTTTATATTACCTCTGAGAAAACCTTCCGAGTTTTGGCTATCAATCATCATGTCCATATTACCTCTGATATCGGTTGCCATCTAAAGATAACACCCGTACTTAACTCTAAGTATGCCAGTGGTGTTAAGTCCACAAAAACTGCCACGTCCATATTACCTCTGGCAAGGCTTGTCTTAAACTTATTACTTGCACTCTCGTGCACAAGAAGTAATGAGTCCAAAAAAAACCCTGGGAGGATACCCACAATGAAAATGAAATATTTATGTCCATATTACCTCTGAACTATCCTCATTTTCTCCAGCAAAAGTCAGGACATGTTCATATTACATCTGAAATATGTCTCTCCACCATCCCCACAGAGTCATATTTTACAGCGTCCGTATTACCTCTGTCAGGACTTGTCTCAAACCCATTACTTGCACTCTCGTGCACAAGAAGTAATGGGTCCACAAAAATCCCCCAGCAGGATGTCTCTACTAGCCACAAAACCTATCGCCTCTGATAGGGCTTGTTTCGAACTTATTATTTGCACTTAACGTGCGTAACAAATAATAGGTCCACCAAAGATCCCCCAGTGAGATGCCCTCAATAAAACATGATATTGTATTATGTTCATATTACCTCTGGTATAACAACCAAAGTTCACACAAACAATCATAAAGAAATAGAGGGCCCTTATGTGATTGAAACAACATGGCACTTACAGATGAGCCAAAAACTTATGGAGATTTGATAATGGCTCCTATCAACGGCAAATCCCTGAAGAAGTATTATGCTTGATCTTCGTTGCTTAATGGAGTATGATGAAGATCTTATTCTGGCAATACTACGTACAAAGGTTAGCTGGATCATATTCTATCAGGTTCATATGACCTCTGAATAGATATGTTTAACTAATTTGAAACCTATCATGTTCATATTACCTCTGATAGTATTTTGTATCAAATTTAGTTAGATTATATTATATCAGGTTCATCTTACCTCTGAATAGATTTACATTCATCCAAACCTTACCGAAAGTATATCATGTTCATATTACCTCTGATATAACTTTTATCTTAGCCTATCATTTTTAAGTGATGGGTCCACAAAGTCAGAAGAAGTATCTTTATTATCTCTGGGAATAGCAAATTACAGAAGAAGCAAAAAGGTACATCATTAGGGAGGAGCCGCTAAATCGCGGATCTGTTGCGCTAAAGCTGCCATCCTCTCATTCCTGGAGTTTAAAATATTAGTGCGAGCCCGTTCCAGCCTTGTCTCATCATTGCTCAAGAAAGATAGTTCGGACAGAGAATCAACAAAACTTGCGTGGATGACACCCGTTTGTGCCAAGTTCTGCTGAGCTGTCTTCACTTGGCCCTTAAATACATCATGAGCTACCGATGCCTTGAGAAGCCTCTCCTTTGTCGGAGCAAGATCAGCTTCCAATTCTCGAACTCTCACTTCATATCCCTCACATTCAGCGCAGCACTGAGCGAGCTGAGGAATACTCTCCACCAATACTGCCTGCTCTTTCTCCATCTCTTATTGTTGTTCCTGGATGGATCTGTTTAAGGATTCAGTCTGCTGAGCAAGTTCTGCAGTTAGGGAGTCGTACTCATCTTGAACCTGGTCATTGATGCTGCCTATGGATAGTTGCAAATATTCGTTAATGGGTTGTTCTAAACCATTAATTATTTGCTCTAGCGCATCAGCTCTTTCAGCGTCATTGAAATTCTAATCGGTGCTATAGTAAGCTTGAAGGATGTCTTCAGAGCATCAAAGCCTAGGTTCTTCTCCAGCACCATGGATATCAATTCTTTCAAAGTGCGGTAGAATATGCTAGTGTATTGTTCAACTAGCATAGCAAAGATCGGATGTACGCTAGGAGTGGCTGCAATACCGATAAATCTCCTTTCTGGAATGACTGCAGAGGATGTTGCCACAGTCGTTGCTTCAACGAATGGTGCGACAAAAGAAGGGACACCAGCAATGGTTGAAGTTTATGGCATACTCAACGAAGGAGGCACAGTCAAGATAATAGGCTCATCCTCCTCTGATGTTATTGGCGGGATGACACCCAAGAATGTTGCGGATAAAAGATCGGCAGTTTCAAAGCATGCTTCTTCGATGTCTGGCACCGTCGTTTCATTAGCTGGATCCGCAACAAAGTCAGAAGTTGTGTCTACTCCGCCCTCTCCCGAGATGTCTTCACCTGCAAATAAGATAAGGAAAAGTTAATATCAATTTGATGTTAATTTCCCTGAAAAAAAGAGTGAAGGCAACATTTACCCATGGCCGATGGTATGTATGTTACGTCTGCAGCTTGTATAGCTAAATCATTTCTTAATGATGCTAAACAAGCTATCATACCTGGAGAAGAGGGTGCACCAACTGACGTTTGAGGGTAGTCATCATTGTCGTCACCCAGATCCACTCGAGGTTCATCGGGTGGAATCTCGCTTGAGATACTTACAAACGAAGGAGGGGCTAGGCCCATTATTTGTCTGGATATAGGTATATTGATTCTTATTATGCTCGGCCTCGAAGGCGATCTCAAAGCATTACCAGTAACGACGGTAGCGGCAGTAATCGCGAGCAAAGAATCTCCAGCACTGTCAGTTGGAACTGTGGAGGTTCCCTCTCTAAAAGGCGAAGGACCCCTGATCAAAGAATCATCCCCAACAGGGGAAACAATAGGCTCACTCCTAGAGGACCCCTTGGTGGAAGTCTTTTTAGGACCTCTGACAGTCTGCTTCTTCTTGCGGGGGGAAGGCTCCTTCAGAGTGGAAGCCTTTCGTTTATTGGAGATTATGAGAGGCTCTGCTGGCGGAGCTATTACGCCTCTCGGTACAATCAGCAAATAGTCGTCCGCACCGGTGGTTTCATCACCTTCATCGGAGGAGACAGTTGGTATCTCCTCTCTCCCAATGGACCTATGTGAGGGCATCCTAAAACTTTTATGAACATCAAAATCACGATGGAAGGTATTGATGGGCACATAAAACTGAACGTACGAGTGAAGAATGCGTAGCTCCGTAGAGAGAGAAGTCGCGGGTACAGCAAAAGTTGCTCCAGTACAACCTATTATGAAATACCGCCATCCTCTAGCTCCATCAATAAGTCCACCTTTGAACTTGAAGCTGGTGATAGGATTCCCCACGTGCAACTGTTCGTACCCAAATTGCTTGGCAAACCGGCTGGGCAGATAAGGCTCCGAGTAGCAGTGGTCTTCACTTCGGTACAGCAGGTGAGAAGGTCTAATACAGACAAACCAGTAAAAGGCTTCAGGAGAAAGAATAGTCTTCCCCTGACCCACATCCTAAAGTTTTATCCCCTGTTGATTGATATGTACAGGGGGGACGGTACAGAAGAACTTCCAACTATGGGCAAAATTTAGAGCTAGTCGACAATTAATGATGCTAGCCACATTCCAAGAAGAATTCCTATAATTCAACAGGAAGTTATTGTCCGAACCATCGGCAGATCCGAGAGACATCACTCTGGCGTTGTGAAGGATAAACCATCCCATCAGATATAGGAATGGTAATTCCACTCTGGGATATCCTTCACGCTGTGTATCATTAGCCAGCAGCCCATCAGTAATGGCCCTCAGGCCATCTTGTATCCTGCATACCATGGCAGGAAGCAGGCCCAATCTTGCTCCAAATACCAAACACACTACGGGCCATAAGGTATTGCGATGAATGCGATCCGCAGACGCGATGCCAGACACTACCCATCGACTTAGCCAGACAAAGAGGAAGCCAGCCAGTTGAGCTTCCCTTGACAGAGGCTTGCGACAATGCCTCATATAACTGTAAGCTTTAGTGCCTGCAGGATAACCCCCTATATCTTCAGCGAGAACACTATCTGAAGCCCCAGCGTCTTCAATGAGATCATCGACTGTGTTGGCACTAAGCATACTCAGCAGGTTCAAAGGTTTATCTCTGCTATCTACAACCTTGTCCTGTTTGGCATTTCTAGCCTGATGGAAGAAAAGGTAGGATACCCATTTGTTGATATAGGCTAAATTAGAGGGCTCCTTGTAGAAGGCGATACATGCAAAGTAGTGGCTCATCAGCTCTTGGTACACTGCCACTGCCCAAGGGTGGGTATCCTTCAGCTCCCTATTTGTCGGAACGTACTCTTCATAAGGAGTGTCGCCCATTGGCAGCTTTGAGATGTCTGCCATCTCATGAAGTGCCAGTCCTAACTCACCTATCGGAGTGGCGAAAGTCCCAGTGAGTTAGTTATACCGCTCCATCAAAGCTAAGAACAAATTTGGGTTGAGAGGCAGCCCAACACTAGTAGCACTCACAGCCGCAAACAAGTCAATACTTTCCAGCTCTACCTGAAAGTGCTTCAGGGCCCATGTAGTTAAACTGGCCCATCGAAGATTCTGGGGGCTGAGCCATCCACTGGTGCGAGGGTTAACCTTGGGGTATACCCCCCTGCCCCATAAAGTCATTGCAAAAAGTCGCTATTTGAATTGGCTGGATCAGTGAATTGTCTTCACTCGGGACGCTGACCGGTAGTAATCCTCTAAAAGGCATGACAGGGCCTGAAGGACTGCTCACAAAGGACCTCAGTTCAATCCTTTCTTATAAAAGATCTTTCCCGGCTGGCCGTGAAGATCGGAAGTCAGAGTCCACACCTTCTTTCTGCGATGGGTGGCATAGAAGAATGCAGAGATAGGGTAATCGCTGGGCATCTTTGGAAAATAAATGATCGTGCCCTCAGCAGAAAATACCCAATCTTCCTTCTTGGGCTTGGTTTGAGACTGCTTATCAATAACGTCCCCGAATAAAAAAGCTGGTTTCTTATACTCAGTCCCATCTATGTATGTCAGTGGCTCCCCACTGATCATACTCAGCAATATTCGTTCTCCTTGGGATGAGATCAGAGTTCCCCTTTCTTGAGGATTCTTGTTTCCAGAGATGAGGAATGTCAAATAGGACAAGTCCTCCAAGTAGTTGAAATTCAGCATTCTACCAACAGAGCCTATCACATCAACCAGAGGGGAAATCTGTAGGTCCACTGCAAGAAGCAAGAAAACAAGTCAGTTTTACGCTAGATGCTACACTCTTGCAGTATACACCAAAACTTGACAGTCTGAGTTTTACGCCAGACTGCAAAAATTTGACTTTTTTACTTCCAGTGCGTAAAATCTCAAAGTTGGCAGTATACGCCAAAACCTAACAATCTGAGATTTTATGCCAGACTGCCAAAATTTGAGTTTTTACGCTGGAATTTACATCCAGTGCGTAAAACTCAATGTTTGCAGTATACGCCAAATTTTGACAGTCTGAGTTTTTACCCCAGACTGCAAAAATATGGAGTTTTTACGCTGACACATTAGAAATGTGAGGGTATTGTTACGCATACACGTGTAACGTGTGCGGAAGTTTTTTTTTTCTCTCTCGAAGTCTTTACCTGTGATACCCGGGACGCAGCTAGAAGGCAGAGCACTTCGTTCAGAACGAGGCTCGCTTGGCCTAGCAAGCGTCGCTCGTGCTTGAGCAGAGGAGAGCGAGAAGAGGAAGCGGCTTTCTTTTCCTTAGCAACGGAGGCCTGTTTTGGTGCCATGGCAAAACTCAGAGTTCTCAGAAAAGAGACAAAGACGAAAAGTTCTCAAAGAGACGAAGGGTTTTTGCAAAGACAGATGAAGGGTTTTTCTCTTTCAGGCTATTTATAGAGTTCAGATAACTCTTCGAATCCCTAACCAAATCCAATTTTTTTATATTTCGGTTATGATAGGGGACCACGTCAGCCTATCATTTGAAAAGGAAGGCGGACAGTCATGCTGCGTAACTGATCCAAATTTTACGCTCAGAAGCTACAAATCTACGATTTTACGCTCAGAAGCTTTTACGCTCAGAAGCTACAAATCTACGATTTTACGCCCAGAAGCTACAGATCTACGATTCTACGCTCAGAAGCTACAGATGGCCAATTACAAGGGTTTACGCAGAAAATGCTCCTTTTTGGCTACAAAATATTCCAAGTGCCTGAAACACACAGATGTCAGCATTGAAGATGACTCTTCTTCTTGGGCCATTGGAAGTTCATTCAAAGTCTAGCCAGAATCATTTACATCTAAGTTCAAATATGGCCTGTTCGTTGGACATTTCTTGCCCTGTTTCGAAGAACTTTTGGGAAGCCATTCTTGAAGATAATGTTCTTAACAGAAATTTTTCGTATCAGAGAAGTGACAGTTCAGAATTTTATGCGACTCCTCGTCCAAAAATAGCATGACAGTTGGATCTTCAAGACAACTTAATGCTAAAGATCTTTGTATGCATCTTCCGTTACGCGTAAAAGTCGGGACGTGACCGGATAAGCATTTATCAGAGTCAGCGTAAAAAATTACTCAAACGTGTCGAAGCTGCACATTATCAGACTTCCTCACAGCAAATATGGCAAATCAGCAATGCGTAAGAGAAGACAAGTTTATTAATCATGATTACATATGATGGAAATCCAGTTTACAAAGGATTTTTTATTTTTATTATTACATATGATGGAAATCCTTTTTTTTTACAAAGGATTATTCATTAACACTCAAGATCATGATCGGAATCTATTATGCTAGGTTTTCATCTGACGGAGATCTTCAGTTCTTCTTCTACGGTACTTCATCGGCTTCTTCGGCCGATGAACAAGAAAATGGTCAATGGCGGAAGGATACAGAACTGGGCCTGTATAAATTATTCAAGCCCACCCTCTATACGCCATGGTAGCCATGCCTAGAATTGTGTTAGGGATTCAGACCCAACACAATAGTGGAAGACAGGGCCAAGCTGCCTACCTGCGTCCAGCTTCATAATAGGAAAAAATACAGCTAGCAAGCCGTGTGGTCCGATGAGACCCTTCCTCTCTCTTGGACGAATCGCCATATAAATTTGTTGATTATCCCGAGCAAAGGAAGCTAAGATATCCTTCCATAATCCATCATTGCAGGGGATATTTGCTCGAAGACGCCTCTTTTTACGGCTCCTTATATGCTGGAAGAGCATGATCTTCTTCTTCCTCAGGTCAGCCCAATGGATCTTGGCAACCATCTTTTTGGTAAAGAAAGTATGTAAAAACAGGTTCACTCGCTTGCCTTTATATAGGCAGAAGAGAATATACCAAATCCCAACAACTTCCTAAATATCTCCGAAAAATTAGCCTCGCAGAACGAGTCAAATTTGATCGTTTCATGCTTCATTCAAAGTATTTCAAATTATGAGTAATTTGAAAACTTTGAAGGGGGTCTTGTAGAAGCATGAAAATACGTTAGGGAATTATACGCGTAAAACCCCCAACATGCATGAAGCCCGCGTAAAACAGAGCTTCAGCGCTATGTGGCGTAAAAATATGACTTCAGAGCTACACGTATAAAACAGAGCTTCAGCGTTGTATGGCATAAAATATGGCTTCAGAACAGCCCGCGTAAAGCAGCACTCAAAGGCCGTTTTGGCGTAAAAATATTGCTACACCTCCCTCTGGTGTAAAATATGTCTGCTTTTAATACAGTATAAAATTGTACGAGGAACTCTTTGTATTCCTTGAATGAACCTGTCAGACAAAATAGTGAACCTGACTCCTGACAAAGAGTACTGCACGACGATCGAGAGGACGGCTGTAATGATGATTCTGCACAGAGGCCCAGGCTGTCGGTTAGTGACATATCTTTGATATAAGTCATTTTTTTACGCATTCAAGGAATACGCTGCCTATTTTACATAGGCAGTGATGAGTTTTTATGCTCGAGATGAGACAAAATCAGACGCCACGTCAAAAGCTGTCTCTCGTACAGAGCTTGAGGCGTATCTCTGCATTTAATGCACGAGATGGGGGCAGATCTTTGCATTTAAAGCACGAGACTTTATTCTATTTTTAATGACTAGGAGAGCTAAAACTGTGACTAATACGCTCACATCACCATCCTTGCATGTTACGCCAATCAGGCTATTTTCAACTATAGGAGTACGCCATATGCTATCTCCTTGAAATACGCCAACTCAGGCTATATTTGCAAAGGTACGTGATAAGGCTATTTAGCCCAGAATACTCTCAAGACCTCAGTTAGGAAGGATAATTGGCTATTTTTACGCTAGTTATCTATTATTCATGCAGCATCAAATTTTACACAGAATTTGGCTTTTATGCCACCAAGACAGCTATTTGGCTTTTATGCCAATAAGACTGCTATTTGGCTTTTACGCCAACAAGACAGCTATTTGACTTTTACGCCACCAAGACATCTATTTGGCTTTTACGCCAACAAGACAGTTATTAGGCTTTTATGCCAACCATCTTTACGCGAGGGGAAGTTGCCTACGTGGCTTGTATGCCGTGATCTTCGAGGAGCGGTTATACGCGTTAACTCATAATAGGACATGTGTCATATGTAGATTCCGCCGCGTAAAGAGTGTAACTCTCTTCACAGTTTGGCTTCTACGCCGACTGGACAGTTACTGTGACTGAGCTCTATAAATAGAGACCTCCGGTCACAGGAGATGAGGTAGAGAAAAAGAAGATCGAGAAGAGGATCAAGATCAGAGATCAAGAGATCAGAGAGAGAGAGAGAGAGAGAGAGCACAGACAGAGAGTAGTGATTGACGACTTTGGCAACGAGAAACCAATCCCTCCTGCAATATTTGAAGCTTCTTCTTCTTCTACAGCACTTCTTCATAGTGATCGACCGCAGATCAGGCTTCTATAGCAATTTTTCTCCAGAATTATTTTTATTGTACTTAACATCCTTGTATAGGATTAATTGTACTTCTTCTTTTTTTCTTGTTTGTAAACAAAGAAAGGGTTTCGTATAAACCTAGTTTTATTTTTTGTTTATCATCAAACATATATATGTTACTATATATATGTATGTTATTGTTATATGTATTTATTATGTACATATATCCTCTATAGTTGTAACCATGTATATATGTGATACTATATTGTTATATGTATTATTGTGTCCATATATATATATATTCTTATAGTTGTAAGTATATATGGGTAATTATATAGTGTGTTATATATTATATATAGTGTTATATATTATATATTGTGTTATATATATAGATATATATATATATATATATATAGGGATAGCAACAGCAGCTATTATGACGCTTTCAGCATTACAACAGGATAGCAGTAGCAGCAGCAGCAAAAGCAACAGCAATAGTAGCAATAGCGACAGTAGCCGCAACAGCAATAGCAACAGCAGTAGCAGTGGCGATGGCTGCAGCAGCAAAAGTGACAGCAGCAGCTCAATAGTAGCGACGACAGCAGAAAACTGTCGCTATAATAGCAGAAACAACAGCAGTATCAGCAGCGTATCAAAGGATTTAGTGACGGCAGTAGGAAAACTGTTGCTATAACAGTAGGAACAATAGCAGTATTAGCTGCGTATCCTCAGTTTTAGCGACGATCAGCAGGGCTTCAGCGACACATATGCAGTTTTGAGTATATATTATATATTTATATATAATAGTTATATATGTGTATATATATGGTATTAATATATATGTGCCTAATTGCTAATAGTATTTTAGTATACTATATGTATAATAATTAGTTATAGCATATATTATTTTAATGGGTAGTTAGCATAAGTAAGATATTGGATATTACCTTGAGATACCAAGGTAAGTATCAAGGTATTGGGTGTGGGTATCAAGTTTATGGTTTAGCGTTGTGATACCAAGTTGGTTCAAAATCAAGGCATCTATTTAATGTTTGCAATTAGGATTTTATATAATTAAAACTTGTTTGATATGTGTATGTGATGATTTACCTATTGATTTATGTATCCAGAGATACGGTATCCTAGTATCATAAGATATAGTTTTTATGACCCAGACTTTAGTATTTGAACCCAATATTTTGTGTTAGACTTATGCAACCTAGAAATAGGAAGTTGACCATGGTTTGACCATTGTTTGACCATAGTTGACCATAGTTTGACTATAGTTGACCATAGTTGACTTAGAGTTGACCTAGTTTGACTATTGACTCAGAATTGACTTATTGGCGTAGAAGTTGACTAGTTTAACTTATTTTCTTTTCGGAGCCTTGTATTGATGTTGTATTCCATATCTAGGTCTTTGAGGCATCGTATCAGACATCTGTGAGACTATTCTTTGGACTTCAGGCGAGAATATTCTCTGATAGTTTCTCATTTATGATATCCTCTATATTCATTGTATCTAGTGTAGATATCCATGTTTTTTTGATACGGTGGCTACACGAATTAGTATATCCGAATCTCGTCATGAGATATTATTCCTTGGTATATGGTGTATCTTATGCAAGCCTTGTTTCATTGATTATCTTGTACATGTATAGACACTGATTCTCGGGAAGACTAGTTATCTTCTTGGGGAATCTCGTGCCATAGTGTACCGTGGTTGGATCTATTATACTAGTCGAGGGTAGGGAGTACTTTAGTGTAGATATATGATCATACCATCATTGTATCAAGTATTATTCATTGAATAGTATTAATCATACACCGCATGTATGATTAGCCAGGCCATATATATTGTATCATGTTCCCAAGATGATTACATGTTAAAGCTAGTACTCACACACTTAGTCATTAGTATTCTTGTTCATTGTCATATTGTTCATTATTGTATTCATTCTAGTATTTTCTTATTGTATATCTCTCGTATCTATTGTGCATCTTATATATTCATATCTATTTACTGTTACATAGTTTTTATTATTAATTAGAACTGCTGTTAAAGATGTACTCTGCTCCTTTCCTGACTAGATATATTTTTCCTAGATGACACTGAGGAGTGGTAACCTACACATTATGGACCTCAGGATATTAAGGGCTTAGAGTCAGAGACCCTGGCTCAGGAGGAACTTATTCCGACTGAGACAAATGACCCAGGATTAGTACCTTCTTAGTATTATTTTGTACTGGATTTGTCTCCAGCTTATTTTGTAGTATTCTTTCAGACTCATTGATGTTATTGTTTTAGACTCATGAGTGGTATGTGACTATTTCTATTCTTTATCTTATTCATGCTCATTTCTATTTTAGATCTGTGATTGAGTATATTGTCATTGTTGGTGGTTCATTATATTGCTAGATAGATTACCCAGACAGCGTTTTACCGCCGATTCTTTGGTGTAGGCTAGGCGTTGTTTTCGACTTGCATCCTTACATCGGGTGCGGGTCGTGACACATTTTTAGTTGTGGCCCATGCAGGTCAAGCTTCGCAAGTTATGCGATGTCGTGGTAGTACGATGATTTAGTTGTACTACTGCGAGCCTGCGATAGGATATAGTAGGATATTGGCTGAGAATACTCAATCACATCTAAAAAAATTCTTTTGATTCAAATATTCTTCCTTGATATTGATACTTGATCTCTTAAACTGTCATTTCCTTGAGTGTCTTACATCATGTGCCATATTGATTCTTTCTTTTGCTTTATCTCAGGATGCCGCCTAAGACTAGATCGCAGCAGGAGAGAGTAGCTTCTGAGAGGTATGTGACATCCTGAGGGCCTGCACCAGTTACTTCTGTGGTAATTGGAGTGTCATCTACTTTCGGAGGTCCACCACCTACTCAGAAGACTGTGTCAGCTGTATCTGATGGGCTTCCACCTCCACCTCCTGTGCCAGCAGAGGCGGCACAGATGTTTACACTGTTTCGTGAGATGCTCGAGGCACAGAGGGCTCAGTCAGAGGCACATCAGAGGCAGACCGACGTTGCTCATGACGTAGTCGAGAGAGGAGTTCCGGTCCAGTTGTAAGTTGCTCCTCAGGTTTCTCAGCTTCGACCAGGCAACATTCAGGACTTCAAGAAGCTGGAGCCTAGGGTCTTCAAGGGGATGGAGGTCATCGTCTATGCTGATGATTAGCTCGAGGAAATTGAGCATCTTATGAGGGTGTCCCGACTTTCTGAGGATCTGAAGGTTGAGGCGGTAGGACTTCAACTGTTCGACGTCACTCATACTTGGTTCAGGAATGAGCCAATTCTTGTTGATGCAAGACAGTCTTGGGAGATATTCAAGGACCTCTTCAAGAAGAAGTTATTCGCTCGGGCAGACATGCTAGACTTGGGGAGGCAGTTTGAGAGTCTCATTCAGGGGAGCATGTCTGTGGAGGAGTACGCTGTGAAGTTCGGCAGGTTGAGCCAATTTGTAGAGTATTTGATGAGAGAACCGGAGGTTCGGGCTATTCGTTTTCGTGAGGGTCTAAACTGGGATATAAAGATCCTCATTCCGTCTTTTTATGAGACATACTCGGAGATACTCGCGGAGGCATGCAAGGTTGAGCAGGAGTTGGGTTTGAAGCCCAAGAGAGACCGTGATTCTTTTTCTGGGGCCAACAGCAGTACAGTATCTGCCAAATATCCTCATTTCTAGTCCAGACCTTTCCAGCAGCCACAGCAGTACCAGACTCCAGCTGGGGTGCCTTTTCACCAGGCACCACAGTAACAGAGACAGTTACAACAAGCTTCCTACCTCTACTGCAAGAAGCCCGGCCATATCTGGGAAGTTTATAAGAGGAGGCTAGGAGTTTGTTTGTATTATGGTACTGAAAGGCATCAGTCAAGAGAGTGTCCTCGTCGTATAGTTCAGGGAGCAGCTTCAGCTCTGAGGGCACAGACGGGACCACCTGCAGTACAGCCGAGGGGACTGCTTCCGACACAGCAGCATCGTTATGTCCAGCATCAACAGCAGGGAGGTGCACGTCAGGGATGAGCGTTTGCTATGACCGTTGAGGAGGACGAACCCACCAGAGATATCATCGCAGGTTCTATTCTTCTTGATTAATTCCAGCTTTAGCTTTGTTTGATAGTGGTGCTTCCCATAGTTTTGTATCTATTTTTTTTGCTCTGAAGCATGGTTTGGTAGCTGAGTCTTTGCTTAGGACTTGTAAGATCATGACCGGGGGAGGCATTATCCTGGTTAATGATATTTACAAGGATTAAAAAGTTACTCTAGGAGGCCGGAAGTTGAGTGTGTGTCTACTTGTAATGCCACTTTCGAGCTACGACATTGTACTCGGGATGGATTGGTTTAGTAGGCACCGTGCTAGCATAGATTATTGAGGAGGTAGAGTTTTGTTTGGTCCACTAGGAGAGCCAGAGTTTGAGTTTGCTAGAGGAGCTGCAGAGCAGGAAGAAGGAATTATTTGTGGAGATATGGTGGAAGACAAGGAGTTGCCCCATCCGTTGATAGCAGAGCTCTTGGATGTGTTTCCTGAGGAATTGCCAGGATTGCCGCCAGATCGAGATATTGAATTCTCTATAGACTTGGTGCCAGGTGCAGAACCAATTTTGCAACATGTCTATAAAAAACAACAGGGAGCTGATCGAGCTGAAGAAGCAGGTGGACGAATTGCAGGATAAGGGATTTATCAGATTGAGTTCTTCACCGTGGAGAGCCCCGATATTGTTTTTACCGAAGAAAGATGGATCAGTGTGCATGTGCATTAATTATAAGGCATTGAATAATCTCACTATCAAGAATAAGTACCCTTTGCTACGGATTGATGATCTGTTCGATCAGTTAAGTGGTGCCAAGGTATTTTCTAAGATAGATTTGAGATCAGGCTACCATCAGGTGAAGGTGAAGCCGGTGGATATACCGAAGACTGCTTTTAGAACTCGGTATGGTCAGTACGAGTTTATAATGATGTCGTTTGGGTGAACTAATGCATCGACGGTATTTATGAACTTGATGAACAAGGTGTTCCATCAGTACCTTGACAAGTTCGTAGTGGTGTTCATCGACTACATACTCATATACTCGAAGACACCGGAGGAGCATGAGAAGCATTTGAGGATTGTTTTGGATGTGCTGAGGAAGGAGAAGTTATATGGAAAGTTGTCGAAGTATGAGTTTTTCTTGGACAAGGTGGAGTTCTTGGGGCATGTTGTGACTGGTGATGGTATTTCAGTAGATCCAAAGAAGATCGTAGTAGTGGAATCACGGAATACCCCGAGTTCGGTAGCAAAGATCAGGAGTTTCTTAGGATTGGCAGGCTACTACAGGAAGTTTGTGCAATATTTTTTGAGGATTGTCGAGCCGATGACCAGACTCACCAGGAAGGATATAGAGTTTGTTTAGATGGAGGATTACCAGGTTGCTTTTGAGGAATTGAAGAAGAGGTTGACGTCTGCTCCTATTTTGACGTTGCCATCAGGGTCTGGAGGTTTCACTATTTATAGTGATGCATCGGGGAAAGGTTTGGGTTGTGTTCTTCAATAGAATGGGAAAGTGATTGCCTATGCATCCAGGCAATTACGTCCTCATGAAAAGAACTATCCTACCCATGATTTAGAGTTGGCAGCAGTCATCTTCACCCTGAAGTAGTGGAAATATTATTTGTACGGAGAGCGTGTAGAGATCTTCATAGACCACAAAAGCTTAAAGTATGTTTTCACGCAGAAGGAGTTGAACATGAGGCAGCATTGGTGGTTGGAACTGATGAAGGATTTTGATATATCTTTGCAATATCATCCTGGGAAAGCTAATGTAGTTGCCGATGCTTTGAGTAGGTATCCGGTAGCTATGTTCTTGACGCAGGATCGATATTTGCTGGAGGACTTGGAGAGCTTGGGTATCAAGGTGATAGTTCTTGGTTGTGCTATGCAGATGTAGGGATTGCAGATACATTCAGATTTGATGGACAGGATCAAGGCAGCACAGTATAAGGATGTATCTCTGAGGAGCATCATAGCTCAGGTGAGAACAGGATTGGAGGATAATTTCACCATTGCTGAGGATGGATCTTTGAGGCATGGAGTTAGATTGTGTGTGCCTGGTGGGGAGCTGCATGAGGAGGTATTGCAGGAAGCACATCGCTCTCAGTATTTCATGCATCCAGGTGCCAACAAGATGTATCGGGATATACGAAAGAGTGTATGATGGTATGGCATGAGGAGGGAAGTGGCACAGTTTGTATCTAGATGCTTAGTGTGCCAGCAGGTGAAAACCGAGAGGCAGAGGCAAGAAGGTTTACTTCAGACATTACCCATTCCAGAGTGAAAGTGGGAGCACATTACTAGAAATTTTGTGTCTGGACTTCCACGATCTCCAGGAGGGAAAGAAGCGATTTGGGTCATCGTTGACAGGTTGACCAAGTCAGCCCACTTATTGCCTTTCAAGGTGGGTTTGTCTAAGAAGAAGCTGGCAGAGATGTATGTGAGGTAGATCGTTAGGATACATGGAGTTCCCGTCAGCATAGTTTCGGATCGGGATAGTCGTTTCACTTCTCATTTCTGGAGGAGTTTGCAGAAGAGTTTGGGCACTCAGCTCAAGTTCAGTACTACATATCATCCCTAGACAGATGGGCAGTCATAGAGGACTATTCAGACTCTCGAGGATATGTTGCCCACTTGTGTACTAGATTTTAGAGTTTCTTGGGAGGACCATCTCCATTTGGTAGAGTTTGCTTACAACAACAGCTACCAGGCTAGTATAGAGATGTCACCTTTTGAAGCTTACGGTCGGAGGTGTCGTACCCCCTTGTCATGGGACAATATTGGAGAGAGAGTTTTTCTTAGGCCAGAGATGGTTGTAGATGCAGCGGAGAAGGTTCAGTTGATCAGAGATAGATTTCGTGTGGCGCAGGACAGACAACGATATTGAGCTGATAGCCACCGGAGACCTTTGGAGTTTGAGGTATCACGCCCCGGTCCCGCCTGGGCCGCCGCTCCGCCCGGCCCCGCCCCGTGCGGCCAGGATTCAACGAACCGGACACGAATCACCGTGCCTCGGCGCGCCGGATGCGAATTACCGTGCCCGTCCCACGGGTGTGAGGGAGGAAGGGAGCCAAGCGAATGGCCCGTTCGAGCTTTCGGGGGACGTGATGCCGCACGGGCCTGGGGTTGCGCCCGTGCAAGGCCAATCGTTTAAGTTGATAGTTGGCTATCATCGCATCAATCGAGTAAGCAGCGGAAAGGGACTTGTTGCAATGCAATGCATTTAGCCAACTGAGCGTTCGGGACAATCGAGGCAACTTGGGGTTCCTTTAGCAAAGGCACACGTTCGTTCCATACATTATGCCCCCTTATACGATAGCATTCTCGGGGCAACAATCGAAACCAGGATTCCGGGTCTTCGGGACTGTGGCACGCCTATCGCTTCTCGGACGATCCAGTACCTGCGAACAAGTAAACTGTTGGTGGGTCAGCACTTTATACAAGTACTGGTGAGATAAATTAACTGAACAGAAACAAGCATTCACTCAAATAGGCACTAAGTAATCATGTTATAAAACATTACATTACTAGTGATCTTTCTAGTTTTACCTAGGTTCATTTCATGCAGTTCTAGCAGAGTCGATTTACTTGTTTAGAAACATGTTTGGAAACAGAGTTTCATAATTGAATATGCAAGCAAGCAAACTGTTCATATTTCAGGGTGTGCACAGCGTGTCTCGTGCGACTCGAGGGTCAGATGCATAGCTAGACACACGATGCACATTCTTAGGGGCAGTCACTATCCAAGCCAACACAATGACTTAGCTATATGCAGGGCGGTCCCCGAGTATCTCAGGATCGGCAGCTGGTGGAACAGCATACTAATGACTCTTTATCTGATGCTAGAGGCAGCTGTGACTCATGGTTGCTTTGTACTATCATGGTAGCAGCCGTGACACATGCAGTTCAGCTCTCCACCAATAGCCATTGTCCGACCGCGTGCGAATGCATGGAACACTATCAAATAAACTCTAGTATGCAGATGAGACAAACCATCAGAATACACTCATTATTGCGGGGCAATCCGACTTATCACTTGAACACGTTCAGGCACAGTATGGTTCTCTCGAAGCATAGACGATAGTGAACATATTCATGCACTATAAGCAGGCGATTCAGGATTCTCGTTAAGCAGGCATTGTTTCAAAGACAAGCTAGGTGAGTTCGTTCATTAACATGCAAGGCAGGTTCTATCATTCTCTTAAGAAAATATTGCAAGCAAAAACTCAGGTTATTATTAAGGCGTGCAAGAATCAGAGAACGAAGTTCTGCCCACTCACCTTGATACATAACGCCGGCGTGAAGCGGGGCGTTACATACTTACCAACCAACAAAAAGTTTCGTCCTCGAAACTTCAAGGATAAACTTCTCGATATCCCGAGTAGCGATAGTGCCGTCCCTCGCCGTACTCAATCGAAACAATCAAGCAATTCAAGTTCAGGAAACATTTTGCACTTTGAGAATATCTATGGACTTATTATATGGAATGCTCTTTGCAAAACAATATCGATAATATCTCAGAGTCATAGCAACGATTTGGGCCAGAGAATCGATTCCGCTCTGATACCATTCTGTCACGCCCCGGTCCCACCCAGGCCGCCGCTCCGCCCGGCCCTGCCCCGTGCGGCCGGGATTCAATAAACCGGACACGAATCACCGTGCCTCGGCGTGCCGGACGCGAATCACCGCGCCCGTCCCGCGGGTGCGAGGGAGGAAGGGAGCCAAGCGAATGGCCCGTTCGAGCTTTCGGGGGACGTGATGCCGCACGGGCCTGGGGTTACGCCCGTGCAAGGCCAATCGTTTAAGTTGATAGTTGGCTATCATCGCATCAATCGAGTAAGCAACGGAAAGGGACTTGTTATAATACAATGCATTTAGCCAACTGAGCGTTCGGGACAATCGAGGCAACTTGGGTTTCCTTTAGCAAAGGCACACGTTCGTTCCATACATTATGCCCCCTTATACGATAGCATTCTCGGGGCAACAATCGAAACCAGGATTCTGGGTCTTCGGGACTGTGGCACGTCTATCGCTTCTCGGACGATCCAGTACCTGCGAACAAGTAAACTGTTGGTGGGTCAGCACTTTATACAAGTACTGGTGAGATAAATCAAATGAACAGAACCAAGCATTCACTCAAACAGGCACTAAGTAATCATGTTATAAAATATTATATTACTAGTGATCTTTCTAGTTTTACCTAGGTTCATTTTATGCAGTTCTAGCAGAGTCGATTTAGTTGTTTAGAAACATGTTTGGAAACAGAGTTTCATAATTGAATATGCAAGCAAGCAAACTGTTCATGTTTCAGGGTGTGCACAGCGTGTCTCGTGCGACTCGAGGGTCAGATGCATAGCTAGACACACGATGCACATTCTTAGGGGCAGTCACTATCCAAGCCAACACAATGACTTAGCTATATGCAGGGCGGTCCCCGAGTATCTCAGGATCGGCAGCTGGTGGAACAGCATACCAATGACTCTTTATCTGATGCTAGAGGCAGCTGTGACTCATGGTTGCTTTGCACTATCATGGTAGCAGCCGTGACACATGCAGTTCAGCTCTCCACCAATAGCCATTGTCCGACCGCGTGCGAATGCATGGAACACTATCAAATAAACTCTAGTATGCAGACGAGACGAACCATCAGAATACACTCATTGTTGCGGGGCAATCCGACTTATCACTTGAACACGTTCAGGCACAGTATGGTTCTCTCGAAGCATAGACGATAGTGAACATATTTATGCACTCTAAGCAGGCGATTCAGGATTCTCGTTAAGCAGGCATTATTTCAAAGACAAGCTAGGTGAGTTCGTTCATTAACATGCAAGGCAGGTTCTATCATTCTCTTAAGAAAACATTGCAAGCAAAAACTCAGGTTATTATTAAGGCGTGTAAGAATCAGAGAACGAAGTTCTGCCCACTCACCTTGATACATAACGCCGGCGCGAAGCGGGGCGTTACATGAGGTATAGTTTTAGATTTTTGTTTTGTGCTTGTTATTGGTTGTTTGTTATAGATTAAGTTCTTAAGGTGGTATTTTATTCTAGGTGGGTGGTTTGGTATTTCTAAGGATTTCTCCGACACGAGGCATGATTCGCTTCGGTGGAGACGGGAAGCTTAGTCCGAGATTCATCGGACCTTTCACTATTCTAGAGAAGGTTGGTACAGTTGCTTATAGACTAGACTTGCCACCTGTATTGGAGGAAGTGCACAATATATTTTACGTGTCACAGTTGAGATGGTACGTGGCAGATCCTAGTCATGTATTGGAACACTCGGAGATAGAGATGGGCCCTACTCTTAGCTATCCAGAACAACCAGTTGATAATCTGGATCGGAGAGAGAAGGTGCTGAGGAACTAGACTATTCCTTTGGTGCATGTCGCATGGAGGTATCATTCTCCGGAGGAGTCTACCTGGGAGAGAGAGGATGAAATACGAAAGTGTTATTCCTATTTGTTTGTGCCTTGAGGTATGTTCTTTCCTAATTATGTTATATTCTTTCATAGTTAGTCATGTTCTTTAGTTCTGTCCTTTTGTTATGTTCTGTTATTTTCTGGGGGTAGTTTTCGTCTTTAAAATTTTAAGGACGAAATTATTTTAAGGAGGGTAGACTTGTCACTACCACATTTCTAGAAAAGAGTATTTTAGTAATTTTATATTTAATTAAATAGTGTGCATGATAAATACATATTTGTTGTATTATTTAATTATTGTTAGATATTAGTTATTTATTTTGGACTTGTGTTAGTGGACCTAACTTATTTAGTTTAGACTCATGGACCAACTGTATTAATTTTTAGATTTTAGCCCATTTGGAAAGCCCATTGTTTAGAAGGAGGATTAATTTAATTAAACCATTAGACTAGAAGCTTCCCTCCTTAATTATTCTTCATTAAAGGCCCCAAGGGGTATATTGGACAATTTATAGTGACTTGAGGAAGGGGAAAGGGGGGTCGGCCTATTAAAGAGGGGAGGATTTGTTTCTCTCTCCTCTTTTCATTTAAAAACGAGATCTAGAATTTCCCTCAACCAAATTCCTTCATTCCCACTTTATTTTCCTACCAAATTTCATCCTAATTCTTTTCCAAGTCACCATTGGAGACTAGTAGAGTAAGGATCTAGAAGGAGGAAGCAAGGATCTATAAAGAGGAGCAAGGATCTATAAGTTGGAGGCCAATTTCATCATATTTGGAGGTTGCATTGGGAATCCATCTCCCACAAGTTTGACTTTTGACTTAGAATTGACTTGTTGACCTAGAAGTTGACTAGTTTAACTTATTTTCTTTTCGAAACCTTGTATTAATGTTGTATTCCATATCTAGGTCTTTGAGGCACCGTATCAGAAATCTGTGAGACTATTCTTTGGACTTCAGGCGAGTACATTCTCTGATAGTTTTTTATTTATGATATCCTCTGTGTTCATTGTATCTAGTGTAGATATCCATATATTCTTGACACGATGGTTACACGATTGGTATATCCGGATCTCATCATGAGATATTATTCCTTGGTTTATGGTGTATCTTATGCAACCCTTATTTTATTGATTATCTTGTACATGTACAGACACTAATTCTCGGGAAGACTAGCTATCTTCTTGGGGAATCTTGTACCATAGCGTATCGTGGTTGGATCTATTATACCAATCGAGGGTGGGGAGTACTTTAGTGTAGATATATGATCATACCCTCATTGTATCAATTATTGTTCATTGAATAGTATTAATCACACACCGCATGTATGATTAGCCAGGCCATATATATTGTATCATGTTCCCAAGCCGATCATATGTTAAAGCTAGTACTCACATCTTAGTCATTAGTATTCTTGTTCGTTGTTATATTGTTTATTATTGTATTCATTCTAGTATTTCCTTATTGTATATCTTTCGTATCTATTGTGCATCTTGTATATTCACATCTATTTACTGTTACATAGTTTTTATCATTGATTAGAACTGCTGTTAGAGATGTACTCTGCTTATTTTCTAACTGGATATATTTTTCCCAGATGACACTGAGGAGTGGTACCCTACCCATTATGGACCTCAGGATATTGTGGGCTTAGAGTCAGAGACCTTGGCCCAGGAGGACTTATCCCGACTAAGACAGATGACCCGGGATTAGTACCTTCTTAGTATTCTTTTGTACTAGATTTGTCTCCAGCTTATTTTGTAGTATTCTTTCAGACTCATTGATGTTATTATATTAGACTTATCAGTTGTATGTGACTATTTTTATTCTTTATCTTATTCGTGCTTGTTTCTATTTTAGATCTGTGATTGAGTATATTATCATTGTTGGTGGTTCATTATATTGCTAGATAGATTACCCAGACAGTGTTCTACCACCGATTCTGCAGCGTAGGCTGGGCATTGTTTCTGAATTGCATCCTTACATCGGGTGCGGGTCGTGACAAATCGTGGCATAATCTATAAGACGAGCAGTGTAAACATGTGAAGTAGTGTACTACGAAGAGTATATAACGATCTACTTGAAGCATTAGCGGAGTCTACTTGCACGAAGCAAAGGTAGAATATCGTGGTCCAACTATAAGCCATATTTTATTTTTATATTCTAACACAAGCAATACAAGATGGGTTTATCCCTTTACCTAGGTACGTTGTATTCTTATTAGCATGCAAAGGGTGATTTGCCTAGCGACTAGCATATATCGTCCAAGTTATTAGTGTACAGGCTAAGCAAAGACAAGTTCATCGTAGCCACCACCTTAACGACGATTCGCATCGGTCGAGCGATACTCCGAGCGCGCCTTTGAAAGTCTAAGTCTGAACTCTTGAAGGGCCAAGTCTGTATTTATTTGTCGCAAGCGAGCCTTCTCACTAAGCAAAGCGGGATAGGTCATCGCACTTGTGCCATTTGAATTTGCTATCTGCATTGATGCGGAGCAGATCGTTATATAATACACTACTCAGAACAAGTCTCATCCTCAAGACTTCCTGAGCGGAATACATTCTATCGCACACTATGAAATCTAACTAAAGCATATTACTCTGTATCACTAGACCCGTTCGAACATAACTTCCTACTCGTTTTTCTCATTTTGTGTCGTATGCGTGCTGGGTCTATTTTATTGAATGACTCTATCACTTAATCCAAACTGGCTATATTTACTCTAACGTTATATTCTCTGACCCAGTCTCTACTGCACCTTAGCACGAAACATATATTGCTTAACGCAGGGAATGATACAATTTATCGCGCATGAAAATCTTAGACTGAGGCTAACTTATCCAAATTATTATACTCGTCCAAATGCATCTAACACATTCACTTGAACTAGCATTCGAGTCCAGCATATCGCGGAGTCTGGATCGTGCACATATTCAAGGCTTCCCTAAAACACATGCATGTCAACCAACTTAGCGATAGTGAAGTCTTTGCACTCGAGTTCAATATATCACTGAGTCTTGAATCATGCACATATTTTAAGGCCTCCCCCAAACATATGTATTTCAACCAAACTTAGCGATAGTGAAGTTGGACAAGCTACTCACGAAAATCTAAAGGGTTCTATTTATGAATCAAAATGATACCTCAAACGGGGTCAATCAAATTCCAAGTCATTTTTAATCCAACCCAAAAATTAAGAATTGTACTACCATTAAGCAGGATCTATCCGATCAACCGACTAGCATCCAAGTCCTATCATCCAGTCCGTTCATGTTAAATATCAACTTCTAGCATACACTTACCTGTCCAAGTCTAACTCTAAGTTGTTGCCCCAGTTATATGGCTTGCCCTAGCAATACTCTAAAGTCAGTCACACAAGTTCTTTCACTCGGCATAGGGTTATCTTCATAACCACTAGGTCGGCTCACAAGGTCATAGGTACATATTTACGTTCCCGATTTTTATCGTTCTAATTCGTCGCATGATGTTTGCCCCAATTCCTAAGGTCAAACCATTATTCATTTGGTCGGGATATTTTATCCAAGTTTGTTTCCCTTATATTTTAAAATATAGAGCATGGATTACCCTACTCACATCAACACGTTTGTTTGTACATGGTCCGAGTTTATTTTATAAAGATGTTCTACGGTAAGTTCGTTCAACTGAATCTACGATCTACCTATGTCGCACGTCAAACCTAGCGATTCGTATAGTCTATCTCCTCCATTATATTTAATAGAATCCACCTATCCATTTTTTCTAAGTCTAGACCACCAAGTCATTATTTAATTCTAAATTTTTGATCTCAGATATAACTCTAATCCATCCAACACAATGCACGCATCCGTTCATGAAACCATTAAGCGTGTCATATATCACATTCTAGACTAACTCATCCTCGAAATACTTTTGATTCACTTGTATCCTCAAGACGATCATTCAATTACCACGCTCCAGTCTTTCGCAAGTTCAATCATCCCCGCAGGACGTAAAATTACCAAGATAACGCTTTCGCGGGATAATCATCCTCAATCAGGCATGACACATGCACGAGCTAGAGTTGTGCTCGCACAAGACAAGAACGTCAAATGTTATGGTTCAAGACACCTTATCCTTATACTTTGTTTCATCCAAGTTATATACATTAATTCATCAAGTCCTGTTCATCTAATAACCGTTCATGTTGCAATCTTAATTCGTCTAGTCAAATTGTCCAACTTTAATATTATCGTATGATCAATCCGCTGTCTACTTCTAGCATTCCTCAAACAACCAACTAAGTTCAAATCCAATAGACAAAGTTTATTCACCTTTATTACGTTCCATTTTATTGAGTTTTTTTGAATAATCATCGAACAAGTTAGGGCTTAATCTTTCGCGAGTTTGATCATCCCCGCTGGACGTAAAATTATCATGCCAGTGCTCCCATAGGATAACCATTCTCATCTGGGCCTGGTGTCGAATGTTATCTTTCGAAATAGATTCTGGATTGTTCTTTCAAACTCTAAATCAAATCTATTATTGCTTACCTTAATTCATTGAACCATAAAATTCTCTAACTTGTATCAATCTGTTCTATCTTCCAACTATCGATATCATATCAAGTCTTCCAAATTTGAAACATAACATTAACAACTCGGGTTAAAATTTCATCGAGCAATATTCTACTTAATCCAAATTTTTGATGCGCGCTATCTTCTGATCGCATCCTAGATTATTTTATCTCGCACTCAAGTTTTAATCCGTTTGACTTAATTCAAAATTGCTCGTACGATCCACTAAGTTTTCTCGACCAAAATATAAATTCTAATACTCTGAATCCCTATCCGATATAAGCCTTATTACTTGCTCAACATATTCTTAATCGTTCGAGCCAACTCTTGCACGAGACCTTCAAATTCACTACTTTCAAGGCATTACTTATATTAAGGCTACGCACAATCACGTTGTTTACTGCTAGACTCGTTTGTTACCCCAAAATTTTTGATTCGCTTAAACATTTCCAAGATAATTCATACACCACTCAGGGTTCGAGCTATACTGCATGAATCTCTAAAACTCGCTATATTCTCAAATCACTTAATCGTTCATGAGATATCGCATACACCACTCAGGAATCGAGTCATCCAAATAAATTCTCAATTGTGTTCGTACTGTTCACTAGCATATCCAACTCGTTTCTTAGAACTCCAACATGATCCCTATATTTTTCCTCAATAAATCTTAGTCTCGCATATTCCTCTATCGATAATCATCAACACAAACTATATTTTGAGTCGTAACTTAATGACACGAATAACTGCCCGAACTATTTCTCAAAATCCTAACACAATTCCCATTATTTGCCTTAGCAACAATCCGATAGTGTTTCTATCGATTTCTATTCTAGGCCAACATATCCTTATCCGAACGGCATCCAAATCTCGCTCGTAAACTCGCTCGCACCAAGGGTTCAAGTGCGGGATACTCAGCACAACTTAGCCAAAAGGCTATGTGCATAGCTAACCCATTTCGAATAATATTCTAGTCTCAAATACTAATGCGCTTAGTATTTACGCATAGGTAATTGGGTTCGCACGTAACTTGCCAATTTTAGCACGAGTATATTCCCATAAAGTCTGACACAAGTCAGCATAAGGGCCATCGCATAAACGTCACTACCACATTTCTAGATGAGAATATTTTGGTTATTTAGTATAATTATTATTTAGTGAGCTTGTGCTATTTAATTATGTGTTAGTGGGCTAGCCTATGTTTATTTGGACTTTCCATTAGTGGACCCATTGGATTATCATGATATATTGAGCCCAACTTGAGACCAAGCCCATTAGACCTTCTTCCTTCTTTAATTAAGGAGATTAGTTTAATTTGCATTCGTTTAGAGCCTTTCTAATATAGCTATTCTTAATTATTCTTCATAATTAGCTATAGAGGGGCATAATGGACATTTGATGTTTCTTGAGAAGGAAGGAAAGGGGGTCAGCGACATAAAGTCTTCCTTATTCTCTCTCCTCTTTATTAATTCTTTCCAATTAGATCCCCAATTGTGTTCTTCCCTAAATTGACTCATTCCTCTACAATTTTAACCCAATTTACAACCATTCCCTCTAAATTTCATCATCAAAGAAGCATTGGAGCTTAGATTGCAAGAAGCACTTGAAGGAAGAGGAATTGGCAAGGAGATCGTGTCCTAATTGTGTCCATTAAGCATTTTATTGGGAATCTATCTCCCAATAGATAAATTCTAAATCCAACCCTTAAATTAAAATATAATTCATGCATTTAACCATTAGGAATCATCCCTTGGCTTAGGGCTATCCATAGGATCAAGAATTAGGTCAATATGACTTGTATTATGAAAGTTACATGGTAAATTATGTCCAATTAGGGGGGATTACAGGATTGACACATCAATTGTGTGTCATGATACCAATTAGATCTAATTAGACGTAGATTGGGGTTGTGGGGCTAGGTACATGTCCACAATTGGATACGAGTAGGCTATATCATGGTAACTTATGATACGGTATGATACGAGGTTTATTTTTGGGTGATTTGTATAATTCTCTTCAATTCTTAGTGTAGCAAGTTGTATTAGTTATTAAATAGTGTATTTGGTATATAGAATTGTGTATTGTGGAGTATTTGGAAATTGGACACTTTGTTTGGATACATATCATAGAGTATCTTACAATTGTACTATAAATGTTTGGTTTTATGACTATTAGTGTGAGTTTGTATTCACTCAATATCAATTGTGTATATATATATTTATATATGTTAGTATGTAAATATATGCTCATGATAATACATGAGTTATAGCTATGTATTGGTTTGCATGTGTGGGTGCATGCATACGGGTTAGTTTTTATGCCTGTGGTCAACAAGCAACTGGATTTAGGAAGTATGGGGATAATACTGAATATATGGATGTGGTTTATCAGTGTGCAAGTATTTCCAATAGGATAGGAGTGGTGCTAAGGTAGGTGGGTTGTATTGGACTATGTGATCGAGTATGCTGAGAGTGGGAGGAGGGGGACTATTTCAGTATGGCAGTACACTGTGTGTATTATTTGTTAGCATAGACATCATCAGCAATAGTAGTATTAGCAGCAGCATAGACAGCCACAGCAATAGCAATCGATAGTAGAGCAATAATATTTGTTGTTATGGTAGCAGTTGCTGTTGAGCTTCAAAGCAATAGCTTTAGCAATAGAGTATCATTATAGTATCAAATGATACTCGAGCAAGGCAAGGTTAGTTAGTAGGGGGAGTGGTCAGTGGTATTCAGTGAACTGAAGAAGTAGCATTATATAAGAGGTTATTTGATAACTTGTGTGTGTGCCAGGATTAGTTTGAGTTATGTTGAAAGCAGTGTAAACTGCATATGCAGTGTACTGGATAGAAGAGAGTGATGGGCATAGGAGTGGGTGGTCTATAGTCAGTTGCAACAAGTATAATATGTTGTAAAAGAAAAATGGTAGTAAGGGAAGAGTAGATAAAGTCTGCAAGTGTACTGATATGTGCACTGCACAGTCAAGGTTTACATGGTGGAGTTGGGGTTGGAACAGGCAAGCTTGGTTATCCTGGTAGCAGTAATACTTGATGAGTCTGGGTATGTTATATCAGCAATGTGGAAGTAGGGGGCAAGTGGAAGAGTATTTTAGTGATATGAGTATAGGTGTAGGTAGGTTAGTATCAACCATTAGTGTAACACCCTGTTCCGCTCAAGCGGACTGCCGTCTCAATCAGCAATCGTGCAACTGTCCCGACCCGCTTTGCCTCGATCAAGAAGCAAAGGATATCCAGACTTGTCCCTACAGGAATCCGGCTTGGACTTTCAGAGGCTCGCTTGACGTATCGCTCTACCGAGGCAAATCATCGCTAAGGTGGGTGGTTACGGTGAACTTGTCTTTGCTTAGCCAGCACATATAAAATCTGGAATAATTATGCTAGTCGCTAGGTGATTCACCCCCTGCATGCTAATAAATCCAACGCACCTAGCTAAGGGAATAATCCCAACTTGTATTGCTTGCTAGAACATGGAAATTGAAATACTGCTTATATTCAGATACTCGCATGCTAAGTCCCTTAACGGTTTCAACTCTCGGCTTACCTTCAGGTCCGAGCATCGTGCCTGCTTATGTTCCTTAGAAACGCATGCTTGTCTGCTTGAATGTGCATTGTTTTCATCCTTACTCCGGGAGACTACTCAGTAGTCGTTCCGTGTATGATTGACCCTGCAAGTATCCGGGACCGTCAGGTCATCTAAGGCAATCCCCGAACCAGGGGAATGCACTAAGCAAGAATAAATACTGAACGTAAATCACCTTGAATGATAATCATGCTATGTATGCATCTGAACGAGGATCGTGTTATGTACTGATGGAATCCCAGCTCGTGGAGCAATATGCTCGTTCAGATTAAGTTTAAGTTTCATGATTATCATGTCAAGCTATGGAATATGGATAGACCCTGACCTGCATTATCGCGGACAACTTGTGCACAAGATATATTATGTTGAGTTCCGCGGACGGCTACACCGGGGCACCGGAGCCGATCCGATCCGGACGGGACGTATGAGCAGTCGTATATTATGGGGCAAGGTGTTATGCAGCGGGGCTCGCCACCTGCGTTGCATATCATTCTGTGTCTTGAGACTGTGAACCGTCCATAATGGCTATACCAGCGACTTATGTTCATATAGATAAGTCATCCTCGCTTAGCGGCTATCCTCGTGCGAGTCATTGCATAGCATCAATGAACTAAACACCTGAACGATCTGAACATAATGACCCATCATGTTTGCATATGCTATGCTTCCTGAATGTTTATACTTGCCCGTGCATGAATTAACAATATTTGCCTTGGACAGGGAAGGAGAAATGGTAAGTTGGTAAGTCTCGCCGTGTTTCCTCAATATCGCACGGCGCGCTGCCGACACGTTAAGCTATTCAATGTTTGCATGAAAATGATCCTAAGGCAAATAGAAAGACAATTTAATAGTTGTGCACGGAACCTGTATTACGTGTTTGGATTTGTCGAGCGGGCGAGTAGCTTCCCCACCAGTGCATTCAATGTACTGATAATCCACCAGTTTGATATGCAGGGTGCGGGAGAACCTCGTTCGGTGCGGACGCCTCCAACGTGCGTGCTAAGGCGTGGACATCACTCCGAAGCAACGGTGCGTCCGGGACTGAAGCACATATACAAGACATAAGTTGTGAACATCGCCTGACCATCGCCTGTACAAATTATTCCACAGTTGTAGCCACTTGGCACGCTTTTACTGTTTCAGAGAGAGAGGCTTGAGCGACTTGTAATCTCGGCTATACGCCGCCTGTAACACTTGTTCATATCAATAAAGAGATTACTTTACTTGTTTCGATGCTTCCGCTATATTGTCGACTCAGTGAACCTGTTACCGATTGCCTATGCGTTCATGAATCCGCTGCACCCGGACAATCTGTGCGACTCTGTGGCTTAGAACTCTTGCCGCCAGCCAATGAACCATGGCCTTGCACGGGCGTGGATCACGCTCGTGCGGCATCACGCCCGGATGGGTTAAGCGATCGTTCCGCGGGAGCGCTGGCGAGGGTAATTCCCGCCTAGCGGGAACGGCCGATTGCCTGCGGGAGATCGGGGCGTGACAATTAGTATGTTAGAATATTAGTGTATTAGTTAGTGTATGTTAGATATGGTTAGTAATAGTTAAGATATTAGTTATACTCTAAGGTAATACCTAGTGTAAGCTAGTATATATTAATTGGTGACCAGTATGAGCCTAAAACCTTAGTGTGGACTTAGTTTAGCTAGTGTGACCTAGTAATGGCCTAAAAAGCATATTTTATTACATTTAGCTCATTTATCACTTTATTACACCAATTTGACTTGCTATTCATATTTAAGTGTGTGTGACACCAGCTTGGATACAAAGGCATATCATTTGCTCAGGACCACAGGTAAGTACTTCTCTGATAGTTTCCTTATTTGATAGCCTCTATATTTCATGTATTTAGTATTAATATATTTGATTCTTGACACGATGGTTTCACGGATTGGTATACGTGGATCTTGGTCATAAGATGTTATCGTCATGGTTATTCAGTGATCTCCTTGTCGTGCTTTATGATTACTCAGTGATTACCGTGATATCTTAGCGATTATATATACCGTGATCATACTGCATGACATTATAGGCCGTGTAGTGTGATATAAGTGTTATAACGTGTTGTGATTTGGATCTGTGTACTAGTCGGGGGTTGGGGAAGAATTAGTAGATATGTGATCATACCTTATAGCCCGTGATTTAGTATAGCACATGATAGTTAGCAGATCATGTCACTCAAGCACGATCACGCTAGCTCACCTTTTATATATAGCCCATGTTAGGCCCAAGCCGATCATATTATTTTACTAATATTTCAAGGTACATTTATATATATTATTTTCTTTATTCCAGTTCATTACATTATTATTTCCTATCATATTATTCTCAGTTCTAGTCATTATTTATCATGATGATCTTTCTTGTGATACATGCTAGTTCAGTTACTTCCATCATTTATATAAATTGCTATTACTGTTCCATAGTTTCTGTCAATTATTGAAACTGCTATTTGGGTTGTACTTCACTCCAATCATGACTGGATATATTTTTCATATTATTCATTAGAGGACTGGTGTCCTATGCACTACATGCCACAGGATGTTGAGCCGGTTGAGTTATCACTCGTAGAGCCTATTGAGTTAGTTCTAGCAGTTAATGAGGCATAGTTAGTTTATTCATATGATTGTATATGTCAGTTAGGCTTTGGCATTATATTATTATTTGAGATCTTGTGTTAAGATTAGGCTTGGACTTGTGTTGTATTTGTGACTTATTTTCTTTTCTTCTATTCCATATCGTGCCTTATCATCCTCTAGTTTGTTATTGTGGTTGTGTATTATTTACCATTACTATATTATTATTTTATCATCCATTTGGAGTTAAGATAGCATGAAAGATACCTTATATATATTGTGTGAGATTTGTAGATATTATTATTAACCTAAACAATGTTCTACCATCGATGGTATGGTGTAGGCTAGACATAACCACGTAATCATGCCCTTAAACCGGGTGTGGGTCATGACAATAACAATCCAGATCACCCAATCATATCATTCACATGCACCTTTAAAAATATTTAGACTTATTAGATAGAATATTCAAACGGAACAACGAGAGAGAGCTAATGTACATAACCTATGAACGAGCTTTCAAAATTGAGAGAATCGATAAGAAGTCCAAGGATGTAAAGACGTGCTCTGATACAAATATTTTATGCCCCGATCTTCCGCAGGATCGACCGTACCCACTGGACGCCAATTACCACTCCCATAGGATGATCGTTCCTATCAGGACGTGATGTCGCGCGAGCACAAGCTGCGTCCGTGCAAGGCCAAGATTCGAACATGCGGAGAAATAGCTAAGCCACAGAGTCTCACAGATAGTCCGAATGTAGTAAAATAAGAAACTGAACAGGCGATAGATAACAAGTTCACAGAGTCATCACAGCGAAAGCATTGAATGAACACAACTATGAAACAAAAATAAGCTATTTATTAATATTCAAGAAATATTATATTTGATAGAATCCACCTATCCATTTTTCTAAGTCTAGACCACCAAGTCACGATTTAATTCTAAATTTTTGATCTCAGATATAACTCTAATCCATCCAACACAATGCACATATCCGTTCATGAAACCATTAAGCGTGTCATATATCACATTCTAGACTAACTCATCCTCGAAATACTTTTGATTCACTTATATCCTCAAACTCGCCTTATCGTATCGAACCACAAGTTAAGACGATCATTCAATTACCACGCTCCAATCTTTCGCAAGTTCAATCATCCCCGCAGGACGTAAAATTACCATGATAACACTCTTGCGGGATAATCATCCTCAATCAAGTATGACGCATGTACGAGCTAGAGTTGCGCTCGCACAAGATAAGAACGTCAAATGTTTTCATTCAAGACACCTTATCCTTATACTTTGTTTCATCCAAGTTATATATATTAATTCATCAAGTCTTCTTCATCTAATAACCGTTCATGTTGCGATCTTAATTCGTCTAGTCAAATTGTCCAACTTTAATGTTATCATTTTATCAATCCGCAGTCTACTTCTAGCATTTCTCAAACAACCAACTAAGTTCAAATCTTATAGCCAAAGTTTATTCACCTTTATTACGTTCCTTTTTATCGAGTTTGTCTGAATAATCATCGAACAAGTTAGGCCTTAATCTTTTGCGAGTTTGATCATCCCCGCTGGACGTAAAATTATCACGCCAGTGCTCCTATAGGATAACTATTATCATCTGGGCCTAGTATCGAATGTTATCTTTCGAAATAGATTCTGGATTTTTCTTTCAAACTCTAAATCAAATCCATTATTGCTTACCTTAATTCATTGAACCATAAAATTCTCTAACTTGTATCAATCTATTCTATCTTCCAACTATCAATATTATATCAAGTCTTCCAAATTCGAAACATAACATTAACGACTCGGGTTAAAATTTCATCGAGCAATATTCTACTCAATCCAAATTTTTCATGCGTGCTATCTTCTGATCGCATCCTAGATTATTTTATCTCGCACTCAAGTTTTAATCAGTTTGACTCAATTCAAAATCGCTTGTACGATCCACTAAGTTTTCTCGACCAAAATATAAATTCTAATACTATGAATCCCTATCCGATATAAGTCTTATTACTTGCTCAACATATTCTTAATCGTTCGAGCTAACTCTTGCACGAGACCTTCAAATTCACTACTTGCAAGGCATTACTTATATTAAGGCTACGCACAATCATGTTGTTTACTGCTAGGCTCGTTTGTTACTCCAAAATTCTTGATTCCCTTAAACATTTCCAAGATGATTCATACACCACTCAGGGTTCGAGCTATAATCCATGAATCTCTAAAACTCACTATATTCTCAAATCTCTTAATCGTTCATGTGCTACCGCATACACCACTCAGGAATTGAGTCATCCAAATAAATTCCCAATCGTGTTCGCACCATTCACTAGCATATCCAACTCGTTTCTTAGAACTCCAACATGATCCCTATGTGTTTCCTCAATAAATCTTAGTCTCGCATATTCCTCTATCGATAATCATCAACACAAACTATATTTTGAGTCGTAACTTAACGACACGAATAACTGCCCGAACTATTTCTCAAAATCCTAACACAATTCCCATTATTTGCCTTAGCAACAATCCGATAGTGTTTCTATCGATTTCTATTCTAGGCCAACTTATCCTTATCCGAACGGCATCCAAATCTCGCTCATAAACTCGCTCGCACCAAGGGTTCAAGTGTAGGATAATCAGCACAACTTAGTCAAAAGGCTGTGTGCATAGCTATCCCATTTCGAACAATATTCTAGTCTCACATACTAATGCGCTTAGTATTTGCGCATAGGTAATTGGGTTCGCACGTAACTTGCCAATTTTAGCACGAGTATATTTCCACAAAGTCTGACACAAGTCAGCATAAGGGCCATCGCATAAATGTCACTACCACATTTCTAGATGAGAATATTTTGGTTATTTAGTATAATTATTATTTAGTGAGCTTGTGCTATTTAATTATGTGTTAGTGGGCTAGACTATGTTTATTTGGACTTTCCATTAGTGGACCCATTGGATTATCATGATATATTGAGCCCAACTTGAGACCAAGCCAATTAGACCTTCTTCCCTCTTTAATTAAGGAGATTAGTTTAATTTGCATTAGTTTAGAGCCTTTCTAATATAGTTCTTCTTAATTATTCTTCATAATTAGCTATAGAGGGTGTCACTACCACTTTTCCATACAAGGGTATTTATGTAATTTAGCTATTTTAAATGATTATGAATTTAATTATTTGCTGAGTTTTATAACTATTATATATTGTTAATAATATTTAGTTTTAGGTATAACCCTAGAAATCCATTAGGACAACCCTAATGAGTAAACCCTAGTTAGAAAACCCGATTTTAGCAAAGCCCTAGAATTTAAAATTTGGGTGAACCCTCAAAACCCTAGACTGACTTATCCTGAGTCTATTAGGTTCTACATGAGAGGGCCAAGGGGTTTAACCTAAAAACTAGGCATAGAAACCCTAAACCTAGGTTTAATATAAATAGGAAGCTTCTCACAAAGCTATTCTTCACGTAGAGAGAAAGGAAACCCTAGCCTCCACAAGAGAAACCATCTCCCCACTCCAAAAATTCGAAACCCTAACCCTAGGTTCCATTTTCTCCTCCTCCAAAGCAAGAGAAGCAAAGAACGTGGGTCAGGGAGCCTTGGAGAAGAAGAGCCTCGTTGAAGAAACCTTCCCTGCAGGTAAAACCCTAGTTTTACTCATTTAAATTCTGTTTTCAGATGATCATGGCCATTAGGAACCCCAAATCTGTGTGTAGTTCGATTTTAGGGTTTTTGGATTAGGTTTTGGTGGCCAACATAGTTTTTCCCAATTATTAAGAACCCTAACCCTAGATTTTGGGTAGGTAGACTGATTTCATCCCATCTGTGTAAGTTGAACCCGACTTTAGGGTTTGGATTAGAGGAATTTTGGGTTCTTATGCAAAAGACCACTTTTCTATGCACCATGTGTTTGTAGAAATGTTCCAGTGAGGGAATACCTAAGTTTGACCTAGTTCCTAGGAACCTTGATTTGTATATATACATATATGTGTATGTGTAGTGTATACCTACGTATATGTGAACTGTGTATGCAAATCGATGGGGGGATTTACTGTACATTCGGGTATGTGCAATGGGGGTAGGCTCTGTTCAGTCGGGTTCTGGGAATTTCTGTGTGTGCTGAGCAGTCGGGTTGGGGGAGAAATACATGTATATGTATGTATGAGGGTTGTGGTTACTCCTTGCTGTGCAGATTTCAGTGGTGTACTGTGTGTTCAGTGAATACATTTGGGTGTGTTCCAGTTTAGAGTATCAGTAGGATTTGGGGGAAATTTATGAATCTGTGTGTATGTGTGTATCCAAGTATGGAGTTAAGGTGAGTGAATTGTGAGGGTGTAAGGTTATGTATCAGTGTTTTGATTGGGGAAAAATCTGTTAAACTGGTCAGTGAACTGTGTGCATATGCCTGTGTATCCCTATGTTTTCCTGTGTGTGTAGAGTGTTGTTTCAGTTTTTGTATTGTCAGTGTGTACCCAGACATATATCCCTGTGTGTAGGTATGCAGACTGAGGGAGAAATTCAGTGTGCAGTGGCTGTGCTGGGTACCTACTGGGGGAAAGGAAACAGAAACATATATATGTGTGTGTACACTAGCACTGAAGGTGTTCAGTATAAGTGCCTGTGTGTGTGTGTTGTTATAGAGGGGTGTGTGTGTATACTGTCAGAAATTGTAAATTGTGTGGTGTAGGTATTAGAACAGGGGTTATCAGTGTGTGTGAGATGACTGAAACCTAGTGTCTAGTTGATTATGTATATCAGTGTGTGGGTAGATGATACTTTGAGTATCCTAATAACTGTGGGTATATGTGTGTTCAGTATAGCAGTTTTGGGTATGTGCAAGTCTGAGAGCAGTATCAGACAGTTTTGGGGTCCTGTTAGTGTGGAGACTTAGGTGAGTGTTTTGTGTCAGTTTAAAAAACTATGTGTGTGTATGTAGTATACAAAGTGTAGCAGTACCAGTAAATTGGGTGTGAGTGTCTAAGTGAATTCCTATATATGTTGAGAGTAGTTCAGTGAGTTGAGGGCTAAGAGTAAATTACCTGTGTGAGAAGGGTAGGCCTATGTATTTGTGTAAACTGTACAGCTACTACATTGTGTAAATTAGAGTTCTGTCAGTAGCTAGAGGGGGAAGTGCATTACCTGTATAAACAGAGCAGTGTGTGTGGGCAATATGCTGAGGTAGCAGTTTAGTTGTGAGTACCTATGAGGTTTTGAGTGTCAGTATGTGTATGAGTTAGAAGTTAGCATCAGTTAAGTTAAGTATTAGTTTATAGTTAAGTAAGGTTCACATAATTAAGTTGTATACTTGATACCAATATGTATATATGAGTTATACATATTAGTTGCACCTAGTGTTGCCTTATTAACTAAGTATTAATTAGTATAAGTCTAGTAATGACTAGATTGACCAGAAAACCTAGTTTTGACTAGTAAACCTTAGAATCAACCTAGTATAGACTGATCCATGACCTAGAAGCAAGGTATTAACTAGTTTTGACCAAAACCTAGAGTTGACTTAGTAACACCTAGTTTAGACCTAGAAATGGCCTAACACCCCATTTCAAATTAGCTAATCGCTTTTATTATTCCAAACATCATTTTAATATTGTTATCTTATATATATAGGTCCTTGTGATCCTACTTTGGACCTCGATCCTCACGTTTTGCTCAGGACCACAGGCGAGTACATTCTCTGACAGTTTTCATGGTTGATTACTTCTATAAATTGTAGTGTATTTCATACTTGATTCCGACACCATGGATACACGGGTTAGCACCCTAGATCCCCATCACGAGGAGTCGTGGTTGGAATCCATCGTGCTAGCTGGGGGATGGGGAACTATTAGTAAATTGTGTGATCATATCCAAACATTATATGTACCATAGCTTACCCCACTTCTCACGTCGGGTGCAGCCTGACCACTTATATGCTCCATAGCTGTTATATATGATTAGCCTGACCACTATATGCACCATAGCTAACCATGCGGTTAGCCTGACCTAAAGGAATCATAGCTAATCATATATAACCAGCCTGATCCAGACCCAAGCCGATCACATAATAAACTAATATTTCAACCACTTAGTTAGATGTTTTATCTTTATTCAGATTTACTGTTCTAGCATTCACTATTTATGGCTCATTGCTAGATGCTCTATTGTCTATTTTCATTTCTCCAGTACTTCACATGTTCAGCTTTTATTTCCATCATGTATCTCTTACACTGTTTATAGATTTTGTCAATTTAATGAAACTGCTGTTAGTGCTTGTGCTTCGCTCCAATCTTGACTGGATAACAACATTTTCAGAGAACCTGGAGGACTTTTGCCCTACTCATTACGGTCCAGGAATAGAGGAGGATTTCACCCCAGAAATCCCAGAGGAGGTGCCTATCCTAGAGGAGAACTTGCCTGCCCATGTTTAGATTATTTTTCTGCATTTTATTTTAGATTGAGACTGAGACTGAGATGTATTTATTTCATTTGTGACTTTGAGAGGTCATTTAGACCCAGGATTTGAGTTGAACTTCTTGTGGTTGGTTTTAATAGAACTCTTTTCAATTCTCGTCGTGCCATTATGTTATAGTTGTGATTGAGTATTTTATAGAACTGTGATTTATTATCATTGTCCTCCGTACGGAGTTGAGACTATTGACAGGATATACTATATTTGTGACCTAGACAGCGTTCTACCGCCGATGCTGCGGCGTAGGCTGGACGTACCCACGACTCATGCCCAATTTCCGGGTGCGGGTCGTGACACGTTTTTAGTGGTGACCCATACAGGTCTAGTCTCCAGTCAGTAGTCTTAGAATCACATTAGAGCGATATTGTAGTAATAGGAATTAGGCCAAGGATATGCTCAATCACAATTAGGGAATTCTGATTCTTATGATACTACTCTTAACTATTTTCCTTTAGAAGTTTACTGTCCTTCCTTGATAATATCGTATTTATTGCCTTAATTGAATCTTTCGATCTGTCTTCAGGATGCCGCCAAGAAGGTCCCAGAGACTCGGAGCAGCAGATTCAGAGAGGTCTGCCACCTCTCGCGCTGCCGGACAGACATCAGCAGCACCTCCTACATCTCCAGTACATGTGGGAGTGTCTGCAGCATTCGGGGGTCCTCCACCACCAGTTCAGAGGGTCCCCACAGCTACGACGGCACCACCACCTCCACCACCACTAGCTCAACATCCAGGAGGTGTGCCCGTCGATGGGGCACAGATGTTCGCTTTAATTCAGGGCATGGTCGATGCCCAGAGGACGTCGGCAGAGGCCCAGAGAGTGCAGGCTGAGGCACATCAGGCCCAGACAGAGATGATGAGGGTGAACATGGAGAATGCTCACCAAGTGGCTCTCCAAGCTGTGGAGAGAGTCACTCAGCAGCAGCAACAACCTGGTCAGCAACAACAGAGGCCGGGCACCATTGTGGACTTCAAGAGGATGATGCCTCGGGAGTTCAAGGGGACAGAAGGGATACTCTACGCCGATGATTGGCTAGAGGACATCGAGAGGAACTTGCGTTTGGCGCAGCTTCCAGAGGCGCTCAAGATCGAGGCCGCTGGCAGCCAGATGTTCGACATTGCCTTGACGTGGTTTCGCACGGAGCCGAGACTCTTGCGCGGGGGACTCACTTGGGAGGCTTTCAAGGAGCTCTTCAAAGAAAAGTTCTTTCCTGATGTCGCCCTGGGAGCTTTGGAGAGTCAGTTCCATGACTTAGCCCAGGGGAGCTCGTCCGTCGACGAGTATGCCGCGGAGTTTAGCCGTCTGAGCCGCTTCGCACCGTCGATGATTAGAGATCCGGGGGACAGGGCCCGGAAGTTCAGGAAGGGGCTGACAAGGGAGATCAAGTCTCGCACGTCGGGACGTCGCACTGCTACTTTTAAGAACATATTGATGGATGCCCAGGTAGCCGAGGACGACTTGGACCTCAGGCCCAAGAGGGGACGCGATGTTACCGGAGGGGCAAACAGCAGTGCGGGACCAGGCAAGCGTCCACACTTTCAGCAACAGCAGCAGAGGCCCATCCAGCAGCAGCACCAGGCACCAGCCCGAGGGCAGGTTCAACAACAGCAGCAGAGGCAGACTCAGCCCGCCATCTAGTGTGCATACTGCGGGAAGATGGGACATACTAGAGATATCTGCAGGCATAGATTGGGCTCATGTTTGTCCTGCGGATCGACGACACATCAGCTAAGGGATTGCCCTACCATACGGACTCGTCCAGGTCAGGGTGGAGCAGCCGCCCAGAGAGGACCCGGCAGGGTACCAGCAGCACCAGGAGGCCAACAGCAGAGGGAACCACTTCCACCGCAAAATCAGAGGTTTGCCCAGCATCAGCAGCAGAGAGGTGCACCTCAGGGGCGAGCGTACGCCATGGCAGTCGAGGAGATCGAGCCAGCAGGAGACTTGATCACAGGTTCGGTTCTTCTCGATTGTATTCCTGCATTTACCTTATTCGACTCTGGCGCTTCCCATAGTTTTGTGTCTGTATCATATGCACTTCGACATCATTTAGACACAGAACCATTAGCTAGGACTTGCAAGATCATGACTGGTGGAGGTATTATCCTAGTCCGTGATCACTGCAAGGACCGGAGAGTGTCAGTAGGAGGCCGAGACTTGAGCGTGAGCTTACTTGTCATGCCACTTCCGGGGTACGATATTGTACTCGGAATGGACTGGTTGAGTAGGCATCATGCTACGATAGATTGTTATAGAGGCAGAGTATTGTTTAGACCACTAGGAGAGCCAGAGTTTGAGGTCGTCAGAGGAACCGCGGAACAGAGAGGGAGCACATTTTGCGGAGCCAGGACGGAAGAAGAGGAGTTGCCACATCCTCTGATAGCGGAATTCCTGGATGTATTTCCAGAGGAGTTGCCAGGCTTGCCGCCAGACAGAGACGTTGAGTTCTCTATAGACTTGGTTCCAGGAGCGGAGCCCATTTCACAACATGTCTATAGAGTCAACAACAGCGAGCTGGCAGAACTGAAGAAGCAAGTTGAGGAGCTGCAGGACAAAGGCTTCATCAAATCCAGTTCATCACCATGGGGAGCTCCGGTATTGTTCGTACCGAAGAAGGACGGCACGGTGCGCATGTGCATTGATTATAGAGCTTTGAACAATATCACCATCAAGAACAAGTACCCGCTGCCGAGGATAGATAATCTTTTCGACCAGTTGAGCGGGACGAGGGTGTTTTCAAAGATTGATTTGAGGTCAGGCTATCACCAGGTGAAGGTGAAGGTGAAGAAAGAAGACACGCCGAAGACAGCTTTTCGGACCAGATACGGCCAGTTTGAGTTCATGGTGATGCCATTTGGTTTAACCAATGCACCGGCAGTATTCATGAACTTGATGAACAAGGTGTTCCACCAGTACCTTGACAAGTTTGTGGTGGTGTTCATCGACGATATTCTTGTGTATTCCAAGACCCCGGAGGAGCACGAAGAGCACCTGAGATTGGTCTTAGAGACTCTCAGGAGGGAGAAGCTGTACGGGAAACTCTCTAAGTGTGAATTCTTCCTTGACAAGGTCGAATTTCTTGGGCATGTGGTATCGGGTGACGGAATCTCGGTTAACCCAAAGAAGATCGAGGCAGTAGAGTCGTGGGCTACCCCCAGTTCGGTAGCTGAGATCAGGAGTTTTCTCGGGCTAGCAGGATACTACAGGAGGTTTGTACAAGACTTCTCCAAGATTGCAGCGCCTATGACCAGACTGACTAGGAAGGATGTGGATTTTGTTTGGACGGAGGAGTGCCAGGCTGCATTTGATGAGCTGAAGAAAAGGTTGACGACAGCTCCAATTTTGACGTTGCCATCAAGGACAGGTGGTTTCACCATCTACAGTGATGCTTCAGGGAAGGGCCTGGGATGTGTTCTTCAACAGCACGGGAAGGTAATTGCCTATGCTTCCAGGCAGTTGCGCCCTCATGAAAAGAATTATCCCACCCACGATTTAGAGTTGGCAGCAGTTATCTTCGCTCTAAAGCTGTGGAAACATTACCTGTACGGAGAGCGTGTGGAGATCTTCACAGACCACAAGAGCTTGAAGTACGTATTCACACAGAAGGAGCTGAACATGAGGCAGAGGAGATGGTTGGAGTTGATGAAAGACTTTGACATCTCATTGCAGTACCACCCAGGGAAGGCTAACGTAGTCGCCGATGCCTTGAGCAGGTATCCGATGGCTATGTACTTGACGACAGATAGGCATTTGTTGGCTGATCTGGAAAGCTTGGAGATTGAAGTGTTAGTTCCCGGTGCTGAGATTCAGATGTGGGGATTGCAGATACAGTCCGAGCTGATGGACAGGATCAGAGCTGCGCAGTACGATGATGAGACTCTGAGGAGTATCAGAGCACAGGTTCAGATGGGATTGTCGGACGACTTTACTATCGCAGATGATGGTTCCTTACGACACGGCACAAGGATATGTGTGCCTAGCGGGGAGCTGCGCGAGGAGGTTTTGCAGGAGGCACACCGCTCTCAGTATTCGATGCATCCCGGTGCCAACAAGATGTATCGAGACTTGAGGGAGCACGTATGGTGGTATGAAATGAAGCGCGAGGTAGCACGCTTCGTATCTCGGTGTCTAGTGTGCCAGCAGGTAAAGGCAGACCGGCAGAGGCCAGGAGGTTTGCTTCAACCTTTACCGATTCCAGAATGGAAATGGGAGCACGTGACCATGGATTTCGTTTCAGGGCTTCCCCGTTCTCCAGGAGGGAAGGACGCGATTTGGGTCATCGTGGACAGGTTGACCAAATCAGCCCATTTCTTACCTTTCAAGGTGGGCACGTCGACAGAGAGGCTCGCAGAGATGTACGTACGACAGATTGTTAGGCTTCATGGAGTTCCTGTGAGCATCGTCTCAGATCGGGATAGTCGTTTCACTTCCCACTTCTGGAGGAGTCTGCAGGCTAGCTTGGGCACTCAGCTCAAGTTCAGTACCGCATATCACCCCCAGACAGACGGGCAGTCTGAAAGGACTATTCAGACTCTCGAGGATATGCTACGCACTTGCGTTCTAGATCTCGGAGGTTCTTGGGAGGATCATCTGCACCTGGTAGAGTTCGCTTACAACAACAGCTACCAGGCCAGCATCGAGATGTCACCATTTGAGGCTCTTTATGGATGGAGGTATCGTACACCGCTATCGTGGGACGACGTTGGAGAGAGAGCCTTGATAGGACCAGAAATGGTCGTGGATGCAGCGGAAAAGGTGAAACTCATCAGAGACAGACTGCGAGTGGCGCAGGACAGACAGCGGCATTGGGCCGACAGCCACCGTAGACCCCTTGAGTTTCAGGTTGGCGATCTAGTGTTCCTACGGATTTCTCTGATGCGTGGAACGATTCATTTTGGCAGAGGCGGAAAGCTTAGCCCACGCTACATCGGACCCTTCGGTATTCTTGCAAGGGTAGGTGCAGTGGCATATAGACTGGACTTGCCGCCTGCATTGGAGGGAGTGCATAATGTGTTCCATGTGTCGCAGCTGAGACGGTACGTGGCCGACCCTAGTCACGTACTTGATCACTCGGAGATTGAGGTTGGTCCGACGCTCAGCTACCCTGAGCAGCCCGTAGAGATCTTGGACCGCAGAGAGAAGGTGTTGCGGAACCAAACTATTCCCTTGGTTCGCGTAGCGTGGAGACATCACTCTCCAGGGGAGTCGACCTGGGAGAGAGAAGACGAAATGCGCGAGCAATACCCTTATCTCTTCCAGACTTGAGGTATATTCCTTTTCTGATTTCATTCTTGTTGTAGTTCAGTCCAATTTCGAGGACGAAATTTCTTTTAGGAGGGTAGACTTGTCACTACCACTTTTCCATACAAGGGTATTTCTGTAATTTAGCTATTTTAAATGATTATGAATTTAATTATTTGCTGAGTTTTATAACTATTATATATTGTTAATAATATTTAGTTTTAGGTATAACCCTAGAAATCCATTAGGACAACCCTAATGAGTAAACCCTAGTTAGAAAACCCTATTTTAGCAAAGCCCTAGAATTTAAAATTTGGGTGAACCCTCAAAACCCTAGACTGACTTATCCTGAGTCTATTAGGTTCTACATGAGAGGGCCAAGGGGTTTAACCTAAAAACTAGGCATAGAAACCCTAAACCTAGGTTTAATATAAATAGGAAGCTTCTCACAAAGCTATTCTTCACGTAGAGAGAAAGGAAACCCTAGCCTCCACAAGAGAAACCATCTCCCCACTCCAAAAATTCAAAACCCTAACCCTAGGTTCCATTTTCTCCTCCTCCAAAGCAAGAGAAGCAAAGAACGTGGGTCAGGGAGCCTTGGAGAAGAAGAGCCTCGTTGAAGAAACCTTCCCTGCAGGTAAAACCCTAGTTTTACTCATTTAAATTCTGTTTTCAGATGATCATGGCCATTAGGAACCCCAAATATGTGTGTAGTTCGATTTTAGGGTTTTTGGATTAGGTTTTGGTGGCCAACATAGTTTTTCCCAATTATTAAGAACCCTAACCCTAGATTTTGGGTAGGTAGACTGATTTCATCCCATCTGTGTAAGTTGAACCCGACTTTAGGGTTTGGATTAGAGGAATTTTGGGTTCTTATGCAAAAGACCACTTTTCTATGCACCATGTGTTTGTAGAAATGTTCCAGTGAGGGAATACCTAAGTTTGACCTAGTTCCTAGGAACCTTGATTTGTATATATACATATATGTGTATGTGTAGTGTATACCTACGTATATGTGAACTGTGTATGCAAATCGATGGGGGGATTTACTGTACATTCGGGTATGTGCAATGGGGGTAGGCTCTGTTCAGTCGGGTTCTGGGAATTTCTGTGTGTGCTGAGCAGTCGGGTTGGGGGAGAAATACATGTATATGTATGTATGAGGGTTGTGGTTACTCCTTGCTGTGCAGATTTCAGTGGTGTACTGTGTGTTCAGTGAATACATTTGGGTGTGTTCCAGTTTAGAGTATCAGTAGGATTTGGGGGAAATTTATGAATCTGTGTGTATGTGTGTATCCAAGTATGGAGTTAAGGTGAGTGAATTGTGAGGGTGTAAGGTTATGTATCAGTGTTTTGATTGGGGAAAAATCTGTTAAACTGGTCAGTGAACTGTGTGCATATGCCTGTGTATCCCTATGTTTTCCTGTGTGTGTAGAGTGTTGTTTCAGTTTTTGTATTGTCAGTGTATACCCAGACATATATCCCTGTGTGTAGGTATGCAGACTGAGGGAGAAATTCAGTGTGCAGTGGCTGTGCTGGGTACCTACTGGGGGAAAGGAAACAGAAACATATATATGTGTGTGTACACTAGCACTGAAGGTGTTCAGTATAAGTGCCTGTGTGTGTGTGTTGTTATAGAGGGGTGTGTGTGTATACTGTCAGAAATTATAAATTGTGTGGTGTAGGTATTAGAACAGGGGTTATCAGTGTGTGTGAGATGACTGAAACCTAGTGTCTAGTTGATTATGTATATCAGTGTGTGGGTAGATGATACTTTGAGTATCCTAATAACTGTGGGTATATGTGTGTTCAGTATAGCAGTTTTGGGTATGTGCAAGTCTGAGAGCAGTATCAGACAGTTTTGGGGTCCTGTTAGTGTGGAGACTTAGGTGAGTGTTTTGTGTCAGTTTAAAAAACTGTGTGTGTGTGTGTAGTATACAAAGTGTAGCAGTACCAGTAAATTGGGTGTGAGTGTCTAAGTGAATTCCTATATGTGTTGAGAGTAGTTCAGTGAGTTGAGGGCTAAGAGTAAATTACCTGTGTGAGAAGGGTAGGCCTATGTATTTGTGTAAACTGTACAGCTACTACATTGTGTAAATTAGAGTTCTGTCAGTAGCTAGAGGGGGAAGTGCATTACCTGTATAAACAGAGCAGTGTGTGTGGGCAATATGCAGAGGTAGCAGTTTAGTTGTGAGTACCTATGAGGTTTTGAGTGTCAGTATGTGTATGAGTTAGAAGTTAGCATCAGTTAAGTTAAGTATTAGTTTATAGTTAAGTAAGGTTCACATAATTAAGTTGTATACTTGATACCAATATGTATATATGAGTTATACATATTAGTTGCACCTAGTGTTGCCTTATTAACTAAGTATTAATTAGTATAAGTCTAGTAATGACTAGATTGACCAGAAAACCTAGTTTTGACTAGTAAACCTTAGAATCAACCTAGTATAGACTGATCCATGACTTAGAAGCAAGGTATTAACTAGTTTTGACCAAAACCTAGAGTTGACTTAGTAACACCTAGTTTAGACCTAGAAATGGCCTAACACCCCATTTCAAATTAGCTAATCGCTTTTATTATTCCAAACATCATTTTAATATTGTTATCTTATATATATAGGTCCTTGTGATCCTACTTTGGACCTCGATCCTCACGTTTTGCTCAGGACCACAGGCGAGTACATTCTCTGACAGTTTTCATGGTTGATTACTTCTATAAATTGTAGTGTATTTCATACTTGATTCCGACACCATGGATACACGGGTTAGCACCCTAGATCCCCATCACGAGGAGTCGTGATTGGAATCCATCGTGCTAGCTGGGGGATGGGGAACTATTAGTAAATTGTGTGATCATATCCAAACATTATATGTACCATAGCTCACCCCACTTCTCACGTCGGGTGCAGCCTGACCACTTATATGCTCCATAGCTGTTATATATGATTAGCCTGACCACTATATGCACCATAGCTAACCATGCGGTTAGCCTGACCTAAAGGAATCATAGCTAATCATATATAACCAGCCTGATCCAGACCCAAGCCGATCACATAATAAACTAATATTTCAACCACTTAGTTAGATGTTTTATCTTTATTCAGATTTACTGTTCTAGCATTCACTATTTATGGCTCATTGCTAGATGCTCTATTGTCTATTTTCATTTATCCAGTACTTCACATGTTCAGCTTTTATTTCCATCATGTATCTCTTACACTGTTTATAGATTTTGTTAATTTAATGAAACTGCTGTTAGTGCTTGTGCTTCGCTCCAATCCTGACTGGATAACAACATTTTCAGAGAACCTGGAGGACTTTTGCCCTACTCATTACGGTCCAGGAATAGAGGAGGATTTCACCCCAGAAATCCCAGAGGAGGTGCCTATCCTAGAGGAGAACTTGCCTGCCCATGTTTAGATTATTTTTCTGTATTTTATTTTAGATTGAGACTGAGACTGAGATGTATTTATTTCATTTGTGACTTTGAGAGGTCATTTAGACCCAGGATTTGAGTTGAACTTCTTGTGGTTGGTTTTAATAGAACTCTTTTCAATTCTCGTCGTGCCATTATGTTATAGTTGTGATTGAGTATTTTATAGAACTGTGATTTATTATCATTGTCCTCCGTACGGAGTTGAGACTATTGACAGGATATACTATATTTGTGACCTAGACAGCGTTCTACCGCCGATGCTGCGGCGTAGGCTGGACGTACCCACGACTCATGCCCAATTTCTGGGTGCGGGTCGTGACAGAGGGGCATAATGGACATTTGATATTTATTGAGAAGGAAGGAAAGGGGGTCGGCGACATAAAGGCTTCCTTATTCTCTCTCCTCTTTATTAGTTCTTTCCAATTAGATCCCCAATTGTGTTCTTCCCTAAATTGACTCATTCCTCCATAATTTTAACCCAATTTACAAAAATTCTCTCTAAATTTCATCATCAAAGAAGCATTGGATCTTAGATTGCAAGGAGCACTTGAAGGAAGAGGAATTGGCAAGGAGATCGTGTCCTAATTGTGTCCATTGAGCATTTTATTGGGAATACATCTCCCAATAGGTAAATTCTAAATCCAACCCTTAAATTGAAATATAATTCATGCATTTAACCATTAGAAATCATCCCTTTGCTTAGGGCTATCCATAGGATCAAGAATTAGGTTAATATGACTTGTATTATGAAAGTTACATGGTAATTTATGTCCAATTAGGGGGGATTATGGGATTGACACATCAATTGTGTGTCATGATACCAATTAGATCTAATTAGATGTAGATCGGGGTTGTGGGGCTAGAAACATGTCCACAATTGGATACGAGTAGGCCGTATCATGGTAACTTATGATACAGTATGATACGAGGTTCATTTTTGGGTGATTTGTATAATTCTCTTCAATTCTTAGTGTAGCAAGTTGTATTAGTTATTAAATAGTGTTTTTGGTATATAGGATTGTGTATTATGGAGTATTTGGAAATTGGACACTTTGTTTGGATACGTATCATAGAGTATCTTGCAATTGTACTATAAATGTTTGGTTTTATGACTATTAGTGTGAGTTTGTATTCACTCAATATCAATTATGTATATATATTTATAGATGTTAGTATGTAAATATATGCTCATGATAATACATGAGTTATATCTATGTATTGGTTTGCATGTGTGGGTACATGCATACGGGTTAGTTTTTATGCCTGTGGTCAACAAGCAACTGGATTTAGGAAGTGTGGGGATTATACTAAATATATGGATGTGGTTTATCAGTGTGCAAGTATTTCCAATAGGATAGGAGTGGTGCTAAGGTAGGTGGGTTGTGTTGGACTGTGTGATCGAGTATGCTGAGAGTGAGAGGAGGGGGACTATTTCAGTATGACAGTACACTATGTTCATTGTTTGTTAGCATAGACAGCATCAGCAATAGTAGTATTAGCAGCAGCATAGGCAGCGACAGCAATAGCAATCGATAGTAGAGCAACAATATTTGTTGTTATGGTAGCAGTTGCTGTTGAGCTTCAAAGCAATAACTTTAGCAATAGAGTATCATTGTAGTATCAAATGATAATCGAGCAAGGTAAGGTCAGTTAGTAGGGGGAGTGGTCAGTGGTATTCAGTGAACTGAAGAAGTAGCATCATATAAGAGGTTATTTGATAACTTATGTGTGTGCCAGGATTAGTTTGAGTTATATTGAAAGCAGTGTAAACTGCATTTGCAGTGTACTGGATAGAAGGGAGTGATGGGTATAGGTGTGGGTGGTATACAGTCAGTTGCAACAAGTATAATATGTTGTAAGAGAAAAATGGTAGTAAGGGAAGAGTAGAGGAAGTCTGCAAGTGTACTGATATGTGCACTGCACAGTCAAGGTTTACCTGGTGGAGTTAGGGTTGGAACAGGCAAGCTTGGTTATCCTGGTAGCAGTAATACTTGATGAGTCTGGGTATGTTATATCAGCAATGTGGAAGTAGGGGGCAAGTGGAAGAGTATTTTAGTGATATGAGTATAGGTGTAGGTAGGTTAGTATCAACCATTGGTATGTTAGAATATTAGTGTATTAGTTAGTGTATGTTAGATATGGTTAGTAATAGTTAAGATATTAGTTATACTCTAAGGTAATACCTAGTATAAGCTAGTATATATTAATTGGTGACCAGTATGAGCCTAAAACCTTAGTGTGGACTTAGTTTTTATAGTGTGACCTAGTAATGGCCTAAAAAAGCATATTTTATTGCATTTAGCTCATTTATCACTTTATTACACCAATTTGACTTGCCATTCATATTTAAGTATGTGTGACACCAGCTTGGATACAAAGGCATATTATTTGCTCAGGACCACAGGTAAGTACTTATCTGATAGTTTCCTTATTTGATAGCCTCTATATTTTATGTATTTAGTATTAATATATTTGATTCTTGACACGATGGTTTCACGGATTGGTATACGTGGATCTTGGTCATAAGATATTATCGTCGTGGTTATTCAGTGATCTCCTTGTCGTGCTTCATGATTACTCAGTGATTACCGTAATATCTTAGTGATTATATATACCGTGATCATAGTGCATGACATTATAGGCCGTGTAGTATGATATACGTGTTATAACGTGTCGTGATTTGGATCTGTGTACTAGTCGGGGGTTAGGGAAGTATTAGTGGATATGTGATCATACCTTATAGCCTATGATTTAGTATAGCACATGATAGTTAGCAGATTATGTCACTCAAGCACGATCACGCTAGCTCACCTTTTATATATAGCCCATTTTAGGCCCAAGCCGATCATATTATTTTACTAATATTTTAAGGTACATTTATATATATTATTTTCTTTATTCCATTTCATTATATTATTATTTCTTATCATATTATTCTCAGTTCTAGCCATTATTTATCATGATGATCTTTCTTGTGATACATGATAGTTCAGTTACTTCCATCATTTATATAAATTGCTATTACTGTTCCATAGTTTCTGTCAATTATTGAAACTGCTATTTGGGTTGTACTTCGCTCCAATTATGACTGGATATATTTTTCATATTATTCATTAGAGGACTGGTGTCCTATGCACTACAGGCCACAGGATGGTGAGCCAGTTGAGTTATCACTCGTAGAGCCTATTGAGTTAGTACTAGCAGTTAATGAGGCATAGTTAGTTTATTCATATGATTGTATATGTCAGTTAGGCTTTGGCATTATATTATTATTTGAGATCTTGTGTTAAGATTAGGCTTGGACTTGTGTTGTATTTATGACTTATTTTCTTTTCTTCTATTCCATATCGTGCCTTATCATCCTCTAGTTTGTTATTGTGATTGTGTATTGTTTACCATTACCATATTATTATTTTATCCTCCATTTGGAGTTAAGATAGCATGACAGGTACCTTATATATATTGTGTGAGATTTGTAGATATTATTATTAACCTAAACAATGTTCTACCATCGATGGTATGGTGTAAGCTAGACATAACCACGTAATCATGTCCTTAAACCGGGTGTGGGTCATGACAATAACAATCCCGATCACCCAATCATATCATTCACATGCACCTTCAAAAATATTTAGACTCATTAGATAGAACATTCAAACATAACAACGAGAATGAGCTAACGTACATAACCTATGAACGAGCTTTCAAAATTGAGAGAATCGATAAGAAGTCCAAGGATGTAAAGACGTGCTCTGATACAAATATGTCATGCCCCAATCTTTCGTAGGATCGACCGTCCCCACTGGACGCCAATTACCACTCCCGTAGGATGATCATTCCTATCATAACGTGATGACGCACGAGCACAAGCTGCGCCCACGCAAGGCCAAGATCCGAGCATGCAGAGAAATAGCTAAGCTACAGAGTCTCGCAGATAGTCCGAATGTAGTAAAATAAGAAACTGAACAGGCGATAGATAACAAGTTCACAGAGTCATCATAGCGAAAGCATTGATTGAACACAACTATGAAACAAAAATAAGCTATTTATTAATATTCAAGAAATATTATAAGCGGCGCTAAGCCGAGATTACAAGTCGCTCAAGCTCTCTCTTTCTTTCAAAACAAAAAAAAAGCATACCAAGCGGTTTACAACATGGGATGATAACATAGGTGATGTTCCAATATATTATGTCTTATATATGTGCTTCAGCTCCGGACGCAACACTCCAAGGATCCAGAGTGAACTCCATGCCTTAGCGCGCACGAAGGAATACTCCACACCGAACGATGTTCTTTCGCACCATACAAGCAAGCTGGTGGGTTATCAGTACATGAATGCACTAGTGGGGAGGCTTCTCTCCCGCTTAACGAATCCAAATACGTTAACTTCATTCTGTGTACCATATATTAAATTGTCTTTCTAGTCTTGCCTTAGGATTAGTTTTATGGCATAAGATATGAGCCTAATACGTGTGGCTGTGCGCCATGCAATATAAGAGTAATACGGCAAAACTTACCAAATTACCATTCGTCCTTCCCTGTCCAAACCATAAAAAAAATTAACTAGCATATAATATATAAAATAAAATAAAACAGTGCAAAAACAAAGCTTAGTGTCACGAATGAGTTCTTGCCTCAAATGTGTAACGCTTGCACTAAATAACGTATTGTACATCCATATCTCTAAGTACAAAGTAGCATGCATCAAATTCCCTTATCACAGGTATTAAATATTCTACTCATATTTACTCAGATGTGTTCAAATGTACAGGTTACTCATTTTAATGCAAATAAACTCAGATGCAGATTGCCTTAATCGAGCCAAACTTAGTCTATATGAATAAAAGGTCACTGGCATAGCCATAAAGGATGAGTTATAGCCTCTGGATGGATGGATGCAACGTTGGTAGCATGGAGTCGTTTGCACCATCACTCCCAAAATGAACGGCTATTAAAATATTCTGTCTGAATTGGATTGGCACCGATGCCCCAGCGTACCATCCGTAGGACCCATAAAATACCCGGTGCACAAGTTGCCTTTGACTAAACGAACTGAGTATTCCAAATCACATATCACAAACTTGATCCAATCCTTATCCATGTTCATAAACTCAAATCTTATTCTATGTTCACATAATATTCACAAACACAAATGTTCATCCATGTCCACCAACACATTAGCTCCCAGAGCAGCCTGATCTAGTCCTAAACGAATGTTGCTCCCCAAGCTGTCTGATCATAACTCTCACTTAACTTGTCGTGCTGCAGTCCCCTTGTTCGGGAACTGCCTTGGTGACTTAACGGTCCCGAATACTTTTATGTTCAAAATTGCACAAAATGACTACTTGATACTCTTTATGCCAAACAAAGTGAATCATGTTCCGTGTCGTATTCCAGGCCATAGCATGAATCTACGAGACAAGCATGGCACATATAAAGGTGAAATATTATACTTGATCATATAAAATTTTACTCAAAACATAAGCAGTTCGACTAGCACGAGCATGAAGGTGTCATTGAATTACGGCATAATTTATAAGACGAGCAGTGTAAACATATGAAGTAGTGTACTACGAAGAGTATATAATGATCTACTCGAAGCATTAGCGGAGTCTACTTGCACAAAGCAAAGGTATCATGCGAGGGTCTAACTATAAGCCAAGTTTTATTTCCATGTTCTAACACAAGCAATACAAGATGGGATTATTCCCATCGCTAGGTGTGTTATATTCTTATTAGCTTACAAGGGATGATTTGCCTAGAGACTAGTATATATCGTCCAAGTTATTAGGTATCCAGGCTAAGCAAAGACAAGTTTATCGTAGCCACCCACCTTAGCGATGATTCACATCGGCCGAGCGATACTCCGAGCGCTCGTTTGAAATTCTAAGTCTGAACCCCCGGGTACGAGTGTCACCCTCACTTTTCCAGCAAGGGGTAATTTGGTAATTTGGCCTAGTTATTAAATTTTATGAATATAATATTAATATTAGTGGGCGATGAATATTTATTTGATGCTTGTATTAGTTATTTAATTATTAGAGTGCCATATATTTAATTAGAGGCTTATAACATTTAATTTAGTTAGTGGACTAGCCTATTTAATTTAATTTAACATTAGTGGACCTAAATTAGACTTGTCATGACAAATAGTGAGCCAACATGGACTGGGCCCAATGAACCCATTTTTACTAATTAACTAAAGATAATTAGTTTAATTATAATTAGTTAGAGACTTTCAAAAATATTTACCCTTAATTATTTCACATAATATATCATGTAGGGGTATTTGGGACCTTAGCATATAGCTTAGGGAAAGAGTAAGGGTCGGCCACTTGAAGAGGGGCTCTCATTCTCTCTCCTCCTCATTTGTATTTCATTTTGATCCAAAAATCTAGATCCCCTATTTCCCACACTTCTTCTATTGATTTCCCTCTCAATTCACTTCCATTCCTTCTAATTTTTCATTCCTAAAGAAGTTGGAGCTTGGAGAAGCAAGAAGCACAAGGAGAAGGAACGTTGGAAAGAGATCGTGTCTGGATCGTGTTCACTTGAGTTTTCATTGGGAATCCATCTTCCAATTGGTAATTTCTGATTTTGTTCTCATTGTAACTTCCAAATTATGTAATTGACTACTAGGAATCACTCCATGGCATAAGACTACCTATAGGAAGAAGTTCTAGGCTATTTGGTTGAGTATTATGATTTCTATATGGTGACTTATGTCCATTTTAGAAGAATTACAAGGTGGACACATCAAGTATGTGTCATGACACCATTTTAGTTATATTAGAGTTAGATCGGGATTTTGGGACTAGGTATGTGTCCACAATTGGACACGAGTAGAACGTATCATGATATTTTATGATACGGTGTGATACGGAGCTCATTTTGGGTGATTTTGTGCAATCCTATTTAATACCTATGGTAACTAGTTTTAATAGCTACTATTATATGTAATTATTATATATGAATAATTATTGAGGAGAATTTAGGAATTTTGGTGTGTAGTTTGATAGTGTATCACTTGATACTAGTGTGTATCATAGGTTGCATTCTAGATGTTTGATGTTATGGTTCATACATGTACACCTTGAAACCAAACCCACTATAGCGTCCACCAACTACTGACCTGAAATGAGACACCCTAACTGCAGTTCATGCCTGAACACACCCAACCTAGTCTTCCTACAAAACTATCCTACATCTAGTACACACCCGACCTGGAAGTGCACACTGCAAATTGTGCAGTGCAGAATCTTCTAACCTACAACCTATCTGTGCCATCCTGTTAACATGAAACAACCTACCAGTACAACAGTACTACATTACCTTAGCAACAGTAAATGTGTTGCAACCGAGTGCAAAACCTAGTATATTGGTACACCCAATTGTGTGTAGATGATTAGCCATCATATGGGTAGTGTGCTTATGACAGAGGGTATCTTGTTAGCATATGTGCGAGTAAAAATTGATTAGGGGAAATCCATGGGTAGATGTATATCTTAGGTAAATATGGGCAACCTATAGTATAGGCAGTGTAAGTGTAAGTGTGTGCTATAGTGTCCAATGAGTGTCATAGTGTTAAGTATATATCATGACTGTGAAGTAAAGTATTTGAGTGTCCAAGTGTTGTGTGGATATGTGAGGTAAGTGGAGTGTTAGAGTTAGGGTATTAGTGTTATGGGTGGGTAATGAGTTAGGCAAGGGTATTAGTAAATATTGATTTACATAGAATCTATATTATAATATATTAGCTAGCATGGCATAGGAACCTAGTGTTAGTAAGGTATTGAGTATCATAGTAACTAGGTATTATAAGTTAGGAGTATTATTAAGGTATTCTAAGTTAAGGGAAATAGGCTAAGGTATTGATATTTATACATTATCCCTAGAAATTACCTAGAAACCTAGATATAGCCTAGTAATACCTAGTATTAACTAGTATGGCTTAATGAATCAACATAGAAGGTAGTTATGAACCCAACTTGGAGTGTTAACCTAGTTGGACCATGACGACCTAGAAACGACCTAGAGACCTCAATTCAACCTAGTTAAGCATGATTAAGATTCCAAATCACTTACTAACATTGATAATTCATGTATAGGTCACTTGGACTCCAGTTCAGACACTATTTGATATTGATTGCTCCAGACCTCAGGTGAGTACATTCTCTGATAGTTTTTATTATTTGATAATTACTATAATACAAGTATTTAGAAATATATTACTTGATTTCTGACATCTTGGTACACAGACTAGTATACACATGGATCTTCAGTCATGAGATGTTATTTATTATTTTATTGTTCTCGTATTCTCATATGGTTAATAAATAATGTTTAATATTAGACAATGTTTAATGTTTTATAATGCCTTGAGTATCTTGCATGGTGACATATCATGGTTGGATCCATTGTGCTAGTCGGGAAAAAGGGATATGTGATCAAGTCTAGACAATGTTCAATGTTCAATGTTTAAGTTAGACAATATTTATCCAATGTTTATGTAGACAATGTTCAATCCAAGACGATCACGTATCTAACTAGTTTTTCAACCACTTAGTATAGTTACAATTCTTTACCATATTTTATTTTATTGTGATCAGTGTATACCATATTACTCTTGTTTACCTGTTTCTTCTACCAAAGTATGATATTGTTCATTATTTCTCGTCTTGTATTATATTCTCTATTTCTGTTTATAGTTATTATCAATTAATTGGAATTGCTATTGGGTTGTACTTTGCTATAATCCTGACTAGATATACTTTTCAGATGATTCGTTGGAAAAGATGTGTCCCACCTTTTATGGGCCACAAGAGAGTAAGCCGACAGAGAATTAGTACCAGCAACTGAGGCAACTTAGATTTCCATTAGCATGTTATTTTTATTTTAGTTTAGACATTAGAATGTATATATATTATTTAAGATTGTGTTGTAGCCAGACCTTTAGTTTTGGATGAATTATATTATAATTTGTGACTCTTTCTTTTATTCCATATCATGCATTTATCTTCCTTTAGTTTATATTGTGTTTGAGTATCGATTATTATTGAACCATTGTAGTGTCCTCCAATTGGAGTTGAGATATTACTGGCATGTACCATTATTTATTGTATGGTATGTTTAGATAGTATTGTTTACCTAGACAGCATTCTACCGTCGATGCTGTGGCGTAGGCTGGACGTACCCACATACTCGTGCCCCTGCACTGGGTGCGAATCATGACAGTGAGGCTCCAGAAAAGTCGTAGGCAGTTCAGAGACAACTTCTGGTATAGCATCGTCTTTGGCTCATCATTATTTCTTTATATCATATATCCATGCTTATCTTGCTTATTGCTTTCTACAGATGCATGTTAGACGAATAAAGCTATATACAGAAGCAAATATTAAACCATTAATACATATATGGACAATATTGAGTTTAAGTAGATGATACTATAGTAATTGATCGATTATCATAATGCTAAACTTAATCGATTAGCCATATTAAAAAAACTTAATATAAATATTGGACCAATACTAAATACAAAAAAAATATAGGCAAGTGTGATGGTGGAGATCGAGCACTACAGTGGCTCCACTAGTCCGTTGACGATCCGGGACCAAGAAGATCAACGAGGATTTGGCACTCCTTCTTCTCCTTTTCACGACAGTGGCACTAGTCCCCTTTACGTGTAGATGTGGCTGCCACTTTTTTTATGTGGAAAATTCCCACTATTTATAACTTTGAGGATACATGCATGTATAAATCTCATGCTGTCATACAGTGGCGCATGTTGCAATTAGCGACACATACATTCATAAGTTGTTACATGGTCGCTCGAGATTTGGGGTTGCTGATGCCCATAACATTCATGACACGTGTTATTGTAGACTTTGATTGCACCTTGGGAGTACGTCCGCTCAGCGCATGGAAATCAACGGAACAATAGTAGTGCATGGCGCTGCTCGGCTCATAGAAAGAATAAGCTACATAGTGGCGCCTGACACTGTTGGCACATGAGAATACTAAGATACTAGTGACGTATGGCACTGCGGGCACATAAGAACACTAAGATACTAGTAGCACATGGCACTGAGCGTACATGAGAACACTAAGATACTAGTGGCGCATACGGATTGCTCACCAAGGTGCATAGGTCTGGATTACTGAGGCGCATGGGACTAGATCACTAAGGCGTACGGGCCTGGATCACAGGCACTGTAAACCCCCTGAATTTTCAAAATTATTAAAACTTGGATTTTTTCCAATTTTCTAGAATTTTCTGGAAATTTTCTGAAATTAAAATCAAGGTTCTTAATTATTAAATGATTTTTAATTGTTAATAAATAATATTAAAATATCATGAAAATAATATTTTTGGGTGTAAAATGAAAAACTGGACTTAGGGTAATTTTTCTGGATTTTTTTGGGACCTCAGACCTATTTTTAAATGCCTAAAAACTATTTTTAATTAATTATTTAATTAACTATTTTAATATATTATTATTATTATTATTATTTTTTTTTTTTTTTTTTCGGGCCGGCCCGGTCCAGTGGACCGGCCCAGCAGCCCAGCCCCAGCCCGTTTCCTTGCGGGTCGGGCGGGTCTGCCCGGACCCGTTAGCCGCCCGACCCGGAGACCCTTTCTCCCCCCAGCACCCCACGCCACCGGGTCCCGCGCCGGCCTCGGCGCGCAGCGCCACCCGTCCCGGCCGCTCCCCGCGTCCTCCGCGGCCACGCCTCCACGACCCCCTCTCCCTCTCCGCCTTGCTCGGCCCCCTAACTGCCCCCCTTCCCTATATAAACCCTAACCACCCTCTCCTCTCCGGCCATCATCTCCCCAGAACCACCCCCTCGCCGCCCGCCGTCAGCCGCCCCCCTCTCCTCCGCCTGCCTCCGACCCCGACAGCAGCTCCCCGTGCCCCGTACCGCCTCCCAGAGCTCCGCCGCCGTCGGCCAACGCCTCCGCCTCGCCCCGGCGAACACCCCCGACCGCCTCCGGCCAGCCAGCGCCGCCTCAGCCTCCGGCCGGCCCGCCGCAGCTCCAGAAACCCTAACCCTAGATTCCCTGTGTCCGACACGAGTCAGACACGTGTCGGACACGGTTTGACCCTAATTTTTGGGTCCCCTTCAGGTACGTGTAACTTTTTGCTCGTAGCTCCATTTTTGATTCCGTAAATTACGTTGCGAAGCCTGTATGACCCTCTCGGTGCCCGGATAAATCGCTCGGGGCATCGCGTCCTGTGGTGATAGCACACTGCGATCCAAAAACAAGAAAAACTAGACCCTGTTTTACCCCGGAACTGAGTACGCTCCGCCAAACGGGACGACTTGGTCGCGTGCGGTCTTCACAGATACGTGCGCATCGTCGATACGGACGTGTAAGATTTCGCAGAAGCTGATTCGGGTGTGCGTGCACACCGGAATCAACGCGTATCCGCGGACATCGCCCCGTATCCGACTTTTTTGCAATTTGTCCTAACTTCTTGTACACTAGTCAGATTGAGACGAAACTTGCGCCATCGGACTCGTAGCGATACGCTGGTCCTGTGGGTCAAGTTTGGTTCGATTCTGAGAACGTTGACGAAATCGCGTGTCGTGGGCCCCACAGGCCCCGCTCGACGGGCGATTTTGTGATTGGCTCATCGAAATCCAATTCTGGAAGTTTCGTTGGGCTCGTATCAGCGTTCCTGACCTGTTGACACTAAGTTTGGTGAATTTGGAGACTGTTGACCCGAACACATTTTTCGGTGCAAAGCGGACCCACCGGCGGACCCCGTTTTGACCCGAAACTGCCGTTTTTGCCCTTGTCTCCAAATTGGACCCAGGGACAGGCGTTTCTAGCTATTTGACATCTTTTGAGCATGATGGTAATGTCTATTTCAGCTTTTGGACTCATCTCTAGAAATTTCCCAAAGTGCAATTAATTGGATCCAAACAACAAGCAAGTACCTGCACTTCAAGTTAAATCTTTATATTGTGATAATTAATTCCCTGCTTTACTAGTACCCTGGATGATTACACATAGTGTTAGGAATACTAGATTTCATGTCTTGAATATTGGAGTTCATGTCTTGTTTTTCATGTCGGGTGGGAGAATACTAGAAGGCATGTAGTTTACCCTTTCCCCTGCCATGTTTAATAGCTGTTGGTACGCGACTGTACCCTCAGCCAGATCTGGATTATTCCTGTTTAATAGTCGTTTATGACGGCCAGATTAGCCTTATAAACCCCTACATGCCAACTATGTATTCTAAAACAAACACAAATTCATACAGATAGCTTCTGGTCTTGTTATAGTTCTTGCTGACTGTTGTAGTTTCATTTCCTGTCTCATTTATTTCTGTTTTCTCATATTCCTGTTTATAGTTTTAACTCTGAGATATTGATATTCTTCTATGCAATTTCTCATTATTGATACTGAATTTAATTGTCATAAATATTTAGTTTAATCTTGTTATGCACTGTGTACTTTGCTCCTTTCCTGACTGGATCCGTTGATTTAGGCGATGATGAGGACCTTGCCCCTACATATTATGGTCCCTATGAGGGTACAGATGACACTTATGAGGAGCCAGATCCCACCCAGGAGACCCCTGCTGCAGAGTAGATAGCAGTAGCTATTTTATTTATTGCTCTTTATTCTTAGTAATCGGGTTTGTCCCCGATTTCATTCTGATTTTCTGTACTAAACATTTGAATCTGTTGTAGCATTTATTTCATTTGAAATCTTAAGTATCTGCTTTCCATTATTATCTTGCCTATGTTATTTGTGAATGAGCTAGATTAGTTAACTGTGAATTTGACCTAGACAGTATACTACCGCCGACTCTGCGCCGTAGGCTAGACATACCCACGCACTCGTGCCCGAATTTTCGGGTGCGGGTCGTGACACGTTTTTATGGTGGCCCATGCAGGTCATATCCTTAAATAGGGTAATACCCTAGGATAGGGTATGGAATAAGATTGAGGATTCTAGGAAAAGCTCATTCACAGTATAGTGTCTTTATTTCAATTCTTGATATCATTTCTGCTCAATTTTCTTATCGCCCTTGATTTCCAAGTAATCTATTCTGACTCCCTGTCCCTTAATCTTTCAGAATGGTCCAGACAAGGAACACGGTAGGAGGCACATCAGAATCAGCTGAGCAGAATGTGCCCGAGACTCTTGCACTCCCGCCGCCTCCATCTGTTCCGGCAGTTACTCTGGATGGGGCACAGCTACTCGGAGTGTTCCAGGGACTCGTAGAATCCCACAAAGAACAGACTGCACTTCTGTGGACCAATCTCTCAGAAACTCTTAGGTCCCAGGAGTCATCACTCAAGAGGCCAGGGAGTGCCAAAGACTTCAAGAACCTTAGACCCCTGAAATTCTACGGAACTGAGGGCATTCTCTATGCCGATGAGTGGATAGAGAATGTCGAGAGACTCCTGAAGACTGCTCGGGTTCCTGATGATCTCAAAGTGGAGTCCGCAAGCCTGCAACTGTTCGACATAGCTCAAACCTGGTTCAGAGATGAACCCCAGCTATCTGCTCCTGACCTCACCTGGGAGGACTTCAAGAGGCTATTCAAGGAGAAATTCTACCCCGAAGTGGCTCGGGAAGCTCTCGAAAGCCAATTCGAGAGACTGGAACAAGGTAACCTATCTGTTGATGAGTATACTGCTGAATTTAGCAGGTTGAGCCATTTTGCGGAGTACATGGTTCGTACCCCGAAGGACAGAGCCCGTAGATTCAAGAAGGGGCTTTCTCCGGATATTCGCCTTGCTGTCACCACCAGCCGAGCTCGCACCTATGAGAAAATCTTGAGTGTGGCACAAGGCGTCGAGAGAGACATGGGGCATAAACTAAAGCGAGAGAGAAATACCGGAAATACGGGACCCAACAAACGCCCTTTTCAACAACAATAACAGTAGAGGGCCCCGCAGCAAACTCAGCGTCCTCTCCCTCGAGCTCCAGCACCCCAACACCAGGCTCAAGGACAAAACCAACAAGCTGCCGCTTGCAACTTTTGCCAAAAACCAGGTCATACTTGGCAAGTCTGTAGGAAGAGGCTAGGTGCCTGCCTCTACTGCGGCTCAGCAGCGTATCAAATGAGGGACTGTCCTGCTGCTCAAGGACGCCCCGCTGCACCAAAGGCTCCCATCCAGGCCAGGCCCCCAGCAGCACAGCAGAGGGGACCCCCGCTTCCAACACAACAACAACGCTTTGCTCAGCACCAACAGCAGCAACAGAGGGGTGCACCGCAGCAAGGCCGTGCTTATGCATTGACTCTGGAAGAAGCTGAAGCCACAGCAGACGTGATCACAGGTTCTGTGCTTATAAATTCAATACCAGCCATTACTTTATTTGATTCTGGAGCTTCACATTCATTCATGTCAGTAGATTTCCTTATGAAGCATAGCTTAATCACTAAACCCCTTAGGAATTGTTATAAGATCATTACCGGTGGAGGAATTATCCCGGTTAGTGATGCATGTAATAATTGTCCTATTACATTATGTGGAAGAGAACTATATGCTAGGCTACTCGTAATGCCAGTTCCCAGTTTTGATATTATACTGGGCATGGATTGGTTGAGTCAATATCATGCCACAATAGACTGTCACAGAGGTAGTGTAATCTTCAGGCCCCCTGACAAGCCAGAATTTGAATTTGCTAGAGGTTCTAGAGAAATGGGTAGTAACAAAATTTGTGGAGCCCTAGTAACAGAAGAATTGCAACTACCTATCATCTCTGAATATCTTGATGTCTTCCCTGAGGATCTCCCAGGCTTACCCCCAGACCGAGAAGTTGAATTCTCTATTGACTTAGTGCCAGGAGCAGCACCAGTATCTCAAAATCCCTACAGAATCAACAAGAAGGAGATAATAGAACTAAATGAGCAAATCAAAGAGCTAGAAGACAAATGCTTCATTAGGTCTAGTGTCTCACCCTGGGGAGCTCCAGTATTATTTGTGCCCAAGAATGACGGAATATCCCGAATGTGTATTGACTATAGGGCCTTGAATGCCTTAACAATTAAGAATAAGTATCCCCTGCCCAGGATAGATGACTTATTTGATCAGTTGAGTGGAGCTCGGGTATTTTCAAAGATTGACTTGAGGTCTGGTTACCACCAAGTAAGGGTGAGAAAGGAAGACATCCCTAAAACTGCTTTCAATACCCGGAACGGACACTACGAATTCTTAGTAATGCCGTTCGGGTTGACGAATGCTCCAGCAGTTTTTATGAACTTAATGAACAGAGTCTTCCAGCCATACCTAGACAAATTTGTAGTAGTCTTTATTGATGATATTTTGATCTACTCCAAGACCCCCGAAGAATATGAAGAACATTTGAGGCTAGCATTGGAGACTTTGAGGAAGGAAAAACTTTATGGAAAATTATCTAAATGTGCATTCTTCCTAGACAAAGTAGAATTCTTGGGACATATTGTGACTGAAGATGGAATAGCAGTAGATCCTAAGAAGATAGCGGCAGTTGAATCATGGCCCACTCCAGACTCTGTAGCAGAGATTAGAAGCTTCCTGGGACAAGCTGGATACTATCAGAAGTTTGTGAAGGACTTTGCTAGGATTGCTGAACCCATGACAAAATTAACAAGGAAGGATGAAGAGTTCACCTGGACTGATGAATGTCAGCATGCTTTTGAAGAATTGAAGAAAAGGCTGACTACTGCCCCTATTCTGACCTTACCTTCTGGAACCGGAGGATTCGCTATTTATAGTGATGCTTCTGGAAAAGGTCTAGGTTGTGTATTGGAGCAGAACAAGAAAGTAATAGCATATGCCTCTAAACAGCTTCGACCTCATGAAAAGAACTATCCAACTCATAATTTAGAACTGGCAGCTGTCATCTTTGCTCTTAAGCTATGGAAGCATTATCTTTATGGAGAAAGGGTGGAAATATTTACGGACCATAAAAGTATAAAATATATCTTCACTCAGAAAGAGGTGAACATGAGGCAAAGAAGGTGGCTGGAACTAATGAAAGATTTTGATATCACCCTTCAATATCATCCTGGGAAGGCCAATGTAGTTGCTGATGCTCTAAGCAGATATCTTATGGCGATGTACTTGACTATGGACCGACATTTGCTCGAGGACTTGGAAAGTTTAGGTATTGAGGTAATTATTCCAGGAAAAGAAGGCCAAATGATGAACTTGCAGATACAGTCTACCTTAATTGACAAGATCAAGGAGGCTCAGTTTCAAGACGAAGGCCTGCGAAGCCTTCGAGGTCAAGTGCAAGCTGGATTAGTGGAAGATTTCAGAATTCATGAAGATGGATCACTGAGACATGGCAATAGATTGTGTGTACCTCAAGGAGACATAAGGGAAGAAATTATGCAAGAGGCGCATAGATCGTAATACTCTATACATCCAGGAGCCAACAAGATGTACAAGGACCTGAGGACGCATGTTTGGTGGCATGGCATAAAAAGAGAAGTAGCTAGATTCGTATCTCGTTGTTTAGTGTGCCAGCAAGTCAAGGCAGAAAGACAAAGACCTGGAGGATTGCTTCAACCCCTACCCATTCCAGAGTGGAAGTGGGAACATATTACAATAGATTTTGTTTTCGGACTTCCAAGGAAACCTAGTGGAAAGGATGCAATCTGGGTGATAGTAGATAGACTGACCAAATCTGCACATTTTCTACCTTTCAAAGTAGGGCTATCTACAGAAAAGCTGGCAGATTTATATATCAGACATATTATTAAATTGCATGGGGTTCCAGTAAGTATTGTCTCCGACCGAGATTCAAGATTCACCTCTCACTTCTGGAAGAGCTTATAAGCCAGCTTGGGGACTCAACTCAAATTCAGCACATCTTATCATCCCCAAACAGATGGACAATCGGAACGTACAATCCAGACCCTTGAAGATATGCTCCGTACATGTGTTCTGGATTTTGGAGGATCGTGAAAAGACTATCTACATCTTGTGGAGTTCTCTTATAATAACAGTTACCAAGCAAGTATTGAGATGACTCCATTTGAAGCTCTGTATGGCCGAAGATGTCGTACCCCACTATCATGGGACGACGTTGGAGAAAGAGCCCTACTGGGACCAGAGATGGTGATCGATTCAACCGAGAAGGTAAAACAAATAAGGGACAGACTTCGAGTGGCTCAAGAAAGGCAACGACATTGGGCCAATAGCCACCGAAGGCCCTTAGAATTTGAGGTTGGAGAACTGGTATTCTTGAAGATCTCTCCGACACGTTGCACCATTAGGTTCGGAAGGAGTGGAAAACCCAGCCTAAGATTTATTGGACCTTTTGGCATTCAGGAGAAAATCGGAGAAGTGGCATACCGACTGGCATTGCCACCCTCCATGGATGGAGTCCATAACGTCTTCCACGTGTCGCAGCTGAGGAAATATGTGTCAGATCCCAGCCATATTTTGGATCACTCAGAGCTCGAAGTAGGCCCAAGTTTGACTTACCAAGAGCAACCCGTGGAGATATTGGATCGATCGGAGAAAGTTCTACGAAACCAGATTATTTTCCTGGTTCGCGTAGCTTGGAAGCACCATTCTCCCGGCGAATCCACCTGGGAGCGAGAAGACAAGATTAGAGAACGCTACCCTTACCTTTTTGAACCCTGAGGTATTTTAAATTCTCGGCCTTTCCTTTTTCGTGCCATTGTTATTTTTTTAAATTTCGAGGACGAAATTTTTATAAGTTGGGTATATTGTAAACCCCGTGAATTTTCAAAATTATTAAAACTTGAATTTTTTCCAATTTTCTGGAATTTTCTGAGAATTTTCTGAAATTAAAATCAAGGTTCTTAATTATTAAATGATTTTTAATTGTTAATAAATAATATTAAAATATCATGGAAATAATATTTTTTGGTGTAAAATGAAAAACTGGACTTAGGGTAATTTTTCTGGATTTTTTTGGGGGCTCAGACCTATTTTTAAATGCCTAAAAACTATTTTTAATTAATTATTTAATTAACTGTTTTAATATATTATTATTATTATTATTATTAATATTTTTTATTATTTTTCGGGCCGGCCCGGCCCAGTGGACAGGCCCAGCATCCCAGCCCCAGCCCGTTTCCTTGCGGGTCGGGCGGGTCTGCCCGGACCCGTTAGCCGCCCGACCCAGAGACCCTTTCTCCCCCCAGCACCCCACGTCGCCGCGTCCCGCGCCGGCCTCCGCGCGCAGCGCCACCCGTCCCGGCCGCTCCCCGCGTCCTCCGCGGCCACGCCTCCACGACCCCCTCTCCCTCTCCGCCTTGCTCGGCCCCCTAACCGCCCCTCTTCCCTATATAAACCCTAACCACCCTCTCCTCTCCGGCCATCATCTCCACAGAACCACCCCCTCGCCGCCCGCCGTCAGCCGCCCCCCTCTCCTCCGCCTGCCTCCGACCCCGACAGCAGCTCCCCGCGCCCCACACCGCCTCCCAGAGTTCCGCCGCCGCCGGCCAACGCCTCCGCCTCGCCCCGGCGAACACCCCCGACCGCCTCCAGCCAGCCAGCGCCGCCTCAGCCTCCGACCGGCCCGCCGCAGCTCCAGAAACCCTAACCCTAGATTCCCTGTGTCCGACACGAGTCGGACACGTGTCGGACACGGTTTGACCCTGATTTTCGGGTCCCCTTCAGGTACGTGTAACTTTTTGCTCGTAGCTCCGTTTTTGATTTCGTAAATTGCGTTACGAAGCCTGTATGACCCTCTCGGTGCCCGGATAAACCGCTCGGGGCATCGCGTCCTGTGGTGATAGCACACCGCGATCCAAAAACAGGAAAAACCAGACCCTGTTTTACCCCGGAACTGAGTACGCCCCGCCAAACGGGACGACTTGGTCGCGTGCGGTCTTCACAGATACGTGCGCATCATCGATACGGACGTGTGAGATTTCGTCGAAGCTGATTCGGGTGTGCGTGCACACCGGAATCAACGCGTATCCGCGGACATCGCCCCGTATCCGATTTTTTTGCAATTTGCCCTAACTTCTTGTACACTCATCGGATCGAGACAAAACTTGCGCCATCGGACTCGTAACGATACGCTGGTCCTGTGGGTCAAGTTTGGTTCGATTCTGAGAACGTTGACGAAATCGCGTGTCGTGGGCCCCACAGGCCCCGCTCGACGGGCGATTTTGTGATCGGCTCATCGGAATCCAATTCTGGAAGTTCCGTTGGGCTCGTATCAGCGTTCCTGACCTGTTGACACTAAGTTTGGTGAATTTGGAAACCATTGACCCAGACACGTTTTTTGGTGCAAAGCGGGCCCACCGGCGGACCCCGTTTTGACCCAAAACTGCATTTTTGCCCTTGTCTCCAAATTGGACCCAGGGACAGGCGTTTCTAGCTATTTGACATCTTCTGAGCATAATGGTAATATCTATTTCAGCTTTTGGACTCATCTCTGGAAATTTCCCCAAGTGCAATTAATTGGATCCAAACAACAAGCAAGTATCTGCACTTCAAGTTAAATCTTTATATTGTGATAATTAATTCCCTGCTTTACTAATACCCTGGATGATTACACCTAGTGTTAGTAATACTGGATTTCATGTCTTGAATATTGGAGTTCATGTCTTGTTTTTCATGTTGGGTGGGAGAATACTAGAAGGCATGTAGTTTACCCTTTCCCCTGCCATGTTTAATAGCTGTTGGTACGCGACTGTACCCTCAGCCGGATCTCGATTATTCCTGTTTAATAGCCATTTATGATGGCTGAATTAGCCTTATTAACCCCTATATGCCAACTATGTATTCTAAAACAAACACAAATTCACACAGATAGCTTCTGGTCTTGTTATAGTTCTTGCTGACTGTTGTAGTTTCATTTTCTGTCTCATTTATTTCTGTTTTCTCATATTCCTGTTTATAGTTTTAACTCTGAGATATTGATGTTCTTCTATGCAATTTCTCATTATTGATACTCAATTTAATTGTCATAAATATTTAGTTTAATCTTGTTGTGCACTGTGTACTTTGCTCCTTTCCTGACTGGATCCGTTGATTTAGGCGATGATGAGGACCTTGCCCCTACATATTATGGTCCCTATGAGGGTACAGATGACACTTATGAGGAGCCAGATCCCACCCAGGAGACCCCTGCTGTAGAGTAGATAGCAGTAGCTATTTTATTTATTGTTCTTTATTCTTAGTAATCGGGTTTGTCCCCGATTTCATTCTGATTTTCTGTACTAAACATTTGAATCTGTTGTCGCATTTATTTCATTTGAAATCTTAAGTATCTGCTTCCCATTATTATCTTGCCTATGTTATTTGTGAATGAGCTAGATTAGTTAACTGTGGATTTGACCTAGACAGCGTACTACCGCCGACTCTGCGGCGTAGGCTGGACGTACCCATGCACTCGTGCCCGAATTTCCGGGTGCGGGTCGTGACAGGCACATGGGGCTGATTTTCCATGCTTTTACAGTCAACTCCCTGACAGGCCACCCATATATTATAGTACTAACTATTTCTTCTGGAAAGCATACATGAGTGTATTCTTAAAATCTTTTGGCTTTGATCTATGGACGTATGTCACTAATGGTTACAAAAGGATTGATAAAGCAGATGATGAACATACTGAAGATGAAAAGAAAGTAGAAAGCGATGATGCAAAGGCGATGTATATGCTCTATTGTGCTCTAGGAAAGGATGAATTCAAAGGCATTTCCAAGTATAAAACATCAAATGAGATATAAAAAATGCTGGAAGCAACTTATGAAAGCAACGAAGAAGATGAAGAAGAACCGCATGATACTGCAAGCTTGTATCCTAATGAGCAAGCAACAAGTATGGAGAAAGATGCAGGCATCCTATACAAAAGTGATTCTAGCAAGGAATAAGATCCTCAATATACTATGAATCTATGCTTGATGGTAAGCGAGGTAAATGATGATTCATCAGTAAAAGAATTTTTCTATGATGAATTATCTGATGCTTGTAATAATTTATTTGAAGAATTTAAGAAGCTTAGGAATAATTATAAACAAGCTCGAAAGGATATCAAATCCTATCTGCTTAAGAATGATCAGCTTATTGGTTTACTTAAGGAAACTAAAGACAAATCATCTCCTGATGACTCTACTGAAATATCCAAACTTAAGCTTAGCTTACAAGAAGCTCTTGACTGCTTTGATGAAAGCAATCAAGAGAATGTTAAACTTAAGGAGGACTTAAAATAGAAAAAAGAAAAGTAATCAAATGCCTTAGTAAGAATTAATGCTCTTACTGCTAAATATGATGATTTATATACTAATTAATAAATAAAATTGGGTAAGCAGTTTGTTTAACCTAATGCTCAATCAAATACCAAATACATGCGACATGTGACTCAACAAAAGGTCACTAACAAAAAAAATTTCAAAAGAATGGCAAAAAAGCTAGAAAGTCACACGGTCACACTTTTATATACACCAAACCACAAAAAAATATTCAAGTCACACATCACGATTACACACATATATCAAACACAAATAGTCATATTATATGTCACTACTGCGGTTTGAAAGGACACACCTCAAATTTGTGTAAAGCTGGAAAAATGGTAAATATGAATATGTTTATTTGGGTTCCTAAAATTGATCACTGTGGATCCAAATCTTGGACACCAAAGTCTTTTCCTAATTGTGTAGGTGGAATGTTATGCGTCAAGACGTAATATCAAGGAACGAGTTGGTGATTACAATAGCTACAAAGGAATCTTTATGACAATTGCACCAACATAATTAATGACTAATGAAGTCATTTGGTAACATGCTACAACGATATCTATCAATTTACACTTATTTTGATTCTTTAGTCTAGCAAATTAACTGTCGTAATATATTTGCAAAAATCCCATGTTAAAGTATTTTATTCAGATTCTTGACTTTGTATGATTCTTGACTTTGTATGAAGAAATATTTATCAAAGATTCTTTGAAATCTATGCTCTAAAGTCAAAATTATTATCAATAAATAACCGAAAGGGTCCTTCTATCAAAAAGGTGTAACAACCTAAATGATACGGTACTTAAGTGTCTTCGGACCATCGCTAGCTGAAAACCGGCCCCTACAGCTAATACATGATATTTTGAGACTTCATTGAGCAATGATATACAAAGGATTGATTACAAACATAGTCAATAAATTTTTTTGGACTTATAATTACACTTTTAAATAATTTACAGCTATACTATATGAACTTTTGCAAAAGATTTGTTTACTTTATGTCAGGAATTCAATACTTTTAATTGGCGTTTAAATATTTGTTGTATCAACTTGTTTGAAAAACTATTTTATATCAAACTATTTTTTTCATATGGAGTATTTTCAAGAACCTAAGCACTTTTTGGTATTTTTCCTATATATCCTGACAGGGATAGAGTTCGGCCCCTAACCGAGTTCGGGCCGAACTCGGTCAAGGTATTCCAGACAGCAGCAGCAGCTCTCAAGTTTTAAATTTATATAACTTCTTTTCATTCATCCTTTCATCTTCTAAACCGAAAATCCCTCTTCCATATCAAAACCCTAACCCTATCTTCTTGATCTCTCTCTCCAAAGGTCCTCTTCCTCTAAGATCCTGAATCTAGAGATTTCTCAAGGTTCTCCACCACATTCTCCCATCTCTTTGATATATATTTCTCTTCTTCTCTCTCAATCTATGGCTCTCAAACTCTCTAAGAAAAAGAAAAAGACTGGAGAAGCCTCAACCTCTCATCCTCCCCAAGAGGATAATCAACACTCTCTATTTTCCCCATTCATGCCACCTACTGGTGAATATGATGATTTCATATTTACATCTCTTGAAAACTCCAATTCTTGGTTTAAAGACTTTGTACAAAGGAACATTTGTAAGGGCAATCCCAGTAATTTTATTATATTCTATGCCCAAAACCCCAAGTTTGTAGAATTTTATCTTGATAGCCTAGTCACTACTAGGAGACCCATTTATTTGAATGTTATTTATATATTTTTTGTAATCTATCCTATGACAAATAGACTATCTCATCAAGAGTCAATGGGATAGACATTGAGTTTGACGATACAACTTTGGGCGAAATACTCTAGATCCCAAACGAGGGTGAAGCCCTAGTTGCAATCGATAAACTTAATTTTACAGACAATATGACTCTTGATTCTTTCAAGGATATTTTTTGTGCTCCTTACCCCTGTTCCGACGAAATTTTTTGTATTTACTACCTTAACCAATATTTTTTCACCATATCATCTACTCCGCTATTTTGTCTAAGCAAACCTCAAAGGACGAGATTTTCTACCGGGAGATGGCAGTCCTGTATCACTTATATACCTCCACTCCTTTCAGTCTTCCTAGGACTATTATCAGACAGATAATAGACTGTTGCAAGCCTAAGTGCCAACTTCCATATGCGATGTACTTGCCTATCATTTTTTAGCACTTCCATATTCCTATAAAAGAATCTACATTTTTGTCCCAGCCAGCTTACCTCACCAAAGCCCGCATGACTCAGCCAACTTTCCTTCTGATGAGGATGACTCATCTGGATCTGATTCTAATTCTTCTGCCGATCCAGCTGACCATACTCTTCCATCCCCAGCTCCTACTACATCCTCCTCCTCTACACAGCCTGCTTCCTTGGACTCTATCCAATAAATATTCCACGAGCAATTTCAGTTGCAAAACGAGATGATAGATGCTCAGCACCATAAGCAGAACAAGATGATCATCACTCGTCTTCGCGACCAAGCTTATCGCACCACCATCCAAGCCCACGCATTGGCAAACTCCATTGTGGATCTTCATTGCCATCAGGCTAATTATCCTACCACACCATATCTAGTGGCTCGTGACCCCTCTCGTTCAGGATACTGGATCACTGACCCGTTTATCCAACAGTACTTCGATCATATTGGAGATTATTTTGATGATCACCCGCCTACTGATGACCATGCTGCTAATGATGATTTGTGACTACTCAGGAGATAGTAACTTACGTCTTAGTTTATATTTTAGCTATTTGTATGGACTTTTATTATTTCACCGTACTAGAAAAATCTATGTTCTATGCACTAATTATGACTTTTGCGACTATATTAACTATCTGGTGTTATGATTATTGCATGACTAGTTTACCTTCTTCCTCATTGCCCTGGTCATTCATGGAGTGATATATTTTTCTCTTATAATATTTGAGAAAGGGTGAGAAATGACAAATACAAATATTGGCATATGATAGTCGGAGTGTGATATACTTATGGTATTTGTGATACTCATATTCACTATAAAGAAGTAACAGGTTACAGGTTCATCAACTTAACTCTATGTTAGTTCAAAAGAAAGCTCTTCTTATGGGAGAGCTCTTTTATTTCAAACAGCTTGCATCAATTGGTACATTAAGGATATATCAATTTGTATTTGGCATAGTTTGTCAATTATCATAATGGGGAAAATTGTTGACACAAAATGGTCATGGTCAAGTTGATTCTGATAATCAAAAAATATCAAATCTAAATACAAAGAAGCAGATACTATATGCGAAGAAAAGCAACTGAGATTAAGCTTCATCACTACTAAAGACTGACATCTGTAGCAGCCTCTGGATCTTTTGTGTCTAGCCTTTTCTATATTTCAACAAATATAATCTTTTATTTTATTGAGTCTAGGAAGGATATAAGTCGAGTCGTACTGGCAATTTGAAATACCTATCAAATCATAGATATCTACCTCAGTTCACTTACAAAAAGATTACACAGTCCACTCAAATAAACCATCGAATCTATTCACCAAACCAGCCCTAATTCAAGCTTAAACCTTACTAGAATAGGCAATCTAACTCAAACCGAATTTGTGCTGAACTCGGACCGAACTCGATCACCTATTTAGTATAAAATCGTCCAGTTGTTACATCCCTGATTTTTTGGCCCAACGTTCAAAAATTTTGAATTAAAACCTATCTGAACTCGGGTCAAATTTGGTTTGACAATACCCTATAAATATGATTGGTTTTTCACATCCAAAAGATATCTCATAATATTCATCCTACTCATCTTTCAAACCTTTAGTGAGAAAACTATTGAGCCTAAACTTTTCTATCTACAACATCAACTCCTCAGCTTTCTAAGTTCTAAGTACGATCTCGGTTAGAAGTTGTTTGAGTTGTAATAGCTTGGTTCATCAAGCCTCTCTTCTATTTGAAGTCTGTGTGCTCTTCGTATCAAATGTGCATGTGTGTGAAGTCTATCGAGCCTTCAGAACAAAGCTCATGGTTGTAAGAAGTGGGAAGCCTTTGGATCAAAGCTTGTGATTCATTATTGGTGATTATAATGGATATAACTCCGAGCAAGAGTTCTTGGGCCTGGACTAGTCCTCTCAGAGGGAAACTAGGATAAAATTATGGTGTTTATGTTTGCTCTATTCTTAACTCAACTGCATACATACCTGTCTTGCTAGTAGTAATAACTTACATAACTGCTTTACTTAATTGCTTATAGTTGATCACTATCTGCATGTTATATAATTTTTAACTAGTGATTTTATTTTGTTGCATACACAAATCCAATTCACCCCCTCTAGAGTTGCCATCATGGTCCTTCAATTTGGACGGGAAAGAAAGTGCGCCAGTACCCCGAGTAGTAGAATCTCTGTTGAATCTTCTATGCGCATGGCATTGAGTTTGTGTGGATCGGGTAAGACGGGGATGAACAATCTCCTTAGCATTATAATGAGTTCCTTTGCCAAGAAAAGATTGGTTCACCCCTGGTTTATTGTTGTGAGGTCATCGCAATATGTTCCACTTAGTTAGAGCACTAGCATGGCTAAGAGGAGTATCCACCAAGTCACAGACTGGGGATTGAGACATAATATCCACCAAGTCATCGACTGGGGATGGGGAAACTATAAGGGACTCCTCGTTAATGGCGGTCGACACCCTTTTCTTCCTTTGTTAGGAACTACTTCACGATAGGAAGAACGAGGCTTGGGCAGCCACGTCTTGTGGACCTTCTTGGACTTGACTATGGTTGAGGGGCTAGCACTACCCCAAGCAAACATCTCTTCATAGGCTCTTTGGTCGAACTTTACGACCAAAGTATTCTGCATTGTGCCAACCAACGCAGTGTCATGTTGAGCTATCACCTTCTTATCAGAGGAGAAGGTCGTCCCCAGCAAAGTTGTCATTTTGTTTGTAATTTTTGATTCACCTTTATCCTTGTGAACCTGCCGCATCGAATCCGGTGTTAAACGAAGATACAGGATCCCAAGAGATCTTCTTGGGGATCGAGATAGATCTCTTATAAATAAAGATTTGATAGACCGGCAAACTCGCCTATGCGACATTGAGTCCATGCGACAGGAAGATTTATGCGGCAGAAAGCTCTTTCGTCCATGCTTCTTTTTCAAAGTATTCCAAAATTATCCAAGTTTGAAAACTTTGAAGGGGGTCTTATAGAAGCATTGAAAAATCCAAATCTATGAACTCGTACTACAAGCCGCATGCATACAAAAAGTTTAAGACATCTATGCGACATGAAGCTCATTGTAGAAGCATGGAAAATCTAGATCCATAGGCTCAACAAACATGCACCCCAAAGTTGAGTCAGAAAAAATTAGGCCGCAGGATGACTATGAAGGCCAAGAAAAAGCTGCTTCCATGCGACCCAAATATTGGCAGCATAAAGGCCTGACACCAAGATTATGTCTGACATAGAATCTTGACCAAAAAAAATTTCAAAATGCCTCAAAAGATGTGAGCATACTAAGCGACAAGAAGCTCTCGTCGGACAAATAATAACTTCTGACAAGCGTACAATGCCATGTATATGAGACCTCATGCATCCCAAACTCCATGCGCTCCATGCGACTTTGTCCCTATGCGTCCCAGACTATATACGCTCTATGCGACTCTGGCCCTCTGCGTTCCGGACTCCATATGTTCCATGTGATTCTAGCCCTCTGCGTTCTAGACTCCATGCGTTACATATGGCTCTGTCCACATGTATTCCAGACTCCACGTGTCCCATGTGTCTTTGTCCCCATACATTCTAGATACCATACGTCTCATGTATCTTAGACTCATTGTGTTACGCCCCAATTTTGTGGAATCAATAGTCGTCCCACAGGCGTGATGCCGTGTGGGCCTAGGCTGCGCACCACACAAGGCTAATATATTTTTGCATAGCGAGCACATATTCAGAGTACCCAGATAAATTAAAACACAAAGTTGATTCATGGAAAAGTTCTCTTTATTGATAATGAACATCTATTACAAACTCCTGAACGAGTCATTAGGGTTGCCGCATGGGCTTACAAAATATTGACACAAAATAAGATAGTTGTCATGTACATTACATCCTTTACTAAAACTTCAAAATATAAGACCTCCAGGTGGGACAATGGCTTTCCCATGGAGCCGCATCAAGTTTGGGTTGCTAGCTCCTTGCTTCAAATGTTTCAAATGGTGGCACGATCAGGACGCGCCTACAGCTGGACTGGATTGATGAATGACTTCGACTCCTCGCTCGGATCTCCTTAGTACGGGGAACCTGTTTCAACGAGGGTCAGTACATCAAAATGTACTGGTTAAGGCAAGCTAACCCAACTATACCAATCAACACATTGTTTAAATGAAGCATGCATATTATTTGTGTTCTTTCTATCTTGTCTTAGTTTATTTTATAAACAAGCAGTATATAGAAATTTACTGAAATAAACTTGCCACCGTTCGGTGACTTTTATCGGCCCGTCTGAACTACCTGCACAACATTTACCATGTCCTTCCCTGCCACAAAGACACAAGTTAGCTTACACAGGTTTTAAATATATGTGGGGATCACTGGCGTATGCCACAAGGGATGGTTATAGTACAAGTATCAAATGAAATGCAACACAGTGAAGATGGACATTGCAAGTCATTCGTCCGAAATATGCGACTATCATGGAGTTTCGTCCAGATCGGATCGGTGCCAGTACCCCAACAACCGTCCGCAGGAACCATTAACCATGTGCACAAGTTGTCCGTGATCAAACGATATTTATTCTAAGTTATTTATTCATGAAATTTGTGGCAAAATGGGTACAAGACAAGCAGCATTGCATGATTTATTTTGCATAGTCTCATTGAACATTTAATTCATATCAAGGTGTGTTCCATATATGGCACAATTTATAGAAGAAGTATGCATTCTAACTAAAATTGAAGCATATAAGGAACATTCCGAAGGAACTAGCATGAGTGAGGTAACCGTTCAAAAGTTTGATTACCAAGCAATATAATCCAAGTCTATTCCTTTTTATCTTGACATCTTTTAGTTATTACTTGGTATCGTTTGATCGGGGCAAGCAAAAATACAAGATTTTTGATGTGAAGGCTTGGAAGAAGGGCCAACTGAATCGAATATAAGCCACTGACAAGTTTGTTAGAAGGCAGGCACTAAATTAAACGAATGCACCAAAGATAATAAAGAAATAATAGTCTCAAATATAGGTCCAAAGAGTCTTCCAAATATTACTAAATTTCTAACTAATAATATTCCAAAATATAACTATAAATCCTGGAGAACAATCTGGTCCAATCAGCTAACTAAAATAAACTACTTTACTAAACTACTCAATCGCAGCCGGTGTCGGAGCTGCTAACTCTCCATGATCCTCCTGAAGGGCAAGATCAGGCTCAGCTACGTCGCCAATATACGGTCCATAGTGTGTAGGGATCTCATCCTCATCATAGTCACATAAAATATTATTATCCAGTCAGGATTGGAACGAGTACATCACAGTGAAAACAGTTCCAACACATGGTAGACGCTGTGAGGTAATAAATAGTAAAGAATATATGATGTCAACAAACCTAAAATCACAATAAGGCAACCAGAATAACAAACTACTGAAGTCTTGTCATGGCAATGAGGTACAATAATCACAAGCGATCATAGAAAATAACGGCAAGTATGGGAAAAACAAATAGGAATAAAGATTTAAAATACCTTATCGACATATGAACGAATAAGAGTAAAATTTGATAAACCATATGTATCGTACATGGCTACTATTATTCCAGTAAGACCATGGGATGGAAAGGGTAATTCACACGTCTATAAGTATTTTTTCTCCCGACTAGTACAACATGGATTCTGAACCAAACAAGAAAAAATAACAATAGTCCAGAAAGTCACATATCTCATACATGAATCCACCATTTACTAATTCGTGTAACGAGTGTCAAGGATCAAATAATCAATACTAAGTATGCATTATAGAGACTACCAAGTACTGAAAGTAATCACAGAAATGTACTCATCTATGGTCCTTAGCTGCGATACGAATCAGGTCCCAAATTAAAGTCCAAATTGCCTATGTAGTATGAATTACCACGTCAAAAGATAATTTATTTAATTATGAAATAATTAGTCTAATATCTTATTTTAACTATATTATTCTGAAATTTTAGATTAAATCTTATTTTTTGTCCAAAGAAACTGAATTTGCTAACTTGAGACTCGTGGCACGCAAATTGAGACGTCCAGTTGACCAAAAAGTCAACCGTTATAAAATCTAGATTTTTATATAGATTTTTTTATATTTTAGCACTACTTAAATGTTGGAATTTATGGTTTTACAAACTCTCAAGTTGGTAAAAAGTTATGGCCAATATGGCGCTCAAAAGACTGTTTTGTCGGTTCCCTACATCTAGGTTGCACGAATTTTATAGAATAGTAAAATAGCATATTTAATTCTTAGAAAAATATATGTCATGATTTATCATGTCAGATTTTCGAAATTTCAAACAGTTCATGATTCCGAGTTCGGGATATCCCAAAATCTCGAAAACACCATAACATATCAGATTTTGGACAACTGGCACTATATGAATTTTCTAGAAAAATAGGTTTAGAATTTATGAATAAAATTTACATATTCTGGTGTAAACCCCCTCGACCAGTAATTAGGGTTAAATAATTTAATTAGCATAATTAGGGTTAATTAGAATTGTTTATGATTTAATATATATAGCATTATGATACTTGTGCAATGATTGATTTTTTTAGGATACCACCTTAGCTGTTGCCCTAAAATGAATTCCACATATTTGACCTAGACCTGTAAACCCCTCGTATTGAACCTAGAACAAACCCCGGATACCAATTTTTGTGCCTGATTTTAGACGCACAAAAGTCGTTACAAACGTCCGTGCGCAAATTAATTAAATTGCGTAATTACGTTCGTTGTCCGTTTTAATTGAAATTAAGACCCAACCTCAACCAGTTTTGACCAACCCAGATCACGATATTATTGTACACTGAGCCAGCTACACCAACGACCCTTGTCCAACCAAATTTAGACTCCCGGTTTTTAATTAAATTAAATTAGAAACATCGTTACATTAATTACGAATTAATTTATGTGGCTACCCAACCTCAATTAAATTGGACCCAACTCCAACCCAAACCCACATCCACACCCATAAGCCACATACAAAACACCAAACACCATCATAGTCCAATGAGGAACACCAAACATGTTGTTTGTTTGCATTAAATCCCCAATCCTAGTTTTTGTGCAAATACCAAATTGTTCAGGGGCCTAATTACAAAATTGTAATGTGGTGTCCCCCTCTCATTGGACCAAACCATCATGGAGAAAAGTAATGCTCATGACCAACCGTAGGCATTTGATCTCCCCCCTTTCCTTTGTACTTACATACTTTATGTAGAGCACATCATGGCCCTACATTTCAAATGACTAAATCCTAGCCCTCCCCTCAACTTGTAGAAGTTTTCCCAACTCCCCAAACCCCACCTACAGCCGGCCCTAATCCCTAGGCAGCCCCCCCTCATTCTCTCTCCTACATATAGTTGTTATTTACTCATTAAATGAACAAAACCCAAACAAATATCATAAACCCGAACTTCACCTACCCACAGCCGACCTAACCTACTCATCCCCGAGCTCCACCTACCGCCACCAGCCACCACCAGCCACCGCCACCCTAACCCAACCCCTTCGCCGGACTCTCCCCTACCCACGGCCACCGCCACCCGGCTACGACGCCGCCGGCAGCTACCCCCCAGCCGCCCGCACCGATCCCAACTCTCCCTGCCCGCACTGTGTAGCCGACCACCCCACAGCTTCGTGCTCCGCCACCACCGCGTCTCCGACCACCAGACTTGGCCGACGACTCCCCCGTCCAGTCCTCCGCCACCCCGCCGAGTTTCAGCCGATGCCGTCGCCGCCTCGAGGAGCTACCGGACCCGCAGCAAGGAGCCTTACCTAACTGCTGCTGCTGCCCGCGACCTCCCCGAGCCTCGCCGGAGTGCCGTCCGGCCACCCCCGCCGGCGATGACCGACCAGCTCGACCCCCTCGACCTGTCGAGCAATAAGGTATATTATTTTATGTGTAATTATTAAGATTTTTACATTAAATTCCAGTTGCAAGTTCGAATACCCATGAATATCATAGATCCCGTATTTTAAATACGTATTCTATAGTATATACTGTATTATAAATATTTAACAGTATATGTATTATTATTATTCCTGTACAAAATTTCATATTATATATTAAAATCATTTTGTAATTTAATTTATATTGTGTATGTATGTATATATGTATGTATGTATGTATGTATGTATATATGTATGTATGTATGTATGTATGTATGTATGTATGTATGTATGTATGAAGTATGTATGTATGTACGTTATTTTGTTAAAATACAAAGAATGTTAAATATCTACTTATTTATAATATTAATTACATTTCTAGAAAAAAATCAATTATTATTAATTTATGTATGTATATATGTGTGTATGTATGTATGTATGTATGTATGTATGTATGTATGTATGTATGTATGTATGTATGTATGTATGCATGTATGTTTCTATTTAAAAATAAATACGAAAAATATTAAATATCTAATATTTATGGTATTAAATACATTTCTGGAAAATCAAGTATTATTTTTGTATATACTGTAATTCTATAAGAATAGGTATATTTTGTATATAACACAAATATAAGAGTACGTTTTTTTTTTTATAAATAAAAATGCATGTATATACATAATATATATATGCATGAGTTTAAATACCCTATTTTTATTTGAATCCCTAATATGTATATATATTAATATATATGTATATAAATTATATATTTCAAGTTACCATACTATATATGTATATGTATTTATTGAATATAACATAATTACCAGCGTATTGCTAAATAATACATAAATATATTTTTGTACTAATAAACAAATATATTTATTTAATATATTTAAATATGAATTAGTGTGTATATAAATACTAGTGTTAGCTAAATATACATACAGCCCCGACCCCGTGTTAGTTGTAGATACGGACAGTGTGTCCTAGTCGTACTATTGTAGCGACTAATTTTAGACATTACTATATCCTATATAGGATTGCTGGACACTACTGCCGAGGCATCAGGAGCAGGGCTTTGGATTTTGCAGCTACCCGGGACAGGCAAGTATACCTTGCTGGATTACTGCTTTAAATTTAAATATTAAATATTTCAATTATACATGAACTGTGCGTGTCCGAGAATGACTCGGGTGCGGTCGACATTGCGTCGATGAGTAGTGTACATGTCCTAGTTGCTAGCTGACTCACCCACTGTGAGGATATTTTGATATCTTCCTTGACCATGGCACTATACACGTATTATGATGGTATATTCATATTGGGATGCGGGTCCGCGTACCCGATTCGCTATCGGTACGTACGACATGCATCACGGACTAGCATGTATTCTAGAGTAACATAGTTAGTTGAGACTTGGCATCTAGATACGGTACACTCAAGTCGTATATTCGACTTGCGTATCTACATTGGGCGGAAAGGACAACTGACAGACGTATGGGATACCCCCATCGGACTCTGTGGTATCCAGAGGAACCACAGACCCGGTGACTCCCTATATTCAGACACCGCGCTCTTCGGAGTGTTACGGACGTATATACATTGCAGATACCACATCCCTTAGAGTGTGGACGTTATATATATACAGATACCTCATTCTTCGGAATGATGGACGTTGCAGATACCACACTCTAGAGGATGTTGGACGTTATGCCTACACCTACTTATACGTTCCTTGGTTATCCTTATATTGCATTCACTTAGATGGTTAGCACACCCCCTCTTTACTTTTATTTCAGTACTATATCCAGCATGCATATTGTATCTTGTTACGTCCCTCTGAGGACCTGGTTATCTTCCAGATCTGGACGAGGCCTTTTATCCCACAGTTTACGGGCCAGGCATAGAGACGAGGTTTGCTCTGGACGAGGAGCTAGAGGTCTTTCCATCAGAGTACCCCTGATCAGATTGGTAGGCCTTCTGCCTATGACTGGGGCTCCTTACCTAGCTAGCCGTTGTTCCAGTCACTCTTCTTATCAGTACTTTCATTTCAGATATTTAGTACTTTATTTCAGACTATCAGTACATTTGTAGTGGGTTTGTTCCCACCAGACTTATTTCAGTTGTACTATGTCAGTCGACTATGTTTCTTATATTCCAGTCTTTCATTTCAGTATTTACTTGTTATCTGTTGATGAGATTAGACATTGCTTGTTGTTATTAGACTTGTTAGATTTAGGACAGCGTAGCACGCTTCGTCAGGATCCATTAAATTGGGATATCCTCGGAGTCGTGTCAGCTGGCCAATGCCACGTGGCCTGGTTCCATAATATTTTGGGACTGGGGCGTGACATGGTTTTAGTGGTGGCCCATGCAGGTCAGAAACACCAAACATCTATCGCTTGTGGTATGGAAACGTGCCCAGTGAGCCTGCAATAGGATAGAAATTACTAGGTCTCATCCACTTGATTACGCCTTGAACCTCTTCCGAACTGTAAAATATCTGCATCCTGTTTGATTGATTCTATACTCTTCTAAATATCGTTCTATCTTTTATAGCGAGATGAACCTTCGGAGCCGACGTGAGATACTCGGTGCCATAGCACCACCTGCAGCACCGAGAGAGGATACGACTCGAGGACCACCCAGAGAGCATCCTCAGCCAGAGGCAGAGGTGATCCCTCAGGCCCCGATGATGCACTGGCATCAGGTCTCTCCCGACGAGGAGACGCAGCAGCCAGAGGGCCAGGCATTACAGACGATTCCGAGGCAGTACTTCGAGGGGCAGACCTCGAGGGAGACACCGATGTCGCAGTACGAGAGGCCGGCACCCGAGGCGACACCGAGGAGACAGCAGGAGGTACCGCTTCCACCACCTCCACCATTTCCACATCAGATGCCACCAGCGGAGGGACAGACACAGATGATGCAGTTCTTCCAAATGATGATGCAGGCCCAGATGCAGCAGACGGAGACTCTGAGACAGGGTCTGATGGCGGTACTAGAGAGGGCACCTGCCCAAACACCAGCACCTGCACCTGCACCTGACCGGCTAGCGGGCACTGTAAAAGGCTTCAGAACGATGGGCCCGGGAACCTTCTCGGGTAAGGAGACAGCTGAGGAGATCTCAGACTGGGTCTCCAACACTGAGATGCTGCTAGAGGGTTCGCAGCTACACCCCGATCTCTGGATGATCGCGGTGAGGGCCCAACTCACAGGCAACGCCCATCACTGGTGGGACTCTATGGAGCGCAGCATTGGCCGACAGCAGACTTGGGAGGAATTTCTAGAGCACTTCAACAAGAAGTATTTCCCAGCTATGGTGAGGAACGCCCTGTACTCTCAGTTCCTACACCTGGAGCAAGGGAACCTGACTGTGGACGCCTACGACGGAGAGTTCAGCAGACTCAGCCGATTCGGAGCAGCCCTGATCCCCAATGACCTGGAGAAAGCCAGGAGATTCTACCATGGCCTCACTCAAGAGCTGCAGAGGTACACTACTACCCAGGCAAGGATCTCTTATGAAGAGGTCCTATCAGAGGCGAGGATCCAAGAGGCTATAGGAGGAGGAGGAGCGAGACGTTCCAGCACGAACGTTCCAGCCAGGACCCAGCAAGGAGCCGGAGGACAGCGCCGTACCAGCAGAAGGAGCTTCCGACCTGTCACTTCTGTGGCAAGAGGGGACACGTCATCCGAGACTGCAGGAAGAAGCTCGGGCTCTGCATGGTCTGTGGAGCCAGCCAGCACCTTGCTAGAGACTGCCCCCAGCACAGAGACGCAGCACCCCAGACTGGACAGAGGCCACCAGCAGCACCATTGAGGATCCAACCCCCAGCAGGAGGCCAGCGTCCCCCAGCTACCGGAGGACAGCAGAGAGGACCACCCTTGGTCACACAGGAGGCACACTTCAACCAGGCCCGACAGCAGGCAGAAGGGCAGAGGCGCGGGCAAGCCTTTGCTTTAGCATCTATTGAAGAGGAACCAGAGGGAGAGGCTATAGCAGGTACAATTCTAGTTGCATCATTACCTGCGACTGCACTGTTTAATTCTGGAGCTACATTGTCATTTATATCTAGTAGATTTGTAGCAATGCATAGAGTAGCAACTTCCCCCTTACCTCAGAGTTGGAGAATACTTACCGGAGGAGGCATCGTACCGGTTGCCAGCACCATTAGAACGTGCTCGGTAGTAGTTTGTGGTAGGGAGATAAGAGCGCGATTGTTGGTACTCCTAATGCCAGCTTTCGACGTTGTTCTGGGCATGGACTGGTTAAGCCAGTACAATGCCGTACTAGATTGCCGGAAAGGTAGCGTTACTTTTAGACTGCCCGGACAACCGGAGTTCGAATTCATGCGAGGCACCATCGAGCGAGGAGTAGGACATGCAGCTGGAGCTTACATGGCGATGGAGACGGTACCCCCAAAAATTATTGCAGAGTTCGAGGATGTTTTCCCAGATGAGTTGCCAGGCCTACCGCCTGATAGAGAGGTGGAGTTCACCATTGAGCTAATACCTGGAGCAGCACCGGTATCATCAAATGTGTACCGGTTGGCAAAGAAGGAGCTTGACGAGCTGAAGCTACAGCTAGAGGAGTTGCAGATCAAGGGATTCGTTCGTCCTAGTGCATCACCCTGGGGAGCACCAGTGCTGTTTGTACCGAAGAAGGACAGAATGTTCCGAATGTGCATTGATTACAGAGCCCTTAATGCTCTGACTATCAAGAACAAGTACCCTCTACCACGAATCGACGATCTGTTCGACCAGCTGACAGGAGCAGTGGTGTTCACGAAGATCGACTTGAGATCGGGATACCATCAGGTGAAGGTGCGAAGGGAGGACATTCCAAAGACAGCATTTAGGACTCGTTATGGTCACTACGAGTTCCTAGTGATGCCTTTCGGATTGACAAATACGCCTGCTGTGTTTATGAACCTGATGAACCGAGTCTTCCACGAGTATCTGGACCAGTTCATGGTAGTCTTCATCGACGACATCTTAGTGTATTCGAAGAGCCACGAGGAGCACGGAGAGCATTTGAGGCTAGTGCTAGAGACGCTGAGACGAGAGAGGCTTTATGCCAAGCTGAGCAAGTACGAGTTTCTCCTAGATCGTGTCGCATTTCTTGGACACGTTATCTCGGGAGATGGCATTTCAGTAGATCCCGCGAAGATTTCATCAGTCGAGACGTGGCCGACCCCTACCAACGTCACGGAGGTGAGGAGTTTCCTAGGACTTGCCGGATATTACCCGAGGTTCGTAGAGAACTTCGCAAGGATCGCAGAGCCGATGACCCGCTTGACCCGCAAGGATCAGGAGTTCACCGGGACAGAGGAGTGTCAGACGACGTTCGATGAGCTGAAGAAGCGTCTGACTACAGCACCCATCTTGACCATACCTTCTGGACCCGGAGGATTCGTGATCTATAGCGATGCGTCCGGGAAAGGATTAGGATGCATCTTGATGCAGCATGGGAAGGTTGTGGCCTATGCCTCTAGGCAGTTGAGGACCCATGAGAAGAACTATCCCACCCACGACTTGGAGCTTGCCGCAGCGATCTTTGCTTTGAAGCTTTGGAGGCACTACCTGTACGGAGAGCGCGTGGAGATATTTACCGATCACAAGAGCCTTAAATACGTCTACACACAGAAGGACCTGAACCAGAGGCAGAGACGTTGGCTCGAAGTGATGGCGGACTTCGAGATTGAGCTGCAATACCATCCGGGAAAGGCTAATGTGGTAGCCGATGCTTTAAGCAGGAAGCCCATAGCATTTTTCCTGACTACCCAACTGTAACACTCCGTTCCGCTCAAGCGGACTGCCGACTCAATCGACAATAGTGCAGCTGTCCCGACCTGCTTTGCCTCGATCAAGAAGCAAAGGATATCCAGACTTGTCCCTACAGGAATCCGGCTTGGACTTTCAGAGGCTCGCTCAGACGTATCGCTCTACCGAGGTGAATCATTGCTAAGGTGGGTGGATACGGTGAACTTGTCTTTGCTTAGCCAGCACATATAAAATCTGGAATATTTATGCTAGTCGCTAGGTGATTTACCCCCTACATGCTAATAAATCCAACGCACCTAGCTAAGGGAATAATCCTAACTTGTATTGCTTGCTAGAACATGGAAATTGAAATACTGCTTATATTCAGACCCTCGCATGCTAAGTCCCTTAACGGTTTCACTTCTCGGCTTACCTTCGGGTCCGAGTAACATGCCTGCTTATATTCCTTTAGAAACGCATGCTTGTCTGCTTGATTGTTGCCATATTTTCATCCAAATCCGGAAGACTACTACGTAGTCGTTCCGTGCCTTAACGAACCTGCAAAGTATCCGGGACCGTTAGGTCACCAAGGCAGCCCCAAACCAGGGGAATGCATCAAGACAAGTTATTGTACAGAACCAAGATTCAAGTATCCCGTATACTCGTGTACTCGTGTTCCCGTGCACTCGTGTTCTCGTCTTCTCGTGTTCTAGTGCACGCGTGTTCTCGTGTATCTCGTGTAATCGTGTTGCCTGAGATTGGTTAAATCGTGTTGCCTGAGATTGGTTAAATCGTGTTGCCTGAGATTGGTTAACCCTGACTTGCATGTCGCGGACTAGTTCCACGGACGGTCACCGGGGCACTGGGGCCGATCCGGTCCGGATGGAGCTCGTGTGTAGTCTCGTATGCAGAGAGGATAGCTTGCAACGCATCATGTTCGTGTGCCTCGTGTACACGCGTAGCATGCTATCCTTGTCCTCGACTACGTCCATAATGGCTTTGCCAGCGACCGTGTTCATATAGATAAGTCATCCTCGCTTAGCGGCTATCCGCGTGCGAGTCACTGCATCGCATCAAGAAGAACTAAACACCTGAACGATCATGTTAAAATGACCCTCCTGTTTGCATATGCTTGCCTCCTGAATGTTTATACATGCCTCTGCTCGAATTTATACTGTTTGCCTCAATGTTTGCCTTGGACAGGGAAGGAGATGGTAAGTTGGTAAGTCTCGCCGTGTTTCCTCTAACATCACACGGCGCACTGCCTGACACGTTAGGCTATTCAATGTTTGCATGAAACTGATCCTAAGGCAACTAGAAAGACAACTTAATAGTTGTGCATGGAACCTGTATTACGTGTTTGGATTTGTCGAGCGGGCGAGTAGCTTCCCCACCAGTGCATTCAATGTACTGATAATCCACCAGTTTGTATGCTGGGTGCGGGAGAACCTCGTTCGGTGCGGACGCCTCCTTCGTGCGTGCTAAGGCCAGGAGTTCCCTCTGAAGCCTTGCAACGGTGCGTCCGGGACTGAAGCGCTTATATAAGACATAAGTTGTGAACATCGCCTGACCATCGCCTGTATATTCATTCCACAGTTGTAGCCACTTGGCACGCTTTTACTGTTTCAGAGAGAGAGGCTTGAGCGACTTGTAATCTCGGCTATATGTCGCCTGTAACACGTGTTCATATCAATAAAAAGAGCTTGCTTTACTTCAACTTATGTTTCAATGCTTCCGCTATATTTGTCGACTCAGTGAACCTGTTACCGATCGCCTATGAGTTCCTAAACTCCGCTGCACTCGGACAATCTGTGCGACTCTGTGGCTTAGAACTCTTGCCGCCAGCCAATGAACCATGGCCTTGCACGGGTGTGGCTCACGCTCGTGCGGCATCACGCCCGGATGGGTTAAGCGATCGTTCTGCGGGAGCACTGGCGAGGGTGATTCCTGCCTAGCGGGAACGGCCGATTGCCTGCAGGAGATCGGGGTGTGACAGGATGGTATCAGAGCCTGGCTTCTACGCCTTTGGACTTTGATTCGATATCTCTGTTTCGAAAGCTCGTTCGTGGTTTATGTGCACGCTCTCTCTCAATGCCTCGATGGGATGTTCCAACAATAAGTCTAAATACTTTCAAAATGCATTTTGAATATTATGCTTGCTTGTCTGGTTGTATGCTGCGAGTGGACTTTGTGCCAACCTGTGCGAACCCTTGAGAGTATCGCTAGTAGCTTGTCCGATTTTCACTAACCCTAAGTTTGGTTGAATGCATCTATTCGAGGGACGCCTTGAACTAGTGCACCATCCAATACTTAGAAAAGGTGAAACTCGAGTGCTAAGACTTCGCTATCACTGAGCTGGTTGACGTGTTCACGCTAGAGGGTACCTTCGAAAGTGCGCACGATCCAGTCTAAGCGATATGCTGATTTCGAAGCTTGTACAAGTGAATATCCAAATGAAACAAGTACAAACGACTTGTCTAGGATTGCCTCAACCCTAGATTTTTGCTTGTCCTTAGTAAGTCTCGAGGACGAGACTTTTTCTAAGTTGGGTAGGATGTAACACCCCGTTCCGCTCAAGCGGACTGTCGACTCAATCGACAATAGTGCAGCTGTCCCGACCTGCTTTGCCTCGATCAAGAAACAAAGGATATCCAGACTTGTCCCTACAGGAATCCGGCTTTGACTTTCAGAGGCTCGCTCAAACGTATCGCTCTACCGAGGCGAATCATCGCTAAGGTGGGTGGCTACGGTGAACTTGTCTTTGCTTAGCCAGCACATATAAAATCTGGAATATTTATGCTAGTCGCTAGGTGATTTACCCCCTGCATGCTAATAAATCCAACGCACCTAGCTAAGGGAATAATTCCAACTTGTATTGCTTGCTAGAACATGGAAATTGAAATACTGCTTATATTCAGACCCTCGCATGCTAAGTCCCTTAACGGTTTCACTTCTCGGCTTACCTTCGGGTTCGAGTAACGTGCCTGCTTATGTTCCTTTAGAAACGCATGCTTGTCTGCTTGATTGTTGCCATGTTTTCATCCAAACCCGGAAGACTACTACGTAGTCGTTCCGTGCCTGAACGAACCTGCAAAGTATCCGGGACCGTTAGGTCACCAAGGCAGCCCCGAACCAGGGGAATGCATCAAGACAAGTTATTGTACAGAACCAAGATTCAAGTATCCCGTATACTCGTGTACTCGTGTTCCCGTGCACTCGTGTTCTCGTGTTCTCGTGTTCTCGTGTTCTAGTGCACGCGTGTTCTCGTGTATCTCGTGTAATCGTGTTGCCTGAGATTGGTTAAATCGTGTTGCCTGAGATTGGTTAAATCGTGTTGCCTGAGATTGGTTAACCCTGACTTGCATGTCGTGGACTAGTTCCAAGGACGGTCACCGGGGCACTGGGGCCGATCCGGTCCGGATGGAGCTCGTGTGTAGTCTCGTGTACAGGGAGGATAGCTTGTAACGCATCGTGTTCGTGTGCCTCGTGTACACGCGTAGCATGCTATCCTTGTCCTCAACTACGTCCATAATGGCTTTGCCAGCGACCGTGTTCATGTAGATAAGTCATCCTCGCTTAGCGGCTATCCGCGTGCGAGTCACTGCATCGCATCAAGAACAACTAAACACCTGAACAATCATGTTAAAACGACCCTCCTGTTTGCATATGCTTGCCTCCTGAATGTTTATACATGCCTCTGCTCGAATTTATACTGTTTGCCTCAATGTTTGCCTTGGACAGGGAAGGAGATGGTAAGTTGGTAAGTCTCGCCGTGTTTCCTCTAACATCGCACGGCGTACTGCCTGACACGTTAGGCTATTCAATGTTTGCATGAAACTGATCCTAAGGCAACTAGAAAGACAACTTAATAGTTGTGTACGGAACCTGTATTACGTGTTTGGATTTGTCGAGCGGGCGAGTAGCTTCCCCACCAGCGCATTCAATGTACTGATAATCCACCAGTTTGTATGCAGGGTGCGGGAGAACCTCGTTCGGTGCGGACGCCTCCTTCGTGTGTGCTAAGGCCAGGAGTTCCCTCTGAAGCCTTGCAACGGTGCGTCCGGGACTGAAGCGCTTATACAAGACATAAGTTGTGAACATCGCCTGACCATCGCCTGTATGTTCATTCCACAGTTGTAGCCACTTGGCACGCTTTTACTGTTTCAGAGAGAGAGGCTTGAGCGACTTGTAATCTCGGCTATATGCCGCCTGTAACACGTGTTCATATCAATAAAAAGAGCTTGCTTTACTTCAACTTATGTTTCAATGCTTCCGCTATATTTGTCGACTCAGTAAACCTGTTACCGATCGCCTATGAGTTCCTAAACTCCGCTGCACTCGGACATTCTATGCGACTCTGTGGCTTAGAACTCTTGCCGCCAGCCAATGAACCATGGCCTTGCACGGGCGTGGCTCACGCTCGTGCGGCATCACGCCCGGATGGGTTAAGCGATCGTTCCGCGGGATTCCCGCCTAGCGGGAACGGCCGATTGCCTGCGGAAGATCGGGGCGTGACACCAACAACATCTGTTGAGAGATCTAGAGCAGTTGGGTATCGAAGTTGTCATACCCGGAGTAGACGGCCAGATGTCGAGTTTCCAGGTGCAATCGACATTGGTGGAGAGAATCAAGGCTGCTTTGCCGACAGATGCCAGATTTCAGAGGCTTCGACAGAGAACAGAGGCTGGAATACAGACGGGACTGCGTATACACGAGGACGGGACTTTGAGATATGGAGATCGTCTCTATGTTCCGAATGGAGAGCTACGCCAGGAGCTGATGACGGAGGCCCACAGTTCAACCTATTCTATACATCCAGGAGGCACGAAGATGTACCGAGACCTGAGGCAGTACTACTGGTGGCACGGGATGAAGAGAGATAGCCCGCTTCGTGGCTAAGTGTCTGGTGTGTCAGCAAGTCAAGGCTGAGCATCAGAGGTCTGCCGGATTACTTCAACCACTCCCGATACCGGAGTGGAAATGGGAGCACATCACCATGGACTTCGTCACGGGTTTCCCGAGGAGTCCTAGTGGTCGCAATGTCGTATGGGTAATCGTAGATAGACTCACCAAGTCTGCCCACTTTTTACCCTTCAGGGTTGGGCAATCTACGGAAGTCTTGGCAGACATGTACATGAGGGAGATTGTACGCTTGCATGGAGTGCCAGTCAGTATCGTGTCTGACCGGGATACGAGGTTTACATCGTACTTTTGGAGGAGTATGCAAGAGAGTCTTGGTACCCGCTGTCACTACCACTTTTTCATATAAGGGTATTTCTGTAATTTTAGCTGTTTTAAATAATTATGAATTTAAATTGATTGCTGAGTTTTGTAACTATTTATATTATTTCTATAATATTTAGTTTTAGGTCTAACCCTAGAAATCCATTAGGACAACCCTAATGAATAAACCCTAGCTTGTAAACCCTATTCTAGCAAACCCTAGAATACAAAATTAGGATGAACCCTCAAAACCCTAAGCTGACTTAACCTGAGTCTGTTAGGTTCTACATGACTTAACATAAAGGTTTTAACCTAAAAACTAGGCATAGAAACCCTAGAACTAGGTTTATATATATATGAAGCTTCCCACAAAGCCACCCTTCATGTAAACAGGAGAAACCCTAGCCTCCACTAGAGAAATCATCTTCCCTCTCCAAAAATTCGAAACCCTAACCCTAGGTTCTATTTTCTCCTCCTCCAAAGCAAGAGAAGCAAAGAACGTGGGTCAGGGAGCCTTGGAGAAGAAGAGCCTCGCTGAAGAAACCTTCCCTGCAGGTAAAACCCTAGTTTATATTCCTTTAATTCTGTTTTTCAGGTGTTCATGGCCATTAGGGAACCCCCTTTTCTGTGTAATTCGAATTCCAGGGTTTTGAGTAGGTTTTGGTGACCCAGATGGGGTTTTCCCCAATTATTAAGAACCCTAACCCTAGATTTTGTTATGTGGACTGATTTCATCTCCTCTGTGTAAGTTGAACCCGAGTTTTAGGGTTTTGGTTAAAGGGATTCATGGGTTGTATGTAAATTCGTGTTCTGCATGCTAGGTGTTCGATAAAAGGATTGTTAGGGTTTTGCCTATCTATGTATACTGATTAAACTGCATGTTTCAATGTACCCATCTATATACATAATACTTGTGAACTGTGTTATAGGTTTTGTTGGGTTCCTGTGAATTAGGGGTGTTAGGGCTCGAGCAGAGTAAATTGTTCAAAACTGTGTAGATTCCCTGTGTTCAGTCGGGCATGGAGGACAGGGTGCAGTCGGGCAGTTGTGCTGTGTGGTGGGGGGATGATGTATGGGTTAGACTGTGTTGGTATCAGTTGAGTATCAGTCCAGATGGGGTGGACTGAACATGGTATTAGAAATTTGGTTAGGGCTTGGTATCAATGAAGGGCAGTGAGTGATAGGGATATCTGTTTGTGGGTGTGCAGTGCAGGGAACTAGATGTATCAGCAGTAAGAAGGGGGTTTGGGACAGGTCAGTATCAGTATCCTATGTGTTATATATGGGGTTATGTATCAGTGTATTGATTTGGGGGGAGTTATTGAACTGTGTCTTCATGTGTAATTCTGTACAGTGAGGTTTAGGAGCAGTCTTAGCTTAACTGTGTGGCTGGGTTCTGTGTCAGTTAATTACTTAGAGGGCAGTGTGTTGATGGGTATCAGTAAATACCTGTGTGTAGAGTTGTCCCTAGTCCATATGAGGGGACTGTGAGTATTACATATATATGTGTGTGTGTACTAGCATTGAAGAGGTTCAGTATAATTGCCTGTGTGTCTTGTTTCAGTTTGGTGTACTGTGGCAACATTGTGTATATGTGACTGTGTATAGGTGTGAGGGAGAGATAATTCCCAGGTTTGATGGGGATTTTGTGAAGTGTGTCTGTGCATATGTTTAGTGTGTGTGGCAGTGTAGGTGTTGTGTGTATCCAGTTCCTGTGTATGTGTGGGTGTGTTGTTGTAGTTCACTGTGAGTGTAGTATAGGTATGTATCAGTAACTTTGAGCATATATGTGTGTGTGGAGTGAGTTAAATTAATAACTGAGAGTATGTGTGTTCAGTGTGAGAGTTCATTATGTGCAGTAGGAAATTGCTATTTCAGATTTTTGTGTCTGTGTATAGGTCTAGTATCAGTGAACCTGTGTCCATATGTAATTAGCATGTGTGTGTGTGTGTGTGTAGAATTTTATGCCCAGTGTGTATGGTGTTAGATGTCAGTAAACTGACTGTGAACTCAGTGTATGCATAAACTGTACAGGGGTGTGAGGAGTCTCATCTTAGAATTTAGGTGAGTATATATATATCAGCAGGCAGTTTTATGTGTACCTGTGTCAGTGAAACCCAATGTGACAGTGTGCTAATACCTGTATGTTCAGTGAGCAGTGAGGGGTTTAAGTGTGTAGACTCATGTGTATCAGTTAGTTATTGGAGTATCATTATATTGGAGGATTAGTTAGTAGAGTGCCTGATTTAGTGTATCAGTTATTATCAGTTGGAAGTTAGTTTAGTTAGATAATTAGATACTTTAGTGTATCAGTTAGCATAGGGCCCAGTTAGCAAGTTAGTGTATAGTTAATTAGTTAGTTTAGTTAGTAACATTAGTAATATATTGTTATCAGTTAGTATAATATATAAAGGTATTAGTTAGTTATACTAAGTGGTAGTGATAGTTAGTTAAGGTAAGTTCTATATGATTGTAGGTAAGTATAAGTACTAGCTATAACTGGATAGAGTAGGTATTAGTAAGGTTTTACTTAGAAACCCAGGTAATGGCCTAATATAGCTAAGATAAGCTAGTATTAGATAGTTAGTAACCTTTATAGACTAAATAACTTAGTATGGATCTAGTATGACTTAGTTAAGCTAGAATGACTTAGAAATTGACCTAGAAACAAGCATTTTTGTATTTTAACCCATTTTTCATTTATTACACTAATTAACATTGAATTTCCATAAATAGGTCATTGTGATTCCATTTTGGACCTCGATCCTCACATTCTGCTCAGGACCACAGGCGAGTACATTCTCTGACAGTTTTCATGGTTGATTACTTCTATAAATTGTAGTGTATTTCATACTTGATTCCGACACTATGGATACACGGGTTAGCACCCTAGATCCCCATCATGAGGAGTCGTGATTGGAATCCATCGTGCTGGCTGGGGGATGGGGAACTATTAGTAGATTATGTGATCATATCCACACTTACCATGCATCATAGCTCACCCCACATCTCACGTCGGGTGCGGCCTGACCATCATCATGCATCATAGCTGTTATATATGATTAGCCTGACCATTATCATGCATCATAGCTAACCATATGGTTAGCCTGACCTTCAAGAATCATAGCTAATCATATATAACCAGCCTGATCCAGTCCCAAGCCGATCACATGATAAACTAATATTTCAACCACTTAGCTAGATGTTTTATCTTTATTCAGATTTACCTGTTCTAGCATTCACTATTTATTGCTCATTGCTAGTTGCTCTTTTGTCTATTTCATTTTCTCCAGTACTCCACATGTTCAGTTTTTATTTCCATCTTGTATCTCTTACACTGTTTATAGATTTTGTCAATTTAATGAAACTGCTGTTAGTATTTGTGCTTCGCTCCAATCCTGACTGGATAACAACATTTTCAGAGGACCTGGAGGACTTTTGCCCTACTCATTACGGTCCAGGAATAGAGGAGGATTTCACCCCAGAAATCCCAGAGGAGGTGCCTATCCTAGAGGAGAACATGCCTGCCCATGCTTAGATTATTTTTCTGCATTTATTGTTTTAGACTGAGACTGAGACTGAGATGTATTTTATTTTATTTGTGACTTTGTGAGGTCATTTAGACCAGGATTTGAGTTGAACTTCTTGTGGATGGTTTTTTTTAGAACTCTTTTCAATTCTCATCGTGCCATTATTCTTATAGCTGTGATTGAGTATATTATAGACTTGTGATTTATTTATCATTGTCCTCCGTACGGAGTTGAGACTATTGACAGGATGTACTATTTGTGACCTAGACAGCGTTCTACCGCCGATGCTGCGGCGTAGGCTGGACGTAACCACGACTCATGCCCAAATTCCGGGTGCGGGTCGTGACACGTTTTTAGTGGTGGCCCATGCAGGTCTAGTCTGTGGTCTCTAGTCTCCAGTCATAGTCTTAGACTGTTTTAGGAAATAGGAATTAGGCCAAGGATATACTCAATCACAATTAGGGAATTCTGATTCTTATGATACTATTCTTAATGATTAATTCCTTTAGAAATTTTCTGTCCTTCCTTGATATCATATCTATTGCCTTAATTGAATCTTTCGATCTGTCTTCAGGATGCCGCCAAGAAGGTCCCAGAGACTCGGAGCAGCAGATTCAGAGAGGTCTGCCACCTCTCGCGCTGCCGGACAGACATCAGCAGCACCTCCTACATCTCCAGGACAGGTGGGAGTGTCTGCAGCATTCGGGGGTCCTCCACCACCAGTTCAGAGGGTCCCCACAGCTACGACGGCACCACCACCTCCACCACCACCAGCTCAGCAACCAGGAGGTGTGCCCGTCGATGGGGCACAGATGTTCGCTTTGATTCAGGGCATGGTCGACGCCCAGAGGACGTCGGCAGAGGCCCAGAGAGTGCAGGCTGAGGCACATCAGGCCCAGACAGAGATGATGAGGGTGAACATGGATAATGCTCACCAAGTGGCTCTCCAGGCTGTGGAGAGAGTCGCTCAGCAGCAGCAACAACCTGGTCAGCAACAACAGAGGCCGGGCACCATTGTGGACTTCAAGAGGATGATGCCTCGGGAGTTCAAGGGGACAGAAGGGATACTCTACGCCGATGATTGGCTAGAGGACATCGAGAGGAACTTGCGTTTGGCGCAGATTCCAGAGGCGCTCCAGATCGAGGCCGCTGGCAGCCAGATGTTCGATATTGCCTTGACATGGTTTCGCACGGAGCCGAGACTCTTGCGCGGGGGACTCTCTTGGGAAGCTTTCAAGGAGCTCTTCAAAGAAAAGTTCTTTCCTGATGTCGCCCTGGGAGCTTTGGAGAGTCAGTTCCATGACTTAGCCCAGGGGAGCTCGTCCGTCGACGAGTATGCCGCGGAGTTTTCCCGCCTGAGCCGCTTTGCGCCGTCGATGATTAGAGATCCGGGGGACAGGACCCGGAAATTCAGAAAGGGGCTGACAAGAGAAATCAAGTCTCGCACGTCGGGACGTCGCACAGCTACCTACGAGGGCATATTGATGGATGCCCAAGTAGCCGAGGATGACTTGGACCTCAGACCCAAGAGGGGACGCGATGTTACCGGAGGGGCAAACAGTAGTACGGGAACAGGCAAGCGTCCACACTTTCAGCAGCAGCAGAGGCCCTTTCAGCAGCAGCATCAGGCACCAGCCCGAGGGCAGATCCAGCAGCAACAGAGACAGAACCAGCCTGCCATCCAGTGTGCGTACTGTGGGAAGACAGGACATACCAGAGAGAACTGCAGGAAGAGGTTAGGCTCATGTTTGTACTGCGGATCGACGACACACCAGCTGAAGGATTGCCCTACCATTCGGACTCGTCCAGGTCAGGGTGGAGCAGCCGCCCAGAGAGGACCAGGCAGGGTACCTACCGTACCAGAAGGCCAACAACAGAGGGGACCACTTCCACCGCAAAATCAGAAGTTCGCCCAGCATCAGCAGCAGAGAGGTGCACCCCAGGGGCGAGCATACGCCATGGCAGTCGAGGAAATCGAGCCAGCAGGAGACTTGATCACAGGTTCGGTTCTTCTCGATTGTATTCCCGCATTTACCTTATTTGACTCTGGCGCTTCCCATAGTTTTGTGTCTGTATCATATGCACTTCGACATCATTTAGACACAGAACCATTAGCTAGGACTTGCAAGATCATGACTGGTGGAGGTATTATCCTAGTCCGTGATCACTGCAAGGACCGGAGAGTATCAGTAGGAGGCCGAGACTTGAGCGTGAGCTTACTCGTCATGCCACTTCCGGGGTACGATATTGTACTCGGAATGGACTGGTTGAGTAGGCATCATGCTACTATAGATTGTTATAGAGGCAGAGTATTGTTTAGACCACCAGGAGAGCCGGAGTTTGAGGTCGTCAGAGGAACAGCGGAACAGAGAGGGAGCACCTTTTGCGGAGCCAGGACGGAAGAAGAGGAGTTGCCACATCCTCTAATAGCGGAGTTCCTGGATGTATTTCCAGAAGAGTTGCCAGGCTTGCCGCCAGACAGAGATGTCGAATTCTCTATAGACTTGGTTCCAGGAGCGGAGCCCATTTCACAACATGTCTATAGAGTCAACAACAGCGAGCTGGCAGAACTGAAGAAGCAAGTTGAGGAGCTACAGGACAAAGGCTTCATCAAATCCAGTTCATCACCATGGGGAGCTCCGGTATTGTTCGTACCGAAGAAGGACGGCACGGTGCGCATGTGTATTGATTATAGAGCCTTGAATAATATCACCATCAAGAACAAGTACCCGCTACCGAGGATAGATGATCTTTTCGACCAGTTGAGCGGGGCGAGGGTGTTTTCGAAGATTGATTTGAGGTCAGGCTATCATCAGGTGAAGGTGAAGAAAGAAGACACGCCGAAGACAGCTTTTTGGACCAGATACGGCCAGTTTGAGTTCATGGTGATGCCGTTTGGTTTAACCAATGCACCGGCAGTATTCATGAACTTGATGAACAAGGTGTTCCACCAGTACCTTGACAAGTTCGTGGTGGTGTTCATCGATGATATTCTTGTGTATTCCAAGACACCGGAGGAGCACGAAGAGCACCTGAGATTGGTCTTAGAGACTCTCAGGAGGGAGAAGCTGTACGGGAAACTCTCTAAGTGTGAATTCTTCCTTGACAAGGTTGAATTTCTTGGGCATGTGGTATCGGGTGACGGAATCTCGGTTAACCCACAGAAGATCGAGGCAGTGGAGTCATGGGCTACCCCCAGTTCGGTAGCTGAGATCAGGAGTTTCCTCGGGCTTGCAGGATACTACAGGAGGTTTGTACAAGACTTCTCCAAGATTGCAGCGCCAATGACCAGACTGACTAGGAAGGACGTGGATTTTGTTTGGACAGAGGAGTGCCAGGCCGCATTTGATGAGCTGAAGAAGAGGTTGACGACAGCTCCAATTTTGACGTTGCCATCAGGGACAGGTGGTTTTACCATCTACAGTGATGCTTCAGGGAAGGGTCTGGGATGTGTTCTTCAACAGCACGGGAAGGTAATTGCCTATGCTTCCAGGCAGTTACGCCCTCATGAAAAGAATTATCCCACCCATGACTTAGAGTTGGCAGCAGTTATTTTCGCTCTAAAGCTGTGGAAACATTACCTGTACGGAGAGCGTGTGGAAATCTTCACAGACCACAAGAGCTTGAAGTACGTATTCACACAGAAGGAGCTGAACATGAGGCAGAGGAGATGGTTAGAGCTGATGAAGGACTTTGACATATCATTGCAGTACCATCCAGGGAAGGCTAACGTAGTCGCCGATGCTTTGAGCAGGTATCCGATGGCTATGTACTTGACAACAGATAGGCATTTGTTGGCTGATTTAGAGAGCTTGGAGATTGAGGTGTTAGTCCCCGGTACCGAGATTCAGATGTGGGGATTACAGATACAGTCCGAACTGATGGACAGGATCAGAGCTGCGCAGTACGATGATGAGACTCTGAGGAGTATCAGAGCACAAGTTCAGATGGGATTGTCGGACGATTTCACTATCGCAGATGATGGTTCCTTACGGCACGGCACAAGGATATGTGTGCCTAGCGGGGAGCTGCGCGAGGAGGTTTTACAGGAGGCACACCGCTCTCAGTACTCAATGCATCCCGGTGCCAACAAGATGTATCGAGACTTAAGGGAGCACGTATGGTGGTACGGAATGAAGCGCGAGGTAGCACGCTTCGTATCTCGGTGTCTAGTGTGCCAGCAGGTAAAGGCAGACCGGCAGAGGCCAGGAGGTTTGCTTCAACCTTTACCGATTCCAGAATGGAAGTGGGAGCACGTGACCATGGATTTCGTTTCAGGGCTCCCCCGTTCTCCAGGAGGGAAGGACGCGATTTGGGTCATCGTGGACAGGTTGACCAAATCAGCCCATTTCTTACCTTTTAAAGTGGGCACGTCGACAGAGAAGCTAGCAGAGATGTACGTGCGACAGATTGTTAGGATTCATGGAGTTCCTGTGAGCATCGTCTCAGATCGGGATAGTCGTTTCACTTCCCACTTCTGGAGGAGTCTGCAGGCTAGCTTGGGCACTCAGCTCAAGTTCAGTACCGCATATCACCCCCAGACAGACGGGCAGTCGGAAAGGACTATTCAGACTCTCGAGGATATGCTATGCACTTGCGTTTTAGATCTCGGAGGATCTTGGGAGGATCATCTACACCTGGTAGAGTTCGCTTACAACAACAGCTACCAGGCCAGCATCGAGATGTCACCGTTTGAGGCTCTTTATGGACGGAGGTGTCGTACACCGCTATCGTGGGACGACGTTGGAGAGAGAGCCTTGCTAGGACCGGAAATGGTCGTGGATACAGCGGAAAAGGTGAGACTCATCAGAGACAGACTGCGAGTGGCGCAGGACAGACAGCGGCATTGGGCCGACAGCCAACGTAGACCCCTTGAGTTTCAGGTATAGATTGTTGTTTTCTGGTTGTGTTGTTTGTTTGTTTAGACTGCGTGTTGAGACTGTTTTGTGTTAGGTTGGCGATCTAGTATTCCTACGGATTTCTCCGACGCGTGGAACGATTCGTTTTGGCAGAGGCGGGAAGCTTAGCCCACGCTACATCGGACCCTTCGGTATTCTTGCAAGGGTAGGTGCAGTGGCATATAGACTGGACTTGCCGCCTGCATTGGAGGGAGTGCATAATGTGTTTCACGTGTCGCAGCTGAGACGGTACGTGGCAGACCCTAGTCACGTACTTGATCACTCGGAGATTGAGGTTGGTCCAACGCTCAGCTACCCTGAGCAGCCCGTAGAGATCTTGGACCGCAGAGAGAAGGTGTTGCGGAACCAAACTATTCCCTTGGTTCGCGTAGCATGGAGACATCACTCTCCAGGGGAATCGACCTGGGAGAGAGAGGACGAAATGCGCGAGCAATACCCGTATCTCTTCCAGACTTGAGGTATATTTCCTTTTCTGGTTTCATCCTTGTTGTAGTTCAGTCCAATTTCGAGGACGAAATTTCTTTTAGGAGGGTAGACTTGTCACTACCACTTTTTCATATAAGGGTATTTCTGTAATTTTAGCTGTTTTAAATAATTATGAATTTAAATTGATTGCTGAGTTTTGTAACTATTTATATTATTTCTATAATATTTAGTTTTAGGTCTAACCCTAGAAATCCATTAGGACAACCCTAATGAATAAACCCTAGCTTGTAAACCCTATTCTAGCAAACCCTAGAATACAAAATTAGGGTGAACCCTCAAAACCCTAAGCTGACTTAACCTGAGTCTGTTAGGTTCTACATGACTTAACATAAAGGTTTTAACCTAAAAACTAGGCATAGAAACCCTAGAACTAGGTTTATATATATATGAAGCTTCCCACAAAGCCACCCTTCATGTAAACAGGAGAAACCCTAGCCTCCACTAGAGAAATCATCTTCCCTCTCCAAAAATTCGAAACCCTAACCCTAGGTTCTATTTTCTCCTCCTCCAAAGCAAGAGAAGCAAAGAACGTGGGTCAGGGAGCCTTGGAGAAGAAGAGCCTCGCTGAAGAAACCTTCCCTGCAGGTAAAACCCTAGTTTATATTCCTTTAATTCTGTTTTTCAGGTGTTCATGGCCATTAGGGAACCCCCTTTTCTGTGTAATTCGAATTCCAGGGTTTTGAGTAGGTTTTGGTGACCCAGATGGGGTTTTCCCCAATTATTAAGAACCCTAACCCTAGATTTTGTTATGTGGACTGATTTCATCTCCTCTGTGTAAGTTGAACCCGAGTTTTAGGGTTTTGGTTAAAGGGATTCATGGGTTGTATGTAAATTCGTGTTCTGCATGCTAGGTGTTCGATAAAAGGATTGTTAGGGTTTTGCCTATCTATGTATACTGATTAAACTGCATGTTTCAATGTACCCATCTATATACATAATACTTGTGAACTGTGTTATAGGTTTTGTTGGGTTCCTGTGAATTAGGGGTGTTAGGGCTCGAGCAGAGTAAATTGTTCAAAACTGTGTAGATTCCCTGTGTTCAGTCGGGCATGGAGGACAGGGTGCAGTCGGGCAGTTGTGCTGTGTGGTGGGGGGATGATGTATGGGTTAGACTGTGTTGGTATCAGTTGAGTATCAGTCCAGATGGGGTGGACTGAACATGGTATTAGAAATTTGGTTAGGGCTTGGTATCAATGAAGGGCAGTGAGTGATAGGGATATCTGTTTGTGGGTGTGCAGTGCAGGGAACTAGATGTATCAGCAGTAAGAAGGGGGTTTGGGACAGGTCAGTATCAGTATCAGTATCCTATGTGTTATATATGGGGTTATGTATCAGTGTATTGATTTGGGGGGAGTTATTGAACTGTGTCTTCATGTGTAATTCTGTACAGTGAGGTTTAGGAGCAGTCTTAGCTTAACTGTGTGGCTGGGTTCTGTGTCAGTTAATTACTTAGAGGGCAGTGTGTTGATGGGTATCAGTAAATACCTGTGTGTAGAGTTGTCCCTAGTCCATATGAGGGGACTGTGAGTATTACATATATATGTGTGTGTGTACTAGCATTGAAGAGGTTCAGTATAATTGCCTGTGTGTCTTGTTTCAGTTTGGTGTACTGTGGCAACATTGTGTATATGTGACTGTGTATAGGTGTGAGGGAGAGATAATTCCCAGGTTTGATGGGGATTTTGTGAAGTGTGTCTGTGCATATGTTTAGTGTGTGTGGCAGTGTAGGTGTTGTGTGTATCCAGTTCCTGTGTATGTGTGGGTGTGTTGTTGTAGTTCACTGTGAGTGTAGTATAGGTATGTATCAGTAACTTTGAGCATATATGTGTGTGTGGAGTGAGTTAAATTAATAACTGAGAGTATGTGTGTTCAGTGTGAGAGTTCATTATGTGCAGTAGGAAATTGCTATTTCAGATTTTTGTGTCTGTGTATAGGTCTAGTATCAGTGAACCTGTGTCCATATGTAATTAGCATGTGTGTGTGTGTGTGTGTGTAGAATTTTATGCCCAGTGTGTATGGTGTTAGATGTCAGTAAACTGACTGTGAACTCAGTGTATGCATAAACTGTACAGGGGTGTGAGGAGTCTCATCTTAGAATTTAGGTGAGTATATATATATCAGCAGGCAGTTTTATGTGTACCTGTGTCAGTGAAACCCAATGTGACAGTGTGCTAATACCTGTATGTTCAGTGAGCAGTGAGGGGTTTAAGTGTGTAGACTCATGTGTATCAGTTAGTTATTGGAGTATCATTATATTGGAGGATTAGTTAGTAGAGTGCCTGATTTAGTGTATCAGTTATTATCAGTTGGAAGTTAGTTTAGTTAGATAATTAGATACTTTAGTGTATCAGTTAGCATAGGGCCCAGTTAGCAAGTTAGTGTATAGTTAATTAGTTAGTTTAGTTAGTAACATTAGTAATATATTGTTATCAGTTAGTATAATATATAAAGGTATTAGTTAGTTATACTAAGTGGTAGTGATAGTTAGTTAAGGTAAGTTCTATATGATTGTAGGTAAGTATAAGTACTAGCTATAACTGGATAGAGTAGGTATTAGTAAGGTTTTACTTAGAAACCCAGGTAATGGCCTAATATAGCTAAGATAAGCTAGTATTAGATAGTTAGTAACCTTTATAGACTAAATAACTTAGTATGGATCTAGTATGACTTAGTTAAGCTAGAATGACTTAGAAATTGACCTAGAAACAAGCATTTTTGTATTTTAACCCATTTTTCATTTATTACACTAATTAACATTGAATTTCCATAAATAGGTCATTGTGATTCCATTTTGGACCTCGATCCTCACATTCTGCTCAGGACCACAGGCGAGTACATTCTCTGACAGTTTTCATGGTTGATTACTTCTATAAATTGTAGTGTATTTCATACTTGATTCCGACACTATGGATACACGGGTTAGCACCCTAGATCCCCATCATGAGGAGTCGTGATTGGAATCCATCGTGCTGGCTGGGGGATGGGGAACTATTAGTAGATTATGTGATCATATCCACACTTACCATGCATCATAGCTCACCCCACATCTCACGTCGGGTGCGGCCTGACCATCATCATGCATCATAGCTGTTATATATGATTAGCCTGACCATTATCATGCATCATAGCTAACCATATGGTTAGCCTGACCTTCAAGAATCATAGCTAATCATATATAACCAGCCTGATCCAGTCCCAAGCCGATCACATGATAAACTAATATTTCAACCACTTAGCTAGATGTTTTATCTTTATTCAGATTTACCTGTTCTAGCATTCACTATTTATTGCTCATTGCTAGTTGCTCTTTTGTCTATTTCATTTTCTCCAGTACTCCACATGTTCAGTTTTTATTTCCATCTTGTATCTCTTACACTGTTTATAGATTTTGTCAATTTAATGAAACTGCTGTTAGTATTTGTGCTTCGCTCCAATCCTGACTGGATAACAACATTTTCAGAGGACCTGGAGGACTTTTGCCCTACTCATTACGGTCCAGGAATAGAGGAGGATTTCACCCCAGAAATCCCAGAGGAGGTGCCTATCCTAGAGGAGAACATGCCTGCCCATGCTTAGATTATTTTTCTGCATTTATTGTTTTAGACTGAGACTGAGACTGAGATGTATTTTATTTTATTTGTGACTTTGTGAGGTCATTTAGACCAGGATTTGAGTTGAACTTCTTGTGGATGGTTTTTTTTAGAACTCTTTTCAATTCTCATCGTGCCATTATTCTTATAGCTGTGATTGAGTATATTATAGACTTGTGATTTATTTATCATTGTCCTCCGTACGGAGTTGAGACTATTGACAGGATGTACTATTTGTGACCTAGACAGCGTTCTACCGCCGATGCTGCGGCGTAGGCTGGACGTAACCACGACTCATGCCCAAATTCCGGGTGCGGGTCGTGACACCCGCCTTAAGTTCAGTACTTCGTACCACCCGCAGACAGATGGACAGTCCGAGCGCACCATTCAGACGCTGGAGGATATGTTGAGAGCTTGCATGCTTGACTTCAGCGGTTCATGGGAGGACCACTTGCACTTGGTCGAATTTTCCTACAACAATAGCTATCAGGCGAGCATTCAGATGGCTCCCTATGAGGCATTGTATGGTAGGAAATGTCGTTCCCCCGTATATTGGAGCGATGTAGGCGAGAGGCAGATTCTAGGACCAGAGTTGATCGTCCATACAGTGGAGAAGGTGAAGAAGATTCAGGAGCATCTACGAGCAGCACAGGACAGGCAGAAGCATTGGGCTAATGTGCATCGACGACCCTTAGAGTTCCAGGTTGGAGAACATGTGTTCCTGAAGATTTCACCTACCAGAGGAACCATCAGATTTGGAGGCAGAGGAAAGCTGAGTCCGAGGTACATCGGACCCTTCGATGTGCTAGAGCGCGTCGGAGAAGTTGCTTACAGATTGGCCTTGCCGCAGACACTGGAAGGAGTTCACGACGTCTTCCATGTATCTCAGCTGAGGAGATACATACCGGATCCGAGTCATGTGCTTGACCACTCGGAGATCACCGTTGGTCCAAGCTTGTCATACCAGGAGGAGCCGGTAGAGATCCTAGACCGAAGCGAGAAGGTACTGCGAGGCCAGACTATCCCTCTAGTTCATGTCGCATGGAGGCATCATGCACTAGGTGAATCAACCTGGGAACGAGAGGACGATATTCGGCAACGTTTTCCCCATCTCTTCGAAGGCCTAGGTATGTCTTAATGATTAATTTCATTCAACAGTTTTTCTATATGTCTGTTTTAATTTCGAGGACGAAATGCTCTAAGGAGGGTATGTTGTAAACCCCCTCGACCAGTAATTAGGGTTAAATAATTTAATTAGCATAATTAGGGTTAATTAGAATTGTTTATGATTTAATATATATAGCATTATGATACTTGTGCAATGATTGATTTTTTTTAGGATACCACCTTAGCTGTTGCCCTAAAACGAATTCCACATATTTGATCTAGACCTGTAAACCCCTCGTATTGAACCTAGAACAAACCCCGGATACCGATTTTTGTGCCTGATTTTAGACGCACAAAAGTCGTTACAAACGTCCGTGCGCAAATTAATTAAATTGCGTAATTACGTTCGTTGTCCGTTTCAATTAAAATTAAGACCCAACCTCAACTAGTTTTGACCAACCCAGATCACGATATTATTGTACACTGAGCCAGCTACACCAACGACCCTTGTCCAACCAAATTTAGACTCCCGGTTTTTAATTAAATTAAATTAGAAACATCGTTACATTAATTACGAATTAATTTATGTGGCTACCCAACCTCAATTAAATTGGACCCAACTCCAACCCAAACCCACATCCACACCCATAAGCCACATACAAAACACCAAACACCATCATAGTCCAATGAGGAACACCAAACATGGTGTTTGTTTGCATTAAATCCCCAATCCTAGTTTTTGTGCAAATACCAAATTGTTCAGGGGCCTAATTGCAAAATTGCAATGTGGTGTCCCCCTCTCATTGGACCAAACCATCATGGAGAAAAGTAATGCTCATGACCAACCGTAGGCATTTGATCTCCCCCCTTTCCTTGTACTTACATACTTTATGTAGGGCACATCATGGCCCTACATTTCAAATGACTAAATCCTAGCCCTCCCCTCAACTTGTAGAAGTTTTTCCAACTCCCCAAACCCCACCTACAGCCGGCCCTAATCCCTAGGCAGCCCCCCCTCACTCTCTCTCCTACATATAGTTGTTATTTACTCATTAAATGAACAAAACCCAAACAAATATCATAAACCCTAACTTCACCTACCCACAGCTGACCTAACCTACTCATCCCCGAGCTCCACCCACCGCCACCAGCCACCACCAGCCACCGCCACCCTAACCCGACCCCTTCGCTGGACTCTCCCCTACCCACGGCCACCGCCACCCGGCTACGACGCCGCCGGCAGCTACCCCCCAGCCGCCCGCACCGATCCCAACTCTCCCTGCCCGCACTGTGTAGCCGACCACCCCGCAGCTTCGTGCTCCGCCACCACCGCGTCTCCGACCACCAGACTTGGCCGACGACTCCCCCGTCCAGTCCTCCGCCACCCCGTCGAGTTTCAGCCGACGCCGCCGTCGCCTCGAGGAGCTACCGGACCCGCAGCAAGGAGCCTTACCTAACTGCTGCTGCTGCCCGCGACCTCCCCGAGCCTCGCCGGAGCACCGTCCGGCCACCCCCGCCGGCGACGACCGACCAGCTCGACCCCCTCGACCTGTCGAGCAATAAGGTATATTATTTTATGTATAATTATTAAGATTTTTACATTAAATTCTAGTTGCAAGTTTGAATACCCATGAATATCATAGATCCCGTATTTTAAATACGTATTCTATAGTATATACTGTATTATAAATATTTAACAGTATATGTATTATTATTATTCCTATACAAAATTTCATATTATATATTAAAATCATTTTGTAATTTAATTTATATTGTGTATGTATGTATATATGTATGTATGTATGTATATATGTATGTATGTATGTATGTATGAAGTATGTATGTATGTACGTTATTTTGTTAAAATACAAAGAATGTTAAATATCTACTTATTTATAATATTAATTACATTTCTGGAAAAAAATCAATTATTATTAATTTATGTATGTATATATGTGTGTATGTATGTATGTATGTATGTATGTATGTATGTATGTATGTATGCATGTATGTTTCTATTTAAAAATAAATACGAAAAATATTAAATATCTAATATTTATGGTATTAAATACATTTCTGGAAAATCAAGTATTATTTTTGTATATACTGTAATTCTATAAGAATAGGTATATTTTGTATATAACACAAATATAAGAGTACGTATTTTTTTTATAAATAAAAATGCATGTATATACATAATATATATATGCATGAGTTTAAATACCCTATTTTTATTTGAATCCCTAATATGTATATATATTAATATATATGTATATAAATTGTATATTTCAAGTTACCATACTATATATGTATATGTATTTATTGAATATAACATAATTACCAGCGTATTGCTAAATAATACATAAATATATTTTTGTACTAATAAACAAATATATTTATTTAATATATTTAAATATGAATTAGTGTGTATATAAATACTAGTGTTAGCTAAATATACATACAGCCCCGACCCCGTGTTAGTTGTAGATACGGACAGTGTGTCCTAGTCGTACTATTGTAGCGACTAATTTTAGACATTACTATACCCTATATAGGATTGTTGGACACTACTGCCGAGGCATCAGGAGCAGGGCTTTGGATTTCGCAGCTACCCGGGACAGGCAAGTATACCTTGCTGGATTACTGCTTTAAATTTAAATGTTAAATATTTCAATTATACATGAACTGTGCGTGTCCGAGAATGACTCGGGTGCGGTCGACATTGCGTCGATGAGTAGTATACATGTCCTAGTTGCTAGCTGACTCACCCACTGTGAGGATATTTTGATATCTTCCTTGACCATGGCACTATACACGTATCATGATGGTACATTCATATTGGGATGCGGGTCCGCGTACCCGATTCGCTATCGGTACGTACGACATGCATCACGGACTAGCATGTATTCTAGAGTAACATAGTTAGTTGAGACTTGGCATCTAGATACGGTACACTCAAGTCGTATATTCGACTTGCGTATCTACATTGGGCGGGAAGGACAACTGACAAACGTATGGGATACCCCCATCGGACTTCGTGGTATCCAGAGGAACCACAGACCCGGTGACTCCCTATATTCAGACACCGCGCTCTTCGAAGTGTTACGGACGTATATATATTGCAGATACCACGTCCCTTAGAGTGTGGACGTTATATATATACAGATACCTCATTCTTCGGAATGATGGACGTTGCAGATACCACACTCTAGAGGATGTTGGACGTTATGCCTACACCTACTTATACGTTCCTAGGTTGTCCTTATATTGCATTCACTTAGATGGTTAGCACACCCCCTCTTTACTTTTATTTCAGTACTATATCCAGCATGCATATTGTATCTTGTTACGTCCCTCTGAGGACCTGGTTATCTTCCAGATCTGGACGAGGCCTTTTATCCCACAGTTTACGGGCCAGGCATAGAGACGAGGTTTGCTCTGGACGAGGAGCTAGAGGTCTTTCCATCAGAGTACCCCTGATCAGATTGGTAGGCCTTCCGCCTATGACTGGGGCTCCTTACCTAGCTAGCCGTTGTTCCAGTCACTCTTCTTATCAGTACTTTCATTTCAGATATTCAGTACTTTATTTCAGACTATCAGTACATTTGTAGTGGGTTTGTTCCCACCAGACTTATTTCAGTTGTACTATGTCAGTCGACTATGTTTCTTATATTCCAGTCTTTTATTTCAGTATTTACTTATTATCTGTGGATGAGATTAGACATTGCTTGTTGTTATTAGACTTGTTAGATTTAGGACAACGTAGCACGCTTCGTCAGGATCCATTAAATTGGGATATCCTCGGAGTCATGTCAGCTGGCCAATGCCACGTGGCCTGGTTCCATAATATTTTGGGACTGGGGCGTGACATCTGGAATCTAACCTCGAGAAGGTTCCAACGCAAGAAACAGGGATGCGTTTGGAGTTCTAAGCTAGGAGTAATGGCTTCTGGAAGTTGAAGAACCCTAGATGATATCTCTCTCTCTCTCTCTCTCTCTCTCTCATATCTCTAATAAATATTCTGATAAAAACCTAAAAATATATATATATATATATATATATATATATATATATATATATATATATATATATATATATATATATATATATATATATATACTCAGGGGCTGAGCCACGGCTAAAGGGAGTGCCACATATCACGATTACAGTAGATCCCGCTCAAGATCGAGCGGCTGTCAAAGCGTGTAAAACCCCCTTCCTAGAAAATCGTATATACCCTTTATTTATTTATTATTAATTAAATTGTAGTAATTAGGTCTAAATAGGAGAAATAGATTTTTAATAATTTTTATGTTAGGTGTTCGGGCACTTAGATGACTTATGGGACCATCAGGAATTTTTCGAATTTTATTCCATGTAGGAGACCCCTTGAGCAGTTGCTAGCCTAACGATGTACAATACCCTATTATATAAATTGTCTTATGTGTGAATATATATATATAGATATACATATATATATATGTATATATATATATATATATTCAAAGAAAGAAAGAAAAAGAAAAGAAAAGAAAATTAGAATAATAATAATAATAAGTAACTAAGTATAATATAATAATAATAATAATAATAATAATATTAACCATGATCACAAATCTTGCTAACAGCACTTCACCTTATGTGTTCATAAAAGCATTCATTCAGCAGCCAATAGGAGGACCCGCCCCTTTATTACTTCCGTGAACCCCTCCCTTTGCTTCCAACCCGCGGCTTCCCAAACCACTTCAAAATCCGATCCAACTTCCACCCTCTCTCTCTCCTAATATAGATTATATATATATATATAATAGCTCTCCAAAACCCTAATCTAAAACTCCAGACTTCCTCTTCCCAACTAGAGCCGTCACCGCAGCCAGAGAAGCCTCCCCAAGCCATCCAACCACCCCGTCGACGCCGACATCGCGAACTGCAGTCTCCCACTCGAAGTACCTTCGCTCCGGTGTGATTTTCCGTTGACTCGCTCGACCAAACGCGGTTCCGTTTTCATAGGTATGATCTTCCCTCAACCCTCTCCAATATCTGTTTTATAGTCAACCTCAGAAAACGAGTGCCCCTAGGTGAAAAACAGCGTCCAAAGTGGACGGACAGACAGAATTCTGCAATCGCAGAATTCCAGAATGACCACCCATATTGCCGAGTTCGTATCTCCCACCACAGAGGTTCGAATTCGGTGATTCTTTTTGATACCTGTAGATTACATGATCTAGTTTATTTTTTGTATAATAACTTTGTGCTATTAGTTGCTGTGGACAAAATTGTAGTCGTCACAAAACTGCGCGCACCCACTTTTTTCGGTTTTCTAAAAGTGGGAGATCGGAGCGCGCCCCGCCAAACGGGACCGCCCCGCCGTGTGCCAAGTGTACCGAATGGTGCACGCAGCATAATCGGACACGTGAAAATTCGTGGGGACTGATTTGGACCCGTGTGCGCGCCGGAATCAGGCCGTATCCGCGAACACATTCCGTGTCGCCACTTTTGTGGAACTCGCGAGTATTTTGTGCACGCTTGTCAGATTGCGACGAAACTTGCGCCACTGGACTCGTGGTAACACGCTGGTCCTGTGACCCAATCTTCACGCATTTCTGAGACGGTTGACCAGATCGCCAATTGGCGGGCCCCACAGTTGACTTTTTGGACCAAATTATGTTCGGCTCATCGGAATCCAAATTTGGACATACCGTTGGGATCGTATTGACATTTAGAGTTGTTTGACCCATAGTTTGTCCCATTTAGAGACTGTTACCCTCGACACGCTTTTTGGTGCAAAGTGGCCCACATGTGAAACCCGCTTTGGCCCGAAAATGACCTTTTTGCCCCTGTGTCCAAATTGGACGTAAGGACAGGCATTTCCAGCTATTTGACATCTTCTGAGACTGTTGGTGATATTTATTACAGCTTTCGGAGTAGTACCTACCGGATCCACCGATACCAGGACGACAGTTGATATTCAAACATCAGGCAAGTGTACCTTGCCAAACTCTACAGTATTGTTATATATATTCCTTGCTTTATTATAGTGCTGTGCATGCTCAACCTAGGACCGTGTGACGTACTTAGCGTTCGATTATCAGTCGGGTGCCGACACTGTGCGCAGTGTTGGGTACGGTCATCTAGAGATGGACATTCGTGACACTTTATTCTCGTACTTGTCTTATCAAGTACCATATGACCCAGGACACTTGACACAATTCATGAGACAGGATTTTCCCGAGATATTCGTGGTGATTCTGTATAGGATACAGGACATGGACATTATACTCTTAGATACTTATGACTTGTTGCATTAGCTATGATCGCGCTTGACATGGACATGAGACGTTATGGACATGATATGCGTGGTTACATTGGGTGGGGAGAGACACACAGGCTACAGGCTGATTATATATATATAAATCATAGTAAACACATAGTAAAACACATAGTTATTGCTGCTACCGGCTCCCAGACACAGAGCTTGTAGTGGTCTCAGCCTGAGTATTCGTGCTGCTCTCACTTGCATTTCACTTAGATGGTTACATATTTACCCCATTGTTTTATTTAGTTATTTATTTGCTGCACTGTTTATTTATTTATTGGCATGAGCTTTCTTGTACCTTGCTATGTCCCCTGAGGACCTGGATCCGGATTTTGTCCCCAGATTTTGCAGACGTGGTTTATCCCGAGGTTTACGGGACCGGAGCAGGAGCTGACCCAGGAGCTGTACCACCATCTGAGGACGAGGTCTTAGCTGAAGACTTCTCTTGAGCATCCATGTTTATGCTCAGCTTTTAGTGTTTCTTTCAGTCTTTTATATTCTGGTCATTTGAACCATTGTACTAGATATTTATCGGGGTGTTCTCCGAAGTACTTTGTGAGACTAGATGATGATTTACATTCCTTATTATTCTGTGGATCATATTTTATATCTTGTGTGGATGAGATTAGTTGTGCCATGATTGTCATAGACTTGTTTTACAGCTTAAGTATGCCCTGATGGATCCATTATATTGAGTTGGTCCATCGGTGCGTACTGCTGGCCATTGCCACGTGTCTAGTCCCACGGTATTTTGGGACTGGGGCGTGATATGGTTTTTGTGGTGGCCCATGCAGGTCTACGACTAAATAGTTCGGTTTCAACTTAGGGACCGGACCAGCCTGCGCTTAGGACTAGAGTATAGGATCTCATCCACAATTGACTATGATTCATCTTCCTCCTATCTGTTCTATTTGAACAATTGCATCCCGCTTGATTTTTGTACTTTCTTAATAGTTCTTTGAGTATAGACTTCTGCTAGAATATAGGAACCCCTGTTATTAGGATGATAATTAGGGTAGCACACCTATTAAGAATACAACGAGAATATAGACACACCACTAAGTTTAGAATATCTAGTGAACCCTAGAATCCCTTATCCCTATAATTGGTTTACCATTACCCAGATGTATTAAGAAAACTTGAGTAGTATAGACACTACTAGAGATAGTTAGAAGTTTTACCATAATATTTGCCCCTAGCATGGAGGAACCCATAGAAAACAAAAACTTAATGTTTGGACTGAACCTAACCTTCATAGTTAGATGATATTGGAACCATAAACTTATACCATTGTCTTGTTATTAGTAGACAGCACCCCACTCCCCTTAGAGAACCATGATGCTATCTAGAGCCCTCTATCTTTATTTTATATATTGTTTCCCCGCGACCATAGCGCTCGCTATTTTGCGACGGCTAATTACGTTTCTTCTCTTCATCTTTCAACTCGCGCCATCTGACACTTCGGATAGTAGGCCAAGTAATTTTACTCTTGGTTAAGGGCTCATAGTTTGCTAGGCTTATAGTTGTAGCCTTGAGTGTGAAATCTTTATGCTTGGTAGTTAGAACTTGATAAGTTTAAGTTGTTTTGTAGATTGTGACCAATGATTAACCCTTAATTTTTAAATCATGAAATTTGTACCCTCATCTCGATACAAGTTAGACCCTTCCTCCTTGACGGCCAGTAACTCTTCTATCCTTACCATTGACACTTGCTTGTAAGTGCTATGACTAAGACTTAAGGTGACCCTTACCTATATAATGCAATAGGAGACCCTAATAAGTATCAAGATCCTTCCTCATATACCCTAATAAGAGTTTCTGTTTTATTTACATGTGCAAGGTTATTTGTAGGATCCTCTTAAGACGATCACGGTATTAGTTAATTCTTTTATAAGTTGGGTAGCATGCCTCACAACATAGTACCAACTAGCCCTATTGACCCATTGATGAAGTGAACTAGGATGACACAACTTTAGACTTGCATTAGAAGATAGTGTTTAATTCAGACTGTAGAATTTAGAGGTCCTTGCCCCTAACTGGTCGACTAGCGACTTGGACCAGGAGGTTGTATGATGACTGTAGAGATTGGAGAGTCTGTTATTATTATGGTTGCTTGTTTGTTTTGTTTATGAACTTGAATAATTTGTACCTCCTTTCATCATCATCTAGCATACTTAAATTTGTTGTACTGACTTATGCTGCTATTCTATAGCCTAGTTTTGCAAGCTTATTCTTTATCGAGCTTGTTCATGACATATGTATTAGTGGACTGGTACATTAATACAATTGTTTATTCAGAATCAGTGTATTACGGTCTGATCAACCTTAGTGCATTTTGGTTCGCTCTTTGCATGACTACTTCACGTGGATTGAGATATATAGTTGACTAGTATACTTGACCTCTAGATATGTCTGCGCATATCGTATCAGTTACATAACTGTACTAATACGAGCATGCGAACAAAGGATTACCAATAGGATTTCAATCCACAACAACTGGACAATTCCCATTCGAATTCGTCAAACGCCTTGATCCTGATACTTCTAATCTATTACCTCACCCTTGAACTCTTTATTATTGATCTCCGTCTTTCCTTATTTCGGAAAGACGAAACCTCGTGCTTGGTATAAGTTTGGTTTATAGACAGTACTAGATATACCCCACAGGCCGGTCACATTATTGCTACCCTTTTATATATGATTAAGGACATATCATAGATGATATGTTGGTGTTAAAAACCTTGAGGATTCAACAACATAATTTGGGGCATAGCTTTCTTGGATGTATAGCCTTAGATGATAGATAGGTAAAATCTAAGTTGGGTAGAGACCGCAATGCTCACTTGAGAGAAATTCTTAGACTGTAATCAAGTGAGACTTGATAAAGAGAGCCCTACCCTAATTTAATTTCGAGGACGAAATTTTTATAAGTTGGGTAGAATGTAAAACCCCCTTCCTAGAAAATCGTATATACCCTTTATTTATTTATTATTAATTAAATTGTAGTAATTAGGTCTAAATAGGAGAAATAGATTTTTAATAATTTTTATGTTAGGTGTTCGGGCACTTAGATGACTTATGGGACCATCAGGAATTTTTCGAATTTTATTCCATGTAGGAGACCCCTTGAGCAGTTGCTAGCCTAACGATGTGCAATACCCTATTATATAAATTGTCTTATGTGTGAATATATATATATAGATATACATATATATATGTATATATATATATATATATATATATATTCAAAGAAAGAAAGAAAAAGAAAAGAAAAGAAAATTAGAATATAATAATAATAATAAGTAACTAAGTATAATATAATAATAACAATAATAATAATATTAACCATGATCACAAATCTTGCTAACAGCACTTCACCTTATGTGTTCATAAAAGCATTCATTCAGCAGCCAATAGGAGGACCCGCCCCTTTATTACTTCCGTGAACCCCTCCCTTTGCTTCCAACCCGCGGCTTCCCAAACCACTTCAAAATCCGATCCAACTTCCACCCTCTCTCTCTCCTAATATAGATTATATATATATATATATAATAGCTCTCCAAAACCCTAATCTAAAACTCCAGACTTCCTCTTCCCAACTAGAGCCGTCACCGCAGCCAGAGAAGCTTCCCCAATCCATCCAACCACCCCGTCGACGCCGACATCGCGAACTGCAGTCTCCCACTCGAAGCACCTTCGCTCCGGCGTGATTTTCTGTTGACTCGCTCGACCAAACGCGGTTCCGTTTTCATAGGTATGATCTTCCCTCAACCCTCTCCAATATCTATTTTATAGTCAACCTCAGAAAACGAGTGCCCCTAGGTGAAAAACAGCGTCCAAAGTGGACGGACAGACAGAATTCTGCAATCGCAGAATTCCAGAATGACCACCCATATTGTCGAGTTCGTATCTCCCACCACAGAGGTCCGAATTCAGTGATTCTTTTTGATACCTGTAGATTACATGACCTAGTTTATTTTCTGTATAATAACTTTGTGCTATTAGTTGCTGTGGACAAAATTGTAGTCGTCACAAAACTGCGCGCACCCACTTTTTCCGGTTTTCTAAAAGTGGGAGATCGGAGCGCGCCCCGCCAAACGGGACCGCCCTGCCGTGTGCCAAGTGTACCGAATGGTGCACGCAGCATAATCGGACACGTAAAAATTCGTGGGGACTGATTTGGACGCGTGTGCGCGCCGAAATCAGGCCGTATCCGCGAACACATTCCGTGTCGCCACTTTTGTGGAACTCGCGAGTATTTTGTGCACGCTTGTCAGATTGCGACAAAACTTATGCCACTGGACTCGTGGTAACACGCTGGTCCTGTGACCCAATCTTCACGCATTTCTGAGACGGTTGACCAGATCGCCAATTGGCGGGCCCCACAGTTGACTTTTTGGACCAAATTATGTTCGGCTCATCGGAATCCAAATTTGGACATACCGTTGGGATCGTATTGACATTTAGAGTTGTTTGACCCATAGTTTGTCCCATTTAGAGACTGTTACCCTCGATACGCTTTTTGGTGCAAAGTGGCCCACATGTGAAACTCGCTTTGGCCCGAAAATGACATTTTTGCCCCTGTGTCCAAATTGGACGTAAGGACAGGCATTTCCAGCTATTTGACATCTTCTGAGACTGTTGGTGATATTTATTACAGCTTTCGGAGTAGTACCTACCAGATCCACCGATACCAGGACGACAGTTGATATTCAAACATCAGGCAAGTGTACCTTGCCAAACTCTACAGTATTGTTATATATATTCTTTGCTTTATTATAGTGCTGTGCATGCTCAACCTAGGACCGTGTGACGTACTTAGCGTTCGATTATCAGTCGGGTGCCGACACTGTGCGCAGTGTTGGGTACGGTCATCTAGAAATGGACATTCGTGACACTTTATTCTCGTACTTGTCTTATCAAGTACCATATGACCCAGGACACTTGACACAATTCATGAGACAGGATTTTCCCGAGATATTCGTGGTAATTCTGTATAGGATACAGGACATGGACATTATACTCTTAGATACTTATGACTTGTTGCATTAGCTATGATCGTGCTTGACATGGACATGAGACATTATGGACATGATATACGTGGTTACATTGGGTGGGGAGAGACACACAGGCTACAGGCTGATTATATATATATAAATCATAGTAAACACATAGTAAAACACATAGTTATTGCTGCTACCGGCTCCCAAACACAGAGCTTGTAGTGGTCTCAGCCTGAGTATTCGTGCTGCTCTCACTTGTATTTCACTTAGATGGTTACATATTTACCCCATTGTTTCATTTAGTTATTTATTTGCTGCACTGTTTATTTATTTATTGGCATGAGCTTTCTTGTACCTTGCTATGTCCCCTGAGGACCTGGATCCGGATTTTGTCCCCAGATTTTGCAGACGTGGTTTATCCCGAGGTTTACGGGACCGGAGCAGGAGCTGACCGAGGAGCTGTACCACCATCTGAGGACGAGGTCTTAGCTGAAGACTTCTCTTGAGCATCCATATTTATGCTCAGCTTTTAGTGTTTCTTTCAGTCTTTTATATTCTGGTCATTTGAACCATTGTACTAGATATTTATCGGGGTGTTCCCCGAAGTACTTTGTGAGACTAGATGATGATTTACATTCCTTATTATTCTGTGGATCATATTTTATATCTTGTGTGGATGAGATTAGTTGTGCCATGATTGTCGTAGACTTGTTTTACAGCTTAAGTATGCCCTGATGGATCCATTATATTGAGTTGGTCCATCGGTGCGTACTGCTGGCCATTGCCACGTGTCTAGTCCCACGGTATTTTGGGACTGGGGCATGACAGAGCGCTCGGCTCGGTTGAGCCGACACCGAGCCTGAGTCGGATCTGATTCTGGATGAAGACCGGATTAGTTGAACCCTCCCGCTAATATATTGAGCCCGCATTCCGGCTGCTGTCGTTGACGCGTGGGCCCCCAGCGCTGCTGATTGGGTTGGTTTATTTTTTTAGGGTTTTCTTTTTCAGAAAATAAAAAATTCTAAAAAATATAAAATAGAATATTGAACCCTACAAATGTTTGGGGTCAATTTTGGCCTATAAGTTTCCTATAAAAATTCTTAGAAGTCTTAGAAAAATAGATTTTAATTAATAAAAATTATGGAAAATTTTCAGAAAAATCCTAATGGCCTAACCATGGTTCCAAACCCTAGAAAGAGATTCATTGAGTAGTAAAGATCTAATGTTCTCTTATTTGTGTATATTCTAAAGGTGTATATATTATTATTTAACATATTATTATTATATTCGGGAAGTGGTTGCTACAGTAGACGATCAGGACTATTCACAATATTACGAACCAGGACTTGATACTTCATTCTCTTTCGAGGAGCTCGTTCCCTTCGAGCCTTTTGATTCATTCGTTGATGTACCCTTTAGTTGATACATTCATTTTTTTTTTTTTTTAAGTTGGAGGTCGGATTCCATTATCATGTTAGTTGATATAGTCGTTGGTAGTGAATTTGTCTCCATCCAACTATTTAGTTTCTTGGATTATTTCAGACTTGATCCTTATGATCTATTGATTAGATATTTCTTTTGCTTGCGTCTGTGGATGAGATTTAGTATGCATGTGACTTTTATATATATATATATATATATATATATATATAATACTTGTGAGCTGGAGTTCATAACACAACGTACGTGGGTATTCATGGGTTCCATTTATTGGAGTAGCCTACGTATACATACCAGTTGGCATGGTTGCGATACCTAGGCCTATGTATTTGGGACTGTGCATGACAAATACCTCATGATCACATCAAATGAAGTTAACTGTTGATCAAAATATATATGGTCACCTGTAATAGGTAACCCTAGTATATTTGTCACATCCCATAGTATGATCGTCATCTCGCCAACGAGGAGTTGAAAAGTATTGCGTTGAGGCCACCAACTCTCAGCGAGGCTTAATAGTAGGTGAACATCGTGAATTAAAAATTTAAGGTCATCTAAATAGTAGAACCCAAAGGAACACACCAAAGCCTTTTGGACAATATTTAGCTCCCATGTGTGATAGTTTCTCAGGGTCCGCCAACTTCCACGCTTGCGGATTCGTAATTCGGGATCATGATCATGTAACTATAAATAAAATATATACATTATGTTTATGTGAAGCAATATTTAACTATCATACTTAAAATTTAAAAAAATTACCTCTGCATTAAATATCTTATTAGTTATGTGATTTTTACGTTCCTGAATAACGATGTCAGTAGTCGGTCCTCTAGGAATACATCCGTCATTTTGGTTTGTCATCTAACAAAAAAATTTAAATACCCTCATTACCGACTAATATATATATATATATATATATATATATATATATATATATGTGTGTGTGTGTGTGTATGTGTGTGTGTGTGTGTGTGTGTGTCACGCCCCAGTCCCAAAATATCGAGGGACTAGACATGTGGCAAAGGCCAGCAGCACACACCGATGGGCAAACCCAATTTAATAGACCCATCAGGGTGTACTTAAGCTGTAAAATAACTATAAAGGTCTATGATACTAATCTCATCCACAACAGATAACCACCAAAATAAATGTCAGAATAATCAAGATCAATATATCCAACAAATCTCAATAAAAAGTCTTGGGGAACAACCCGATAAATAAGTTTAATACAATAGTTCAATAAACAGGAAACATCATAAATAACTGAGTATAGATAAGCAGATTACGTGATATTATATATATATTTATTTATTTAAATACTCAGGAGAAATTCGAAACATCATAAACTTGGTTATTTAAATACCCTAATTTTCCCGAAACTGGGTGCGTCCCGCTAAACGGGACGACTTGGTCATGTGCGAACTCCTACCCAATGTAATCACACGTCTCATGTCCATGACACGCCAGATCATATCTAATGCAGCAAGTCATAATGATAGCTAAGCACATGCAATATCTATGTCACGAATCATATAACCTATACAGAATCACCATGAATATCTCAGGAAGATTTTCTCTCATAAATAGTGTCAGGTGTCATGTGGTATGACATACTTGATGATGCAAGCACGAAGATATATAGGGTTTCGATATCCATCTCTAGGTGACGTTACACAACTTCACGTACGGTGTTGACACCCGAATATTATTTGGACGTTAAGTAATGTCACACGGTCCTAGGTTGGACAAATACAAAATAAATCAAAGAAATATTATGTAACAAGAACTGCAATATTGGAAAGGTACACTTGCTTGGGATTTGTTATCCAACTGTTGCTCCAGTATCCGCAGGATCTGTCGGTACTCCTCCGGTTGCTAAAATAAATATTACCATCAGGTTCATAAGATATCAAATAGCTAGAATTGCCTGTCTATAAGTCCAATTTAGACACAGGGGCAAAAGTGACAGTTTCTGGTCAAAATAGGATTCAAATGTGGCCCACTTCGCACCGAAAAATGTACCAGAGATAATGTTCTCCAAATTCGTTAAACTTAGTGTCTACAAGTCTAGAACGACGATACGAACCCAACAAAATGTCCAGAACTAGATTCTGATGAGCCGATCACAAAATCGCTCATTAAGTGGAGCCGTGGGGCCCATAATACGGGATTTTGTCAACGTTCTCCGAATAGAACCAAACTTGGGTCACAGGACCAGCGTATTGCTACGATACCGATGGGGCAAGTTTCGTTTCGATACGATGAGCGTACACGAAGTTACAATGAGTTCAGAACAGGGTCGATACGGGTGTTGTCGACGGATACGCGTTGATTTCGGTGTGCACGCACATCCAAATCAACTTTTGCGAAATCGCACACGTTCGTATTGACAGCGCACACATTTCGGTGAAGTTCGCACATGACCAAGTCGTCCCGTTTAGCGGGACGCACCCAGTTTCGGGAAAATTAGGGTATTTAAATAACCAAGTTTTTGGTCATTTTTACCCTCAAATAAATTACAAATTACAGCACGATACATTAAACTAATAAAGGGATTTAAAACTTAGTCATATGGTCTAAATTAATATTCAGGTGGATCTTAGAATTAGTTAACAGGTTGTGCGTAAAATGGTTATGAACCGAGGAGTTCGGAACAAATTTTGAATTTTCAGAAATGAGGATTTATTTTTCTAATTTTGTGTCGTGATTTGCGACTGACACAGGACGCGATACCCCGAACTGATTGCACGGGGTTCAAGAGGGTCACGCAAGGTACGCGCACGATTTGATAGAACAGAAAACAAGGTGGCGAGGAGAGAGAAAACCTTACCTGAACAGGACGTCGGTATCGACTATAAGTCGCGAACTGGGATGGCGCGGCGACTTTGCTTGATCGTCGTGGTGGCTGGACCATCGTTGGCTGCTGGAGGAGACGGCGAAGGCATCGCCGGAGGGAGCTCGGGGTCGGTTGGGGCTGTCGAGGTCGGAGGCGGCCGAATCTGGCGGAGAGGGGCGTTGGATGGTGGTGGTGGATGATGGTGGTAGATCAATTTTTATAGGGGGTGCGGCCACGGTTGGCGGGAAGTCGAACCGGAGGGGTCGACCGTTGGGGAGGCGACTGGTCGACGGTTGAGCGGCAGCGAGGAGGCGAGAGGTCGACGGCGAGGAAAATGGCCGGCGGAAGACGAGCGGGGCGGCGATCAGGATTCTACGGTTTCTAAAGAATTTGGATAAACGGGTCGGGTTGGCGGGTTCGGGTTGGGTCCAGATCTGACCCGACCCGCTAGGATTTAGGTTGGGTTCAGGGTTGGTTTATTTTGGTTTGGTTTGGTTTAGATTTAAACCGATTTTATTTGGTTTAAATTGGTTTATTTAAAAAAAACTAAGTTTTTGGGTCTTTAAAAATAGTTCTGGGGTCCAATAAATTCCAGAAAAAAATTTCTATGTCTAATATTTTATATTACACCCAAAAATATTATTTTTATAGTATTTTAATATTTATTTTAATACTTAAAATATTTAATTCAGAAGAATATTTATTTTAATTATTAAAAATTACAGAAAATTCCAGAAAAATTTTAAAATTTTATTTTTAAATTCCTGAAAAAATATGGGGGTTTACAATCTACCCCCCTTAAGAGGATTGCGTCCTCACAATCAAAGAAAGCATAGCCGGTCAGAAGAGATGACACGGTTGCAAGTCATGTTCGAAGCACGACACAATCAAAGAATCATGACCAAAGATAAATCTAAGGACGAGAGTTAAGCAAAACACATAGGGAATGAATAAAATATTTCTTTAAACAATGAAAATTAGGTAATTCAAGAGTGAAGGAAATCTGGTTAGAGCAAAAAAAACTTCAGCTTAGAAAAACTAGTTATCAAGTATTAATAAGTTCAAAATCACTAGGTTTAAGGCTAAGGTCATGAACTAACAGGCACGTGATAAGGCAATACTATGAATAGATAGCAGGAATAACTTAAATCTTACGCGCATTCGCCACTCCGTGAGTCTATACGTCCTCCATGGTCATCGCAAAAGCTTGTCCGCATCCTTGTGGTGGTGCCCTCTGCTGTTGCTGAGCTTGCTGGAAGAGTGCTGCTTGTGATGCTAAGGGTGACCTCGATTGATATACTCCCGGAGCTGGTAGTATGACTCCTTCAACTCCCATTTGTGTTGCGCCTAATACTGGATAGGCTGGCCTTGGTGCTAGTAAAGCTTGTCGGTTTAACATTAGTGCTCTCTCTCGATGCTCAGGACAATCCTTGGTTAAATATTGGTTGGATTCGCAAATCAAGCATAATCCCAATTTGCGTCTGCACTCATTCTCAATATGGCCTCGCTTGCCACAATATTGACAGATAGGCAGTATTTGCAAAGATGCTCTGAGTGGCTGGTGCAGGTGAGATCTCTTTGCGACTTCTCCCTGTGGCACTTTGGCTGGTGCTGATGTGGCTGGTTGATGAATCATCAATACTTTCTCTCGACGTTTAGGGCAATCCTTTACCAAATATTGTTTAGATCCGTAAGCTAAACATAATTCCAATATGAGTCGGCATTCTTTGGCGAGATGGCCTGCTTTGCCACAGTAGTGACAAGTAGGAAGGACTAGTGGTAGTGGTGTAGATGCTCTCTGTGGTGTATTCATCTGTGGTCGCTTTGCAGCTCTTTCCTGTTGTGCTTGGTCTAGTGCTAATACATGCGGCCGCTTCTGGCTGGACTCTATCCTGGTGATGCACTCCATGGGTTGTGCTGCAGCAAGAACGTCCGTATCTAAAGTAGTTGCAACGGAGCCGATTAACTTCCGTAGCTCAGAGCTAAGTCTGTCAATAAACTTCTCCGCTTGGCTTTGCTGGGCTTCTTGATGAACCTTTTGTTGGGCTTGCATCATCGTGTAGAATATTTAAATTATTTGTTGTCCGTCCATAGTCTGCCCTTGTGGAAAAATAGGTATCGGTGGAGAAAACTGCAGCAGAATGTCATCTTGCTGTATTCTCGAGGTATGCTAATTGGCTTCACTGCTTTGGTGAGTGGAGGGATCTTCACTCAATGGCGTCACTCAATCTTCTTCGTAGGTGACTACAATACCTTGCGGTGATCCTGTGGGAGTCTCGTCGTTTGCTCGTGGATCCATTACTCTGTATCCAAAATAAACTATAAGAGGCGCACAGAGGAATCAAGGCAGGATGCATGTCAAGAAATTCAAATTCGATATAGAGATCAAAAACAATTTAATCAAGTGGATGAGATCCTATAACTTATCCTATCTTTGTCGCAGGCTTGCTCAGTTCCTAAGTTGAAACCGAAGCAATTTAGTTGTTGACCTGCATGGGCCACCACAAAAACCATGTCACACCCCAGTCCCAAAATATATAGGGACTAGACACGTGACAAAAGCCAACAGCACACACCGATGGGCAAACCCAATTTAATAGACCTATCAGGGTGTACTTAAGCTGTAAAATAACTATAAAGGTCTATTATACTAATCTCATCCACAGCAGATAATCACTAAAATAAATGTCAGAATAATCAAGATTTATATATCCAACAAATCTCAATAAAAAGTCTCGGGGAACAACCCGATAAATGAGTTTGATACAATAGTTCAATAAACAGGAAACATCAGAAATAACTGAGTATAGATAAGTAGATACTCAAGAGAAATCCTTAGCGATCACCTCGTCCTCGGGTTCTGGTACTGCTCCAAAGACTGCTCTTGTTTCTGCTCCTGCTCTATATACCTCGGAATAGAACTCATCTGCTAAACCTGGGGACATATTCAGGATTCCAGGTCCTCAGGGGACATAGCAAGGTACAAGAATAACTCAAGCCAAAATAAATATAATGCAATAATAAATAAATCAATAGGGTAAACTATGTAACCAGCTAAGTGATATGCAAAATGAGAGCAACACTAGACTCAGGCTGAGACCACTACAAGCTCAGTGTCGAGGAGCCGGTAGCAGTAATATCACGTAATATGCCTAGCTCAGATGTAGAGTCTATGGCCTCACAATAATAAATATATATATATAATTAGCCTGTAGCCTGTGTGTCTCTCCCCACCCAATGTAATCACACGTCTCATGTCCATGACACGCAAGATCATATCTAATACAACAAGTCATAATGATAGCTAAGCACATGCAATATCTATGTCACGAATCATGTAATCTATACAGAATCACCATGAATATCTCAGGAAGATTATGTCTCATGAATAGTATCAGGTGTCATGTGGTATGACGTACTTGATGATGCAAACATGAAGATATATAGGGTTTCGATATCCATATCTAGGTGACGTTACACAACTCCGCGTATGGTGTTGACACCCGAATATTATTCGGACGATAAGTAATGTCACACTTTCCTAGTTTGGACAAATATAAAATAAATCAAACGAATATTATGTAACAAGAACTACAAGATTGGCAAGGTACACTTGCCTAGGATTTGGTATCCAACTGTTGCTCCAGTATCCGCGGGATCTGCAGGTACTCCTCCGGTTGCTGAAATAAATGTTACCATCAGGTTCAGAAGATATCAAATAGCTAGAATTGCCTGTCCATAAGTCCAATTTGGACACAGGGGCAAAAGTGACAGTTTCTGGTCAAAGCGGGGTCTACATGTGGCCCACTTCGCACCAAAAAATGTGCCAGAGACAATATTTTCCAAATTTGTCAAACTTAGTGTCTACAAGTCCAGAATAACGATACGAACCCAACGGAATGTCCAAAACTGGATTCCGATGAGCCGATCACAATCGCCCGTCAAGTGGAGCCGTGGGGCCCACGATACGGGATTTTGTCAATGTTCTCAGAATCGAACCAAACTTGGGTCACAGGACCAGCGTATTGCTACGAGTCCGATGGCACAAGTTTCGTAGCAAATCAACTTCTGTGAAATCCTACACATTCGTATTGACAGTGCGTACCTTTCGGCAAAGTTCGCACATGACCAAGTCGTCCCGTTTAGCGGGGCGCACCCAGTTCCGAAAAAATCAGGATATTTAAATAACCAAGTTTTTGGTCATTTTTACCCTCAAATAAATTACAAATTATAGCACGATACATTAAACTAATAAAGGGTTTTAAAACTTGGCCATATGATCTAAATTACTGTTCAGGTGGATCTTAGAATTAGTTAACAGGTTGTGCGTAAAATAGTCATGAACCGAGGTGTCACTACCACATTTCTAGATTAGGGCATTATTGTAATTTCCATGTTTAATTTATTGTGTAAATAAATATGTATAATAAGTTTATTAAATAAATGGTTGGGTGTTCTTAATGCATAGTTTAATAGGTTTGACCTAAAAACCCATTTAGGTTTAACCCTTGAGACCTAACCCTAATCAGTATTTTAGTTTTTAGTTAAACCTAAGATGAATGACTAAACCCTTATTAATTCAAGTTCTTCATGACCATTATGAAAGGCTAATTAAAACACTTGGCATTAGAAGACCTAACCCTAATCCTATTTATATGAGAGGGATCCTCCCTCAAGCTTCTCCATTCATGAAAAAAACCCTAAAACTAGCCTCCACTTAGAAAACCCTCCCTTTCCCAAAAATTTTAGAATTTATAAGCCCTAGAAACCCATTTCCTTCACCATCAAGAGAGATCTAGGAGCTTGGATCAAGGAGACTTGAAGGAAGAAGAGCTACATTGGAAAACCATCTCCCAATAGGTGAGAATCCGAATTAAACTCTATTTAATTCTATTTTTAAATTGTTGTTTGGCCATTAGGAGCCCACCATTTGAATTAGGATTGGCTCTTTCGTTTGTTTTCATGGATTCCTAGGTGATTCTAGGGTTTGTGATTTCAAACGAGAGTTTTCCCCAATTTTGTGAACCCTAATCATGGGGGTATGCTTTTACACCTGATTACATCTCATACACATAGGTTTGATCTCGATTTTAGGGTTTAGATTTGGGTATTCAGGAGTTCTTAGTATGGAATCCATTTTTGCACTTCATATGTTTGATAAAATGCTCCTGGAGGGAAATACCTAATTTTAACCTAGTTCTTAGGAACCTTGATATGTGTATATATGTATATATGTATGTGCAGATATATACCTACGTATATGTGCTATATATATTTCGAGGGGGGAGATTCACTGTACAGTCGGGTTCTGTATAATGGTTATTGGGTGAGTTCTGAGCACTGTGCAGAGTCGGGTTTATGTGCTAGGGTTCAATGTATTAGTATTTTGGGGGTTTTATTACTGTGGGTGATGTGTCGTATCTGTGGGAGTATAAGTGTCTCGATGACACTGTGGGCTCGTGTAGGTTGTGGCATTTGGGTTTTTAGTGTAGTTGTGTACTGTATTGGGGTAAAAGGAGAGTCGGGTTCACTGTAGGGGATAACTGGGAGTGTCAGTTGTTAGGGTTTAGTCGAGTATCAGTATTGAGTTCCCTAGAGTATCAGTTCAGTAAGGTTATGAGAACTGTGTTCATTGTGTCAGTGATTAGGGGTTATGAGAGGTCAAGTTATGTGTATTAGTTGAGTGAGTCTTGTGTGTGTAGTAGAGTGAACTGTGAATGATTCAGTTCAGTGTCAGTGTGGAGTTCTCTAGTGTCTTAGTATCAGTAAATTTCTGTGAACTGAGTACTTGGGTTCATGAGTAATAGGTTGTGAGTTGAGTTCTCAGTGTGCAGTAGGTTGATGTGTATCAGTGATTTGAGTATTATAGGCACCAGAGTTTCCCAGTAAGTGTATTGTGTGCAGTCGGGTTTCCAGGTTCTAGAGTCAGTAGCAGGGTCATACTCGACTGTTAGAGTACCAGTAGTTCAGTCTTTAAGTGAGATTGGGTTGAATCTAGGAAGTATCAGTATCAGTTAGAGTGCCTAGGTTTTTGAGTATTAACTTCTCCTTGAGTATCAATTTCATCTTCACTGTGAAGTGTCATTCCTTTACTGGCAGGTGAATATTTCAGATAGAGGAAAATTATGTAGTGTCTTAGTTAATGGTGTATCAGGTATTTGGTAATGAATATTGGTGATGTGTTTAAATACCAAGCAGGGAATGTATCCTGAACTGTATTCAGAGCACAATGGATGTGCTGTTGTTACTGAATTGTGTAGTGCATTGCTAGCATCACACAGCAAATCCTGTGTTCAAGCATGGAAGGTGCAGTGCACTCTTGTGCACTGCAGAGATGTTTTGCAGGTATTCTAACTGGGTTCAGTTGTGGCTTCCTGTATGTAGTGAAGTAATATAGGAACTGTGTGTACTACAGTAGGTTATTAGGGGAGAGCCTTGCAAGGGAGGGGAAAGAGCGTACCAGACCACAGAAGTAGCTGTACCCCCAGTAAGTTGTATGGAGTAGGGGATGGGTATCAGCCTTTTAGAGTATCAGGGGAATTCAAGTAAGGAACTGTGGATGTATACACAGTAACAGTTTCCATTCCAAGAACTGAACTGTGGCTATACTTTTGAGCTCTGATACTCTTTAGGTATCTTGATCCCTGGCCTATCAGTTATTCAACAATTGTCTTGTGTATCAGAACATGTCCTTGCTAGATGATTAGCTTAGAATTTGGACTTGTACAGATTAGTGAGCATGATGTACACAGTGGCACACTTGTAGAAGTTGAATACTGCATAAGGGACTGAAGTAGTTGTGATTTTGAGCAGGTGTTGTGCATCAGTAGACTGGGGGTAAGTATTGACACTGTGGTTGAAGGTATCAGTGTCAATGCTAGAGTATCAGAGTATTAGGATGTTTATGTGGTGTGTGTTGTTAGTGCTAAAATTGTGTATCAGTTAGCAGTTAGGAATTGATATGGGGCATTGGTGAGGGTTAATATGTAGAGTTGAGTATAGGTATTAAAGTATCAAACTAAGAAAAATACTAGATGATAGATTAACTATTATATTATAAGATATATATATATATATATATATATATATATATATATATATATATATATATATATATTATCACTTAGTATTAGCTAGTTATACTTGTAATCACCCGAGTATTTATAACTGGGGATGACACAAATAGCCAGTAGTGACCAGTAGGCTTTAGAATTGACCTAGAGGCCTCGCATTTAATTAGTTAAACATGTTTATTTCCTTAATTTAGTATTTTGACATTGATATTCTATAATTAGGTCATTGTGATCTTGCCTTGGACATTGATCCTTGTACCTTCCTCGGGACCACAGGCGAGTACATTCTCTGACAGTTTTTGTTTTGTTGATTAATTCTATAATTCTAGTTGTATTATATACTTGATTCTGACACTGTAGATACACGGGTTAGCACCCTAGATACCTGTCATAAGGAGTCGTGATTGGAATCCATCGTGCTAGCTGAGGATGGGGAAATATTAGCAGATTATGTGATCATACCCCACCTTACATGCATCATAGCTCACCCCACACATCACGTTGGGTGTAGCCTGACCATTTACATGCCTCATAGCCTGATATATATGATTAACCTGACTATTGCTCGCATCATAGCTAACCAGATGGTTAGCCTGACCTCACATGTATCATAGCCAATCATATATATCAAGCCTGATCTCGTCCCAAGCAGATCACATAATAAACTGATATTTCAAACACATAGCCAGATATTTATTCTTTATTTCAGTTCACTTGTTCTAGCATTTACTTATATTTCTATTCATTGTTAGATGTTCTATTGCTCATTTCATATTCTCTAGTATTTCGTATTTCCAGTATTTCTTTCATCTTGTATTTCTTTACACTGTTTTATAGCTTTTGTCAACATAAATAAACCTGTTGTTTAGTGTATGTGCTTTGCTCCAATCCTGATTGGATAATATTTTTCAGAGGACTTAGAGGACTTCTGTCCTACCCACTATGGCTCGAGAGCAGAGGGAGATTTGGTACCTGAAATTCCAGAGGAATTTCCCATCTTAGAGGAGATTCCACCTGTAGGCATTTAGACTGTCTTATTTATATATCATTGTTCTAGAACTAAGATTTGGGTTGTATTATTGTTGAGACTTTTTGAGGACATCTAGACTCTAGACTTGTGATGTATTTATTTTTGTGCTAGACTTATGTCAGTACTCTCTATCCTTATATCTCATTGTGCCATTACTTTCCAATAGTCTTGTGATTGAGTATATTATAAACTATTGATCCATGTATTATCATTGTCCTCCCTATGGAGTTGAGACCATTGACATGATGAGTTATGTTTGAGACCTAGACAGCGTTCTACCGCCGATGCTGCGGCGTAGGCTGGACGTACCCACGGCTCATGCCCAATTTCCGGATGCGGGTCGTGACACATTTTTAGTGGTGGCCCATGCAGGTCTAGATTCGCATTTAGAGCGATATTGTAGTGGTGCTCGCTTAGAGTATTGCTACGAGCCTGCGTTAGGAAATAGGATTTAGGCCGAGAATATGCTCAATCATAATTAGGAAATTTCTGATCCTTATAATGCTATTTCTTAATGATTACTTCCTTTAGAATTTTTACTGTCCTTCCTTGATGATATCGTGTCTATTACCTTAATTGATTCTTTTCAATCTGTCTTTAGGATGCCGCCGAAGACCAGGTCCTTAAGACTAGGAGCAGTAGCTTCAGAGATGCCTGCCACCCCTTGCCCTGTTGGACAGACACCCGCAGTACCTCCTACATCTCCTGTGCATGTGGGAGTATCTGCACTTTTGGGGGGTCCTCCTCCCCCACCTATTCAGAGGGTTCCCACAGCTGTGACGGAGCCTCTTCCACCACCACCGACTCCGTTTCCAGGAGGTGTGCCCGTTGATAGGGCACAGATGTTCGCGCTGATCCAGGGCATGGTTGATGCCCAGAGGATGTCAACGGAGGCTCAGAGGGTGCAGGCAGAGGCGCACCAGGCCCAGACCGAGATGATGAGGGTGAGCATGGAGAATGCTCATCATGTGGCTCTCTAGGCTGTAGAGAGAGTTGTGCAGCAGTAGCATCCTGGCCATCACCACCAGAGGCCGGACACTATCATGGACTTCAAGAGGATGATGCCTCGGTTGTTCAAGGGTACTGAGGGGATACTCTACGCCGACGATTGGCTAGAGGACATAGAGAGAAACTTGAGCTTGGCGCAGCTTCCGGAGACTCTTCAGATCGAGGCCGCCGACAGCCAGATGTTCGACATCGCCCTGACGTGGTTTCGCACTGAGCCAAGACTCGTTGTTGGGGGACTTACTTGGGAGGCCTTCAGGGAGCTCTTCAAGGAGAAATGTTTTCCTGATGTTGCCCTGGGAGCCTTGGAGAGTCAGTTCCATGACTTGGTCCAAGGGAGCATGTCCGTTGATGGGTATGCCGCAGAGTTTTGCCGCCTGAGTCATTTTGTGCGATGATTCAAGATCCAAGAGACAGGGCCCGAAAGTTCAGAAAGGGGCTGGCAAGGGAGATCAAGTCTCGCACGTTAGGACGTCGTACTGCTACCTTCGAGGGCATTTTGATGGATGCCCAGATAGCTGAGGATGACTTGGACCTCAGGCCCAAGAGGGGATGCAACACTTTAGGAGGAGCAAACAGTGGTGTAGGACCGGGCAAGCGTCCACACTTCTAGCAGCAATAGAGGCCATATCAGCAGCAGCATCAGCAGCACCAGGCACCAGGCACCAGCCCGAGGATACGCCCAGCAGCAGTAGTAGAGATAGACTCAGCCCGCTATCCAGTGTGCGTACTGCAGGAAGGCAGGACATACTAGAGAGATCTGCAGGAAGAGATTTGGCACATGTTTGTCCTGCGGATCGACAGCACATCAGCTGAGGGATTGCCCTACCATTCAGACTCGTCCAGGTCAGGGTGGAGCAGCCGCCCAGAGGGGACCAGCCAGGGTACCTACCGTACCAGGAGGCCAGCAGAGGGGACCACTTCCACCACAGCAGCAGAGGTTTGCTCAGCACCAGCAGCAGAGAGGTGCACCCCAGGGACGAGCATACGCCATGGCGGTCGAGGAGGTCGAGCCAGCAGGAGACTTGATTACAAGTTCAGTTCTTCTCGGTTACATTCCAGCATTTACATTATTCAACTCTAGCGCTTCCCATAGTTTCGTGTCTGTATCGTATGCTCTTCAACATTATTTAGAGACAGAACCATTAGATAGGCTTTGCAAGATCACGACTGGCGGAGGTATTATCCTAGTCCGTGATTATTGCAAGGACCGAAGAGTATCATTGGGAGACCAAGCATTGAGCGTGTGCTTACTCGTCATGCCACTTCTGGGATACGATATTATACTCGAAATGGACTGGTTGAGTAGGCACCATGCTACTATAGATTATCATGGAGGCAGAGTGTTATTTCGACCACCAGGAGAGCCGAAGTTCGAGGTCGCCAGAGGAGCCGCGGAGCAGAGCAGAAGCACATTTTGCGGAGCCAGGATGGAAGAAGAGGAGTTACCACATCCTCTGATAGCGGAGTTCCTGGATGTATTTCCAGAGGAGTTGCCAGGCTTGCCGCCAGACAGAGATGATGAATTCTCTATAGACTTGGTGCCAGGAGCGGAGCCCATTTCACAACATGTCTATAGAGTCAACAACAGCGAGCTGGCAGAACTGAAGAAGCAAGTTAAGGAGCTGTAGGACAAAGGCTTCATCAAATCCAGTCCATCACCATAGGGAGCTCTGGTATTGTTCGTACCGAAGAAGGACGGCACGGTGCATATTTCCATCGCTTATAGAGCTCTGAACAACCTCACTATCAAGAACAAATACCCGCTGCCGAGGATAGATAATCTTTTCGATCAGTTGAGCGGGGCGAAGGTGCTTTCAAAGATAGACTTGAGGTCAGGCTATCACCAGGTGAAGGTGAAGAGAGAAGACACGCCGAAGATAGCTTTTCGGACCAGATATGGCCAGTTTGAGTTCATGGTAATGCCATTTGGTTTAACCAATGCACCGACAGTATTCATAAACTTGATGAACAAGGTATTCCACCAGTACCTTGACAAGTTTTTGGTGGTATTCATCGATGATATTCTTGTATATTCTAAGACCCCAGAGGAGCACAAAGAGCACCTGAGGTTAGTCTTAGAGACTCTCAGGAAGGAGGAGCTGTACGGGAAACTTTCAAAGTGCGAATTCTTCCTTGACAAGGTTAAATTTTTTGGGCATGTGGTGACGGGTGATGGAATCTCAGTTAACCCAAAGAAGATCGAGGCAGTGGAGTCATGGGCTACCGCCAGTTCGGTAGCTGAGATTAGGAGTTTTCTCGGGCTAGCAGGATACTACAGGAGGTTTGTACAAGACTTCTCCAGGATTGCAGCGCCAATGACTAGGTTGACCAGGAAAGATATAGATTTTGTCTGGATAGAGGATTGCCAGGCCGTATTTGATGAGCTGAAGAAAAGATTGATGACAGCTCCAGTTTTGACATTGCCAGCGGGGACAGGTGGATTCATTATCTACAGTGATGCTTCAGGAAAGGGTTTGGGTTACGTTCTTCAGCAGCACGGAAGGGTAATTGCCTATGCTTTCAGGCAATTATGCCCTCATAAAAAAAACTACCCCACCCACGATTTAGAGTTGGCAGCAGTTATCTTTGCTCTAAAGCTGTGGAAACATTACCTGTACGGAGAGCGTGTGGAGATCTTTACAGACCACGAGAGCTTGAAGTACGTGTTCACACAGAAGGAGCTGAACATGAGGCAGAGGAGGTGGTTGGAGTTGATAAAGGACTTTGACATCTCATTACAGTACCATCCAGGAAATGCCAACGTAGTCGCCGATGTCTTGAGCAGGTATTCGATGGCTATGTACTTGACGACAGATAGACATTTGTTGGTGTCACTACCACATTTTAGGAAAAAGGATATTTTAGTAATTTCCTATTTAAATAAATATTGTGCATGGTAAATAATTATTTGTTGTATTATTTAATTATTGTTAGATGTTAATTAATTATTTTGGACTTATTTTAGTGGACCCAACTAGTTTAGATTGGACCCAAGGACCAACATGAATTAATTAGTTAGACTTGGCCCATTTAGAAAGTCCATGGTTAAGGAGATGGATTAAATTAATTAAGTGATTAGACTAGAAGCTTCCTTCCTTAATTATTTCTTCATGAGAGGCCCCAAGGGGTACATTGGATATTTTACAATTGCTTGGGGAAGGGGGCATGGCCGGCCTATATTAGAGGGGGGGAATTTCTCTCTCCTCTCATTCTCATTCCAAATCTAGATCTAGAATTTCCCACTCCCAAATTCCTTCCATTCCCATTCCAATTTCCCACCAAATTCATTCCAAATTCTTCCTAATTCACCATTAGAAAGTTGAGAAGGAAGGATCTAGAAGGAGAAAGCAAGGATCTACAAAGAGGAGCAACGATCTACAATTTGGAAGCAAGTTCATCTCAATTGGAGGATTCATTAGGAATCCATCTCCCAATAGGTATAATTCAGTTTTTTCCATTATAATAGCTTCTAAATCTGAGATTTAATCATGTAAAATCAACCCATATGTATGTACTACCCATAGGACATTGTTTTATGTTCATAGGAGACCCATGGCGAAAGTTATGGTGCTTTTTGTGTCAATTTTGATGGAATTCCGAATTTATATTTTGTTGTGTGTGTCAATTGATCCTATAAATCAATTGGGTATGTGCTTATGTGTTTGGGGCTTGTGTCGTGTCCATATTTGGGAACATGTGGTTCGTATCCCAACTATTTGGTGATACGTATTATTTTAGGGGTTTCCCTCCGACACGGGGCTTTGTACATGTCGTATTTTGACACGGACACATAGATCTACTTTTGACACTTTGATTTATTCATAAATATTATTTGTGACATGTTTGTTTTCTTCGGGATACAATTGGTTGTGTGTTGGACTCGTGTCACATGCGTATCCTAGATCTAGTGGGATACGGTGTGATACTCTCCAATTTGGTGTGTTTATGTGTAGATCTAATTAATTATGCTTTAAATTCTTTATTTATAACTAGTAAATATATATAGATATTATATATTTATTTTAGTGTATTTATTATGGTATTTATTGTAGCATAGATCTATATATTTCTATGTGTTCTAATGTGGTGTATAAATATATGTATGTAGCTTTCTTGCATGCAAATATATATGTACTTATATTAATAACATAAATTATACATAAATATTTTATAAAATATAATTATGTGTTTAAATGTGTAATTATATTATTTATAATTATTATATATTTAATTGTTAATTTAATGAATGTATTTTTATGTGTGCTTCTAGCCATGTAAAATACGTACATTAATATGTGCATTGTGTTTTGTAGCTAATAGTATTTAATTGTATATATATAAGTATATATTTATCTAATTGTTTTTATATATATATTTTGATTTATATATAGATTTATATATATATATTTATATATATATATATATTCTATGTTTTTAGTGACAGTAGGATTAATGACAGAGAACTGTCATTAATTAGGCGGTTACAGCAGCAGCCGCTGTAACAGTGGCGGCGGGTTATTAATGACAGAGCCGCCACTGTCATTAATAACCCATGCAGTGGGCGGGATTCGCAGCAGCAGTGACGGACTTTTCTGTGACAGTTGAGAAATGTCACCAATAGGTGACAGCAGTGCAGTTTGCACAGCGGCTTTGGCGACGGTGGTTTCAGTGACAGTAGGAACTGTCACTGAAAGCCTATTTTATTTAATTTGTATTTTAGCTCACTATTTTCAGTGACGATTTGGCATATTTAATTTATATATTATATATTATATTTGTATATATATATATATGTATATATAGGTGTTTTTATGAGGTATAATACTAATAATAATATATTATTTTATTTGTATAAATATTGGTTTGTATATACATTATTTAGAGTGTGCATTAATTGTATTATTAGTATACTTTGTGTGGGTATCAATTGGGATCTAATTTTGATTCCTAAATTGTTGTATTTTATTTTTATATTATTTATATAGATTTCTTGTGAGGTTGACCTTGGTTTGACCATGTTTGACTTTAGTTGACTTTAGAGTTGACCATAGTTGACTTTTGACTTAGAATTTATTTATTGACCTAGAAGTTGACTAGTTTGACTTGTTCTCTTTCCGGGACCTTGTATTAATGTGGTATTCTATATCTAGGTCTTCGATGTACCGAGTCAGACATCTGTGAGACTATTCTTTGGACTTCAGGCGAGTACATTCTCTGATAGTTTCTCATTTATGATATCCTCTATGTTCGTTGTATCTAGTGTAGATATACATGTTTCTCTTGACACTATGGTTACACGGATTGGTATATCCGGATCTCGTCATGAGATGTTATTCCTGGTATATGGTGTATATGGTGCAAGTATTGTTCATTGGTTATCTTGTACATGTACAGACACCGATTTTCGGGAGGAGTCGCTCTCTTCTTAAGGAATCTAGTGCCATAGCATACCGTGGTTGGATCTATTATACCAGTTGGGGGTGGAGAGTATTAGTATAGATATGTGATCAAATCCCTATTGAATAAAGTATTGGTAAGCGAATAGTGTTGATCATGCACCGCACGTATGATTAGCCAGGCCGCATTGTATCTTGCCCAAGCCGATCACATGTTAAGCTAGTACTCACACACTTAGTCATTAGTATTATTGTTTCATTGGCATATTGTTCATTATTGTATTTCTTTCCAGTATTTCCTTATTGTCTATATATCTCTTGTATCTATTGTGCATCTTGTTTATCCATAGCTATTTACTGTCACATAGTTTTTATCATGGATTAGAACTGCTGTTAGAGATGTACTCTGCTCCTTTCCTGACTGGATATATTTTTCCAGATGGCACTGAGGAGTACCCTACCTATTATGGACCCCAGGATGTTGTGGGTTTAGATTCTGAGACCCTGGCTCAAGAGGGACTTATCCCAACTGAGACAGTTGACCCTGGAGTTGTAGCTTTGTAGTATGGTAGTATTCTTTTGTACTGGATTTGTCTCCAGCTTATTTTGTTACTCTTCAGACTCATTGATGTATTATTTTAAACTCATGAGTTGTATGATGACTATTCTATTCTTATCTGTTTCGTGCTCGTTCTATCTTAGTTCTGTGATTGAGTATTCTATCATTATTGGTGGTTCATTACTTTAGATAGACTATCTAGACAGCGTTCTACCGCCGATTCTGTGGCGTAGGCTGGGCGTTGTTTTCGACTAGTATCCTTACATCGGGTATGGGTCGTGACACATTTTTGGTGGTGGCCCATGCAGGTCTAGCTTCACAAGTATGTGATGTCATGGTAGTGCGACAACTTAGTTGTACTACTGTGAGCCTACGATAGGACATAGGATATAGACTGAGATACTCAATCACATCTAGGAAAATTCTTTTGATTCAACTATTCTCCTTTGACATTGATACTTGAACCCTTAAACTGTCCTTTCCTTAATGTCTTACATCTTGTGCCATATTGATTCTTTCTTTCGCTTTGTCTCAGGATGCCGCCTAAGACTAGATCACAGCAGGGGAGAGCAGCTTCTGAGAGGTCTGCGACATCCCGAGGGCCTGCACCAGTCACTTCTCCGGTGATTGGAGTGTCAGCTGCTTTCAGAGGTCCACCACCTACTCAGAGGACTGTGCCAACTGTATCTGAGGGGCTTCCACCTCCACCTCCTGTGCCAGCAGAGGCGTCACAGATGTTTACACTGTTTCGTGAGATGCTCGAGGCACAGAGGGCTCAGTCAGAGGCATATCAGAGGCAGACCGACGTTCTACGGTAGGGCATCGAGAGTGCTCATCAGCTTGCTCGTGCTGTAGTTGAGAGAGGAGTTCCGATCCAGCAGCAGGTTGTTCCTCAAGTTGCTCAGCTTCGGCCAGGCAACCTTCAGGACTTCAAGAAACTGGAGCCTAGGGTTTTCAAAGGGACGGAGGACATCGTCTATGCTGATGATTGGTTCGAGGACATTGAGCGTCTTATGAGGGTGTCCCGTCTTTCTGAAGATTTGAAGGTTGAGGCGGTAGGACTTCAACTGTTCGACGTTGCTCGCACTTGGTTCAGGAATGAGCCAGTTCTAGTTGACGCAGGACAATCTTGGGAGGTATTCAAGGACCTTTTCAAGAAGAAGTTTTTTGCTCGGATAGACAGGCTTGACTTGGGGAGACAATTTGAGAAGTCTCATTCAGGGGAGCATGTCTGTGGAGGAATACACTGCAGAGTTCGATAGGTTGAGCCGATTTACAGAATACTTGGTGAGGGAGCCGGAGGTTCGAGCTATTCGTTTCCGAGAGGGTCTAAACTGAGAAGTAAAGATTCTTATTCCATCTTTTTATGAGACATACTCGAAGATACTTGCGGAGGCACGCAAGGTTGAGCGGGATCTGGGTTTGAAGACCAAGAGAGACCGTGATTCTTTTCTGGGGGCCAACGGCAGTGCAGTATCTGCCAAACATCCTCATTTCCAGTCCAGACCTTTCCAGCAGCCACAGCAGAACCAGACTCCAGCTAGAGCGCCTTTTCACCAGGCACCTCAGCAGCAGAGACAGTTACAGCAAGCTCCATGCAACTTCTGCAAGAAGCCTGGCCACATCTGGGAAGTTTGCAGGAGGAGGCTAGGAGTTTGTTTGTATTGTGGTACTGAAGGGCATCAATCAAGGGAGTTTTCTCGTCGTGCAGTTCAGGGAGCAGCTCCAGCTCCGAGGACACAGACGAGACCACCTACAGCACAGCCGAGGGGACTGCTTCCGATACAGCAGCAGCATTTTGTCCAGCATCAACAGCAGGAAGGTGCTCGACAGGGACGAGCGTTTGCTATGACCGTCGAAGAGGAGGAACCCACCGGAGATGTCATCGCAGGTTCTATTCTTCTTGATTCCATTCCAGCTTTAGCTTTGTTTGATAGTGGTGCTTCCCATAGTTTTGTATCTGTTTCTTTTGCTCTAAAGCATGGTTTGGTAGCTGAGTCTTTGCTTAGGACTTGCAAGATCATGACCGGGGGAGGCATTATCCTGGTTAATGATATTTGCAAGGATCGGAGAATTACTCTGGGAGGCCGGGAGTTGAGTGCGTGTCTACTTGTAATGCCACTTCCGAGCTACGATATTGTACTTGGGATGGATTGGTTGAGTAGGCACCGTGCTAGCATAGACTGTAGAGGAGGTAGAGTTTTATTTGGTCCGCCAGTAGAGCCAGAGTTCGAGTTTGCTAGAGGAGCTGCGGAGTAGGGAGAAGGCATTATTTGTGGAGCTATGGTGGAAGACAAGGAGTTGCTGCATCCGTTGATAGCAGAATTTTTGGATGTGTTTCCTGAGGAATTGCCAGGATTGCCACCAGATCGAGATGTTGAATTTTCTATAGACTTGGTGCCAGGTGCAGAACCAATTTTACAGTATGTCTATAGAGTAAACAACAGCGAGCTGGTCGAGTTGAAGAAGCAGGTGGACGAATTGCAGGATAAGGGATTTATCAGATCGAATTCTTCACCATGGGGAGCCCCGGTATTGTTTGTACCGAAGAAGGATGGATCGATGCGTATGTGCATTGATTACAGGGCTTTGAATAATCTCACTATCAAGAATAAGTATCCTTTGCCACGGATTGATGATCTGTTTGATCAGTTGAGTGGTGCGAAGGTATTTTCTAAGATAGATTTAAGATCAGGCTACCATCAGGTGAAGGTGAAGCCGGAGGACATACCGAAGACTGCTTTTAGAACTCGGTATGGTCAGTTCGAGTTTATGGTGATACCGTTTGGTTTGACTAATGCACCGGCGGTATTTATGAACTTGATGAACAAGGTGTTCCACCAGTACCTTGACAAGTTCGTGGTGGTGTTCATCGACGATATACTCATATACTCGAGGACACCGGAGGAGCATGAGGAGCATTTGAGGATTGTGTTGGATGTGCTGAGGAAGGAGAAGCTTTATGGGATGTTGTCCAAGTGTGAGTTTTTCCTGGACAAGATGGAATTCTTGGGGCATGTTGTGACTGGTGATGGTATTTCAGTGGATCCAAAGAAGATTTCAGCAGTAGAATCTTGGAAGACTCCGAGTTCGATAGCAGAGATCAGGAGTTTCTTGGGATTGGCAGGCTACTACAGGAAGTTTGTGCAAGATTTTTCGAGGATTACCGAGCCGATGACCAGACTCACAAGAAAGGATGTGGAGTTTGTTTGGACGGAGAATTGCCAGGTTGCTTTTGAAGAATTAAAGAAGAGGTTGACGTCTGCTCCTATTTTGACGTTGCCATCAGGGTCCGGAGGTTTTACTATTTATAGTGATGCATCGGGAAAGGGTTTAGGTTGTGTTCTTCAGCAGCATAGGAAAGTGATTGCCTATGCATCCAGGCAATTGCGTCCTTATAAAAAGAACTATCCTACCCATGATTTGGAGTTGGCAGCTGTCATATTTGCCCTGAAGTTGTGGAAACATTATTTTTACGGAGAGCGTGTGGAGATCTTCACAGACCACAAAAGCTTGAAGTACGTTTTCACGCAGAAGGAGTTGAACATGAGGCAGCGTCGGTGGTTGGAACTGATAAAAGATTTTGATATCTCTTTACAATATCATCCTGGAAAAGCCAATGTAGTTGTCGATGCTTTGAGCAGGTATCCGGTAGCTATGTTCTTAACGCAGGATCGATATTTGTTGGAGGACTTGGAGAGCTTGGGCATTGAGGTGATTGTTCCTGGGTGTGCTATGCAAATGTGGGGATTGCAGATACACTCAGATTTGATAGACAGGATTAAGGCAGCACAGTATGATGATGTATCTTTGAGGAGTATTAGAGCTCAAGTGAGAGCAGGATTGGAGGATGATTTCACTATTTCAGAGGATGGATCCTTGAGGCATGGAGTTAGATTGTGTGTGCCTAGTGGAGAGTTGCGTGAGAAGGTATTGCAGGAAGCGCATCGCTCTCAGTATTCCATACATCCAGGTGCTAACAAGATGTATCGGGATATGGGAGAGAGTGTGTGGTGGTATGGCATGAAGAGGGAAGTGGCACAGTGTGTATCCAGATGCTTAGTGTGCCAGCAGGTGAAAGCCGAGAGGCAGAGGCCAGGAGGGTTACTTCAGCCATTACCTATTCCAGAGTGGAAGTAGGAACACATTACTATGGATTTTGTGTCCGGACTTCCACGATCTCCAGGAGGAAAAGACGCGATTTGGGTCATTGTTGATAGGTTGACCAAGTCGGCCCACTTTTTGCCTTTCAAGGTGGGTTTGTCTACGGAGAAGCTGGCAGAGATGTATGTGAGGCAGATCGTTAGGATACATGGAGTTCCCGTCAGCATAGTCTCAGATCGGGATAGTCGTTTCATTTCTGGAGAAGTTTGCAGGAGAGTTTGGGCACTCAGCTCAAGTTCAGTACTGCATATCATCCCCAGATAGATGGGCAGTCAGAGAGGACTATCCAGACTCTCGAGGATATGTTGCGCACTTGTGTACTAGATTTAGGGGGTTCTTGGAGGACCATCTTTATTTGGTAGAGTTTGCTTACAACAACAGTTACCAGGGCAGTATAGAGATGTCACCTTTTGAAGCTCTATATGGTCGGAGGTGTCGTACTCCTTTGTCTTGGGACGATGTTGGAGAGAGAGTTTTGCTTGGGCCAGAAATGGTTGTGGATGCAGCGGAGAAGGTTCAGTTGATCAGAGACAGACTTCGAGTGGCGCAGGACAGACAGCGGCATTGGGCCGATAGCCATCGGAGACCTTTGGAGTTCGAGGTATAGTTTAGATTTTGTTTGTGTTTGTTCTTGTTTGTTATAGATTAAGTTCTTAAGATGGTGTTTTGTTCTAGGTGGGTGGTTTGGTGTTTCTGAGGATTTCTCCAACATGAGGCACGATTCGCTTCGATGGAGGCGGAAAGCTTAGTCCATGATTCATCGGACCTTTCACTATTCTAGAGAGGGTCGGTGCAGTTGCTTATAGACTAGACTTGCCACCTACATTGGAGGGAGTGCACAACGTGTTTCATGTTTCGCAGTTGAGATGATACGTGACAGATACTAGTCATGTATTGGATCACTCAGAGATAGAGGTGGGCCCTACTCTTAGCTATCTAGAGTAGCCAGTTGAGATTCTGGATCGGAGAGAGAAGGTACTGAGGAACCAGACTATTTCTTTGGTGCGCGTTGCATGGAGGCATCACTCTCCGGGGGAGTCTACCTGGGAGAGAGAGGATGACATGCGAGAGCGTTATCCATATTTGTTTGTACCTTGAGGTATGTTCTGTTCATTGTTATGTTTTGTTTATTAGTTAGTTGTGATTCTTTAGTTCTGTTCTGTGATTTTCTGGGGGGTAGTTTTCGTCTTTGAATTTCGAGGACAAAATTATTTTAAGGAGGGTAGACTTGTCACTACCACATTTTAGGAAAAAGGGTATTTTAGTAATTTCCTATTTAAATAAATATTGTGCATGGTAAATAATTATTTGTTGTATTATTTAATTATTGTTAGATGTTAATTAATTATTTTGGACTTATTTTAGTGGACTCAACTAGTTTAGATTGGACCCATGGACCAACATGAATTAATTAGTTAGACTTGGCCCATTTAGAAAGCCCATGGTTTAGGAGATGGATTAAATTAATTAAGTGATTAGACTAGAAGCTTCCTTCCTTAATTATTTCTTCATGAGAGGCTGTCACGACCCGCACCCGAAAATCGGACATGAGCCGTGGGTACGTCCAGCCTACGCCGCAGAATCGGCGGTAGAACGCTGTAAAGGTCCGTTCTAGGTCAACTATATCTATCTATATCTCACTGAAAAATTCGGCATGACCTCTCCAAAAGGAGGGCAAAACCACGCAATATATATATAAAATCCTCTCCCAAAGGAGGCAACCACGCAATATATATATATCAATGATCTCAATCACAAAATCTAGAGGAAGAATATAAGCACGATATGATATCAAAAAGGAACCAAACCAAAGAGAGCAAGACAATCCAAAATAATACAGTCCAAGTCTACAAATAGCTACAACATCTCAAGCAACAAAAGAATAAGTACAGTCATCCAAAATACAAACCACTAGAAATAACCCAGGAAATCCACCTAGCTAACTAGGGTGCTATCGGCGTCTCCTCGGCGCACTCCTCCTCGGGGTCACAACAGTCGTCAATACCAGGCCCGTAGAACGTAGGGCAATAGTCCTCAGGATCCTCTGGAAAAAATATGCCCAGTCAGGACTGGAGCAAAGTACATAACTCTGAAAGCAACTCCAAATACATGGTAAGGTGTATATGACGAGCAATAGAAAAGTAATCAAGATGCACAGGAAATAAATATATGCTGGAGCACAATAAGTAGCTGTAATATAAACTGGAGAACAATACAAGTAGTAGAAAAGTAACTACAAGTGAGAAACATGAATACTAGCTAAGTGCCTTGAGCACAAGTTCGTTATATGATCGGCTTAGGTTGCATATGAAAGTCACTACGATAACTCCGTTATGCGTGAGTTGTATAACCGACATACACATGAATACTGTTTGGCTTTGATCATATAACCAACTCACTACTCCCCTCCCCCACTAATACCATTGGATCCAACCACAACACGCTACGTACATGATAATAGCTCGCGCACACAAAGGCGAGAGCACAAGAAGCACATGATAGCACATGATAATCAATACCCGAAGCACATGATGAAATACACGTGATAGAGTACCCGCTGAACACGGTAAGGGGGATAGCACCTCATGACGGGATCCACTAGTACCAGCTCGTATAATAAAGTATCAGAATCAAGTATTACAGTTCTAGAACAGGTGATATAAACGCTATCATGAAATGGAAACTATCAGAGGTAGGTACTCGCTTGATGTCCTGAGCAACTGATGAGGATCGAGGTCCGGACCGGTGACGCAAGGACCTAATGCGAAAAGCAAGGATTAAACAGGGTTCTAAGCATTTAAACTGATATAAAATAATTAAAAACAGGCTTCTAGGGCTATTCTAGGTCGAACGGGTCAAACCGGTGGAATTCGGGTCAAAAAGTCAACCCGGGGGCCAAAAAGTCAACTCTAGGTCAAAACTAGGTCAAATGTTGACTTTTACGGTCAACGAGGACAAATTTGGTCAAAGCTAGGTCAAACTAGGGTGCCCCTGAAATTTTAGGTCAAACCGAGCTCATTAAGCCACTAAACTCACAAACTCGCCTAATCGAGATACCGGGATACCCTCGGTATCCGATACCTCGTCCTAGGCCACGCACCCCGCCTAAACCCGCTAAAACCTATGCTAGCACGCGTAATTATATATATATAAACATATAAAAATCACTCCCAAGCATTTCCTAGGCTAATGCTCAAATACCCCGCTCGAAACTCAATACCTTGAATATCTCAAGGTATCGAGATACCTCGGTATCTCAAGGTATTGAGGTTTCGCTCTAAAACCCTCTAACTAGCTATCTAGCTATTAATTATGCACCTAGTTATTAATCTAGGCTAGGTAATATAGATATCTACTATCTATTAATACATCTAAGTAGGTATCTACCTATATACATATATATATCCACACACACATACCCAATACCCATTACCTTACCCAATCATAACATATATATATATTACCTATCAAGATATCTATATATATATATATAAGTATAGGTATATAGATATCTATCTCTTAGATAGATATACCTAAGTATCTAGCTATCTACCTATCTAGTATCTATCTATCTAAATACCTAGCTATCTATCTATCAATATCTATCTCACTATCTATTTATCTTATCTACCTAACTATCTATCTATTGATATATCTATCTATCTAACTTATTATCTATCCACCTATCACATATATATATACCAATCTCTCACTCTCCCTCACTAGCTCTCGCTACTAGCCGCTGCTACTGCTCCTTGCTTCGCATTTGCTGCTGCTACTGCTCTATGCTACTGCTGCTGCTGATCTATGTTGCTGCTGATTCTGCTGCTGCTGCACTTGCTACTGCTGCTGCTGCTGGTTCTGCTGCTGCTGCAGCTGCTGGTTCCCCCCCTTCCAACACACAAGCACACACACATACATACCCATACATATATATATCACTCTATATATATATATATCTACATATATATCTATATATATATCAACTAGATACATATATATATACACACACTTAACTACACACTCTAACACACACACTAGCACACTCACACACTAATACACACACACTTAAACACACACACCTATAAATATACATAGCTATATATATATATATAAACACACATATTAATATATATATGCACACTTACAAAATATATATATATACATACCAATACACACACACACTCTAAGATATATATATATATATATATATATATATATATATATATACACATACACACGCAAGCACACTTATACATATACATATATATATATATACACATAGACATATACATATACAAGTACATAAATATAAATACACACATATATATAAATATATATATACATATACACACATACAATTATATATAAATATATATATATAGACACATATAAATACAACACAACCACGCACACAACACTCAAATCACACGCCCCACTCACGCCCAACGACCCCGACACTCACCAATACCCTAAAATATATAAAATATAACTCAAAAACTCTAGCACACACTCCCCGATACTAACCCAACGCGCGCACAAAGCCAAAACGAGGAAACCAAGTCGAAATGGCCGTTCGGTCATTTCGACGAACACTTGGTGCGCGGCTCGGAAAACCTCCTGAAACGCACACCAAACGAACTCGGAATCGGCCCAAAATTTACCCACGCGCTCTACACGATGTCTAGATCCTAGAAAATGTGCTCCCACATCGATTCTAGGCCCGTGGCGGAAACGCACATGCACTTAGAATCGGCGACGACGAAAAGCCCTAATTTTGCCCGAAACGTCCGTTTCTCCGCGACACGGCTTCCCGTGTCCGAACAGAGATACGCACTCACCCTCTAGACACCCGACAATGTCTACCTAGGTCCATCTAACCTAGGGCATCACCCAAAATTGGGCCAAATTCGGATTCCACCCGAATTTGACACAAAACCTAATGTCAAAGTCTCTAAACTCACCCAAACTAGTTCCAACTTCCTCCTACGGGTAGGGTTAGGGTCTAGGAGGGTTCTACAATACTAATTACACTACACAAAAATAATTAGGAAGGGGAAAGTTAGGTTTTACCTCTTGGGAGTTGGAATCCCAAGGCCAAAGTCTCACAATCCCTAGAATTCACCTCCCTCAAGCTCCTAGCTACCAACTCTAGCTCCCACACTAGATCTAAGCTTCTCACACCTAGGTTAGAGAAAATGTAAGGTTAGGGTTAGCTTAAAGAAGAAGAAATAGAAGAAAGAAAGAAGAAAGATAGAGAAAAGCTTACTTGGAGAAGGAAGGAAGAAGAAAGGAGAAGTGGAGAAGAAGAAGGAATGAAGAAGAAGAAGTAAATGAAGAGAGGGGGAGATGGGCTGCTGCTCACGGATGGGGGGGGCTGTGGGAAGCTCACGGGTGGGGGTAGGTAGGGGTTTTACAAGTTTCAATTTCCCAAAATGCCCCTATTCACTCGGTTTTGGGTTTCAGGTTCCAAATGCGCTCAAACTAGTTCCAAATCTCTCCAACTAACCTCCTAAAAATAAAATAATAATTCTAAGCCCCAAAATAATTCTCACAAGGGTGTGGGCTGGGTCGGACATGGGTCCACTAGGGTCTGACATGGGTCCAGGCTAGCCAAAACCCTAAAACAATCAAAATAAAAAATAAGACAAGCACTAATTAATTATAAATATAAATAATTAAATACAATACACTATTTATCAAAATAAAAAAAAATATAACCCTATTTTCTAGAATTGGGTAGTGACAAGCCTACCCTCCTTAAAATAATTTCGTCCTCGAAATTAAAAGACGAAACTAGGACAGGAATGCAAAGAAAGAACCATACCTCAGGGCTCGAAGAGATAGGGGTATCGCTCGCGCATTTCATCCTCCCTCTCCCAGGTTGACTCTCCTGGAGAGTGATGCCTCCACGCGACGCGAACCAAGGGAATAGTCTGGTTCCTCAACACCTTCTCCCGCCGATCCAGAATCTCCACCGGCTGCTCTGGATAGCTAAGAGTAGGGCCCACTGCGATCTCTGAGTGATCCAATACGTGACTGGGATCCGCCACGTACCGTCTCAACTGTGACACGTGGAACACATCATAAACTCCCTCCAGCGTAGGCGGCAACTCAAGCCTATACGCCACGGCACCGACCCTCTCAAGAACACGGAAGGGTCCGACGAAACGTGGGCTAAGCTTCCCGCCTCCACCGAAGCGAATAGTACCCCGCGTCGGAGAAATCCTCAGGAACACCAGATCTCCAACCTAGCACAAACAAGGTCTCTGCACTTAGTCTAAAACAAGCAATCACAAGCAAACACAAGAACAAAATCTAGATTCTAAGCTATACCTCGAACTCCAAAGGTCTCCGGTGGCTATCGGCCCAATGCCGCTGCCTGTCCTGCGCCACCCGAAGTCTATCTCTAATGAGCTTGACCTTCTCCGCTGCATCAACCACCATCTCCGGGCCTAGCAAAGCTCTCTCACCTACATCATCCCATGATAACGGAGTACGACACCTCCGTCCATACAATGCCTCAAAAGGTGACATCTCGATACTGGCTTGGTAGCTGTTGTTGTAAGCAAACTCTACCAAGTGCAAGTGATCCTCCCAAGAGCCTCTGAAATCCAAAACACAGGTCCGAAGCATGTCCTCAAGTGTCTGAATGGTCCTCTCTGACTGACTATCTGTCTGCGGGTGATACGCACTACTAAACTTGAGCTGGGTGCCCAAGCTAGCCTGCAGACTCCTCCAGAAATGCGAAATAAAGCGACTGTCCCGATCTAATACTATGCTCACTGGAACTCCATGCAGTCTGACTATCTGGCGCACATACATCTCTGCGAGTCTCTCTGTAGATGTACCCACTTTGAACGGTAGAAAGTGGGCCGATTTGGTCAACCTGTCCACGATGACCCAAATCGCATCCTTCCCGCCTGGAGAACGGGGAAGTCCAGAAACAAAATCCATGGTCACATGCTTCCATTTCCACTCCGGAATGGGTAACGGCTGGAGTAATCCTCCTGGCCTCTGCCTCTCCGCCTTCACCTGCTGGCACACTAAGCATCGGGATACGAAGCGTGCTACCTCCCGCTTCATCCCGTACCACCATACATGCTGTCTCAGATCTCTATACATCTTGTTGGCACCGGGATGCATAGAGTACTGGGATCGATGCGCCTCCTGGAGAACCTCCTCGCGCAATGACCCACTCGGCACACACAACCTGGTACCGTGCCGCGATGAACCATCATCAGCAATGGTGAAGTCGTCTGCTAAACCCATCTGAACCTGGGCCCTGATGCTCCTCAGGGACTCATCCTCAAACTGTGTAGCCCTGATCCGGTCTACCAACTCTGACTGAATCTGCAGTCCCCACATCTGCATCTTAACTCCAGGCACTATCACCTCAATGTCCAAGCTCTCTAGATCTGCCAGAAGATAACGATCTGTAGTCAGGCACATAGCTACCGGATACCTGCTCAACGCATCCGCAACTACGTTCGCCTTCCCTGGATGGTACTGCAATGATATGTCGAAGTCTTTCATCAACTCCAACCATCTCCTCTGCCTCATATTCAGCTCTTTTTGGGTAAACACATACTTCAAGCTCTTGTGGTCTGTGAAGATCTCCACACGCTCTCCGTATAAATAGTGTTTCCACAACTTCAGAGCAAAAATGACCGCTGCCAACTCCAAATCGTGGGTAGGGTAGTTCTTCTCATGAGGACGTAGTTGCCTGGAAGCATTGGCAATCACCCTCCCATTCTGCTGCAACACACAACCCAGTCCCTTCCCCGATGCATCACTATAGATAGTGAATCCTCCAGAACCTGATGGCAACGTCAACACTGGAGCTGTCGTCAACCTCCTCTTCAGCTCATCAAAGGCGATCTGGCACTCCTCTGACCAAACAAACTCCACGTCCTTCCGAGTCAGCCTGGACAACGGCTCTGCAATCCGGGAAAAATCCTGAACAAATCTCCTGTAGTAGCCTGCCAGTCCCAAGAAACTTCTGACCTCGACTACTGAACTCGGAGCACTCCATGCCTCAACTGCCACGATCTTTCTCGGATCCACCGAGATACCCTTTCCAGTCACCACATGACCAAAGAATTCAACCTTGTCAAGGAAGAACTCAAACTTCGAGAGCTTTCCATAAAGCTCCTCCTTCCTGAGAGTCTCCAGCACTATCCTCAGATGCTCCTCGTGCTCCTCTGGGGTCTTCGAATACACCAAGATGTCATCTATAAACACCACCACAAACCTGTCCAGATGCTGATGGAACACCTTGTTCATCAGATTCATGAATACTGCCGGGGCATTAGTCAACCCAAACGGCATCATCAAGAACTCATACTGTCCATATCTGGTCCGAAAAGCTGTTTTCGGAATATCCTCCTTCCTGACCTTCACCTGGTGGTAGCCTGTCCTCAGATCAATCCTGGAAAACACCCTCGCTCCGCTCAACTGGTCAAAAAGATCATCAATACGCGACAGCGGATACTTGTTCTTGATTGTGAGGTTGTTCAGAGCCCTGTAGTCGATACACATCCGTATCGACCCATCCTTCTTCGGCACAAAAAGTACCGGAGCACCCCACGGAGAAGAACTAGATCTGATAAATCCCTTGTCCTGAAGCTCATCCACCTGCTTCTTCAACTCTATCAGCTCGCTGTTGCTGACTCTATAGACGTGCTGGGATATCGGCTCCGCGCCTGGCACCAAGTCTATAGAGAACTCCACATCTCTGTCCGGAGGTAACCCTGGCAACTCCTCCGGAAAGACATCCATATACTCCTCTATCAGTGGATGTAGCGACCTCGGCTCTACCACCAGGGCTCCGCAGAAGACTCCCTCGGTCTGCTCCGCTGCTCCTCTGGCAAACTGAAACTCTGGCTCACCTGGCAGACTAAACAAAACTCTGCCTCCATGACAATCTATACTAGCACAATGCGTACTCAACCAATCCATCCCGAGTACAATATCGTAGCTCGGAAGTGGCATTAGAGTAGGCACACACTCAACTCCCGGCCTCCCAAGGTAACTCTCCGGTCTCTGCAGACATCACGGAGGAAGCAAACTCTCCTCTCATTCTCATTCCAAATCTATATCTAGAATTTTTCCACTCCTAAATTCCTTCCATTCCCATTCCAATTCCCCACCAAATTCATTCCAAATTCTTCCCAATTCACCATTAGAAAGTTGAGAAGCAAGGATCTAGAAGGAGGAAGCAAGGATCTACAAAGAGGAGCAAGGATCTACAATTTGGAAGCAAGTTCATCTCAATTGGAGATTTCATTAGGAATCCATCTCCCAATAGGTATAATTCAGTTTTTCCCATTAAAATAGCTTCTAAATCTGAGATTTAATCATGTAAAATCAACCCATATGTATGTACTACCCATAGGACTTTGTTTTATGTTCATAGGAGACCCATGGAGAAAGTTATGGTACTTTTTGTGTCAATTTTGATAGAATTCCGAATTTATATTTTGTTGTGTGTGTCAATTGATCCTATAGATCAATTGGGCATGTGCTTATGTGTTCGGGGCTTGTGTCGTGTCCATATTTGGGTACATGTGGTTTGTATCCCAACTATTTGGTAATACGTGTCATTTTGGGGGTTTCCCTCCGACACGGGGCTTTGTACATGTCGTATTTTGACACGGACACATAGATCTACTTTTGACACTTTGATTTATTCATAAATATTATTTGTGACATGTTTGTGTCCTTCGGGGTGCAATTGGTTGTGTGTTGGACTCGTGTCACATGCGTATCCTAGATCTAATGGGATACGGTGTGATACTCTCCAATTTGGTGTGTTTATGTGTAGATCTAATTAATTATGCTTTAAATTCTTCATTTATAACTAGTAAATATATATAGATATTATATATTTATTTTAGTGTATTTATTATGGTATTTATTGTAGCATAGATCTATATATTTCTATGTGTTCTAATGTGGTGTATAAATATATGTATGTAGCTTTCTTGCATGCAAATATATATGTACTTATGTTAATAACATAAATTATACATAAATATTTTATAAAATATATTTATATGTTTAAATGTGTAATTATATTATTTATAATTATTATATATTTAATTGTTAATTTAATGAATGTATTTTTATGTGTGCTTCTAGCCATGTAAAATACGTACATTAATATGTGCATTGTGTTTTGTAGCTAATAGTATTTAATTGTATATATATAAGTATATATTTATCTAATTGTTTTTATATATATATTTTGATTTATATATAGATTTATATATATATATTTATATATATATATATATTCTATGTTTTTAGTGACAGTAGGATTAATGACAGAGAACTGTCATTAATTAGGCGGTTACAGCAGCAGCCGCTGTAACAGTGGCGGCGGGTTATTAATGACAGAGCCGCCACTGTCATTAATAACCCATGCAGTGGGCGGGATTCGCAGCAGCAGTGACGGACTTTTCTGTGACAGTTGAGAAATGTCACCAATAGGTGACAGCAGTGCAGTTTGCACAGCGGCTTTGGCGACGGTGGTTTCAGTGACAATAGGAACTGTCACTGAAAGCCTATTTTATTTAATTTGTATTTTAGCTCACTGTTTTCAGTGACGATTTGGCAGATTTAATTTATATATTATATATTATATTTGTATATATATATATGTATATATATAGGTGTTTTTGTGAGGTATAATACTAATAATAATATATTATTTTATTTGTATAAATATTGGTTTGTATATACATTATTTAGAGTGTGCATTAATTGTATTATTAGTATACTTTGTGTGGGTATCAATTGGGATCTAATTTTGATTCCTAAATTGTTGTATTTTATTTCTATATTATTTATATAGATTTCTTGTGAGGTTGACCTTGGTTTGACCATGTTTGACTTTAGTTGACTTTAGAGTTGACCATAGTTGACTTTTGACTTAGAATTTACTTATTGACCTAGAAGTTGACTAGTTTGACTTGTTCTCTTTCCGAGACCTTGTATTAATGTGGTATTCTATATCTAGGTCTTCGAGGTACCGAGTCAGACATCTGTGAGACTATTCTTTGACTTCAGGCGAGTACATTCTCTGATAGTTTCTCATTTATGATATCCTCTATGTTCGTTGTATCTAGTGTAGATATACATGTTTCTCTTGACACTATGGTTACACGGATTGGTATATCTGGATCTCGTCATGAGATTTTATTCCTTGGTATATGGTGTATATGGTGCAAGTATTGTTCATTGGTTATCTTGTACATGTACAGACATCGATTTTCGGGAGGAGTCGCTCTCTTCTTAGGAAATCTAGTGCCATAGCATACCGTGGTTGGATCTATTATACCAGTTGGGGGTAGGGAGAATTAGTATAGATATGTGATCAAATCCCTATTGAATAAAGTATTGGTAAGCGAATAGTGTTGATCATGCACCGCACGTATGATTAGCCAGGCCGTATTGTATCTTGCCCAAGCCGATCACATGTTAAGCTAGTACTCACACACTTAGTCATTAGTATTATTGTTTCATTGACATATTGTTCATTATTGTATTTCTTTCCAGTATTTCCTTATTGTCTATATATCTCTTGTATCTATTGTGTATCTTGTTTATCCATAGCTATTTACTGTTACATAGTTTTTATCATGGATTAGAACTGCTGTTAGAGATGTACTCTGCTCCTTTCTTGACTGAATATATTTTTCCAAATGACACTGAGGAGTACCCTACCTATTATGGACCCCGGGATGTTGTGGGTTTAGATTCTGAGACCCTGGCTCAAGAGGGACTTATCCCAACTGAGACAGTTGACCCTGGAGTTGTAGCTTTGTAGTATGGTAGTATTCTTTTGTACTGGATTTGTCTTCAGCTTATTTTGTTACTCTTCAGACTCATTGATGTATTATTTTAAACTCATGAGTTATATGATGACTATTCTATTCTTATCTGTTTCGTGCTCGTTCTATCTTAGTTCTGTGATTGAGTATTCTATCATTATTGGTAGTTTATTACTTTAGATAGACTATCTAGACAGCGTTCTACCGCCGATTCTGCGGCGTAGGTTGGGCGTTGTTTCCGACTAGTATCCTTACATCGGGTATGGGTCGTGACAGTTGGCTGATCTGGAAAGCTTGGAAATTGAGGTGCTAGTTCCCGGTGTCAAGATTCAGATATGGGGATTGCAGATACAGTCTGAGATGATGGACAAAATCAGAGCTGTGCAGTATGATAATGAGGCTCTGAGGAGTATCAGGGCACAGGTTCGGACAGGATTGTCAGGCGACTTTACTATTGTGGATGATGGGTCTTTACGGCACGGTACGAGGATGTGTGTGCCGAGCGGGGAGCTGCGCGAGGAGGTTTTGCAGGAGGCACACCGCTCTCAGTACTCGATGCATCCCGGTGCCAATAAGATGTATCGAGACTTGAGGGAGCACGTATGGTGGTATGGTATGAAGCACGAGGTAGTGTAACATCCCGTTCCGTTCTAGCGGACTGTCGACTCAAACGGCAAAAAGTGCAACTGTCCCGACCCACTTTGCCTCAAACAAGCAGCAAAGGATATCCAGACTTGTCCCTACAGGGATCCGGCTTAGGCTTTCAGAGGCTCGCTTGACGTATCGCTCTACCGAGGCCAATCATCGCTAAGGTGGGTGGCTACGGTGAACTTGTCTTTGCTTAGCCAGCATACATAAAACCTGGAATGTTCATGCTAGTCGCTAGGTGAATCACCCCCTGCATGCTAATAAGAATCAACGCACCTAGCTAAGGGAATAATCCCAACTTGTATTGCTTGTACTAGAACATGGAAATGAAACATTGATTATATTCAGACCCTCGTATGCCAAGTCCCTTACGGTTTCAACTCTCGGCTTACCTTCGGGTCCGAGCAAACGTGTCTGCTTATGATCCTTACAAACACATGCTTGCTTGCTTACGAATGTCTAACGTTATTATATTGTGCATGCATTCTTGTTAGCCAAAAGACTATCAAATAGTCCTTCTGTGCAATTGAACCTACAAGTATTCGGGACCATTGGGTCGCCAAGGCAATCCCCGAACCAGGGGCACGCATCAGGGCAATGAATACTGAACGAGAATCTTGTCATATTTCAACTAAATGATAATCACATCAATTTGAACTGAGAATCATGTTAACGAATCCACGAATCTTATCTCTTAGAGCAAACGCTCAATTCAGATCACGAATCATGGATTATCATATCAAGTTATAGATTTGGAAAGGCCCTGACCTGCATGTCGCGGACAACTTGGAAACAAGGTCATTCGGTTCCACGGACGGTCACCGGGGCACTGGAACCATTCCAATCCGGATGGAACTGCATGATAGTCTCAGCATCTGGACAGGATGGACGGTAGCACCCACGAATCTTGGCTGCAAACCATCCTTGTTCAAGACTATAAACAGTCCTTTATAGCTATGCCAGTGACTCATGTTCATATAGATAAGCCATCCTCGCTTAGCGGCTATCCGCGTGCGAGTTATTGCATCGCATCAAGAATAACTGAACACATGAACAATCATGATACAACAACACTCGTGTTTGCTTATATTGTTGCCTTGGTTTCCATTATAAATGCCCCTGAATGCTTATACTTGCCCGTGCTTGAATTAACAATGTTTGCCTTAGACAGGGAAGGTAAAATGGTAAGTGGGTAAGTCTTGCCGTGTTTTCTCTCATGTTGCACGGCGCACTGCCATACGAGTTAGGCTATTCAAATCTTGCATGAACTGATCCTAAGGAACTAGAAAGATAACTTAATAGTTGGTGCACAGAACCTTTATTACGTGTTTGGATTTGTCGAGTGGGCGAGTAGCTTCCCCACTAGTGCATTCAATGTACTGATAATCCACCAGTTTGTATGTAGGGTGCGGGAGAACCTCGTTCGGTGCGGATGCCTCCTTCGTACGTGCTAAGGCGTGGACATCACTCCGAAGCAACGGTGCATTCAGAACTGAAGCACATATACAAGACATAATGTTGGAACTTGCCTGAACATCGCCTGTACAATCATTCCACAATTGTAGCCACTTGGCACTCTTTTATTGTTTCAGAGAGAGGGGCTTGAGTGACTTGTAATCTCAACTATACGCCGCCTGTAACACTTGTTTATATCAATAAAGAGTTTGCTTACTTCAACTTGTGTTTCAATGCTTCCGCTATTGTCGACTCAGTGAACCTGTTACCAAATCGCCTATGCATTTATGACTCTGCTGCACTCGGACAATCTGTGCGACTCTGTGGCTTAGAACTCTTATCGCCAGCCAATGAATCACGGCCTTGCACGGGCGTGGCTCACGCTCTTGCGACATCACGCCCGGATGGGTCAAAGCGATCGTTCCGTGGGAGCGCTGGCGCGGTGATTCTCGCCTAGCTGGAACGGCCGATTTGCCTGTGGGAGATCGGAGCATGACATGTTGGTATCAGAGCCAGGCTTCTACGCCTTTGGACTTCGTTTAAACACCCTGATTTTTCAGAATAATTTAATATAAATTTTCCCTAATTTTTTGGTATTTTTCTGGATGAAGAACCAAGATAATTATGATCAAAGGATTTTTAAATACAGTTTATTGATATTAAAATATTATGAAAATAATATTTTATGGTGTAAAATGGAAAACCGGACATTGGGTATTTTTCTGTGAATTTATTGGACTCCGGAAACGTGTTTAAGGCCCTAAAAACTATTGGATTTATAAACTAAACCAAACCAAACCAAACCAAACCAAACCGCTGATTGAACCCAAGCCAACCAGCATATTGGGTCGGGTCGGGTCGGATCCGAGCCAAACCCGACCCAGACCCGAAACCCACATGGGAAACCCTAGCCGTCGGAAATACTGTAGCACAGTATAAAATCCTCCCCTTGACGTGCGTGCCCAGCTTCGGAAACCCTATCTTGTCGGCGCCGCCTCTCCGCTCAGTCGCTCGACCGGTCGAAAAACTCCTCCGCCTTGATCGGTTACCGCCTCTGACTACACGCCGCCGCTCCACCCAAGTCCGCCCAGCCCCTGCGCCCTTGACCCTGATGCCTTCCTCTTTCTTCCCGCAGCCCCGCCGCCGACCTCACCGCTCCGCCCCGACGAACCCCATCACCCCTCGACCCTTCCCTGAACTTGACGACTCGTCGCTCCACCCGAGTCCACCTCAGACCCCGACGACAGCCTCCCTTCCCGACTCGACCAACCACCGACAATATCCTCCGTCTCAGACCCCGACGACAGCCTCCCTCCCCGACTCGACCAACCACCGACAGCATCCTCCGCCTCAGACCCAGACGAAAGCCTCCCTCCCCGACTCGATCAACCACCGACAGCATCCTCCACCCCAGACCCGACGGCATCCTCCTCCCCAGCCCCGGACACGACAAACCATAGCCTGGACTCACAGAGACCCGGATACGTCCAGGACATGAAGGAGACACTCGGACATAGGAAATTATCGTTCATGGAGCCTTGTTCAGGTAACCCGTTCTCTCTCCTTGTAAATCCATTTTCGATTCTGTCTGTTACAACGCGTAGACTGTATAACCCTCTCGGTGCCCGTGCAACCCGCTCGGTGCATCGCGTTCTGTGGTGATCGCAAACCGCGATCCAAAAATAGGAAAAATAATGCCCTGTTTCACCCCAGAATTGAGTGCGCCCCGTCAAACGGGACGAGGTGGTCGCACGCGGTCTTTACCAAAACATGCGCGACGTTGATACGGACGTGTAGGATTTCACAGAAGTCGATTCGGATGTGCGTGCACACCGGAATCAACGCGTATCCGCCGACAACACCCCGTATCCGTCCATTCTAGAATATGCTGTAACTTTGTGTACACATGTCGGATCGAGATGAAACTTATACCATCGGACTCGTAGAAAAATGCTGGTCCTGTGACCCAAGTTTGGTTCGATTCTGAGAACGTTGACAAAATCGTGTATCGTGGGCCCTACAGGCTCCACTTGACGGGCAATTTTGTGATCGGCTCATCGGAATCCAATTCTGGAAGTTCTGTTGGGTTCGTATCATCGTTCCTGACTTATAGACACTGAGTTTGAGGAATTTAGAGACCTTTGACCCTGACCCGCTTTTTGGTGCAAAGTGGCCCACATATGGACCCCGCTTTGGCCCGAAAATGTCATTTTTGCCCTTGTGTCCAAATTGGACTCAAGGACAGGCGTTTCTAGCTATTTCATATCTTCTGAGACTATTGGTGATGTTTATTACAGCTTTTGGAGGAGTACCTATAAGATCCACTGATACAGGGATGACTGTTGGTATTCGGACCCCAGGCAAGTGTACCTTGCCAAACTCTGCAGTATTGTTACATATTTTCCTTGCTTCATTTATATTGCTGTGCATGCTTAAACTAGGACCGTATAACGTACTTAGCATCCGATTATTAATCGAGTGCCAACACCGTACGCGATATTGTGTATGTCATCTAGAGATGGACATTCGTGACCCCTTTACATTCTCGTACTTGTCTTATCAAGTACATTATACCCAGGACACTTGACACTATACATGAGACAGGATCCTTCTGAGATATTCATGGTGATTCTGTATAGGATACAGACTTCTGACAGATACATTATACTCTTGGATACTCTATGACTTACTGTATTAGCTATGATCTTGTGTGCCATGTACATGAGACGTTATGCACATGAGACGTATGATTACATTGGGTGGGGAGAGACATACAGGCTTGTCACGACCCGTACCAGGAATTTGGGCATGAGTCGTGGGTACGTCCAGCCTACGCCGCAGCATCGGCGGTAGAACGCTGTCTAGGTCTCAACATATAATATATCCTGTCAATAGTCTCAACTCCGTACGAAGGACAATGATAAATGATCCACAGTTCTATGATATACTCAATCACAAGCTGATAGAAAATAATGGCACAATGAGAATAGAAAAGAGTTCTAATAAAAATCAACCACAATAAGTCCAACCCAAATCTTGGGTCTAGATGACCTCACAAAGTCACAAAATAATAAATACAACTCAGTCTCAGTCTAGAACAAAATACAGAAAAAGTAGTCTAAGAGCAGCCAGGTACGTTCTCCTCTAGGCTAGGCAACTCCTCTGGGATTTCCGGGGTAAAATCTCCCTCTAATCCTGGGCCATAATAAGTGGGGCAAAGATCCTCCAGGTCCTCTGAAAAATGTTATCCAGTCAGGATTGGAGCGAAGCACAAGCACTAACAGCAGTTTCATTAAATTGACAAAATCTATAAACAGTGTAAGAATACAAGATGGAAATAAATGCTGGAAATGTAAAGTACGGGAGAAAATGGAAATAGGCAATAGAGCATCTAGCAATGAACAATAGATAGTGAATGCTAGAATAAGTGAATCTGAATAAAATAGACATCTAGCTAAGTGTTTGAAATATTAGTTTATTATGTGATCGGCTTGGGACTTGATCAGGCTGGTTATATATGATTAACTATGATTCTTGTAGGTCAGGCTAACCATATGGTTAGCTATGATGCATGTAGTGGTCAGGTTAATCATATATAACAGCTATGATGCATGTAAGATGGTCAGGCCGCACCCAACGTGAGAAGTGGGGTGAGCTATGATGCATGTAAAGGATTTGGATATGATCACATAATCTACTAATAGTTCCCCATCCCCCAGCTAGCACGATGGATTCCAATCACGACTCCTCATGATGGGGATCTAGGGTGCTAACCCGTGTATCCATAGTGTCGGAATCAAGTATGTAATACAACTGCATTATAGAAATAATCAACAATGAAAACTGTCAGAGAATGTACTCGCCTGTGGTCCTGAGCAAGGTATGAGGATCGATGTCCAAGGTGGAATCACAATAACCTAAATATGAAATTAAGAGTCAATGAGTGTGTTGGAGTCATAAACATGTATAAATTACTCTAGGTTGAATAATTGGGTCATTTCTAACTCTCTTGGTCTCACTAGGCTAATTCAAAAGGTATAATTATACTAGGATTTAATAGCTAAAAGATATGTTGTATATATCAATTAATATATATATAATTACCTAACTCAAGTGTATACCTGTATTACATAGAGCCTTAACTGCTCACTAAAGTAATACCTACTGATACTAACCAATTACCTTAGTCATTAAATGGCTAGCTCTAATACCTTGAATCCCAACCCAAGTTACCTGTTAAAACAACTGAAACTGACTAATCTCACTGACTGACTCACACACATAATGTAGGCATAGGTACTCACACACACACACACACTGAATAATCTTCACACGCTGCACTCACACAGATACCTGATACACATACACTAGAACTCAGTCTCACTTATTCTGAGACACTGAACTGATACTCTCTTAACCCCTAATACAGAACTACTGACAGTTACACACTCAGTCCTCACAAAATCTGATACACTCTACACACCCACATAGCTACACTGATCACACCAATTCCTGGGCACTTGGATACTGGGATACTACACCCACTGCTCACCCAAAGCCAAATCTGCATAGTGTACACACACTCTAATATGTATACTGATACATATGCATATGCACACACAGGATTTAGCTAGCTACTGATACTTTAGAACTATACTCAGGTATTCACAGAACACAAAAACCACACTGCACTCTCCTACACTCACTGACACAAAGACACACAGGTATGTGCTCCCTGAAACTCAGTCATTCACACACAGGAACCCCCCCCCCCCCCAGCAACTGATACTCTAATCACAGTTCAATAAATCTGAATTTGTTAAGACTCACATACAGGCACTGTTCCTCACTCTCATAATACCTTACACACAGATTCATACACAAGAAAATCACTCACAGGTACTCACTCACTGCTAGATACTGATACACAATACACTATCTCACTCTCACAGGTACTAAGAACTTAACACTAACTGACTGAACCATACAGACACTCTCTGCCACACAGCATTTCTATTGAACTATACACAGAATTCCACATTCTCAGATATCTAATACACACATAAAACTGTACAACACACAGGTTATCTAAAATACATCTCAACACACATGTTATTATATATCTCAGATATATAAGCATAAACTGACACATACCCTGAGACACAGACACAGTCTGTACACAGATACATCACAGGGACACTGATATACACAGGTAACACACAGAATTCACTTCCCTGCACCCTGAGAACATACCTACTGTTCTTACACCCACACACACACTTACTGACCCGAATATCAGAGCCCCCAACACCCCCTGCACACAGGTGCATCACAAGACCCGACTGCACAGAAATCCCCAAATCCTAACTGCACAGTGAAATCAAAACAATAACACATCTACACATATGCATATATATATACATCAAACCTAGCAAGATTTCGAATAGATCTAAAAGCTAAACACCCTACTAATCATATCATCAAGCACAAGAAGTGCAGAAAATGAATTTACATAAGAACACATGAGAACCCAAAACAAAACCCTAAAACGAAATCTAAGCTTCACGTTGGGGATGAAATCAGTCTACATGCAAACCCCTTAGGGTTAGGGTTCACGAAAATTGGGAATAACAAACGTTGGGACACTTAAACCCTAGAATTACCCAGGTCTCCATGTAGGATCTACAAAATCGAGATCCAACAGCAAGGGTTGGCTCCTAATGAGCATTAATCCTCAGAAAACAGAAATAAAAGAATAGAAATAGGGTTTTACCTAGGGAGATGGCTTCTTCAATGGAGGTTCTTCTTCTCCAATGCTTCTTGACCCAAACTCCTTGCTCTCCTTGCTTTGAAGGAGAAAAAATGGAAACCTAGGGTTTTAATTCCGAATTTGGGGTGGGGAGATGGCTTTCTTGATGGAGGCTAGGGTTTTCTTCCTTCATGAAGGAAGAGGTGGCTCCCTTTTATATTAAAACTAGTTTAGGGTTTCCAATGCATAGTTTAGGTTAAACCCCCCTATGTTAGGTCATGTAGAACCTAATTAACTCAGGTTTAGTCATTCTAGGGTTGGAGGTCCAACCTAAAATTGAATTCTAGGGTTTCTCTAGAATTAGGTTTACAAATTAGGGTTTACTCATTAGGGTTTACTCATTAGGGTTTGTCCTAACGAGTTCTAGGGTTTACCTAAACCAAATATCACTAACAATATAAAAATAGTTTATCAAACTCAACAGATTAATTAAACACATAATTATTCAAAATAGTAAAATTACCCAAATGCCCCTGTCTGGAAAAGTGGTAGTGACAAGTCTACCCTCCTAAAAGAAATTTCGTCCTCGAAATTTGGACTGAACAGAACAAGAATAAATCAGAAAGGGATATACCTCAAGTCTAGAAGAGATACGGGTATTGCTCGCGCATTTCGTCCCCTCTCTCCCAGGTCGACTCCCCTGGAGAGTGATGCCTCCATGCAACACGAACCAAAGGAATAGTTTGGTTCCGCAACACCTTCTCTCTGCGGTCCAAGATCCCTACGGGCTGCTCAGGGTAGCTGAGCGTCGGACCAACCTCAATCTTCGAGTGGTCAAGTACATGACTAGGATCTGCCACGTACTGTCTCAGCTGCGACACGTGGAACACATCATGCACTCCCTCTAATGCAGGCGACAAGTCCAGTCTATACGCCACTGCACCTACCCTCGCAAGAATGCCAAAGGGTCCGATGTAGCATGGGCTAAGCTTCCCGCCTCGACCAAAACGAATCGTACCACGCGTCGGAGAAATCCGTAGGAATACTAGATCGCCAACCTGAAACTCAAGGGGTCTACGGTGGCTATCGGCCCAATGCCGCTGTCTGTCCTGCGCCACTCGCAGTCTGTCTCTGATGAGTTTCACCTTTTCTGCTGCATCCACGACCATTTCTGGTCCTAGAAAGGCTCTCTCTCCAACGTCATCCCAAGATAACGGTGTACGACACCTCCGTCCATAAAGAGCCTCAAATGGTGACATCTCGATGCTGGTCTGGTAGCTGTTGTTATAAGCAAACTCTACCAGGTGCAGATGATCCTCCCATGAACCTCCGAGATCTAGAACACAAGTGCGTAGCATATCCTCGAGAGTCTGAATAGTCCGTTCAGACTGCCCGTCTGTCTGGGGGTGATATGCGGTACTGAACTTGAGCTGAGTGCCCAAGCTAGCCTGCAGACTCCTCCAGAAGTGGGAAGTAAAACGACTATCCCGATCTGAGACGATGCTCACCGGAACTCCATGAAGCCTAACGATCTGACGCACGTACATCTCTGCTAGCCTCTCTGTCGATGTGCCTACCTTGAAAGGTAAAAAACAGGCTGATTACATATATATCCCCTACTACTGTGAGGCACAAGACTCTGAAACCCGAGCTTGGCCCATTACTTATTATTACTGCTACCGGCTCCCCGACACAGAGCTTGTAGTGGCTCAGCCTGAGTACTCGTGATGCTTTCATCTTGCATTTTCACATAGATGGTTATATAGCTTACCCTATTTATTTTATTATTTGCTGCACTGCATTTATTTTGGCTTGCATTATCTGTACCTTGTTATGTCCCCTGAGGACCTGGATCCAGATTATGTCCCCAGGATTTGCAGACGAGATTTATCCCGATGTATACGGGACAGCAGCAATAGCAGGAGCAGAAACAGATACAGGAGCTGTACCGACACCCGAGGACGAGGTATTAGCTGAAGACTTTTCCTGATCATCCATGTTACATGCTCAGTTTTTACTTTATTCAGTCATTTATATTTTGGTCTGTTGAACCATTGTATCAGATTTTATCGGGTTGTTCCCCGAAGTAGTTTGTTGAGACTGGTCGATGATTTACATTCTTATATCTGTGGATCATATTTTATCTTGTGTGGATGAGATTAGTTGTGCCATGTTATCGTAGACTTTGTTTTACAGCTTAAGTTCGCCCTGATGGATCCATTAAATTGGATTTGTCCATCGGTGCGTACTGCTGGCCATTACCATGTATCTGGTCCCTCGGTATTTTGGGACTGGGACGTGACATGGTTTTCGTGGTGGCCCATGCAGGTCTACGACTAAAATGTTCGGTTTCAACTTAGGGACTGAATAAGCCTGCCCTAAGGATAAGATAAGTTCTAGGATCTTATCCATTATTTAAAATATTATTGAACTCTATATCGAACTCAAAATTGTTACTTGATTTGCATCCTGTTTGATTCCTCTGAGCGTTCTTACAGTTTATCTTTTGGTTGCAGAGTAATGGATCCCAGGAACAGAGATGAGATTCCCTTGGATACACCATACGATGCTGTGGTTACTTATATAGACGGAGTGACACCAGAGAATGGAGGACAAACATCGCAAAGTAATCAAATCGGCCCGCCTAATCCAAGGTTCCGGCGTGATGACATCCCACCTCCACTACAGTTCACTCCACAGATGCCAGTTTTCCCGCCAGGGCAAGCCATGGATGGGCAACAGATGTTCCAGACGATGTATGCTATGATGCAAGCCCAGCAGCAGATTCAGCAAGAGGCCCATCGGCAGGAGGCCGAGTATCTAAGAACCAGCCTGGTATCCGCATTGGAGCAGGCAAATCCACCAGCGAGACGATCAACGACGGGATCTATCACCGATTTTCGTCAGCTCAAGCCTCGTACATTTTCTGGTAAAGAGGGGCCAATAGAAGTTCACGAATGGCTCACTAATATACAGCACCAGTTGGAAGCAGCTGAACTTCCGAAAGAGAAATGGATGACTGCAGTCAGAATGCAGTTAACTGAAAATGTACATCACTGGTGGTTAGCAGAAGAGAGGAGGCTCGGGCAGGACCGAGTCACTTGGGAAGAGTTCTCCAGACTCTTCAAAAAGATGTATATTCCAGCAGTAGCACGGTCGAAGCTCAGAGACAAGTTCAACCGCCTTATCCAAGGCAATATGATAGTGGAAGAATACAACGCAAAATTTATTTGCCTAAGTCGCTTCGCCCCAACCTTGATTTCGACAAAGGAAGAGAAAGCTGAGAAGTTCTTTGACGGACTGAAGTTCGAGCTTCAGAGATTGATTGGATCGGTCGCACCTACATCATATATCGATGTTCTTACAGCAGCACGACGCATGGAGCGCGTCACTAGAAGGGAGTCAAATCTGAAGAGGCCCAACACATCAGCACCATCCAGGACAGCACATGCGGATTCAGCAAAACGGTCCCAGAGGAGTATGCCAGCGAGAATAGCACACAGGGCCATATCTCTCCCTACTTGTCACCACTGCGGTAAGGTAGGTCACATTGAGAGAAAATACAGACGCAAGTTAGGACTATGTCTGGCTTGCGGATCCAACCAGCATTCAACCAGAGACTGCACAGAGTGCAGAGAGGGAGCACCGAGACTAGCTTTACCTGCACCACGACTAGCTTATCCAGCAGTAGGAGCATCGCAAACGGGAGTTGGAGGAGTCATACCACCAGCCCCAGGAGGAAATCAGCAGAGACCACCCCTGGCACCACAGGCAGCTCTATTTCAGCAGGCTTAGCAGCAGAGGGGTCCAGCTCAGGGACGAGGACAGGCATTCACATTAGCTGTTGAGGAGGAGGCTACTGCAGGCGAAGTTATCGCAGGTACCATTTTAGTAGCTTCATTACCAGTTGTAGCTTTATTTGATTCTGGAGCATCGCATTCATTTATAGCAGCTAGCTTTGTAGCCACCCATAGAGTAGCTATCGCACCACTTTCGAAGATAAAGAGAATTCTTACGGGAGGTGGAATTATCCCAGTTAGTGACGTCTGTAGATCATGTTCTATAGTAGTCTGTGAAAGAGAGATGCGAGCTCAATTTCTGATCTTTTCCATGCCGGATTATGATATTGTACTTGGTATGGACTGGTTAAGTCAGTACCATATGACTCTTGATTGCCGACTTGGACGGGTTATATTTAGACCGCCTGGACATCCAGAATTTAAGTTTCTTCGGGGAGCTGTAGAGCAAGGAGTTCAGCCTACTCTTAGGGTACTATCTGTAGAAGGGGAGACAAGTTACCCAAGAGTCATATCTGAGTTTGTGGATGTATTTCCTGATGATCTTCCAGGTTTACCACCTGATCGAAAAATAGAATTCACAATAGACTTAACTCCAGGAGCAGAGCCTATCACTTCATCAGTATATTGGCTAGCACCTAAGGAGTTAGTGGAGTTGAAGGAACAAGTAGATGATCTTCTGGAGAAGGGTTTCATTCGGCCCAGTATTTCGCCTTGGGGAGCACCCATATTATTTGTGCCAAAGAAGGATGGAACAGTACGGTTATGCATTGACTACAGGGCACTAAATGCTGTGACCATCAAGAACAGGTATCCCTTACCACGCATTGATGATCTATTCGATCAATTGAGTGGTGCTAGGGTATTCTCGAAGATTGACCTTAGATCCGGCTACCATCAGATCAAAGTAAGAAAAGAGGACATACCGAAGACAGCTTTCAGGACCAAGTATGGACATTATGAGTTCTTAGTAATGTCGTTTGGTTTAACCAACGCGCCAGCAGTGTTTATGAGTTTAATGAACAGAGTCTTTCATCAGTTCTTGGATAAATTTGTGGTTGTGTTCATTAACGACATTCTAATATATTTTAAGAGCCATGAAGAGCACGAGGAGCATCTCAGAATCATGTTAGAGACCTTGAGACAGGAGAAGTTATATGCCAAACTCAGTAAGTGTGAGTTTTGTATGGATAAAGTGCCTTTCTTGGGACATATCATCTCAGGAGAAGGACTTTCAGTTGATCCACAGAAAGTTGCTGCAATAGAGACTTGGCCTACACCCACATCAGTTGCAGAGGTGAGAAGTTTTCTCGGACTTGCGGGATATTACTGAAGGTTTGTAGAAAATTTCTCAAGGATTGCAGAACCGATGACGAAGCTGACACGTAAAGACCAGGAGTTTATATGGACAGAAGACTGCCAGAAGGCTTTTGAAGAATTGAAGAGAAGATTGACAACAGCACCTGTCTTGACTCTTCCTTCAGGGTCAGAAGATTTTGTTGTTTACAGTGATGCATCAGGAAGTGGACTAGGATGTGTCTTAATGCAACATGGCAAAGTCATTGCTTATGCATCGACACAGTTGAAGGTCCACGAGAAGAACTACCCAACACACAATAATCTGGAGTTAGTAGCAGTTATATTTGCACTGATGATTTGGAGGCACTATCTTTATGGGGAGAAGGTAGAAATCTTTACAGATCACAAGAGTCTGAAGTATGTATATACTCAGAAGGAGCTTAACATGAGGCAGAGACGTTGGCTTGAATTGATGGTAGATTTTGACATAGATCTGCAGTACCATCCGGGAAAGGCGAATGTCGTAGCAGACGCACTCAGCAGGAAGCCTTCAGCTTATTTCTTGACGATGTAGCCCGAGTTATTGAGAGATCTACAGGAGCTTCAGATAGAGGTTGTTTTACCAGGACAGAGTGGATTGCTGGCTAATCTTGAAATTAAGTCGTCACTTATGGAAAGAATTAAGAGGCATTGCCCACCGATGCTAGATTTTGAAGACTCAAAGAGAGGACAGAAGTCGACATGCAGACAGGACTTCGCATACACGAAGACGGGACATTGAGGTTTGGAAATCGCCTGTATGTTCCAAATGGAGAATTGAGGCAGGAGTTAATGACTGAAGCACATAGCTCTATGTACTCTGTTCACCCAGGAGGAACCAAGATGTATCGAGACTTGAGGCAGTATTACTGGTGGCATGGAATAGAAAGGGAGATTGCAAGATTTGTGGCTAAATGTTTAGTCTGCCAGCAAGTAAAGGCCGAGCATCAGAGGACTGCAGGTATGTTACAGCCGCTTCCTATACCAGAATAGAAGTGGGAATATATCACGATGGATTTTGTCACAGGATTTCCAAGGAGCCCCAGCGGAAGATATGCGGTATGGGTTATCGTGGATAGACTCACTAAATTGGCACACTTCTTGCCATTTAGAGTTAGACAGTCCACAAAGGTACTAGCCGACATATATATGCGACAAATCGTCAGATTACATGGAGTGCCTATTATTATTGTATCGGATCGAGATTCGAGATTTACCTCTCATTTATGGCGAAGCATGCAAGATAGTATGGGCACTAGACTCAAATTCATCACAGCTTACCACCCACAGACAGATGGTCAATCAGAGCGCACCATTCAGATCTTGGAGGATATATTGTGATCATGTATGCTAGACTTTAGAGGATCTTGGGAAGATCATTTATACTTAGTGGAGTTCTCCTACAACAACAGTTATCAGGCCAGCATTCAGATGGCACCATTCGAGGCATTATACGGAAGGAAGTGCAGATCGCCTATATGTTGGAGCGACGTTAGTGAACGCCAAATACTGGGTCCAGAATTGGTAACGCAGACAGTGGAGAAGGTAAAACAGATTCAGAATCATCTTCGAGCAGCTCAGGACAGACAGAAGCATTGGGCTGATACTCACAGACGTCCCCTAGAGTTCAAAGAAGGAGAGCACGTATTCCTGAGGATCTCGCCCACTCGTGGTACTATTCAATTTGGGAGCAGAGGCAAGTTGAGCCCAAGGTATATTGGGCCATTTGATATTCTAGAGCGCATTGGTGAGGTGGCTTATCGTCTTGTATTATCTCCATCCTTAGAGGGAGTGCATGACGTATTCCACGTCTCACAGTTGAGGAAGTTCGTGACCGACCTAAGTCACGTAGTCGATCATTCAGAGATCGCAGTGGGCCCAAGCTTGAGGTATGAAGAACAACCAGTTGGCATCCTCGACTACAGTGAGAAGACATTGCGAGGACAGACAATTAGACTGGTTCATGTCGCTTGGAAACATCATTCTCCTGGTGAATCGACCTGGGAACGAGAGGATAGTATGCGCCAGCGTTATCCTCACTTATTCGCGGATGCAGTTATAACCTAAGCATCTTGTAATTTTCATAGTTCTTTCCTTTAGTAGTTCATTATTTGATTGCGAGGACGCAATCCTCTTAAGGGGGTAGATTGTAAACACCTTGATTTTTCAGAATAATTTAATATAAATTTTCCCCAATTTTTTGATATTTTTCTGGATGAAGAACCAAGGTAATTATGATCAAAGGATTTTTAAATATAGTTTATTGATGTTAAAATATTATGGAAATAATATTTTATGGTGTAAAATAGAAAACCGGACATAGGGTATTTTTCTGTGAATTTATTGGACTTCGAAAACGCGTTTAAGGCCCTAAAAACTATTGGATTTATAAACTAAACCAAACCAAACCAAACCAAACCGCTGATTGAACCCAAGCCAAATAGCATATTGGGTCGGGTCGGGTTGGGTCGGATCTGAGCCAAACCCGACTTGGACCCGAAACCCACATGGGAAACCCTAGCCGCCGGAAATACTGTAGCACAGTATAAAATCCCCCCTTGGCGTGCGTGCCCAGCTTCGGAAACCCTATCTCGTCGGCGCCGCCTCTCCGCTCAGTCGCTCGACCGGTCGACAAACTCCTCCGCCTCGACCGGTTACCGGCTCCGACTATACGCCGCCGCTCCACCCAAGTCTGCCCAGCCCCTGCACCCTTGACCCCGACGCCTTCCTCATTCTTTCCACAGCCCCGCCGCCGACCTCACCGCTCCGCCCCGACGAACCCCATCACCCCTCGACCCTTCCCCGAACTCGATGACTCACCGCTCCACCCGAGTCCGCCTTAGACCCCAACGACATCCTCCCTCCCCGACTCGACCAACCACCGACAGCATCCTCCGCCTCAGACCCCGACGACAGCCTCCCTCCCTGACTCGACCAACCACCGACAATATCCTCCGCCTCAGACCCCGACGACAGCCTCCCTCCCCGACTCGACCAACCACCGACAACATCCTCTACCCCAGACCTGACGGCATCCTCCTCCCCATCCCCGGACACGGCAAACCCTAGCCTGGACTCACAGAGACCCGGACACGTCCAGGATATGAAGGAGACACTCGGACACAGGAAATTATCGTTCATGGAGCCCTGTTCAGGTAACCCATTCTCTCTCTACGTAACTTTATTTTCGATTTCGTCTATTGCAACGCGTAGACTGTATAACCCTCTCGGTGTCCGTGCAACCCGCTCGGTGCATCGCGTCTTGTGGTGATCGCAAACCGCGATCCAAAAATAGAAAAAACAACGCCCTGCTTCACCCCGGAACTGAGTGCGCCCTGCCAAACGGGACAACGTGGTCGCACATGATCTTTAGTGAAATATGCGCGACATTGACACGGACGTGTGGGATTTTGCAGAAGTCGATTCGGATGTGCGTGCACACCGGAATCAACGCGTATCCGCCGACAACGCCCCATATCCGTCCATTCTGGAATATGCTGTAACTTTGTGTACACACGTCGGATCGAGACAAAACTTATGCCATCGGACTCGTAGCAAAATGCTGGTCCTGTGACCCAAGTTTGGTTCGATTCTGAGAACGTTGACAAAATCGTGTATCGTGGGCCCCACAGGCTCTACTTGACGGGCGATTTTGTGACCGGCTCATCGGAATCCAATTCTGGAAGTTCCGTTGGGTTCGTATCATTATTCCTGACTTATAGACACTAAGTTTGAGGAATTTGGAGATATTTGACCCTGGCCCGCTTTTCGGTGCAAAGTGGCCCACATATGGACCCCGCTTTGGCCCGAAAATGTTATTTTTGCCCTTGTTTCCAAATTGGACTCAAGGACAGGCGTTTCTAGCTATTTGATATCTTTTGAGACTGTTGGTGATGTTTATTACAGCTTTTGGAGGAGTACCTACAGGATCCACTGATACAGGGACGACTGTTGGTATTCGGACCCCAGGCAAGTGTACCTTGCCAAACTCTGCAGTATTGTTACATATTTTCCTTGCTTCATTTATATTGCTGTACATGCTTAAACTAAGACCATGTGACATACTTAGCATTCAATTATTAATTGGGTGCCAATACCGTACGCGATATTGTGTATGTCATCTAGAGATGGACATTCGTGACCCCTTTAGATTCTCGTACTTGTCTTATCAAGTACATTATACCCAGGACACTTGACACTATACATGAGACAGGATCCTTCTGAGATATTCATGGTGATTCTGTATAGGATACAGACTTCTAACAGAGACATTATACTCTTGGATACTCTATGACTTATTGCATTAGCTATGATCTTGCGTGCTATGTACATGAGACGTTATGCACATGAGATGTGTGATTACATTGGGTGGGGAGAGACACACAGGCTACAGGCTGATTACATATATATCCCCTACTACTGTGAGGCACAAGACTCTGAAACCCGAGCTTGGCCCATTACTCATTATTACTGCTACTGGCTCCCCGACACAGAGCTTGTAGTGGCTCAGCCTGAGTACTCGTGATGCTTTCATCTTGCATTTTCACATAGATGGTTATATAGCTTACCCTATTTATTTTATTATTTGATGCACTGTATTTATTTTGGTTTGTATTATCTGTACCTTGTTATGTCCCCTGAGGACCTGGATCCGGATTATGTCCCCAGGATTTACAGACGAGATTTATCCCGAGGTATACGGGACAGCATCAGTAGCAGGAGCAGAAGCAGATACAGGAGCTGTACCGACACCCGAGGTGAGGTGTTAGCTGAAGACTTTTCCTGAGCATCCATGTTACATGCTCAGTTTTTACTTTATTCGGTCATTTATATTTTGGTCTGTTGAACCATTGTATCAGATTTTATCGGGTTGTTCTCCGAAGTACTTTGTTGAGACTGGTCGATAATTTACATTCTTATATCTGTGGATCATATTTTATCTTGTGTGGATGAGATTAGTTGTGTCATGTTGTCGTAGACTTTGTTTTACAGCTTAAGTACGCCCTGATGGATCCATTAAATTAGGTTTGTCCATCGGTATGTACTGCTGGCCATTGCCACGTATCTGGTCCCTCGGTATTTTGGGACTGGGGCATGACACTTCGATTCAAATATCTCTGTTTCGAAAGCTCGTTCGTGGGTTATGTGCACGCTCTCTCTCAGTGCCTCAATGGAATGTTCCAACAATAAGTCTAAATACTTTCAAAATACGTTTTGAATGATATGATTGCTTGTATGATATGGTGCTGTGAGTGGCCTTTGTGCCAACCTGTGCGAAACCTTGAGAGTATCGCTAGTAGCTTGTCCGATTTTACTAACTCTAAGTTTGGTTGAATGCATCTATTCGAGGGACGCCTTGAACTTGTGCACCATCCAATACTTAAGAAAAGGTGAAACACGAGTGTTAAGACTTCTCTATCACTAAGCTGGTTGACGTGCTCATGCTAGAAGTGCACTTCGAAAGTGGGCACGATCCAGACTAAGCGATATGCCGATCTCGATGCTTGTGCAAGTGAATATCCAAATGAACAAGTGCAATGACTTGTCTAGGAATGCCTTAACCCTAGATTACTGCTTGTCCTCAGTAAGTCTTGAGGACGAGACTTTTTTTGAGTTAGGTAGGATGTAATACCCCGTTCCGTTCTAGTGGACTGCCGACTCAAACGGCAAAAAATACAACTATCCTGACCCGCTTTGCCTCAAACAAGAAGCAAAGGATATCCAGACTTGTCCCTACAGGGATCCGGCTTAGACTTTCAGAGGCTCGCTTGACGTATCGCTCTACCGAGGCCAATCATCGTTTAGGTGGGTGGCTACGGTGAACTTGTCTTTGCTTAGCTAGCACACATAAAACCTGGAATGTTCATGCTAGTCGCTAGGTGAATCACCCCCTGTATGCTAATAAGAATCAACGCACCTAGCTAAGGGAATAATCCCAACTTGTATTGCTTGTACTAGAACATAGAAAAGAAACATTGATTATATTCAGACCCTCGCATGCCAAGTCCCTTACGGTTTCAACTCTCGGCTTACCTTCGGGTCCGAGCAAACGTGTCTGCTTATAATCCTTAGAAATGCATGCTTGCCTGCTTACGAATGTCTAACGTTATTGTATTATGCATGCATTCTTGTTAGCCAGAGGACTATCAAATAGTCCTTTTGTGCAATTGAACCTGCAAGTATCCGGGACCATTGGGTCGCCAAGGCAATCCCTGAACCAGGGGCACGCATCAGGGCAATGAATACTGAATGAGAATCTTGTCACGTTTTAACTGAATGATAATCACATCAATCTGAATTGAGAAAAATGTTAACGAATCCACGAATCTCAGCTCTTGGAGCAAACGCTCAGTTCAGATCACGAATCATGGATTATCATATCAAGTTATAGATTTGGAAAGGCCCTGACCTGCATGTCGCAGACAACTTGGAAACAAGGTCATTTGGTTCCACGGGCGGTCACCGGGGCACTGGGTGTAACACCCCGTTCCGCTCAAGCGGACTGCCATTTTAAATGGCAATAGTGCAGCTGTCCCGACCCGCTTTGCCTCAAACGAGAAGCAAAAGATATCCAGACTTGTCCCTACAGGAATCCGGCTTAGGCTTTCAGAGGCTCGCTTGACGTATCGCTCTACCGAGGCAAATCATCGCTAAGGTGGGTGGCTACGGTGAACTTGTCTTTGCTTAGCCAGCACATATAAAATCTGGATTGATACATGCTAGTCGCTAGGTGAATCACCCCTGCATGCTAATAAATCCAACGCACCTAGCCAAGGGAATAATCCCAACTTGTATTGCTTATGCTAGAACATGGAAAATGAAATACTGCTTGTATTCAGACCCTCGCATGCTAAGTCCCTAACGGTTTCATCTCTCGGCTTACCTTCGGGTCCGAGCAAATATGCCTGCTTATGTTCCTTAGAAACGCATGCTTGTCTGCTTGAATGTTTCCGTGTTTTCATCCAAAACCCCGGGAGACTACTACGTAGTCGTTCCGTGCCTGAATAAACCTACAAGTATCCGGGACCGTTAGGTCACTCAAGGCATCCCCGAACCAGGGGAATGCATCAAGACAAGTTAATCACTGTACAACATCATAATTCAAGCATCTTCTGTAATCGTGCACTACTGTACTACTGTTCTACTGTACCACTGTACTCCTGTTCTACAGTACTCGAGTATCAAATGAAATTGGAAAAGACCCTGACCTGCATATCGCGGACAACTCGAAAATGAGGCATAGTTCCACGGACGATCTCCGGGGCACTGGGGCCGCTCCGATCCGGATGGAACTCCACTGTTTCAGCCTACTGTACTAGACGAGACAGTGTGCAGCGCCCACCGTTCTTTCATTGCATACCAATCCGCTCTATGGCTGAACTTTACTGTATAGTCTATTGTACTAAACGAGATGGCTTGTAGCGCCCACTGTACTTTCGTTGCAAACTCTTCTCATTTAAGACTAGTGTCCTTTATGGCTATGCCAGCGACTCATGTGCATATAGATAAGTCATTCTCGCTTAGCGGCTATCTGCGTGCGAGTCACTGCATCGCATCAAATGAACAACTGAACACCTGAACGATCATGTTAAAATGACCCTCGTGTTTGCATATGCTATGCCTCCTGAATGCTTATACTTGCCCGTGCTTGAATTAACAATGTTTGCCTTGGACAGGGAAGGAGATGGTAAGTTGGTAAGTCTAGCCGTGTTTCCTCAAACATCGCACGGTGCACTGCCCGACACGTTAGGCTATTCAATATTTGCATGAAACTGATCCTAAGGCAACTAGAAAGACAACTTAATAGTTGGTGCACGGAACTTATATTACGTGTTTGGATTTGTCGAACGGGCGAGTAGTTTCCCCACCAGTACATTCAATGTACTGATAATCCACCAGTTTGTGTGCAGGGTGCGGGAGAACCTCGTTCGGTGCGGATGCCTGCAACGTGCGTGCTTAGGCGTGAAGATCACTCTGAAGCAACGGTGCATCCTGAACAGAAGCACATATACAAGACATAATATTGGAACATAGCCCAAACTCGCCTGAACATCGCCTGTACAAGCATTACACAGTTGTAGCCACTTGGCATGTATTTACTGTTTCAGAGAGAGAGGCTTGAGCGACTTGTAATCTCGGCTATATGCCGCCTGTAACACATGTTCATATCAATAAAAGAAGCTTGCTTTACTTCAACTTGTGTTTCAATGCTTCCGCTATATTGTCGACTCAGTGAACCTGTTACCAAATTGCTATGCATTCATGACTCCGCTGCACTCGGACAATCTGTGCGACTCTGTGGCTTAGAACTCTTACCGCCAGCCAATGAATCACGACATTGCACGGGCGCGGTTCACATTCGTGCGGCATCACGCCCGGATGGGTCAAGCGATCATTCCGCGGGAGCGCTGGCGAGGGTGATTCCCGCCTAGCGGGAACGGCCGATTGCCTGTGGAAGATTGGAGCATGTCATGTTGGTATCAAAGCCTGGCTTCTACGCCTTTGGACTTCGATTCGATATCTCTATTTCGAAAGCTCGTTCGTGGGTTATGTGCACGCTCTCTCTCAATGCCTCGATGGGATATTCCAACAATAAGTCTAAATACTTTCAAAATACGTTTTGAATGTAATGATATGATTGCTTGTCTGGTTGTATGCTGTGAGTGGCCTTTGTGCCAACCTGTGCCAACCCTTGAGAGTATCGCTAGTAGCTTGTCCGATTTTCACTAACTCTAAGTTTGGTTGAATGTATCTATTCGAGGGACGCCTTGAACTAGTGCACCATCCAAGACTTAATAAAAGGTGAAACTCGAGTGCTAAGACTTCGCTATCACTAAGCTGGTTGACGTGTTCACGCTAGAGGGGCCCTTCGAAAGTGCGCACGATCCAGTCTAAGCGATATGCTAATTTCTAAGCTTGTGCAAGTGAAGATCCAAATGAACAAGTACAACGACTTGTCTAGGTTTGCCTCAACCCTAGATCACTGCTTGTCCTTAGTAAGTCTCGAGGATGAGACTTTTTCTAAGTTGGGTAGGATATAACACCCCGTTCCGCTCAATCGGACTGCCGTTTCAAACGGCAATAGTGCAGCTGTCTCGACCCACTTTGCCTCAAACGAGAAGCAAAAGATATCCAGACTTGTCCCTACAGGAATCCGGCTTAGGCTTTCAGAGGCTCGCTTGACGTATCGCTCTACCGAGGCGAATCATCGCTAAGGTGGGTGGCTACGGTGAACTTGTCTTTGCTTAGCCAGCACATATAAAATCTGGATTGATACATGCTAGTCGCTAGGTGAATCACCCCTGCATGCTAATAAATCTAACGCACCTAGCTAAGGGAATAATCCCAACTTGTATTGCTTATGCTAGAACATGGAAAATGAAATACTGCTTGTATTCAGACCCTCGCATGCTAAGTCCCTAACGATTTCATCTCTCGGCTTACCTTCGGGTCCTAGCAAACGTGCCTGCTTATGTTCCTTAGAAACGCATGTTTGTCTGCTTGAATGTTACCGTATTTTTATCCAAAACCCCGGGAGACTACTACGTAGTCGTTCCGTGCCTGAATGAACCTACAAGTATCTGGGACCGTTAGGTCACTCAAGGCATCCCCGAACCAGGGGATTGCATCAAGACAAGTTAATCACTATACAGCATCATGATTCAAGCATCTTTTGTAATCGTGCACTACTGTACTACTGTTCTACTGTACCACTATACTCCTGTTCTACAGTACTCGAGTATCACGTAAAATTGGAAAAGACCCTGACCTGCATGTCGCGGACAACTCGAAAACGAGGCATAGTTCCACGGACGGTCTCCGAGGCACTGGGGCCGCTCCGATCCCGATGGAACTCTACTGTTTCAGCTTACTATACTGGACGAGATAGTGTGCAGCGCCCACCGTTCTTTCGCTGCATACCAATCCGCTCCACGGCTGAACTTTACTGTATAGTCTACTGTACTAAACGAGATGGCTTGTAGCGCCCACTGTACTTTCGTTGCAAACTCTTCTCGTTTAAGACTAGTGTCCTTTATGGCTATGCCAGCGACTCATGTTCATATAGATAAGTCATCCTCGCTTAGCGGCTATCCGCGTGCGAGTCACTGCATCACATCAAATGAACAACTGAACACCTGAACGATCATGTTAAAATGACCCTCGTGTTTGCATATGCTATGCCTCCTGAATGCTTATACTTGTCCGTGCTTGAATTAACAATGTTTGCCTTGGACAGGGAAGGAGATGGTAAGTTGGTAAGTCTTGCCGTGTTTCCTCAAACATCGTACGGTGTACTGCCCGACACGTTAGGCTATTCAATATTTGCATGAAACTGATCCTAAGGCAACTAGAAAGACAACTTAATAGTTGGTGCACGGAACTTATATTACATGTTTGGATTTGTCGAGCGGGCGAGTAGCTTCCCCACCAGTGCATTCAATGTACTGATAATCCACCAGTTTGTGTGCAGGGTGCGGTAGAACCTCGTTCGGTGCGGATGCCTCCAACGTGCGTGCTTAGGCGTAAAGATCACTCCAAAGCAACGGTGCGTCCGGAACAGAAGCACATATACAAGACATAATGTTGGAACATAGCCCAAACTCGCCTGAACATCGCCTGTACAAGCATTACACAGTTGTAGCCACTTGGCACGTATTTACTGTTTCAGAGAGAGAGGCTTGAGCGACTTGTAATCTCGGCTATATGCCGCCTGTAACACATGTTCATATCAATAAAAGAAGCTTGCTTTACTTCAACTTGTGTTTCAATGCTTCCGCTATATTGTCGACTCAGTGAACCTGTTACCAAATCGCTATGCGCTCATGACTCCGCTGCACTCGGACAAGCTGTGCGACTCTGTGGCTTAGAACTCTTACCGCCAGCCAATGAATCACGGTCTTGCACGGGCGCGGTTCACGCTCGTGCGGCATTACGCCCGGATGGGTCAAGCGATCGTTCCGCGGGAGCGCTGGCGAGGGTGATTCCCGCCTAGCGGGAACGGCCGATTGCCTGCGGGAGATCGGGGCGTGTCACTAGGACCGTTCCGATCCGGATGGAACTACACGATAGTCTCATGCATCTGGACAGGATGGACTGTAGCACCCATGAATCTTGGCTGTAAGCCATCCTTGTTCAAGACTATAAACGGTCCTTTATGGCTATGCCAGCGACTCATATTTATATAGATAAGTCATCCTCGCTTAGCGGCTATCCCCGTGCGAGTCATTGCATCGCATCAAGAACAACTGAACACCTAAACGATCATGATACAACAACACTCGTGTTTGCTTATGTTGTTGCCTTGGTTTCCATTATGAATGCCCCTGAATGCTTATACTTGCCCGTGCTTGAATTAACAATGTTTGCCTTAGACAGGGAAGGTAAAATGGTAAGTGGGTAAGTCTCGCCGTGTTTCCTATCATGTCGCACGGCGCAGTGCCACACGAGTTAGGCTATTCAAATCTTGCATGAACTGATCCTAAGGCAACTAGAAAGACAACTTAATAGTTGGTGCACGGAACCTTTATTACGTGTTTGGATTTGTCGAGCGGGCGAGTAGCTTCCCCATCAGTGTATTCAATGTACTGATAATCCACCAGTTTGTATGCAGGGTACGGGAGAACCTCGTTCGATGCGGATGCCTCCTTCGTACGTGCTAAGGCGTGGACATCACTCCGAAGCAACGGTGCGTCCGGAACTGAAGCACATATACAAGACATAATGTTGGAACTTGCCTGAACATCGCCTGTATAATCATTCTATAATTGTAGCCACTTGGCACGCTTTTACTGTTTCAGAGAGAGAGGCTTGAGCGACTTGTAATATCGGCTATATGCCGTCTGTAACACTTGTTTATATCAATAAAGAGTTTGCTTACTTCAACTTGTGTTTCAATGCTTCCGCTATTGTCGACTCAGTGAACCTGTTACCAAATTGCCTATGCGTTTATGACTCCGCTGCACTCGGACAATCTGTGCGACTCTGTGGCTTAGAACTCTTACCGCCAGCCAATGAACCATGGCCTTGCACGGGCGTGGCTCACGCTCGTGCGGCATCACGCCCGGATGGGTCAAAGTGATCGTTTCGCGGGAGCGCTGGTGCGGTGATTCTCGCCTAGCGGGAACGGCCGATTTGCCTACGGGAGATCAGGGCATGACAGGTAGCATACTTCGTATCCCGGTGTCTAGTGTGCCAGCAGGTAAAGGCGGATCGGCAGAGGCCAGGTGGATTGCTACAACCTTCTAGATCTCGGAGGTTCTTGGGAGGATCATGTCACGCCCCGATCTCCCGCAGGCAATCGGCCGTTCCCGCTAGGCGGGAATCACCCTCGCCAGCGCTCCCGCGGAACGATCATTTAACCCATCCGGGCGTGATGCCGCACGAGCGTGATCCACCCCGTGCAAGGCCATGGTTCATTGGCTGGCGGTGTCACGCCCCGAGGCGTCCCCCGAGTCGTGACCGCCGTGCGGGCCTGGGGTTGCGCCCGCACAAGGCTTTAATGATTTGCATAGCAAGCACATATTCAGAGTATGCAGATAAATTGAAACACAGATTTGAAACATAGAAAAGTTCTCTTTATTGATAATGAACATCTATTACAAACTCCTGAATGAGTCAGCTAATATGCCGAACGGCTTACAAAAGGGTTGACTCAAAATGAGATAGCAGTCATGTATATTACATCCTTTTATAACTTTAAAATGTATAGACCTCCAGGCTGGAGGACGGCTTTGCCACGGAGCTGCATTTGTGTATGAAGAGTTGCAAGCTCCTGACTCCAAAATGCTTCGGGGGCACGGTGAAGATGCGCCAACAGCTGGACTGGATCGGGTAGACGACTTCGGCTCCTCGCTCGGTTCGCCTTGGTGCGGAGAACCTGTTTCAACGAGGGTCAGCATATCGAAACATGCTGGTGAAGGCAAGCTAGCCTGACTATACCAATCAACACATTTATTTAGTGAAGCATGCATATTTTGTGGGTTTCTATCTTGCCTTAGTTCATTTACAAGTAAGCAGCATATAGAATTTACTGAAATGAACGTGCCACCGTTAGGTGGATTTTACCTGACCGTCTGAATTACCTGCACAATACTTACCATGCCTTCCCTGCCACGAAGACACAAGTTAGTATGCAACAGGTTTAAATATACAAGGTGGAAATATTCATGGACAAGGATAGGATGCAACGATAAACACACGAGGCGTTGCAAGCCGTCCAGTCCGCACACGATGACTATGCCACAGGTGATCACTAGCTTGGTAGCCATTTTGGACTAGTCATGGACTAGGATAGCATGCAACGAGAGCTCATAATGGATACACGATAAACACACGATGCGTTGCAAGCTATCCAATCCGCACACGATGACTACACACGAAGTTCCGCCCGGATCGGATCGGTGCCAGTGCCCCAGCGACCGTCCGCAGAACTTATACCCTTGTGCACAAGTTGTCCATGATCGAACATACGATGTTTAGTTAAGTTATCCATTCACGCAGTAGAGGCAACACGAGGAATGCATAGATATAATGCATTGATAGCACAATTATAGAAGAAGATATATTCTAACTAAAATTGATGCATATGATGAATATCCCGAACGAACAAGCATGCAAGTAACTAACCGTTCACGAGTTTGATTGACAAGCAGTAATAACCAAGTCTATTTTCTTTTATCTTGGTTTCTTTTATTATTATTTGGTATCGTTAGATCGGGGCAAAGGAGTGAAGCTGGAAGCAGGGCTAGCTAATCGGGTTGGTACCCACTCACTTAGATTTTTGGAAAGAAGAAGGAAAGAGGCGCTTCACGATTCCGCTCGCAAGCCGCCTACTGCTCGTTCATCTGCACACGAATAGCTCGATTAATACTTCTTCATCTCTTTCCAATCTCGGAATAGAAGTGCAAGTCAATGAACGAAAACAATGAAAACCATCGAAACCGTTCAAGAAAACAAGCAAGTCCCAAAACCAACTCAAAGCACGAAAGCAACAAGCGACATCGAAAACCGAGGCAATAAAAGATAGCAGCGGAGAGGTCCCTCCTGACTCTGCCGCTAAGCCGATCCTTGGGGCGCAGTCCACTGAATATGGGAATCGATTTCGAAGAAACAAATCCATAACGAGGACGAGTTCTTAATTCAATCTATCCCGATCGAACGATACCGTTTGTGTTTCTTAGCCGCGCTCCCCGCACCGGAGGAACGGGGCACTACATCCTACCCAACCAATTGGAAGTTTCGTCCCGAAACTTAAGAACAATGCTTACCATTAGGGATTTTCTCGTCGAGAACGACGATCAGGAAGGTTCGGGCAGGAATTTATGGCATGGCCTAGATTGCCACAAGCAAGACATAACCTAAGTCTCTTACGACATTGATTAATGGTGTGCCCAGATTTCTTACAGAAGTTACACCATTCTTGATTTCCTCTCCGGGAACTGCCATGGTTAGGACGCTTTGCTGCGGTGTTTTCTCTATCGTTGCATTGGCGTTTGTGATTGTAGGTATGCACAGCACCGGTGGAAACGTGAGGATACTGCGGTTCGAGGGATTGGGCGTGATTCATGACTTCACGCATTGATCCGTAATGATTATTGACTACGTACGAATGGATAGCAGGGCGTAGACCACCTTCAAACCTTCTAGCTCGACTCACTGCATCAGGTAAATAGGCCCTAGCGAATTTGGAGAGTCGGTTGAATTCGGCGGAGTACTCTTTAACTGTCATCCTGCCTTGCCTCAGTTGCACGAAGTCATTTTCCATTTGACGTTGTACTGGAGGTGGTATAAACTCCTCTTCGAACGCGGCATGAAAGGTCGTCCACGAGATTGCCTCCTCTCCGTGATCAAATTGGAGAGATCGTCGATGCACGTCCCACCAATCATGTGCGTTGAGGCGGAGCTGTAGTTGCGCGCAGGCGACGCGCTTATCTTCAGGGACCTCTAGCAGAGTGAAGTGATCTTCGAGCTCGGCTAGCCAATCTAGAGCTACCACTGGGTCCTCAGTCCCGTTGAATGGGGTGTTGCAGACTTTCTTGAAATGGCCCAAGTTGAAGGCAGTCACGTCCCTCGGCCTTGGAATTTAAGGCGTCTCCACTTCAAGCACGGGCTGTTCCACCGGAGTCGCTGCTGTTGCGGCGGAATGGTTGGCAGCCAAAGTCTGAACGATTTATTGCAGGGCATCGACCTGCTTCTGTTGGACTGAGAATCGGGTCTCTAGATTACTCTCGAGCTTGGCTTGGCGAGCATCGTCTCGTTGTCGTTGCGATTCTAACATTTGCATTACCCGCTCAAGCGGGTCGACTTGAGACATGCCTCTTTGGCTTTAAGAGCTTCCCGAATTGCCCGAACTGCTTTCTTGTGTTTCGATCGGTGGTTGCGCTGCAGATTGCGCTGGATCCATTCCTTCAAAAGAAGGTAAATTATATTAGGATCATAATGTATTATGGACTTATTGCATGAAAGTATCTCATTTTGGCCTAGCGAGTTCAAGAGTTCGCACAGGAATTTGATCGTTAAAGGAACTTTTCCAGTACGAAGTCTAAGGAACTTTGAATCTGTGCTCTGATACCACTATGTCATGCCCCGAGGCGTCCCCCGAGTCATGACCACCGTGCGGGCCTGGGGTTGCGCCAGCACAAGGCTTTAATGATTTGCATAGCAAGCACATATTCAGAGTACGCAGATAAATTAAAACACAGATTTGAAACATAGAAAAGTTCTCTTTATTGATAATGAACATCTATTACAAACTCCTGAACGAGTCAGCTAATATGCCGAACGGCTTACAAAAGGGTTGACTCAAAATGAGATAGCAGTCCTGTACATTACATCCTTTTATAACTTCAAAATGTATAGACCTCTAGGCTGGAGGACGGCTTTGCCACGGAGCTGCATTTGTGTATGAAGAGTTGCAAGCTCCTGACTCCAAAATGCTTCGGGGGCGCGGTGAAGATGCGCCAACAGCTGGACTGGATCGGGTAGACGACTTCGGCTCCTCGCTCGGTTCGCCTTGGTGCGGAGAACCTATTTCAACGAGGGTCAGCATATCGAAACATGCTGGTGAAGGCGAGCTAGCCTGACTATACCAATCAACACATTTATTTAGTGAAGCATGCATATTTTGTGGGTTTCTATCTTGCCTTAGTTCATTTACAAGTAAGCAGCATATAGAATTTACTGAAATGAACGTGCCACCGTTAGGTGGATTTTACCTGACCGTCTGAATTACCTGCACAATACTTACCATGCCTTCCCTGCCACGAAGACACAAGTTAGTATGCAACAGGTTTAAATATACAAGGTGAAAATAGTCATGGACAAGGATAGGATGCAACGATAAACATACGAGGCGTTGCAAGCTGTCCAGTCCGCACACGATGACTATGCCACAGGTGATCACTGGCTTGGTAGCCATTTTGGACTAGTCATGGACTAGGATAGCATGCAACGAGAGCTCATAATGGATACACGATAAACACACGATGCGTTGCAAGCTATCCAATCCACACACGATGACTACACACGAAGTTCCGCCCAGATCGGATCGGTGCCAGTGCCCCAGCGACCGTCCGCAGAACTTATACCCTTGTGCACAAGTTGTCCATGATCGAACACACGATGTTTAGTTAAGTTATCCATTCACGCAGTAGAGGCAACACGAGGAATGCATAGATATAATGCATTGATAGCACAATTATAGAAGAAGATATATTCTAACTAAAATTGATGCATATGATGAATATCCCGAACGAACAAGCATGCAAGTAAGTAACCGTTCACGAGTTTGATTGACAAGCAGTAATAACCAAGTCTATTTTCTTTTATCTTGGTTTCTTTTATTATTATTTGGTATCGTTAGATCGGGGCAAAGGAGTGAAGCTGGAAGCAGGGCTAGCTAATCGGGTTGGTAGCCACTCACTTAGATTTTTGGAAAGAAGAAGGAAAGAGGCGCTTCACGACTCCGCTCGCAAGCCGCCTACTGCTCGTTCACATGCACACGAACAGCTCGATTAATACTTCTTCCTCTCTTTCCAATCTCGGAATAGAAGTGCAAGTCAATGAACGAAAACAATGAAAACTATCGAAACCGTTCAAGAAAACAAGCAAGTCCCAAAACCAACTCAAAGCACGAAAGCAACAAGCGACATCGAAAACCGAGGCAATAAAAGATAGCAGCGGAGAGGTCCCTCCTGACTCTGTCGCTAAGCCGATCCTTGGGGCGTAGTCCACTGAATATGGGAATCGATTCCGAAGAAACAAATCTATAACGAGGACAAGTTCTTAATTCAATCTATCCCGATCGAACGATACCGTTTGTGTTTCTTAGCCGCGCTCCCCGCACCGGAGGAAAGGGGCACTACAGGCGGTAAGAGTTTTAAGCCACAGAGTCGCACAGATTGTCCGAGTACAGCAGAGTCATGAACGCATAGGCGATTGGTAACAGGTTCACTGAGTCGGCAAATATAGCGAAAGCATATAAACAAGTAAAGCAAGCTCCTTTATTGATATAAACTTGTGTTACAGGCGGCGTATAGCCGAGATTACAAGTCGCTCAAACCTCTCTCTCTGAAACAGTAAAAGCGTGCCAAGTGGCTACAACTGTGGAATGAATATACAGGCGATGGTCAGGCGATATTCACAACTTATGTCTTGTATATGTGCTTCAGTCCCGGACGCACCGTTGCAAGGCTTCAGAGGGAACTCCTGGCCTTAGCACGCACGAAGGAGGCGTCCGTACCGAACGAGGTTCTCCCGCACCCTGCATACAAACTGGTGGATTATCAGTACATTGAATGCACTGGTGGGGAAGCTACTCGCCCGCTCGACAAATCCAAACACGTAATACAGGTTCCGTGCACAACTATTAAGTTGTCTTTCTAGTTGCCTTAGGATCAGTTTTATGCAAGCATTGAATAGCTTATCGTGTCGGGCAGTGCGCTGTACGATGTTTGAGGAAACACGGCGAGACTTACCAACTTACCATTTATCCTTCCCTGTCCAAGGCAACATTGAGGCAAACATGTTAATTCAAGCAGGAACATGTATAAGCATTCAGGAGGCAAGCATATGCAAACAGGAGGGTCATTTTAACATGATCGTTCAGGTGTTCAGTTGTTCGTTAATGCGATACAGTGACTCGCATGCAGATAGCCGCTAAGCGAGGATGACTTATCTATATGAACAGGAGTCGCTGGCATAGCCATAAAGGACAGGTATAGCACATGAAAGGAGATGAATGCAGCAACACGGATCAGGAGCGCTACCGATCATTCCTTCCGAGTCAGGCGGCTACTTAGTCTGTGAGCAAGAATGGCGCGAAGGATAATTTCACAGGCGCTACACACCATTCTGCCCGAAGCAGGCAGACTAACAGGGGTTCCTGTCCGGATCGGATCGGCCCGGTGCCCCGGAGACCGTCCGCAGGAACTGAGATCGGGAGAATCTCACTTGAAACAAGTTGTCCGCGACATGCAGGTCAGGGTCAGGTACAGGAACAAGTTCGAATCAGGATATATATATATATGAACAAGTTATATGGAACAAGTTCGAGTCAGGATATATATATATGAACTTGTTGTGGCAGGAACGTTGATTCAGTAGTTTGCTCCACGAGCTGTGATTCAGGGATACATTTATTCAGGGTACAGATTCCCTGGTTCGGGAATTGCCTTGGTGACCTAACGGTCCCGGATACTTGCAGGTTCATTCAGGCACGGAACGACTACGTAGTAGTCTTCCGGGGTTTGGATGAATACAAGGCAACATACAGGCAGACAAGCATACATTTCTAAGGGACGTAAGCAGGCACGTTGCTCGGACCCGAAGGTAAGCCGAGAAGTGAAATCGTTAGGGGACTTAGCATGCGAGGGTTTGAATATAAGCAGTATTTCATTTTCCATGTTCTAGCAAGCAATACAAGTTAGGATTATTCCCTTAGCTAGGTGCGTTGGATTTATTAGCATGCAGGGGGTGAATCACCTAGCGACTAGCATGAATATTCCAGATTTTATGTGTGTTGGCTAAGCAAAGACAAGTTCACCGTAGCCACCCACCTTAGCGATGATTCGCCTCGGTAGAGCGATACGTCTGAGCGAGCCTCTGAAAGCCTAAGCCGGATTCCTGTAGGGACAAGTCTGGATATCCTTTGTTTCTCATTTGAGGCAAAGCAGGTCGGGACAGCTGCACGATTGCCGTTTGAGACGGCAGTCCGCTTGAGCGGAATGGGGTGTTACATCCTACCCAACTTAGGAAAAGTCTCGTCCTCGAGACTTACTAAGGACAAGCAATAATCTAGGGTTGAGGCAATCCTAGACAAGTCATTTGTACTTGTTCATTTGGATCTTCACTTGCACAAGCATCGAAATCAGCATATCGCTTAGACTGGATCGTTCGCACTTTCGAAGGTACCCTCTAGCGTGAACACGTCAACCAGCTCAGTGATAGCGAAGTCTTAGCACTCGAGTTTCACCTTTTCTAAGTCTTGGATGGTGCACTAGTTCAAGGCATCCCTCGAATAGATGCATTCAACCAAACTTAGGGTTAGTGAAAATCGAACAAGCTACTAGCGATACTCTCAAGGGTTCACACAGGTTGGCACAAAGGCCACTCGCAGCATACAACCAGACAAGCAATCATATCAATCAAAACGCATTTTGAAAGTATTTAGACTTATTGTTGGAACATCCCATCGAGGCATTGAGAGAGAGCGCGCACATAACCCACGAACGAGCTTTCGAAACAGAGATATCGAATCAAAGTCCAAAGGCGTAGAAGCCAGGCTTTGATACCAACATGTCACGCCCCAATCTCCCGCAGGCAATCGGCCGTTCCCGCTAGGCGGGAATCACCCTCGCCAGTGCTCCCGCGGAACGATCGTTTAACCCATCCGGGCATGATGCCGCACGAGCGTGATCCACGCCCGTGCAAGGCCATGGTTCATTGGCTGGCGGCAAGAGTTCTAAGCCACAGAGTCGCACAGATTGTCCGAGTGCAGCGGAGTCATAAACGCATAGGCGATCGGTAACAGGTTCACTGAGTCGGTAAATATAGCGGAAGCATAGAAACAAGTAAAGCAAGCTCCTTTATTGATATAAACTTGTGTTACAGGCGGCGTATAGCCGAGATTACAAGTCGCTCAAGCCTCTCTCTCTGAAACAGTATAAGCGTGCCAAGTGGCTACAACTGTGGAATGAATATACAGGCGATGGTCAGGCGATGTTCACAACTTATGTCTTGTATATATGCTTCAGTCCCGGACGCACCGTTGCAAGGCTTCAGAGGGAACTCCTGGCCTTAGCACGCACGAAGGAGGCGTCCACACCGAACGAGGTTCTTCTGCCCCTGCATACAAACTGGTGGATTATCAGTACATTGAATGCACTGGTGGGGAAGCTACTCGCCCGCTCGACAAATCCAAACACGTAATACAGGTTCCGTGCACAACTATTAAGTTGTCTTTCTAGTTGCCTTAGGATCAGTTTCATGCAAGCATTGAATAGCTTATCGTGTCGGGCAGTGCGCCGTACAATGTTTGAGGAAACACGGCGAGACTTACCAACTTACCATTTCTCCTTCCCTGTCCAAGGCAACATTGAGGCAAACATGTTAATTCAAGCAGGAACATGTATAAGCATTCAGGAGGCAAGCATATGCAAACAGGAGGGTCGTTTTAACATGATCGTTCAGGTGTTCAGTTGTTCGTTAATGCGATGCAGTGACTCGCATGCAGATAGCCGCTAAGCGAGGATGACTTATCTATATGAACAGGAGTCACTGGCATAGCCATAAAGGACAGGTGTAGCACATGAAAGGAGATGAATGCAGCGACACGGATCAGGAGTGCTACCGATCATTTCTTCCGAGTCAGGCGGCTACTTAGTCTGTGAGCAAGAATGGCGTGAAGGATAATTTCACAGGCGCTACACACCATTCTGCCCGAAGCAGGCAGACTAACAGGGGTTCCTGTCCGGATCGGATCGGCCCGGTGCCCCGGAGACCGTCCGCAGGAACTGAGATCGGGAGAATCTCACTTGAAACAAGTTGTTCGCGACATGCAGGTCAGGGTCAGGTACAGGAACAAGTTCGAATCAGGATATATATATATGAATAAGTTATATGGAACAAGTTCGAGTCAGGATATATATATATATGAACTTGTTGTGGCAGGAACGTTGATTCAGTAGTTTGCCCCACGAGCTGTGATTCAGGGATACATTTATTCAGGGTGCAGATTCCCTGGTTAGGGAATTACCTTGGTGACCTAACGTCCCCGGATACTTGCAGGTTCATTCAGGCACGGAACGACTACGTAGTAGTCTTCCGAGGTTTGGATGAATACAAGGCAACATACAGGCAGACAAGTATGCGTTTCTAAGGGACGTAAGCAGGCACGTTGCTCGGACCCGAAGGTAAGCCAAGAAGTGAAATCATTAGGGGACTTAGCATGCGAGGGTCTGAATATAAGCAGTATTTCATTTTCCATGTTCTAGCAAGCAATACAAGTTGGGATTATTCCCTTAGCTAGGTGCGCTGGATTTATTAGCATGCAGGGGGTGAATCACCTAGCGACTAGCATGAATATTCCAGATTTTATGTGTGTTGGCTAAGCAAAGACAAGTTCACCGTAGCCACCCACCTTAGCGATGATTCGCCTCGGTAGAGCGATACGTCTGAGCGAGCCTCTGAAAGCCTAAGCCGGATTCCTGTAGGGACAAGTCTGGATATCCTTTATTTCTCATTTGAGGTAAAGCAGGTCGGGACAGCTGCACGATTGCCGTTTGAGACGGCAGTCCGCTTGAGCGGAACGGGGTGTTATAGATCATCTACACCTGATAGAGTTTGCCTACAACAACAGCTACCAGGCCAGCATTGAGATATCGCCATTCGAGGCTCTATATGGACGAAGGTATCGTACACCATTATCTTGGGATGACGTCGGAGAGAGAGCCTTGTTAGGACTAGAAATGGTAGTGGATGCAGCAGAAAAAGTGAAACTCATCAGAGACAGACTGCGAGTGGCGCAGGACAAACAGCGGCATTGGGCGGACAGCTACCGTAGACCCCTTGAGTTTCAGGTATAGGTTTGTTATTCTTCTGGCTTGTGATTGTTTTATTTTAGACTGTGTGTTGAGCCTGTTTTATTCTAGGTTGGCGATCTAGTGTTCCTATGGATTTCTCCGACACGGGGCACGATTTATTTTGGTGGAGGAGGGAAGCTTAGTCCATGCTACATCGGACCTTTCGGTATTCTTGTGAGGGTCGGTGCAGTGGCGTATAGACTAGACTTGCCACCTGTACTGGAGGAAGTGCATGACGTGTTCCACGTGTCACAGCTGAGGCGGTATATGGCAGACCCTAGTCACGTACTAGATCACTCGGAGATCGAGGTTGGTCCGACTCTCAGCTACCTTGAGCAGCCCGTAGAGATCTTGGATCGCAGAGAGAAGGTGTTGCCGAACCAGACTATTTCTTTGGTTCGTGTCGCATGGAGACATCACTCTCCAGGGGAGTCGACATGGGAGAGAGGACAAAATGCACGATCAATACCTGTATATCTTTGAGACTTGAGGTATAATTCCTTATCTGATTTCGTTCTTGTTCTAGTTTAATTCAATTTCGAGGACAAATTTTTTTTAGGAGGGTAGACTTGTCACTACCATATTTCTAGATTAGGGCATTATTATAATTTCCATGTTTAATTTATTATGTAAATAAATATGTATGATAAGTTTATTAAATAAATGGTTGGGTGTTCTTAATGCATAGGTTAATAAGTTTGACCTAAAAACTCATTTAGGTTTAAGCCTTGAGACCTAACCCTAATCAGTATTTTAGTTTTTAGTTAAACCCTAGATGAATGACTAAACCCTTATTAATTCAAGTTCTTCATGACCATTATGAAAGGCTAATTAAAACACTTAGCATTAGAAGCCCTAACCCTAACCCTAGTCCTATTTATATGAGAGGGAGCCTCCCTCAAGCTTCTCCATTCATGAAGAAAACCCTAAACCTAGCCTCTACTTAGAAAACCCTCCCTTTCCCAAAACTTTTAGAATTTATAATCCCTAGAAACCCATTTTCTTCTCCATCAAGAGAGATCTAGGAGCTTGGATCAAGGAGACTTGAAGAAAGAAGAGCTACATTGGAAAACCATCTCCCAATATGTGAGAATCCGAATTAAACTAAATTTAATTCTGTTTTTAAATTGTTGTTTGGCCATTAGGAGCCCACCATTGAATTAGGATTGGCTCTTTCGTTTGTTTTCATGGATTCCTAGGTGATTCTAGGGTTTGTGGTTTCAAACGAGGGTTTTCCCCAATTTCGTGAACCCTAATCATGGGGGTATGCTTTTACACCTGATTACATCTCATACACATAGGTTTGATCTCGATTTTAGGGTTTAGATTTGGGTATTCAGGAGTTCATAGTGTGGAATCCGGTTTTGCACTTCATATGTTTGATGAAATGCTCCTGGAGGGAAATACATAATTTTAACCTAGTTCTTAGGAACCTTGATATATGTATATATGTATATATGTATATGTAGATATATACCTACGTATATGTGCTATTGTATATGTATTTCGAGGGTAGAGATTCACTGTATAGTCGGGTTTTGTGTAATGGTTATTGGGTGAGTTCTGAGCACTATGCAGAGTCGGGTTTATGTGCTAGGGTTCAATGTATTAGTATTTTGGGGGTTTTATTACTGTGGGTGATGTGTCGTATCTGTGGGAGTATAAGTGTCTCGATTACACTGTGGACACTGTGGGCTCGTGTAGGTTGTGGCATTTGGGTTTTTAGTGTAGTTGTGTACTGTATTGGGGTAAAAGGAGAGTCGGGTTCACTGTAGGGGATAACTGGGAGTGTTAGTTGTTAGGGTTTAGTCGAGTATCAGTATTGAGTTCCCTAGAGTATCAGTTCAATAAGGTTATGAGAACTGTGTTCATTGTGTCAGTGATTAGGGGTTATGAGAGGTCAAGTTATGTGCATTAGTTGAGTGAGTCTTGTGTGTGTAGTAGAGTGAACTGTGAATGATTCAGTTCAGTGTCAGTGTGGAGTTCTCTAGTGTCTTAGTATCAGTGAATTTCTGTGAACTAAGTACTTGGGTTCATGAGTAATAGGTTGTGAGTTGATTTCTCAGTATGCAGTAGGTTGATGTGTATCAGTGATTTGAGTATTATAGGCACCAGAGTTTCCCAGTGAGTGTATTGTGTGCAGTCGGGTTTCCAGGTTCTAGAGTCAGTAGCAGGGTCATACTCGACTGTTAGAGTACCAGTAGTTCAGTCTTTAAGTGAGATTGGGTTGAATTTAGGAAGTATCAGTATCAGTTAGAGTGCCCAGGTTTTTGAGTATTAACTATAGCGCCCCGTTCCTCCTATTCGAGGAGCGCGACTAAGAAACACAAACGGTATTATTCGATCGGGATAGACTGAAATAAGAACTCATCCTCATTATGGATTTGTTTCTTCGGAATCGATTCCCATATTCAGTGGACCGTGCTCCCGGGATCGACTTAGCGGCAGAGTCAGGAGGGACCTCTCCCTTGCTATCTTTTATTGCCTCGGTTTTCGATGTTGCTTGTTGCTTTCGTGCTTTGAGTTGGTTTTAGGATTTGCTTGTTTTCCTTGAACGGTTTCGATGAGTTCATTGTTTTCGTTCATTGAACAGTACTTCAATTCCGAGATTGAAAAGAGTGGAAGAAGTATTGATCGAGCTGTTCGTGATGCAGGTGAACGAGCAGTAGGCGGCTTACGAGAGGAGTCGTGAATCGCCTCTTTCCTTCTCCCTTCCAACAATCCAAGTGAGTGGCTACCGACCCGATTAGCTAGCCCTGCTTCCAAGTCTTCACACCTAATAAATTGTGTATTCTTCTTTGCCCCGATCAAATGATACCAAGTAATAACTAAAAGATATCAAGATAAAAAGGGAATAGACTTGGACTATATTGCTTGTCATTCAACTTGGGAACAGTTACTCACTTGCATGCTTGTTCGTTTGGAATATTCATAATATGCTTCACTTTTATTAGAATGTAACACTTTTTTAATAAATTGTGATATGCATGTTGAACACCTTTTGTTATGCGATACATTGATCAGAAAGACTATGCAAAACCGTTTATGCTATGGAACTGTTATCGTAAATGTTGTTTGATCACGGACAACTTGTGCATAAGGTATGTTATGAGTTCCGGGGACGATCGCCGGGGCGCTGGGACCGATCCGATCCAGACGGAACGTATGTATAGTCGTATGTTATGGGGCAAGGTGTTATGCAGTGGGGCTCGCCACCTGCGTTGTATATCACCTGTGTCTTGAGACTATAACCTGTCCCTTTGTGACATCATGCCAGTGATCCCTATGTATATTTAAACCTGTTACAAACTAACTTGTGTCTTCGTGGCAGGGAAGGCATGGTATGTATTGTGCAGGTCATTCAGACGGACAGGTAAAAGTCACCGAACGGTGGCAAGTTCATTTCAGTATCATATATATATATACTTTGCTTGTAAATGAACTAAGGCAAGATAGAAACCCATAAAATATGCATGCTTCATTAAAACAACATGTTGATTGGTATAGTTGGGTTTAGCTCGCCTTCACTAGTATGTTTCGACATACTGACTCTCGTTGAAACAGGTTTCCCGCACCAAGGCGAACCGAGCGAGGAGCCGAAGTTGTCTTTCCCGATCCATTCCAGCTGTAGGCGCATCCTGATCGTACCGTATTTTTACTTGAAGAAGAAGCTTGCACTCTATATACACAAATGCAGCTTCGTGGCAAAGCCGTCCTCCAGCCTGGAGGTCTATACATTTAAAAGTTTAGTAAAGGGATGTAATGTACAGGACTGCTATCTCATTTTGAGTCAACACTTTTGTAAGCCCATGCAGCAATCTAGCTGACTCGTTCAGGAGTTTGTAATAGATGTTCATTATCAATAAAGAGAACTTTTCCATGTTTCAAATTTGTGTTTCAATTTATCTGCGTACTCTAAATATGTGCTTGTTATGCAAATCATTAAAGCCTTGTGCTGGCGCAACCCTAGGCCCGCACGACGGTCACGATTCGGGGGATGCCTCAACGATTCTACGAAATTGGGTCGTAACATTAACTTCTCCTTGAGTATCAATTCCATCTTCACTGTGAAGTGTCATTCCTTTACTGGCAGGTGTAATATTTCAGATAGAGGGAAATTAGGTAGTGTCTTAGTTAATGGTATATCAGGTATTTGGTAATGAATGCTGGTGATGTGTTTAAATACCAAGCAGGAAATGTATCCTGTCACGATCCACACCCGGAAATTCGGGCACGAGTGCGTGGGTACGTCCAGCCTACGCCGCAGAGTCGGCGGTAGTACGCTGTCTAGGTCAATCCATAATTACTAACTAGCTCATTCACAACAACATAGGCAAGATAATAATGAGAATGAAACTTAAGATTTCAACTAAAAATAAATGTGACAGCAGATTCAAATATTTTAGTACAGGAATTCAATATTGAAATCGGGGACAAACCCGATAAATAAGATAAGAATAGAATGAAAGATAGCTACTACTAGCTACTCAGCAGCAGGGGTCTCCTGGGTGGGTTCTGGCTCCTCATAGGTATCATCAGTCCCCTCATAGGGACCATAATAAGTAGGGGCAAGATCCTCATCATCGCCTAAATCAACAGATCCAGTCAGGAAAGGAGCAAAGTACACAGTGCACAACAAGGTTAAACTAAATATTTTATGACAATTAAATATTGGATATCATGTTGAGAAACAGCATTAACAGAATATTATTATCTCAGAGTTAACTGTAAACAGGAATATGAGAAACAAAAATAAATGAAACAGGAAATGAAACTACAATAGCCAGCAGGAAATATAACATGACCAGAACTATCTGTGTGAACTTGTGTTTGTTTTTAGAATACATAGTTGGCATGTAGGGATTTATAAGGCTAATCCGGCCGTCATGAACGACTATTAAACGGGGGAAATCAAGATCCGGCTGAGCTACAGTCGTGTACCAACAGCTATTAAACATGACAAGGGGAAGGGTAAACTACATGCCTTCTAGGTATTCTCCCACCCGACATGAAAAACAAGACAGGAACTACCAATATTCAAGACATGAAATTCAACATTTCTAACACAATGTGTAATCATAAAGGGTACATGTAAGACAGGGAATTAATTATCATAATATATAAAGATTAACTTGAGGTGCAGGTACTTGCCTGTTGTTTGGATCTGATTAATTTAGTTCTTGGGGAAAAAGTCCAGAGATGAGTCCAAAAGCTGAAATAGACATTATCATCATGCTCAGAAGATGTCAAATAGCTAGAAACGCCTGTCCTTGGGTCCAATTTGGAGACAAGGGCAAAAACGGCAGTTTCGGGTCAAAACGGGGTCCGCCAGTGGGCCCACTTTGCACCGAAAAACGTGTCTGGGTCAAAGGTCTCCAAATTCACCAAATTTAGTGTCAACAGGTCAGGAACGTTGATACAAACCCAACGGAACTTCCAGATTTGGATTCCGATGAGCCGAACACAAAATCGCCGATCGAGTAGGGCCTGTGGGGCCCACGACACGCGATTTCGTCAACGTTCTCAGAATCGAACCAAACTTGAACCACAGGACCAGCGTATCGCTACGAGTCCGATGGCGCAAGTTTCGTCTCGATCCGACGTGTGTGCACGAAGTTAGGGTGAATTGCAGAAAAGACGGATACGGGGCGATATCCGCGGATACGCGTTGATTCCGGTGTGCACGCACACCCGAATCAGCTTCCATGAAAACTCACACGTCCGTATCGACGATGCGTACGTATCTGTGAAGACCGCACGCGACCAAGTCGTCCCGTTTGGCGGGGCGGACTCAGTTCCGGGGTGAAACAGGGTCTGGTTTTTCCTGTTTTTGGATCGCGGTGTGCGATCACCACAGGACGCGATGCCCCGAACAGTTTGTCCGGACACCGAGAGGGTCATACAGGCTTCACAACGCAATTTGCGAAATTAAAAAATGGAGCTACGAGGCAAAAGTTACACACACTTGAAGGGGACCCGAAATCAGGGTCGAGTCGTGTCCGACTCGTGTCGGACACGGAAAGAAGAATTAGGGCTAGGGTTGCTGATTTGGGGTTTTCCGGCGGCGGACCGGCCGGAGGAACGCCGGGGAGGCTGGGGGCGGTTCGCCGGCTTGCTGGGACGCGACCGGTGGTGGGCGGCGCGCCGGGAACGGCTGGCCGGAGGCGGTTCGAAGGGGGAGTGCTGCCGCTGCTGCTGGGGTCGGGCGCCGGAGAGTGGGGGCGGCGGGCTCCGGTCGGCGGGAAAGGAGGTCGGCGGCTGGGGTGCTGGCCAACGGGGGGGGTGGTCCGGTCTAGGGTTCCGGCGGGTTAGGGGAGGGGAGGAGGCGGAGGAGGAGAAAAGGGGGAGGGTTTTATAGGGTGGTGCCGGGGTGGTTCGTGGCCGGGGAAGGCGGGCCGAGGGGAGTGTAACACCCTGTTCCGCTCAAGCGGACTGCCGTCTCAATCGGCAATCGTGCAGCTGTCCCGACCTGCTTTGCCTTGATCAAGAAGCAAAGGATATCCAGACTTGTCCCTACAGGAATCCGGCTTGGACTTTCAGAGGCTCGCTCAGACGTATCGCTCTACCGAGGCGAATCATCGCTAAGGTGGGTGGCTACGGTGAACTTGTCTTTGCTTAGCCAGCACACATAAAATCTGGAATATTCATGCTAGTCGCTAGGTGATTCACCCCCTGCATGCTAATAAATCCAACGCACCTAGCTAAGGGAATAATCCCAACTCATATTGCTTGCTAGAACATGGAAATGAAATACTGCTTATATTCAGACCCTCGCATGCTAAGTCCCTTAACGGTTTCATCTCTCGGACTACCTTCGGGCCCGAGCAACGTGCCTGCTTATGTTCCTAGAACGCATGCTTGTCTGCTTGATAGTTACCGTATTTTCATCCAAACCCCGGGAGGCTACTACGTAGTCGTTCCGTGCCTGAATGTTCCTGCAAGTATCCGGGACCGTTAGGTCACCAAGGCAGCCCCGAACCAGGGGAATGCATCAAGACAAGTTATTGTACAGAACCAAGATTCAAGTATCCCGTATACTCGTGTACTCGTGTTCCCGTGCACTCGTGTTCTCGTGTTCTCGTGTTCTAGTGCACGCGTGTTCTCGTGTATCTCGTGTAATCGTGTTGCCTGAGATTGGTTAAATCGTGTTGCCTGAAATTGGTTAAATCGTGTTGCCTGAGATTGGTTAACCCTGAAGTGCATGTCGCGGACAACTCGGAAACGAGGCATAGTTCCACGGACGATCACCGGGGCACTGGGGCCGCTCCGATCCGGATGGAACTTCAAGTGTGGTTCATCGTGTGCAGGCGAATGGTTTGCAGCATATCGTGTACTCGGTTGCATTCCACTTGGCCTAGGACCACATCATGTGTAGTCTATCGTGTGCGGGCGAGATGGTTTGCAACATATCGTGTACTTGGTTGCATTCTATCTTGGCCTTGGACTACATATGCAATCCATCATGTACGGGCGAGATGGTTCGTAGCGCATCGTGTGCTCTCGTTGCGTTCCACTCTCGTCTGGGATTAGTCCTTTATGGCTTTGCCAGCGACTCATGTTCATATAGATAAGTCATCCTCGCTTAGCGGCTATCCGCGTGCGAGTTACTGCATCGCATCAAGTACAACTGAGCACACCAAATACTGTCCCATTCAATAACTCTCGTGTTGCATGTTGCATATGCTATGCTCCTGAATGCCTATACTTGCCCGTGCTTGAATTAACAATGTTTGCCTTGGACAGGGAAGGAGATGGTAAGTCTCGCCGTATTTCCTCTCATGTCGCACGGCGCACTGCCACACGAACTAGGCTATTCTATATCTGCATGGAACTGATCCTAAGGCAACTAGAAAGACAACTTAATAGTTGTGCACGGAACCTGTATTACGTGTTTGGATTTGTCGAGCGGGCGAGTAGCTTCCCCACCAGTGCATTCAATGTACTGATAATCCACCAGTTTGATATGCAGGGTGCGGGAGAACCTCGTATGGTGCGGACGCCTCCTTCGTGCGTGCTAAGGCCAGGAGTTCCCTCTGAAGCCTTGCAACGGTACGTCCGGGACTGAAGTGCTTATACAAGACATAAGTTGTGAACATCGCCTGACCATCGCCTGTACAATTATTCCAAATTGTAGCCACTTGGCACGCTTTTACTATTTCAGAGAGAGAGACTTGAGCGACTTGTAATCTCGGCTATACGCCGCCTGTAATACTTGTTCATATCAATAAAGAGATTACTTTACTTGTTTCGATGCTTCCGCTATATTGTCGACTCAGTGAACCTGTTACCGATCGCCTATGCGTTCATGACTCCGCTGCACTCGGACAATCTGTGCGACTCTGTGGCTTAGAACTCTTGCCGCCAGCCAATGAACCATGGCCTTGCACGGGCGTGGATCACGCTCGTGCGGCATCACGCCCGGATGGGTTAAGCGATCGTTCCGCGGGAGCGCTGGCGAGGGTGATTCCCGCCTAGCGGGAACGGCCGATTGCCTGCGGGAGATCGGGGCGTGACAGGTTGGTATCAGAGCCTGGCTTCTACGCCTTTGGATTTTGATTCGATATCTCTGTTTCGAAAGCTCGTTCGTGGGTTATGTGCACGCTCTCTCTCAATGCCTCGATGGGATGTTCCAACAATAAGTCTAAATACTTTCAAATACGTTTTGAATGTTATGCATGCTTGTCTAGTTGTATGCTGCGAGTGGCCTTTGAGCCAACCTGTGCGAACCCTTGAGAGTATCGCTAGTAGCTTGTCCGATTTTCACTAACCCTAAGTTTGGTTGAATGCATCTATTCGAGGGATGCCTTGAACTAGTGCACCATCCAAGACTTAAGAAAAGGTGAAACTCGAGTGCTGAGACTTCGCTATCACTGAGCTGGTTGACGTGTTCACGCTAGAAGTGCACTTCGAAAGTGCGCACGATCCAGTCTAAGCGATATGCTAAGATCGAAGCTTGTGCAAGTGAATATCCAAATGGAACAAGTACAAACGACTTGTCTAGGATTGCCTCAACCCTAGATTTCTGCTTGTCCTTAGTAAGTCTCGAGGACGAGACTTTTTCTAAGTTGGGTAGGATGTAACACCCTGTTCCGCTCAAGCGGACTGCCGTCTCAATCGGCAATCGTGCAGCTGTCCCGACCTGCTTTACTTCGATCAAGAAGCAAAGGATATCCAGACTTGTCCCTACAGGAATCCGGCTTGGACTTTCAGAGGCTCGCTCAGACGTATCGCTCTACCGAGGCGAATCATCGCTAAGGTGGGTGGCTACGGTAAACTTGTCTTTGCTTAGCCAGCACACATAAAATCTGGAATATTCATGCTAGTCGCTAGGTGATTCACCCCCTGCATGCTAATAAATCCAACGCACCTAGCTAAGGGAATAATCCCAACTCATATTGCCTGCTAGAACATGGAAATAAAATACTGCTTATATTCAGACCCTCGCATGCTAAGTCCCTTAACGGTTTTATCTCTCGGACTACCTTCGGGCCCGAGCAACGTGCCTGCTTATGTTCCTAGAACGCATGCTTGTCTGCTTGATAGTTACCGTGTTTTCATCCAAACCCCGGGAGGCTACTACGTAGTCGTTCCGTGCCTGAATGTTCCTGCAAGTATCCGGGACCGTTAGGTCACCAAGGCAGCCCCGAACCAGCGGAATGCATCAAGACAAGTTATTGTACAGAACCAAGATTCAAGTATCCCGTATACTCGTGTACTCGTGTTCCCGTGCACTCGTGTTCTCGTGTTCTCGTGTTCTAGTGCACGCGTGTTCTCGTGTATCTCGTGTAATCGTGTTGCCTGAGATTGGTTAAATCGTGTTGCCTAAAATTGGTTAAATCGTGTTGCCTGAGATTGGTTAACCCTGAAGTGCATGTCGCGGACAACTCAAAAACGAGGCATAGTTCCACGGACGGTCACCGGGGCACTGGGGCCGCTCCGATCCGGATGGAACTTCAAGTGTGGTTCATCGTGTGCAGGCGAGTGGTTTGCAGCATATCGTGTACTCGGTTGCATTCCACTTGGCCTAGGACCACATCATGTGTAGTCTATCGTGTACGGGCGAGATGGTTTGCAACATATCGTGTACTTGGTTGCATTCCATCTTGGCCTTGGACTACATATGCAATCCATCGTGTACGGGCGAGATGGTTCGTAGCGCATCGTGTGCTCTCGTTGCGTTCCACTCTCGTCTGGGATTAGTCCTTTATGGCTTTGCCAGTGACTCATGTTCATATAAATAAGTCATCCTCGCTTAGCGGCTATCCGCGTGCGAGTTACTGCATCGCATCAAGTACAACTGAGCACACCAAATACTGTCCCGTTCAATAACTCTCGTGTTGCATGTTGCATATGCTATGCTCCTGAATGCCTATACTTGCCCGTGCTTGAATTAACAATGTTTGCCTTGGACAGGGAAGGAGATGGTAAGTCTCACCGTGTTTCCTCTCATGTCGCACAGCGCACTGCCACACGAACTAGGCTATTCTATATCTGCATGGAACTGATCCTAAGGCAACTAGAAAGACAACTTAATAGTTGTGCACGGAACCTGTATTACGTGTTTGGATTTGTCGAGCGGGCGAGTAGCTTCCCCACCAGTGCATTCAATGTACTGATAATCCACCAGTTTGATATGCAGGGTGCGGGAGAACCTCGTACGGTGCGGACGCCTCCTTCGTGCGTGCTAAGGCCAGGAGTTCCCTCTGAAGCCTTGCAACGGTACGTCCGGGACTGAAGCGCTTATACAAGACATAAGTTGTGAACATCGCCTGACCATCGCCTGTACAATCATTCCAAATTGTAGCCACTTGGCACGCTTTTACTATTTCAGAGAGAGAGGCTTGAGCGACTTGTAATCTCGGCTATACGCCGCCTGTAATACTTTTTCATATCAATAAAGAGATTACTTTACTTGTTTCGATGCTTCCGCTATATTGTCGACTCAGTGAACCTGTTACCGATCGTCTATGCGTTCATGACTCCGCTGCACTCGGACAATCTGTGCGACTCTGTGGCTTAGAACTCTTGCCGCCAGCCAATGAACCATGGCCTTGCACGGGCGTGGATCACGCTCGTGCGGCATCACGCCCGGATGGGTTAAGCGATCGTTCCGCGGGAGCGCTGGCGAGGGTGATTCCCGCCTAGCGGGAACGGCCGATTGCCTGCGGGAGATCGGGGCGTGACAGGGAGAACGTGGGGGTGAGGTGGCCGGCCGGTACGGCGGACGGTGCGGCGCCGGACGCGGGCACGAAGGCTGGGTCGGGGAGGGAGATGGGGTTTGCGGATCCGGGCGGGTCGCTAGCGGGTCTGACCGACCCGAACCCGACCCGGTGGCGATTGGGGCCGGGCCGGCTGGGCTGCTGGGCCGGTCCACTGGGCCGGGCCGGCCCAAAAAAAGAAAAAATTAAATAATAAATAATAATAATAAATATAATTAATAATAAGAAATCAGTTAATTAAATAATTAATAAAATATAGTTTTTAGGCATTTAAAAATAGGTTTGAGGCTCAGAAAAATCCAGAAAAATTACCCTAAGTCCAGTTTTCCATTTTACACCCAAAAATATTATTTTCATGATATTTTAATATTATTTATTGCCAATTAAAAATCATTTATTAATTGAAAACCTTGATTTTAATTACAGAAAATTCCCAAAAAATTCCAGAAAATTGGAAAAAAATCCAAGATTTAATAATTTGAAAATTCAGCGGGGTTTACAACCTACCCAACTTACAAAATTTCGTCCTCGAAATTTAAGAATAACAAGGCACGAAAGGAAAGGCCGAAAAATAAAATATACCTCAGGGTTCAAAAAGATAGGGGTATCGCTCTCTAATCTCGTCTTCTCGCTCCCAGGTGGATTCGCCGGGAGAATGGTGCTTCCAAGCTACGTGAACCAGGGAGATAACCTGGTTCCGTAGGACTTTCTCCGAGCGATCCAGAATCTCCACGGGTTGCTCTTGGTAAGTCAAACTTGGGCCTACTTCGAGCTCTGAGTGATCCACAATGTGGCTGGGGTCCGACACGTACTTCCTCAGCTGCGACACGTGGAAGACGTTATGTACTCCATCCAGAGAGGGTGGCAATGCCAGTCGGTATGCCACTTCTCCGATTTTCTCCTGTATGCCAAAAGGTCCAATAAATCTTGGGCTGAGTTTTTCACTCCTTCCGAACCTAATGGTGCCACGTGTCGGGGAAATCTTTAAGAATACCAGCTCTCCAACCTTTAATAAAGTCATAATCAATTCTTAGTTCCATAATCAAAATGTTTAAATTGACTTGAATTTCATAAATCTAATTACCTCAAACTCCAAGGGCCTTCGGTGGCTATTTGCCCAATGTCGTTGTCTGTCTTGAGCCACTCGAAGTCTGTCCCTTATTTGCTTTACCTTCTCAGCTGAATCGATCACCATCTCTGGTCCCAGCAGGGCTCTTTCTCCAACGTCGTCCCATGATAGCGGGGTACGACATCTTCGTCCATACAGAGCTTCAAATGGAGTCATCTCAATACTTGCTTGGTAACTGTTATTATAAGAGAACTCCACAAGATGTAGGTAGTCTTCCCAGGATCCTCCAAAATCCAGAACACATGTACGGAGCATATCTTCAAGTGTATGGATTATACGTTCCGATTGTCCATCGGTTTGGGGATGATAAGCTGTGCTGAATTTGAGTTGCGTCCCCAAGCTGGCTTGTAAGCTCTTCCAGAAGTGAGAGGTGAACCTTGAATCTCGGTCGGAGACAATACTTACTGGGACTCCATGCAGCCTGACAATGTGTCTGATATATAAATCTGCCAGCTTCTTTGTAGATAACCCTACTTTGAAAGGTAGAAAATGTGCAGACTTGGTCAGTCTATCTACTATCACCCAGATTGCATCCTTTCCACTAGGTGTCCTTGGAAGTCCGGAAACAAAATCCATTATGATATGTTCCCACTTCCACTCCGGGATGGGTAGGGGTTGAAGCAATCCTCCAGGTCTTTGTCTTTCTTCCTTGACTTGCTGGCACACTAAACAACGAGATACGAACCTGGCTACTTCTCTTTTCATGCCATGCCACCAAACATGCGTTCTCAGGTCCTTGTACATCTTGTTGGCTCCTGGATGTATAGAGTATTGCGATCTGTGCGCCTCTTGCATGATTTCTTCTCTTATGTCTCCTTGAGGTACACATAATCTATCGCCATGCCTCAGTGATCCATCTTCATGAATTCTGAATTCTTCTACTAGTCCAGCTTGCACTTGACCTCGAAGGCTTCGCAGGCCTTCGTCCTGAAACTGAGTCTCCTTGATCTTGTCCATTAAAGTAGACTGAATCTGCAAGTTCATCATTTGGCCTTCTTTTCCTGAGATAATTACTTCAATACCTAAACTTTCCAAGTCCTCCAGCAGGTGTCTGTCCATAGTCAAGTACATCGCCATAGGATACCTGCTTAGAGCATCAGCAACTACATTTGCCTTCCCAGGGTGATATTGAAGAGTGATATCAAAGTCTTTCATTAGTTCCAGCCACCTTCTTTGCCTCATGTTTAGCTCTTTCTGGGTGAAGATATATTTTAAACTTTTATGGTCTGTAAATATTTCCACCTTTTCTCCATAAAGATAATGCTTCCATAGTTTAAGAGCAAAAATGACAGCTGCCAATTCTAAATCATGGGTTGGATAGTTCTTTTCATGGGGTCGAAGCTGTCTAGAGGCATAGGCTATTACCTTCTTGTTCTGCTCCAGTACACAACCTAGACCTTTTCCAGAAGCATCACTATAAATAGCGAAACCTCCGGTTCCGGAAGGTAAGGTCAGAATAGGGGCAGAAGTCAGTCTTTTCTTCAATTCCTCAAAAGCATGCTGACATTCATCAGTCCAGGTGAACTCTTCATCCTTCCTTGTTAATTTTGTCATGGGCTCCCCAATTCTTGCAAAATCCTTCACGAACTTCCGATAGTAGCCAGCTAGTCCCAGGAAGCTTCTAATCTCTGCTACCGAGTCTGGAGTGGGCCAGGATTCTACTGCCGCTATCTTCTTAGGATCTACGGCTATTCCATCTCCCGTCACAACATGTACCAAGAATTCTACTTTGTCTAGGAAGAAAGCACATTTAGATAATTTTTCATAAAGTTTTTCCTTCCTCAAAGTCTCCAATGCTAACCTCAAATGTTCTTCATGTTCTTCGGGGGTCTTGGAGTAGATCAAAATATCATCAATGAAGACCACTACAAATTTATCTAGGTATGGCTGAAAAACTCTGTTCATTAGGTTCATAAAAACTGCTGGAGCATTCGTCAACCCGAACGGCATTACTAAGAATTCGTAGTGTCCGTTCCGGGTATTGAAAGCAGTTTTAGGGATGTCTTCCTTTCTCACCCTTACTTGGTGGTAACCAAACCTTAAATCAATCTTGGAAAAGACCCGAGCTCCACTCAGCTGATCAAATAAGTCATCTATCCTGGGCAGGGGATACTTATTCTTAATCGTTAAGGCATTCAGGGCCCTATAGTCAATACACATTCGGGATGTTCCGTCCTTCTTGGGCACAAATAATACTGGAGCTCCCCAGGGTGAGACACTAGACCTAATGAAGCATTTGTCTTCTAGTTCTTTGATTTGCTCATTTAGTTCTATTATCTCCTTCTTGTTAATTCTGTAGGGATTTTGAAATACTGGTGCTGCTCCTGGCACTAGGTCGATAGAGAATTCAACTTCTCGGTCTGGGGGTAAGCCTGGGAGATCCTCAGGGAAGACATCAAGGTATTCAGAGATGATAGGTAGTGGCACTTCTTCTGTTATTAGGGCTCTACAAATTTTGTTATTACCCATTTCTCTAGAACCTCTAGCAAATTCAAATTCTGGCTTGTCAGGGGGCCTGAAGATTACACTACCTCTGTGGCAGTCTATAGTGGCATGATGTTGACTTAACCAATCCATACCCAGTATAATGTCAAAACTGGGCACTGGCATTACAAGTAGTCTAGCATACAGTTCTCTTCCACATAATGTAATAGGACAATTGTTACAGGCATCACTAACCGGGATGATTCCTCCACCGGTAATGATCTTATAACAATTCCTAAGGGGTTTAGTGATTAAGCTATGCTTCATAAGGAAATCTACTGACATGAATGAATGCGAAGCTCCAGAGTCAAATAAAGTAATAGCTGGTATTGAATTTATAAGCACAGAACCTGTGATCACGTCTGCTGTGGCCTCAGCTTCTTCCAGAGTCATTGCATAAGCACGGCCTTGCTGCGATGCACCCCTCTGTTGCTGCTGGTGCTGAGCAAAGCGTTGTTGTTGTGTTGGAAGTGGGGGTCCCCTCTGTTGTACTGCTGGGGCCCTGGCCTGGGCTGGAGTTTTTAGTGCAGCGGTGCGTCCTTGAGCAGCTGGACAGTCCCTCATTTGATATGCTGCTGAGCCGCAGTAGAGGCAGGCACCTAGCCTCTTCCTGCAGACTTGCCAAGTATGACCTGGTTTTTGGCAAAAGTTACAAGCAGCAGCTTGTTGGTTCTGTCCCTGAGCCTGGGGTTGGGATGCTGGAGCTCGAGGGAGAGGACGCTGAGTTTGCTGCGGGGCCCTCTGCTGTTGTTGCTGTTGTTGAAAAGGGCGTTTGTTGGGTCCCGCATTTCCGGTATCTCTTTCCCGCTTCAGTTTATGCCCCCATATCTCTCTCTACGCCTTGTGCCACGCTCAGAATTTCTTCATAGGTACGAGCTCGGCTGGTGGTGACAGCAAGGCGAATATCCGGAGATAGCCCCTTCTTGAATCTACGGGCTCTGTCCTCCGGGGTATGAACCATGTACTCCGCAAAGTGGCTTAACCTGCTAAATTCAGCAGTATATTCATCAACAGACAGGTTACCTTGTTCCAGTCTCTCGAATTGGCTTTCGAGAGCTTCCCGAGCCACTTCGGGGTAGAATTTCTCCTTGAATAGCCTCTTGAAGTCTTCCCAGGTGATGTCGGGAGCAGATAGTTGGGGTTCATCTCTACCCAGGTTCGAGCAATGTCGAACAGTTGCAGGCTTGCGGACTCCACTTTGAGGTCATCAGGGACCCGAGCAGTCTTCAGGAGTCTCTCGACATTCTCTATCCACTCATCGGCATAGAGAATGCCCTCAGTTCCGTAAAATTCCAGGGGTCTTAGATTCTTGAAGTCTTTGGCACTCCCTGGCCTCTTGAGTGACGTCTCCTGGGACTTAAGAGCTTCTGAGAGGCTGGTCCGCAGAAGTGCCGTCTGTTCTTTCTGGGATTCCACCAATCCCTGGAACACTCCTAGTAGCTGTGCCCCATCTAGGGTAACTGCCGGAACAGATGGAGGCGGCGGGAGTGCAAGAGTCTCGGGCACATTCTGCTCAGCTGGTTCTGATGTGCCTCCTACTGTATTCCTGGTCTGGACCATTCTGAAAGATTAAGGGATAGGAAGATCAGAATAGAATACTTGGAAATCAAAGGCGATAGGAAAAATTGAGCAGCAATGATATCAAGAATTGAAATAAGGTCGCTATACTGTGAATGAGCTTTTCCTAGAATCCTCAATTTTATTCCATACCCTGGCCTAGGGTATTACCCTATTTTAGGATATGACCTGCATGGGCCACCATAAAAATGTGTCACGACCCGCACCCAGAAATTCGGGCACGAGTGCGTGGGTACGTCTAACCTACGCCGCAGAGTCGGCGGTAGTACGCTGTCTAGGTCAATCCATAATTACTAACTAGCTCATTCACAACAACATAGGCAGGATAATAATGAGAATGAAACTTAAGATTTCAACTGAAAATAAATGTGACAGCAGATTCAAATGTTTTAGTACAGGAATTCAATATTGAAATCGGGGACAAACCCGATAAATAAGATAAGAATAGAATGAAAGATAGCTACTACTAGCTACTCAGCAGCAGGGGTCTCCTGGGTGGGTTTTGGCTCCTCATAAGTATCATCAGTTCCCTCATAGGGACCATAATAAGTAGGGGCAAGATCCTCATCATCGCCTAAATCAACAGATCCAGTCAGGAAAGGAGCAAAGTACACAGTGCACAACAAGGTTAAACTAAATATTTTATGACAATTAAATATTGGATATCATGTTGAGAAATAGCATTAACAGAACATTATTATCTCAGAGTTAACTGTAAACAGGAATATAAGAAACAGAAATAAATGAAACAGGAAATGAAACTACAATAGCCAGCAGGAAATATAACATGACCAGAACTATCTGTGTGAACTTGTGTTTGTTTTTAGAATACATAGTTGGCATGTAGGGGTTTATAAGGCTAATCCGGCCATCATGAATGGCTATTAAACAGGGGAAATCAAGATCCGGCTGAGGTACAGTCGTGTACCAACAGCTATTAAACATGACAAGGGGAAGGGTAAACTACATGCCTTCTAGGTATTCTCCCACCCGACATAAAAAACAAGACAGGAACTACCAATATTCAAGACATAAAATTCAACATTTCTAATACGATGTGTAATCATAAAGGGTACATGTAAGACAGGGAATTAATTATCATAATATATAAAGATTAACTTGAGGTGCAGGTACTTGCCTGTTGTTTGGATCTGATTAATTTAGTTCTTAGAAAAAAAAGTCCAGAGATGAGTCCAAAAGCTGAAATAGACATTACCATCATGCTCAGAAGATGTCAAATAGCTAGAAATGCCTGTCCTTGGGTCCAATTTGGAGACAAGGGCAAAAACGGCAGTTTCGGGTCAAAACGGGGTCCGCCGGTGGGCCCGCTTTGCACCGAAAAACGTGTTCGGGTCAAAGGTCTCCAAATTCACCAAACTTAGTGTCAACAGGTCAGAAACGCTGATACGAACCCAACGGAACTTCCAGATTTGGATTCCGATGAGCCGAACACAAAATCGCCCGTCGAGCGGGGCCTATGGGGCCCACGACACGCGATTTCGTCAACGTTCTCAGAATCGAACCAAACTTGACCCACAGGACCAGCGTATCGCTACGAGTCCGATGGCGCAAGTTTCGTCTCGATCCGACGTGTGTGCACGAAGTTAGGGTAAATTACAGAAAAGGCGGATACGGGACGATGTCCGCGGATACGCGTTGATTCCGGTGTGCACGCACACCCGAATCAGCTTCCACGAAAACTCACACGTCCGTATCGACGATGCGTACGTATCTGTGAAGACCGCACGCGATCAAGTCGTCCCGTTTGGCGGGGCGGACTCAGTTCCGGGATGAAACAGGGTCTGGTTTTTCCTGTTTTTGGATCGCGGTGTGCGATCACCACAGGACGCGATGCCCCGAACAGTTTATCCGGACACCGAGAGGGTCATACAGGCTTCACAACGCAATTTGCGGAATTAAAAACGGAGCTACGAGGCGAAAGTTACACACACCTGAAGGGGACCCGAAATCAGGGTCGAGTCGTGTCCGACTCGTGTCGGACACGGAAAGAAGAATTAGGGCTAGGGTTGCTGATTTGGGGTTTTCCGGCGGCGGACCGGCCGGAGGAACGCCGGGGAGGCTGGGGGCGGTTCGCCGGCTTGCTGGGACGCGACCGGTGGTGGGCGGCGCGCCGGGAACGGCTGGCCGGAGGCGGTTCGAAGGGGGAGTGCTGCCGCTGCTGCTGGGGTCGGGCGCCGGAGAGTGGGGGCGGCGGGCTCCGGTCGGCGGGAAAGGAGGTCGGCGGCTGGGGTGCTGGCCAACGGGGGGGTGGTCCGGTCTAGGGTTCCGGCGGGTTAGGGGAGGGGAGGAGGCGGAGGAGGAGAAAAGGGGGAGGGTTTTATAGGGTGGTGCCGGGGTGGTTCGTGGCCGGGGAAGGCGGGCCGAGGGGAGTGTAACACCCTGTTCCGCTCAAGCGGACTGCCGTCTCAATCGGCAATCGTGCAGCTGTCCCGACCTGCTTTGCCTTGATCAAGAAGCAAAGGATATCCAGACTTGTCCCTACAGGAATCCGGCTTGGACTTTCAGAGGCTCGCTCAGACGTATCGCTCTACCGAGGCGAATCATCGCTAAGGTGGGTGGCTACGGTGAACTTGTCTTTGCTTAGCCAGCACACATAAAATCTGGAATATTCATGCTAGTCGCTAGGTGATTCACCCCCTGCATGCTAATAAATCCAACGCACCTAGCTAAGGGAATAATCCCAACTCATATTGCTTGCTAGAACATGGAAATGAAATACTGCTTATATTCAGACCCTCGCATGCTAAGTCCCTTAACGGTTTCATCTCTCGGACTACCTTCGGGCCCGAGCAACGTGCCTGCTTATGTTCCTAGAACGCATGCTTGTCTGCTTGATAGTTACCGTATTTTCATCCAAACCCCGGGAGGCTACTACGTAGTCGTTCCGTGCCTGAATGTTCCTGCAAGTATCCGGGACCGTTAGGTCACCAAGGCAGCCCCGAACCAGGGGAATGCATCAAGACAAGTTATTGTACAGAACCAAGATTCAAGTATCCCGTATACTCGTGTACTCGTGTTCCCGTGCACTCGTGTTCTCGTGTTCTCGTGTTCTAGTGCACGCGTGTTCTCGTGTATCTCGTGTAATCGTGTTGCCTGAGATTGGTTAAATCGTGTTGCCTGAAATTGGTTAAATCGTGTTGCCTGAGATTGGTTAACCCTGAAGTGCATGTCGCGGACAACTCGGAAACGAGGCATAGTTCCACGGACGATCACCGGGGCACTGGGGCCGCTCCGATCCGGATGGAACTTCAAGTGTGGTTCATCGTGTGCAGGCGAGTGGTTTGCAGCATATCGTGTACTCGGTTGCATTCCACTTGGCCTAGGACCGGTGGTGGGGGAGTGCGCGCCGGGAACGGCTGGCCGAAGGCGGTTCGAAGGGGGAGTGCTGCCGCTGCTGCTGGGGTCGGGCGCCGGAGACGGGAGGAGGGAGGAGGAGCTGCTGTAGAGTGGGGGCGGCGGGCTCCGGTCGGCGGGAAAGGAGGTCGGCGGCTGGGGTGCTGGCCAACGGGGGGGTGGTCCGGTCTAGGGTTCCGGCGGGTTAGGGGAGGGGATGAGGCGGATGAGGAGAAAAGGGGGAGGGTTTTATAGGGTGGTGCCGGGGTGGTTCGTGGCCGGGGAAGGCGGGCCGAGGGGAGAACGTGGGGGTGAGGTGGCCGGCCGGTGCGGCGGCCGGTGCGGCGCCGGACGCGGGCACGAAGGCTGGGTCGGGGAGGGAGATGGGGTTTGCGGATCCGGGCGGGTCGCTAGCGGGTCTGACCGACCCGAACCCGACCCGGTGGCGATTGGGGCCGGGCCGGCTGGGCTGCTGGGCCGGTCCACTGGGCCGGGCCGGCCCAAAAAAAGAAAAAATTAAATAATAAATAATAATAATAAATATAATTAATAATAAGAAATCAGTTAATTAAATAATTAATAAAATATAGTTTTTAGGCATTTAAAAATAGGTTTGAGGCTCAGAAAAATCCAGAAAATTACCCTAAGTCCAGTTTTCCATTTTACACCCAAAAATATTATTTTTATGATATTTTAATATTATTTATTGCCAATTAAAAATCATTTATTAACTGAAAATCTTGATTTTAATTACAGAAAATTCCCAGAAAATTCCAGAAAATTGGAAAAAATCCAAGATTTAATAATTTAAAAATTCAGGGGGGTTTACATATCCTGAACTGCATTCAGAGAACAATGGATGTGCTGCTATTACTGAATTGTGTAGTGCATTGCTAGCACCACACAGCAGATCCTGTGTTCAAGCATGGAAGGTGCAGTGCACTTTTGTGCACTGCAGAGATATTTTGCAGGTATTCTAACTGGGTTCAGTTGTGGCTTCCTGTATGTAGTGAAGTAATATAGGAACTGTGTGTACTGCAGTAGGTTATTAGGGGTGAGCCTTGCAAGGGGGGGGAGTACCCAGACCACAGCAGTAGCTGTACCCCCAGCAAGTTGTATGGAGTAGGGGATGGGTATCATCCTTTCAGAGTATCAGGGGAATTCAAGTGAGGAACTGTGGATGTATACACAGTAACAGTTTCCATTCCAAGAACTGAACTGTGGCTATACTTTTGAGCTCTGATACTCTTTAGGTATCTTGATCCCTATGGCCTATCAGTTATTCAACAACTGTCTTGTGTATCAGAACAGGTCCTTGCTAGATGATTAGCTTAGAATTTGGACTTGTACAGATTAGTGAGCATGATGTACATAGTGGCACACTTGTAGAAGTTGAATGCTGCATAAGGGACTGAAGTAGTTGTGATTTTGAGCAGGTGTTGTGCATCAGTAGACTGGGGGTAAGTGTTGACACTGGGGTTAAGTGTCCCAAGCCGATCACATAATAAATTGATATTTCAAACACATAGCCAGATATTTATTCTTTATTTCAGTTCACTTGTTCTAGCATTTACTTATATTTTTATTCATTGCTAGATGTTCTATTGCTCATTTCATATTCTCTAGTATTCCGTATTTCCAGTATTTCTTTCATCTTGTATTTCCTTACACTGTTTTATAGCTTTTGTCAACATAAATAAAACTGCTGTTTAGTGTCTGTGCTTCGCTCCAATCCTGACTGGATAACATTTTTCAAAGGACTTGGAGGACTTCTGTCCTACCCACTATGGCCCGTGAGCAGAGCGAGATTTGGTACCTGAAATTCCAGAAAAATTTCCCATCTTAGAGGAGATTCCACCTACAGGCATTTAGACTGTCTTATTTATGTATCATTGTTCTAGAATTGAGATTTGGGTTGTATTTTTGTTGAGACTTTTTGAGGACATCTAGACTCTAGACTTGTGATGTATTTATTTTTGTGCTAGACTTATGTCAGTACTCTCTATCCTTATATCTCATTGTGCCATTACTTTCCAATAGTCTTGTGATTGAGTATATTATAAAATGTTGATCCATGTATTATCATTGTCCTCCCTATGGAGTTGAGACCATTGACAGGATGAGTTATGTTTGAGACCTAGACAGCGTTCTACCGCCGATGTTGCGGCGTAGGATGGACGTACCCACGGCTCATGCCCAATTTTCGAGTGCGGGTCGTGACACGAGGAGTTCGGAACAAATTCTGAATTTTCATAAATGGGGATTTATTTTTCTGATTTTGTGTCACAATTTGCGACTGACACATGACGCGATTCGACAAAACGGAAAATGAGGTGGCGAGGAGAGAGAAAACCTCATATGAACATGGCGTCGATATCGACTATAAGTCGCGAACTGGGATGGCGCGGCGACTGTGCTTGGTCGTCGTGGCGGCTGGACCGTTGTTGGCTGCTGGAGGAGACGGCGGAGGCATCGCCGGAGGGAGCTCGGGGTCGATTGGGCCTGTCGAGGTCGGAGGCGGCCGAATCTGGCGGAGAGGGGCGGTGGATGGTGGTGGTGGATGATGGTGGTGGATCGGTTTTTATAGGGGGTGCGACCACGATTGGCGGGAAGTCGAACCAGAGGGGTCGGCCGTTGGGGAGGCGACTGGTCGACGGTTGAGCGGCAGCGAGGAGGCGAGCGGTCGACGGGGGGAAAACGGCCGGCGGAAGACGAGCGGGGTGGCGGTCAGGATTCTACGGTTTCTGAAGAATTTGGATAAACGGATCGGGTTGGCGGGTTCGGGTCGGGTCCAGATCTGACCCGACCCGCTAGGGTTTGGGTTGGGTTCAGGGTTGGTTTATTTTGGTTTGGTTTGGTTTAGATTTAAACCGGTTTTATTTGGTTTAAATTGGTTTATTTAAAAAAACTAAATTTTAGGATCTTTAAAAATAGTTCAGGGTCCAATAAATTCCAGAAAAAAATTTCTATGTCTAATATTTTATTTTACACCAAAAAATATTATTTTCATAATATTTTAATATTTATTTTAATACTTAAAAATATTTAATTCAGAAGAACATTTATTTTAATTATTTAAAAATCATAAAAAATTTCAGAAAAATTCCGAAAATTTATTTTTTAATTCCTGAAAAAATCTGGAAATTTACAAAATATATATATATATATATATATATATATATATGACTACAAATATACATACTGATAAAACAACTACACAATTTAAAAATAACAATATTAATACTTTCTATCTTTTTTTTTCCTAGCAGTTCCTTCTCCGTTTGTCTCCTCTAACTTCTACCTCCTCTGTTCTTCTTTACTTCCTGTAGGGGGTTGTTTGCTGTGATTTGTAGGGGGATTGTTTGCTATTATTTGTAGGGGGTTGTTTGCATTTGTATGTGGGTGGGAGAGAGAGAGAGAGAGAGAGAGAGAGAGAGGCTAACGGTGAACAAATATATAGGGGAGGGGGTCATGGCAGTCTTCGAGAGTCAAGCACGTCAACCAAGTTGTCACAGTCTTTATTGCCAACTCGCCATTTAACTTGGCAAGGCATAGTCTTCATGACAGGGGATTCGTGAGCACACCAACTTTGATGACGTCCACAGTCTCCTAGGTCTGGGACTCGCCAAGTTGAATGACGAGCTTCTGTGTCCCGCCAATTCAGATGGCGGTCTCTGCGGTGATCTGCCAAAACTTCATGAACTCGCCATTTTAGTTGACAAGTTATCCCTTTATTGCAAATACCTTAAACTATTCACTTCAGATGCAAATATACTTCTTTCTTTTAAACGAAAATTTCTGTTAGTAAATTCCCACATTGCCCCCTACCCTCCCTTGCCGGCCATATGCCGTTGGGCTGCCTTAACTACACACCACAACCAATCCATATTCTTTCTTTATTTCACCCAATCCACCAAACAAAGCCCCTGGTTGCAAAACACGGTCCCAGCTTCAGGTCCCAATGGACCAATTAATGAAATATATTGCTGGCTTTGCATATTTGGACTGATTCGTGAGAAATAGTAATAAATATTTCTTTAAAAAAAATAATAACTCCCGACCAACAGCGACTCTGCTCCTCCCTCTCTCCATCTCAGTCTTCGGCATTTCTATTTCTCTCTGTAAGTGTACTCTCTCTCTCTCTCTCTCTCTCTCTCTCTCTCTACATATTTATATATATATACATTTTCTCTCTCTGTCTCTCTTTGATCGGTGAGAGTTCGTGATTTCTTCTAGAGTATGATCTATAGCACATGTAGTAGTTATTTGATTATGATTCTTCGAATCTGCTTGTTCTTGATGCAGATGTGCTTTTGGTTTGATCCAATTCGTGTTTTGTGGTTAGTTAGGTCTTTTTTGTGTGTGAACGGAAGTGTTAATTTGTTCAGTGATTACTGTTGTATGTGATGGAAATCTTGTGTTTAGATCTGTTTTTTTTTCAGTATGTGGTGTGGAAAAGGGAGTTAAAGTGTGTGTTTTTATCGCTGACCGGTTGAGCTCTGTTAGGTTTAATTTTAATGAAAAAAATAGATTGAATCTTGACTTGATGAAGAGTTTTCTAGTCAAGGGGTTAGGTCTAGATATTATGGAGAAGCAGAAAATTGTTTAGATTCCTAATGTAAGGAAGCAGAGACACCCCAAATCTGTGCCGTGCCCATGTCGGTGCTGCCCCCTGTCCCTAGTGTAGGTCTGCCCCTGCATGCCATTACCCTATGAAATATAGGGTGGTATCATAGCATGAGTTGTCTTATCTTAGATTTTCTTTCGCTGCTATCTTCCTAGTAAGCTCTGCGTCAGTCTGTTGAAACAGATTTAGCTTGATTAGAGGTAAACATGTTCATAGTTAATTATGAACTCCATTCTTCTTATAAATGCCTCTTGTATCTTTACAAATAGGTACCTATTTCTCGTTTCTACTTGGTTTTTATTTACTTGATCATTCATGTAAGAGGCTCTTCCATCTACAAGTGTACATCAAGATGTGCACAGTACTCTCTTTTGTTATGTCATGACTCTCTAAGAAATTGTTGTGTGCCTATATATGATTCTTATGTAGTGAAAACATTTGAAATTTTGAATATAGTTGCTAGCCTATAGTCAAAAACTTTCATTAAATTAAACAAGATACATGCCTATGGAGCTTCGTTGACAAACACTTGATGTCGCTAACTAATTTCTGATGTGGGACCATCAATTTGTTCGATCCGAACCCAACAATAATTGAATTTTTATAATTTAAATTTAAGTTAGATATGATTGTTATCATTTGATGTAATCTTTTAGTTTATTTTTGTTTTTATCTTTTTTAGGTTTAATTTTCTACAAAATGAGTTTTATGGACCTTTTGTTTAGTAGAGAAAATTGTTTGAAAATAAAAATTTTGAGTTTGAGAAGAACCAACTCCTATTTTTTGTTTCTCTTTTATCCCCAAATATTTGCGTGCTACAAATGGAGTCTTCTTCCCATGTTCTAGCCGAGTTCGCTGTCGCCTTCGCCACCTCTCGCCTTCCACCGTCTTTGTCGTCGTATATTCTTGTTGCTTTTAGTGTAACTTTGTTCCGACCTCACTTTTATATTAGATTTTTTCAAATTATATAATATTGTGATATTTATAATAATTGTTCGTAAACCCTAAAGCTCTTAGCTCAATTTTCCTAATATTTTAAACCAGTCTATTTTCCCCCCTTGGGTATCGTCCTGCATCAATTTCATTCAACCAAATTATGAGAACTAGGAATATATTCAATGAATGTAGTATTGGAGTACCTATCTATAAAAGAAGTAAGCGAGATATACAAACTACTAAATTATACTATTGAGGAATCAAGCTTGGGAGCCATACCATGAACCTCTAGGAGAGAGCAATTGGACAAAAAATAGGAAAAGATGTTAGAACTTTAGAGGATCAATTAAGTGTTATATTATGGAGATCTACCATAGGAGCTATTTATCTACTAATTAGTAGAAAAAATTTATAGTGATGAAAATGGATCTAGATGTGGCTGTATGACTCATAATAGAGTACTTAGAGCGATAATATGGTGGATTTCGGAGAAGAAACAAGTCTCTAATAGCCATATTGAGATTGAAAATGATATATATATATATATATATATATATATATATATATATATATATATATATATATATATAGAGAGAGAGAGAGAGAGAGAGAGAGAGAGAGAGAGAGAGAGAGAGAGATCCTCGTATTTTTGCATCCCCATTATTATAACCGTTGGATCTTGTTTAAGTCATCTTATTATTAACTATGGATTTGAATGGTTCAATCGGTCAAGATTAGATGACTTAAACAAGATCCAGCGGCTGTGATCATGAATTTTTTGAAAATACATAAGAGTGGGGATCCCGATCCCGATTCCTCCTCATATATATATATATATATATATATATATATATATATATATATATATATATAATTGTTGGATACTCGGTGAAAAAACTAACTTCCCAACCTTTTAGTCCCACATTGGAAAGGAGAACTCACTCCTTAGTCCTTATATTACTTTCTCTCTTTTGCTCTCTTGTAAGTTGTTGTAGGCTAGCCTTGTGGACCACACACGCGCACCGCCACCGTCGTCCGACTCGACTTAGTTCGGTTCGGCGTGCGTAACGGATGCGGGTACATTTCTACTATCGGGTTTGGGCTGAGACCTTAAATTATTTTTTATTTCTTCTTTTCTAAAGACCGTTTTAGTCTTTATTTTTGACCCGTTGTAATTTATTTCTAGTTTATTATTCCAATGATAATACAATTATGGTAGTAACAGCCACATTAATTCTATTGAATTGTATTAAATCTTAGGTGTTTATATATTTCCCTCGATTTTGTATCTGGACACGAAAAACTAAACGTCAATATTCTGTTCTTTCTTCCACAAACCAGAAACTTTTCCCTCCTTCGTCAACTAATTTTATTCAATTTTTCATTTGGGCAAAGCTAAGTTTGGGTCACTCTCTCGAAACTGTGTGCAGTGACGAGAAGCCGGTAGTACGCGTGTTTTACCTCTAGGAGGATTCGAGAACAAGTTTGCACATAAACCTTAAATAATCTCTTAGGACAGTGCTTCGTACACGACTTTCTAGATATTGATAACGCTAAACACTGTTATTATATATTTTTCTCGATTCCGTGTGTCTGGACACAAAAAACTAAACGTCAATACTCTGTTCTTTCTTCCACAAACCAAAAACTTCTCTCCTTCGTCAACAAATTTTGTTTAATTTTTTATTTGAGCAAAGCTAAGTTCGGGTCATTTTCTCGAAGCTGTGTGCAGTGACGAGAAGCCGGTAGCACGGGTGTTTTACCTCTATGAGAATTCAAGAACAAGTCTGCACATAGATCTGAAATAATTTCTTAGTGTAGTACTTCGTACACGACTTTTCCAGAGATCGATAACTCTAAAATCTGTTATTTTGTTTACAAGAATCGAAGAATTTTTTTAACAGTCTAAGAGATTATTGGTTTAAAACTTACATTCTTTTGTTATTATTATATATTAATAATTTTGTTAAGGAGTAATCAATTTTGTTAAATATACATTTATAGAATATTGTTAAGTAATACTTGCTGTCTGTTTACGAGTATATATTATCAGACATACTGTTAAATAAAATAGAATCAATAATAGATGGCAGACTGATGGAATGAAGAGCTTAATAGTATACTAGCACAAGTGTGCTTAAAGAAGAGAATAAATGGAAGAAAATGATTTCAGATGAGAAAGAGAGAAAGAACTTACGAAAATCACACAATACCTAAAGTTCTTATGCTGCACTCTGCTTCCATTTCATTCTGGATCTCACCTCTAATTAAATGCAATGTTGCCACTAAAACCTTCTAATTCTAGCAGCTTATACGTATTATCCGATCTCTGTTATTTTGTTGTAACAATATATATATATATATATATATATATATATATGTATATATATATATATATATATATATATAGTGCTGCTGAGTTTTTATATATCATAACCAAGTAAATTACATACTAAGTTTCTTGTGGGGTTTGAATCTAGTGAGAAAAATAGATTCACTTGCTGGGAGATGAGAAATGGATATAAATGAGTTTGGACACTATTGGACATATGTTGGATATAGCTCCTCCAAAATATTATAGGAACAAGTTCCCTACATGTCAGTGGGATAATACATTATTCAGTATTTTCTTGTAGAAGAACCTACATAACGGATAACATTTTAGGCAGAAGAAAATTTATTTCAATCACCCTACCTAAAATCGAACACATCAAGTAGTTTTTCTAAACTTTACAAAATGATAATTCTCTAAACATAAGTTTAACAATAAGTAGTTCGACAATAAATAGATAATGATATATTTGACAAATTGGAACTCTCGAAAACTTGGTAGAGGAAAACATTTATACTCTGCAAACGAGAAGGTTACTCTAGACAAAATTGGATAATATGTTATAAGCTGCTAGAATTAGAAGAAGGTTTTAGTGGCAACAGAGCACTGTTTTAAAAGGTGGCCGCCTAGGCGCTAGGCGGCTAGTGTCACGCCCCGATCTCCCGCAGGCAATCGGCCGTTCCCGCTAGGCGGGAATCACCCTCGCCAGCGCTCCCGCGGAACGATCGCTTAACCCATCCGGGCGTGATGCCGCACGAGCGTGATCCACGCCCGTGCAAGGCCATGGTTCATTGGCTGGCGGCAAGAGTTCTAAGCCACAGAGTCGCACAGATTGTCCGAGTGCAGCGGAGTCATGAACGCATAGGCGATCGGTAACAGGTTCACTGAGTCGACAAATATAGCGGAAGCATTGAAACAAGTAAGGTAATCTCTTTATTAATATGAAACATGTATTACAGGCGGCGTATAGCCGAGATTACAAGTCGCTCAAGCCTCTCTCTCTGAAACAGTAAAAGCGTGCCAAGTGGCTACAACTGTGGAATGAATGTACAGGCGATGGTCAGGCGATGTTCACAACTTATGTCTTGTATATGTGCTTCAGTCCCGGACGCACCGTTGCAAGGCTTCAGAGGGAACTCCTGGCCTTAGCACGCACGAAGGAGGCGTCCGCACCGCGCGAGGTTCTTCCGCACCCTGCATATCAAACTGGTGGATTATCAGTACATTGAATGCACTGGTGGGGAAGCTACTCGCCCGCTCGACAAATCCAAACACGTAATACAGGTTCCGTGCACAACTATTAAGTTGTCTTTCTAGTTGCCTTAGGATCAGTTTCATGCAAACATTGAATAGCTTATCGTGTCGGACAGTGCGCCGTGCGATGTTTGAGGAAACACGGCGAGACTTACCAACTTACCATTTCTCCTTCCCTGTCCAAGGCAAACATTGTTAATTTAAGCAGGGGCATGTATAAACATTCAGGAGCATAGCATATGCAACATGCAAACATGAGAGTCATTGAACGGGACAGTATTTGGTGTGCTCAGTTGTTCTTGATGCAATGACTCGCACGCGGATAGCCGCTAAGCGAGGATGACTTATCTATATGAATAGGAGTCGCTGGCATAGCCATAAAGGACTAATCCCAGACGAGAGTGGAACGCAACGAGAGCACACGATGCGCCACGAACCATCTCGCCCGTACACGATGGATTGCATATGTAGTCCAAGGCCAAGATGGAATGCAACCAAGTACACGATATGTTGCAAACCATCTCGCTAGCACACGATAGACTACACATGATGTGGTCCTAGGCCAAGTGGAATGCAACCGAGTACACGATATGCTGCAAACCACTCACCTGCACACGATGAACCACACTTGAAGTTCCATCCGGATCGGAGCGGCCCCAGTGCCCCGGTGACCGTCCGTGGAACTATGCCTCGTTTCCGAGTTGTCCGCGACATGCACTTCAGGGTTAACCAATCTCAGGCAACACGATTTAACCATTCTCAGGCAACACGATTTAACCAATCTCAGGCAACACGATCACACGAGATACACGAGAACACGCGTGCACTAGAACACGAGAACACGAGAACACGAGTGCACGGGAACACGAGTACACGAGTATACGGGATACTTGAATCTTGGTTCTGTATAATAACTTGTCTTGATGCATTCCCCTGGTTCGGGGCTGCCTTGATGACCTAACGGTCCCGGATACTTGCAGGTTCGTTCAGGCACGGAACGACTACGTAGTAGTCTTCCGGGGTTTGGATGAAAACACGATAACATTCAAGCAGACAAGCATGCGTTTCTAGGTACATAAGCAGGCACGTTGCTCGGGCCCGAAGGTAGTCCGAGAGATGAAACCGTTAAGGGACTTAGCATGCGAGGGTCTGAATATAAGCAGTATTTCCTTTTCCATTTTCTAGCAAGCAGTACAAGTTGGGATTATTTCCTTAGCTAGGTGCGTTGGATTTATTAGCATGCAGGGGGTGAATCACCTAGCGACTAGCATAAATATTCCAGATTTTATGTGTGCTGGCTAAGCAAAGACAAGTTCACCGTAGCCACCCACCTTAGCGATGATTCGCCTCGGTAGAGCGATACGTCTGAGCGAGCCTCTGAAAGTCCAAGCCGGATTCCTGTAGGGACAAGTCTGGATATCCTTTGTTTCTCATTTGAGGCAAAGCAGGTCGGGACAGCTGCACGATTGCCGTTTGAGACGGCAGTCCGCTTGAGCGGAACGGGGTATTACATCCTACCCAACTTAGAAAAAGTCTCGTCCTCGAGACTTACTAAGGACAAGCAGTAATCTAGGGTTGAGGCAATCCTAGACAAGTCGTTTGTACTTGTTCATTTGGATCTTCAATTGCACAAGCTTCAAATCAGCATACCGCTTAGACTGGATCGTGCGCACCTTCGACATGCATTTCTAGTGTGAACACGTCAACCAGCTTAGTGATAGCGAAGTCTCAGCACTCGAGTTTCACCGTTTCTTAAGTCTTGGATGGTGTACTAGTTCAAGGCGTCCCTCGAATAGATGCATTCAACCAAACTTAGGGTTAGTGAAAATCGGACAAGCTACTAGCGATACTCTCAAGGGTTCGCACAGGTTGCACAAAGGCCACTCGCAGCATACAACCAGACAAGCAAGCATAACATTCAAAACGCATTTTGAAAGTATTTAGACTTATTGTTGGAACATCCCATCGAGGCATTGAGAGAGAGCGTGCACATAACCCACGAACGAGCTTTCGAAACAGAGATATCGAATTGAAGTCCAAAGGCGTAGAAGCCAGGCTCTGATACCAACATGTCACGCCCCGATCTCCCGCAGGCAATCGGCCGTTCCCGCTAGGCGGGAATCACCCTCGCCAGCGCTCCCGCGGAACGATCGCTTAACCCATCCGGGCGTGATGCCGCACGAGCGTGATCCACGTCCGTGCAAGGCCATGGTTCATTGGCTGGCGGCAAGAGTTCTAAGCCACAGAGTCGCACAGATTGTCCGAGTGCAGTGGAGTCATGAACGCATAGGCGATCGGTAACAGGTTCACTGAGTCGACAAATATAGCGGAAGCATTGAAACAAGGTAATCTCTTTATTAATATGAAACATGTATTACAGGCGGCGTATAGCCGAGATTACAAGTCGCTCAAGCCTCTCTCTCTGAAACAGTAAAAGCGTGCCAAGTGGCTACAACTGTGGAATGAATGTACAGGCGATGGTCAGGCGATGTTCACAACTTATGTCTTGTATATGTGCTTCAGTCCCGGACGCACCGTTGCAAGGCTTCAGAGGGAACTCCTGGCCTTAGCACGCACGAAGGAGGCGTCCGCACCGCGCGAGGTTCTTCCGCACCCTGCATATCAAACTGGTGGATTATCAGTACATTGAATGCACTGGTGGGGAAGCTACTCGCCCGCTCGACAAATCCAAACACGTAATACAGGTTCCGTGCACAACTATTAAGTTGTCTTTCTAGTTGCCTTAGGATCAGTTTCATGCAAACATTGAATAGCTTATCGTGTCGGGCAGTGCGCCGTACGATGTTTGAGGAAACACGGCGAGACTTACCAACTTACCATTTCTCCTTCCCTGTCCAAGGCAAACATTGTTAATTTAAGCAGGGGCATGTATAAACATTCAGGAGCATAGCATATGCAACATGCAAACATGAGAGTCATTGAACGGGACAGTATTTGGTGTGCTCAGTTGTTCTTGATGCAATGACTCGCACGCGGATAGCCACTAATCGAGGATGACTTATCTATATGAACAGGAGTCGCTGGCATAGCCATAAAGGACTAATCCCAGACGAGAGTGGAACGCAACGAGAGCACACGATGCGCTACGAACCATCTCGTCCGTACACGATGGATTGCATATGTAGTCCAAGGCCAAGATGGAATGCAACCAAGTACACGATATGTTGCAAACCATCTCGCCAGCACACGATAGACTACACATGATGTGGTCCTAGGCCAAGTGGAATGCAACCGAGTACACGATATGCTGCAAACCACTCACCTGCACACGATGAACCACACTTGAAGTTCCATCCGGATCGGAGCGGCCCCAGTGCCCCGGTGACCGTCCGTGGAACTATGCCTCGTTTCCGAGTTGTCCGCGACATGCACTTCAGGGTTAACCAATCTCAGGCAACACGATTTAACCATTCTCAGGCAACACGATTTAACCAATCTCAGGCAACACGATCACACGAGATACACGAGAACACGCGTGCACTAGAACACGAGAACACGAGAACACGAGTGCACGGGAACACGAGTACACGAGTATACGGGATACTTGAATCTTGGTTCTGTATAATAACTTGTCTTGATGCATTCCCCTGGTTCGGGGCTGCCTTGATGACCTAACGGTCCCGGATACTTGCAGGTTCGTTCAGGCACGGAACGACTACGTAGTAGTCTTCCGGGGTTTGGATGAAAACACGGTAACATTCAAGCAGACAAGCATGCGTTTCTAGGTACATAAGCAGGCACGTTGCTCGGGCCCGAAGGTAGTCCGAGAGATGAAACCGTTAAGGGACTTAGCATGCGAGGGTCTGAATATAAGCAGTATTTCCTTTTCCATTTTCTAGCAAGCAGTACAAGTTGGGATTATTCCCTTAGCTAGATGCGTTGGATTTATTAGCATGCAAGGGGTGAATCACCTAGCGACTAGCATAAATATTCCAGATTTTATGTGTGCTGGCTAAGCAAAGACAAGTTCACCGTAGCCATCCATCTTAGCGATGATTCGCCTCGGTAGAGCGATACGTCTGAGCGAGTCTCTGAAAGTCCAAGCCGGATTCCTGTAGGGACAAGTCTGGATATCCTTTGTTTCTCATTTGAGGCAAAGCAGGTCGGGACAGCTGCACGATTGCCGTTTGAGACGGCAGTCCGCTTGAGCAGAACGGGATATTACAGCTAGTGTCCGTCCGATGTCTGCCTAGGCGTCCGCCTAGTCCCCCCGACGCCCGTTTATGCATGTTATAGGATTTTGTGGACTTTTTATGCAATTTTCATTATGTTTTTGAATTTTTTTTTATATCTTTTGAACCGCCTACATCTAGGTGGCCGCCTAGGCAGCCGTCTAGGTGGGCTAGGCGCTAGGCGGCGGTACTCGTCCGACTAGCGCCTAGCGCTTTTCATTATCTTGCAACAGAGCATTTAATTAGAGGTGAGATCCATAAAGAAATGAAAGCAGAGTGCAACATAAAGAACTTTAGGTACTATATGATTTTCGCAATTCATTGTCTCTTTCTCATTTGAAATCATTTTCTTCCATTTATTCTCTTCTTCAATCACACTTGTGTTAGTATACTATTGAGCTCTTCATTCCATCATTCTCTGCCATCTATTATTGGTTCTATTTTACTTAACAATATGTCTTATAATATATACTCCTAAACAAAATTCTTAACATGTATTACTTAACAATATTCTACAAAAGTATATTTAACAAATTTGATTATTCCTAAACAAAATTATTAATATATATTAGTAACTGTTAGAGTTATTTTATTTTGTTATTTATCATATGAGGGTATAATAGTAATTGTGGGTGTATTGCATATCAATATAATTATACATGAGATGCAACCTAGGGTTTAAGGCCCTTGCAATCTCCTTTCTCATATTCTCTCTTCTTCTCTCCATCTCTAAACTTCACTTGGTATCAGAGCATATATTTGTAAGTACTGTACATCCCATCCACGACTGGTTGATTGCAGGGTTCATGGCGGCAGCCCCGAAAAAAAAAATTCGGCTGTTTTTCGTCTACTTTTCATGATTCGCCGTTCGTTGTTCGTGGTCGTTCGTAGTTCGTTTATGAGATCTAGGGTTTCTACAGATCTTCGTTGGTTATTCGTCGTCGGTTGAGGTTCGTTGTGAGATCTAGGGTTTCAAAGATCTCGTCTTTCTGTTGCATCTGCAAGTATGGTGGGGACCGAATCTTCTAGCGAGATTAATAGTGGTGATGGTAGCGGAGGTGGTTCTCCTTTTACTATTATTCATAATGATGAATTGGGAAAGTCGATTACAGCGGTGAAACTCAATGGTGCGAACTACCTTGCCTGGTCCAAGTCTATTAAAATGGTGTTAAGGGCGAAGAAGAAGTTGAAGTTTTTGACGGAAGAACCCCTGCCTGAAAGTTCTGTTGAGTATGAAGATTGGATGAGTGTAGATGCATACGTTATGTCGTGGTTGTGGCATAGTATGGAACCACATATTGCTGCTAATGTTCAGTGGTGTGAATCAAGCAAACAAATTTGGTTATCTCTGGAAGAATCATATTCGCAGAAGCGAAACGTTGCCCGTATCTATGAGTTGTACGAGTTATTGTTCAATACAAAGCAAAATGGGAGACCTGTGAATGAATATCTGGCTTCAAAGAAGGCTTTGTAGGAGGAATTGCTCCAATATCATCCTGTTACTACTGATTTGAAGGAAGCTCGCAGATAGAAGGAAGAGTTTCATGTTTCACTTATCCTAGCCGGCTTGGATCCTGCGCTCGAACCTTATAAAGCTCAAATCCTTGCTGGAGAGCAGTTACCTACGGTGGCAGATATTTTCTCCCGTCTCAATCGTTCCTTTCTGGGACAGAGTTATGTGGTGCCGAGTACTGACTCTTCTGCCCTAGTTTCTAGTGTTGTTGGTCGTGGTGGTGGACGTGGTAGTGGACGTGGTGGTAGAGATGGTGGTCGTAGTTTTGGTCGAGGAGGAGGCTGTGGTGGTAGAGACAATGGTCGTGGTGGTGGCCGCGGTGGTGGTGGTGGTGGCCGTGGTCAACCACGGAAGTGTAACTATTGTGGAATGCTCGGTCATGTAGAAGACTACTGTTGGGACAAGTGGGGCAAACCAGAATATGCACATCAAGTGCATGCTGAAAATATGCAGTCTCAGATCACCACTTCTGCTCCCAGAGATGATACTTCGGGTTTCAATCAGAATTCAATGTCCCATACCTCATCTCCATTTCAACAGATCCTCCAGAAGTTGAACGCGCTTGCTAGTACCACCTCCCAACCTACTGCAACCATGGCACATATAGGTAATCCTGCTTTTGTGGCAACCCAGTCACCATCCACCTCTTGGGTCATCGACTCAGGAGCAAGCTCTCACATGTCTGGTATAACATCTATCTTTCATAATCGTAGTTCCATGAAACATAATATTATCTTGGCTGATGGGTCTACTCGTCCTGTGCTTGGGAAGTGTGTCATTCACCCTACTCAATCACTATCATTATTTGATTCATTATATGTGCCTAATTTTCCATTTAATTTGGTATCTGTGAGCTAGTTAACCAAATCTCTTCAATGTTCTGTGACATTTCTCCCAATTCGTGTGTTTTTAGGACCTCAAGACGAAGAAGATGATTGGTTCGGGGCATGAAAAAGATGGACTGTACTACTTGGATCTACCTGGAAAAGCCTTCACTTCTGTTTCTACTTCTCCGTTGCAGTGACATTATCGTTTGGGACATCCGTCTTTGGCTAAGTTGCGTCAAGTTGTTCCTAGTTTGAGTCATGTTCCTAGTTCCATGTTCTATAAAATGATAAGGCGGGGTTATCCCCTTAGCTATGTGCTTTCATCTTTTTTATTAGCATGCAAATGTTATCGTCTGTAAACTAGCATGTAGCATCCATTTTCTTAGTGTGCAGCTAAGTAGAGACAGGTTCACCGGGGCCACCCACCTTAGCGATGTATCGTCTCGGTCGAGCGAGACTCCGGACGCGCCTCTGATAGCCTAAGTCTGACTCCATTGAAGATTCCAGCATAAATGCCTTTGCATCGAACGAGCCATCTCGCTGAGCAAGGCGGTTGAATAGCTACACTTGTGCCGTTTGAATCGGCCCTCCGGGTTGAGCGGAGCGGGTCGTTACACCAGCAAGAGTTGTTTTCTTTCTCTTCTTCTCTTCTCTACATTGTAATTCTGTTCCGTCCGTCTGCAATTGCGATTGCAAAGAAGAACAAGTTTGATTTCTGATTCTTTTGTTTTCTTCGGTGCAAGTTGTAATCAGAAATATTCTTTATAGTGCTTCGTTGGAATCGAGATCTCGGAAGGCAAACTTGTTTGCGGAAGCTTCTGAATTTCGACTACAACATCCGGATCATACAAAGGGTAGACTGAAAAGTTTATCGGTAGCTCTGCCCCTGATCGTTTTAAACCATCTTTTGATAAGCCCCGAGACTAACATATATAATCGTACCCGTATCAACATCTGAGTCCATGTCTAATGTCTATACAACCCATCAGGGTTTTAACATTTTTTTTTTTTACTACTTTTGACAGTCAAAGTTAACTTGAGCATGATTCTAGCAGAAGAAATGCACAAGTGCATTTAAAAGTGAGAATTGTGGCAACTTCGAAATTGCTGTAGTTAACTTAGTGCTGAAAAAAAATGTTAAATGTGTGTGGTGGACATCATCATTGGATGACTGTGTGAAACATGTGTGCAAGAACAAATAATTATGCATAAATCTGTCATGCCATTCCTCATGGAAGTTCCAATGATGCATTATCTAGTTACAATGTCAATAAGACTGGATGTATACATGCATGAAAGGGTAGAGGATAGAAATAGATGTCAAATAGAGGTGCTCAATCCTTGTTGGCATCCTTAAGGGCTAACATTCGTTCTAATACTCCTGTCCTGTCCCTTAGATATTCATAATTGTTTCAAATAGGCATCATTGATAACCTTTGGTATTGGGCTAATACGGATGTTTCTTCCTGAAAGTTCTCGAAGTTGGCCTGAACTTCTCAAAACATTCTGAAACAATGTATATATTGGTCAAAAAAATGCATGATCATTCTGAAAATTACACGGCTCAAGTATGTATTTGATTAGGTTTTACTTTCTTTTGCACATCTCAAAGGGTGTTTTCTTGAGCCCATATATTGGCACCACACCTAGTGCAAACGTTATAGTAGGATAGTCTACTTATAACCGTCTTATTTTCATCTAATACCTCTACTTTATCTTTACTTTGTTACTGTAGCTCGATTCTTTTACTATAATTATTAGATGTCACGGCATTAACTCACTGTATTAGATTCGATCATGTAATCCTATACATCAAAATGCATGATGGAAGTAATTGAATCTTCTCCTACTTGTTACCTTATATGTTTTTGTTATTAACTATCTGCATTACTAAATCTAGTATATCTCAATTGCTTCTCCTGTCCTTATTTCTAGGGTTCACGTACTTTTAATAGCAGTACATTAAGAATCCAACTCACTCTCAGACTTTTTATATGGGTCTACACTTCATTTTGACTAGCTATTCCCTGGTGGTTAGATGAATTACCAACTACTTATGACTAAGACATGCAGAATGATAGACTGACATTCTGTGTTAAAACAATCCAAATTTTCAAGCAATTGCTAGGTTTTAAAATTTGGATCAACCAACCTTTCCTGTGATCTACCCGGAGCTTACATGATTGTTCAAATTGACATGCACATACTTTTATGTCAGTATGTGACAGATTCTGTTGAGACAGATCTTTCACCAAAGCTTTAGATCCCTTATGTTCTTATAGTGACTTAGGTCTAAAGGTCCCACATTTGGATGATACTTATATTGGGCATAATGTGGTATCTCATTTGAATGTTACCATATATTTGGCAGTAAGGCAAGTCAAATAGTTTTACGCCTTCAGACAAGAAGACTTGTCCTCATGCCTGGACCTGCAATATTATTCCTAGATGTCAGCTAAAATCTTGCACAAACATGTGAACTATCTACTACTTTGAGATCCAGCTCGAATACATGTCAATTTATATTTGCAGAATACATGAACTAAAGAAACAACTTTTGACGTTACTTGTTGAGTTGTGTGTTAAGTTGAGTTTAGTCCCACATCGGGTAGACTAACAGGGAGAGGGGTTAGCCTCTCCTATATAATGTACTCCCCTCTCCTCTTAATGAATCAATCTATCATTTATATTCTATATGGTATCAGAGCCATAACCCATCCACCTCTCTCTCTCTCCCCACCAAAAAAAAAAAAAAAACTATACCCCAAACCCTAGCCGCCAACCCCAACCCCCCTTCATCCTCCCCGCCTCCTGTCACGTGTCCCCTCTCAACGGAAGGGTGCTACAGCTATGCACGAAAATCTGGACTCCGCTGCCACGTGAACATTTGTTGGGATTTTGTTGTTTGCTGAGTATCTGGACGGTTCTTAACTGTGTAGGCGCGACTTGGTCAAATGAACACGTGGCGGCTATATGGTTGGAAATGACCGCTCAGTTGTAACAGCAAGACTTGGTCGACGTGGAATCTGGGACACATGTGGCCAAAGACGTACGGGACGCACAGAGTCTGGAACGCACAGGGCCAGAGACGCATTGACCGCATGGAGTCTGGAACGCATGGGCCAGAGTCGCATGGGACGCATGGAGTCTGGGACGTGTGGGTCAGAGACGCATGGACCGCATGGAGTCTGGGACGCATAGGCCAGAGCCGCATGAGTTCTTTTTGTCGTGTTGTCCACGTGGCTTGCACCATCCTTGGGACTTCTGCCTCTTAGCGTGTTCTCGTCCTTCGAGGCGATCATAATTTTTTTTTTGTCAGGATTCTGTGTCAGGCGCCATCTTTGTTGTCAGGACGTCATGTCAGGTCGACCTGCGGCCAGTTGTCAGGACGCTTGTTTGGACCGCATGTGTATCCCTTTTCTGGGCCGCATGGTGTCCATGCGGTCCATCATCTGTTGAATTTTATTTGGGGCGCATGGACGTTGGGCGCATGGATGCGTCTTTTCCATGCTTCTACAGGGACCTTGTCCGGTTGAATCTGTGATGGGATTCAAGTACTTTATTACCTTTTGATGACTACTCGCGTGTCACTTTTGTTTATCTCATGAAAAATTGCTTCGAATTATATAACATTTGGTGTTATTTTTATGCGAAAATCAAAACACAATTTGGTGTTTTGATTAAATGCGTTCGCAGTGACAATGGTCGTGAGTATATGTCTCGTGAGTTTTTTTCACATCTGTCTCAGAATGACATCATCCACCAAACTTCATGTCCTTACACACCACAATAAAATGGTGTGGCTAAACGTAATAATCGTCACCTCTTAGAAACAACGCGTGCTCTTGTGTTCCAAGCACGTACTCCAAAATGATTTTGGTCAGATGTCATTCTCACGGCTTGCTATCTAATTAATCGCATGCCGTCGTCTGTTCTTAATGGCGATACTCCCTTCTCTCGGTTATATCCTAAACAAGAGCCGTTTCCTTTATCTCTTCGAATGCTGGTTGCTTGTGTTATGTTAGGGATACCCGAGAAACTCTTTCTAAACTAGATCCAAAGGCTATCCAATGTATTTTTCTTGGGTATCCTAAGGATCAGAAATGGGATCGGTGTTTTTTTCCAGTCTTGAAGCGGTATTTTTTCTCTCGGGATGTTACCTTTGTTGAAACTGAGTTTCCTCCTGTCACGCCCCAAAAATTAGGGGAAGTTACACCTCCACTTCCACAAACTACTGATCCAGCTCCACAAGTTTACCCATAAGAGATTTCTTGTTTTTTTCTGTTCAAACACAACTGCCCCTCGTAAGGGTGTCCTCCCTTACCGAGCTAGTCTTCCGGTCCGATGGTCCGCACACACCATCTCCGTCGGAACCAACATCGCCGGAACGAGTTTTGCCGATAGTGTCTGTGGACACGCCTTCATCCTCCTTTAGCTCTACTGATTTGCTTCCGCCTGATCCGCCAGCTCGACCTCGTCGTACATGTCATGATCATCCATTGTACGTTCACAATTACAAAGGGCTTGCGAGCCACACACAATCATTGGTGGCGACTATTGATGGGATTCAGATTCCCAATTCTGCAGAGGGTGGTCTTAAACATCCCGGCTGACGTGCTGCTATGGAAGAGAAAATGAAAGCACAAACCATACATGAAACTTGGTTGACTTACCTCATGGTAAGAAGGCAGTGGGTTGCAAATGAGTGTTTAATATTAAGGTAAAACCGGATGACACTCTTGATCGCCTGAAGGCTCGTCTGATAGCAAAAGGTTATTCTTAGACCTATGGCGAGGATTATTTTGAGACATTCTCCCCAATTGCTCGAATGACCTCTGTGCACGTCCTCTTGGCCTTAGCTGTTCGCTATGACTTGCCGTTGCTATAGATGGATATCAAGAATGCATTTCTTCATGGAGATCTTGACGAAGAAGTATATGTGGTGCAATCTCCCGGATTTGTTGCAAGGGAGGGTAAAGTGTGTCATCTGCGAAAGGCCCTTTATGGTCTCAAACAATCCCCTCGTGCATGGTTTGATCGTTTCACAAATGTGGTTACTCGGTTTGGCATGTGCCAATCAAAGAAGGACCATTCAGTATTTTACCATCAGACATTAGCTGGGAGTATACTACTCGGTGTCTATGTGGGCGATATTGTGATCACATGAGACGATAGTCAGGGCATTGCAGAACTAAAAAGTTTATAGGAGAACAATTTCAAATCAATGATTTGTGATCGTTGAGCTATTTTTTGGACGTAGAAGTCACACGGGGTAAGCGGGACATTGTAATGTCTCAGAGAAAATATTTGCTTGACATCCTAAATGATGCAGGAATGATGCAAGCTAAGGGAGCAACCTCGTCCATGGACCCAGGGATAAAGTTACTTCTCGACGAGGGGACACTAATGACCGATCCGGATCAATATTGTCGAGTAGTTGGGAAACTCAACTACTTGGCCGTTATGACTCGTCCAGATATTTTTTTTGCCGTCAGTGTTGCAAGTAGATTCATGTCTTCACCACGAGTTTCACATTGTGATGCAGTTCTCAGAATTCTGCGCTATCTAGTTCAGAATCCGGGAAAAGGAATTCGGATGGAGAATAAGGGGCATACTTATATTGAGTGCTTTACTGATGCTGACTGGGATGCCAGTCTTACGGATAGACGGTTTATATCTGGCTACTCGATCTTCATTGGCGGGAACTTGGTATCATGGAAGAGCAAGAAGAAGAGTGTGATCGTACGATCAAGCTCGGAAACAGAATATCGGGCAATTGCTCATGTCACAGCATATGTGTTATATCTGCAGCATCTTTTATAAGAACTGGGAGAAGAAGCATGATATAAAGCAGCATATATGTGGTGTAATAACCAGTCTACTATTCATATTGCTACTAACCCTGTATTTCATGAAAGGATAAAGCACATTGAAATCGACATTCACTTTGTCCGTGATGAGTATCAGAAAGGGATGATAAAGTTTCACCATGTGAGGACCAACGATCAGATAGCTGATATATTTACAAAATCTCTTCTAGGTCCTCGGGTTCAATTTCTCTGTAACAAGCTGGACATGATTGACATCTATGCTCCAGCTTGAGGGAGGGTGTTGAGTTATGTGTTAAGTTGAGTTTAGTCCCACATCGAATAGACTAATAGGGAGAGGGTTAGCCTCTCCTATATAATATACTCCCCTCTCCTCTTAATGAATCAATCTATTATTCCTATTCTACATTACTTGTGCATATGCCATGTACAACAAACAATAGCAGCAACAACAAAGACTTCATCCAAAAAAACTGGGTTTTATGAATCTTTATCTTCCTTTCTTCTCTGTTAAGAGCCATCTCCTCTCTCACATTGGCTGTCATTTCCTCTTTTACATTATCAATCCTAGTTCTCATGTCTACCCCTAGCCTTGGTTGTTCCTTCTACTAATATCCTATTGCTCCACTTAATACCTTGGACCATTTTCTACACGTATGCTAAAAGTTAAGAGAGTAGTATTCCTTGAACCATAATCACGATACACGTGGTTGAGAAGTCTTCATTGCATACAAGTCTTTTTATGGTATTCTCATTCCTTGTCACTCTTTTTCTTAAAGTGTGATAGAGACGAATGTAATTTCCTATAGGAAATTGTATCGTCTTACCTCTTTCTCTAGGCTCTTTCAAGTCGAAGAGAACTTGGAAGGTGATCCTTAATTGCATGAGATCTTAAATTGGATAGCAAAAAGGTAGGTCTAACTACATGCCAACTAACCGTCTATGTTTTATGGCACGAACCCTATCTTGCTAATAGTTAGCTTGGCTAGGAATTTAGCATTATAATTGAGGGTTGACATCAGTTCAGCTTCTGGTCAAAAAGAATATCAAATCCTTTACGGAAATTTCTTATTCTCCATACCCAACTCCATTATGATTGGATGATGATGCATAGACAATAGCCTTTTGAAATTCTATCATTGTGTGTTGACATCAGGTTGGCTTCCGGAAAAAAAGACTTATCAAATTCTTTATGGAGCTTTCTTATGCTCCATACCCGACCCTGTTCTGATTCGAAACTTGGATGATGATGGATAGACAATATCCTTTTGAAATTCTCTCTAGAAAATTTAAAACCAAGTTGTCCGATACCATGTTCAAGCTTCTGAGTTTTCCATTTGGTTAGCTTATAAATGCTGATCGAAGTAATGCCCCTCTTACATGAAGTAGCTCAAGCTTTTCTATTTCCGTACCTTCTGTGGGTATTAACATGCCCTTATATATCACTATCAGTCACATGGACCTTTGATTAGTTTTATAATTACCACCTAGTGTGATAGTAGAATAAAACCTTGTGTTATTTATTTATTATTTTTATATTTTTGAAATTTGCCCTTTCTATATATGAGGCCAAGCCTGACTACCTTTTTTCTAAGTCAGGTTTTTGCAGTTTGAATGAATGAGTATCTTCATTTTATCATCTTGCAGAATATAAATTGATACAAAAGTTGTTGATGTTAATGTCCAAGCCTGTGTACTTTCTGCCCTGTACTTTTTGTTGCTGGTTCTGACAAGTCATTGAGTTGATCTCTCTTTCTCCCTCCTTTCTTTTCTTTCCTGGAACAGATTCCCGAAGTGAAGATGTCCGGAAAAGCTCTCAGAGATCTCAATGTACTTCCAGTTTCTGGATTGGAGAAGAAGAGTGACAATTCTAGCAAGGGAAGTTTAACAAAACCTGATATTGAGAATACAAATGAAAATCTTGAAAAGTGTCAGAGCAAAACTGTTTCCTTGTCGACCGCCTCACCAAAAGAACATGAGTTGGGGGGCAATGGAGTGGAGTTAGGAAACTCAGAAGTTGAGTATATAGAATCTGAGAACCTAACTGATCTTCCTTCTGTGGACACAAGTCTCAGCGTATGTGCTTTTCCTTCATTGTTACTGATTTATGTTTATTTTGAATCTACTCTTGGTCATGTTTCTTTTTGGTGATTACATGGTATGTAGTCTCTCCTGAATGTTATTTTTGTATCTTATAGACACTAGTAGCAAGATTAGACTCAAAGGACTGGGTTTCAGTTTGTGAAGCGCTGAATAATGTACGTCAGATATCATTGTACCACAAGGAAAAACTGAATGATATGTTGTAAGTCATGCTCCCGTTTTACCCTCTAGTTACTTATTACAAGAACATATAATTTGTATTGAACTAAGAATGTCGTTTATCCTTCTCATTTAAATATAATCTGCCTTTTCTATTTTGTTGTTTATCATTTGGGCAACAGGGGAGATGTGATTCCACTGATTGTGAAATCCTTGAAAAACCCAAGAAGTGCTGTCTGCAAAACTGCAATTATGACATCTGCTGACATCTTTAAAGTTTACAGTGATTCAATAATTGATTTGCTTGACCCCATGGTATGTTGGTCAATTTTGTGCCCTTTTTATTTGTTCACATGCAAATGCTCCATTTTTTTTGTATGTGGCATGCAGTTTGCAGTTTGCAGTTTTTCTCATATTGTCATATATATATATATATATATATATATATATATATATATAATATTACGGATTCAGCTTGTACAGTTGCTTCTCAAATCTTCACAAGACAAGCGCTTTGTTTGCGAAGCTGCTGTTACAGCTTTAATCGCAATGACATCCTGGGTTTCTCCTGCTCTACTATTGCCAAAGTTGCAACCTTATCTTAAGCACAAGAATCCCCGCATAAGAGCAAAAGCATCGATGTGCCTTAGCAGAAGTGTGCCACGACTTGTGAGTTTAATTTGTTTTTTTTTTTTTTGAAATTTTGTTAGGGAACGTGTACGTGCCTCAGCAGAAGTGTGCCTTGCTCTCTCATCTAGAAATTCACTTATTGTGATTCTGTACATAAATATAATTCAAATATGTTACCCACTTACCAGTCATAACATAAATATAGTCATCAAATGTACAAAAAGGATTTGCCTAGTATTCTTATGCCACTACGATCTTTAGTTAATGTAAATAAAGTGGTGAACGATACCTATATACAAAAATTTTGCCATGAAATCTCTATTGACTGGCACTATCTATTCCCTAGGGCATTGAAGGAATCAAAGCACACGGAATTGACAAGCTCATCCAGATTGCTGCATCTCAGCTCAGTGACCAGCTTCCTGAATCAAGAGAGGCTGCACGATCTCTAACGCTGGAATTACAGTCCATCTTCGAGACATCTCAAGCTTCCTCACCAAGTGAAGACTTGCCAAATGATGCCAACTCATGGGAAGCCTTCTGCCAGGCCAAGCTCTCTCCTCTCAACGCGCAGGCAGTTATACGTGTTACCTCTACCCCTAAAGAGGGCCTGGTGTTAGGTTGCTAACATATGCCTTCTCTTTGAAGGTAATATAGGTATATACCATTCTTTTAAATCTCGAAAGTTATTACATACACCCGGTTTGACTACTATGGTGCTTCTTGATGCACCCTGGTCTTGCTGTCTTGACAAGGAACATGTTTGTGATCAAGTCAAAGATTTCTCAGTATTGCTTCACCCTTAGATGGTTATATTTTCAGCAAAACATTGTTTCCTATTGATAGTAGCATTTGTAGTTTTTGTTTGCTATTGACAATACACAATACACGGCAGTATTGGTTCTCTCAAATTCAATGTTCATGAGACTGATGAGTTTTGTGAATATATGATGCCTTTACTTGAAAATGCCTTGTTACAGATACATTATTTGACCACTTGTAAACCCTTGTTGGGTGTGGTGGTGATTTTTGAGCTCTTTTTCACTTGTTATCCTTGAATATACCCCCAAAGATAATTTCTTGGTATCTTTCTCATATATATATATATATATATATATATATATATATATATATATATAGAGAGAGAGAGAGAGAGAGAGAGAGAGGAAAGGGTAAATGTATTGTATTCCAAAAATAGAAAATTACGTATACAACATTGAAGTTTCAAAAAATTACTTGTGCATCATTAAAGTTTGGAAATTGCAAATAAAGCATAGAAACGTCCTTAAAAAGTGCGTTTACTAGTCTAATGCCAAAAACGCTCTTATTAAGGGCGTTTTTCGCAATTTTTTTTAAAACCAACTTTTTAGCAGAAAATTAAAGAATTATAAAATTAAAAAAAAATGTGAGTTTGTTCAAAAATGTTCTTAACAATTGCTCAAAAACGTCATTTTAATGCTTTATTTGCAATTTTCGATCTTCTATGTTGCACATGTTGTATACGTAATTTTCTGTTCCAAAAATGGGTAGGACTCAACTGCCTACTACCCTACATCACTGATTACAACCCAGATACCCCCTATCACAACACGATTGACTCCATTACAACTCTTATTTATTTCGTGGACTAGACCGAGTAGGTTTAGTGCATACTCTCTTTTTTTTTTCCGTCGAGACCTCTCCTTGGTTATAGGTTGCATTGGCTCTTGCATGAGTTGAATTCACTTCCCATTGACAGACGTCAAGGAATCTCTTTCCTTGTGGGAAATTCCACTTCGAATGACAGATGTATGATACGTCCTTGTTATTTACATTAGTAGAGTTCTCTGCAAGGTACCAACTTCCTGAGGTGGTCCGGCCCTTGCCCATGACCTCTACAATCTTCTTCCAAACTCTCTCCCCAATGTGTGGGCCAGGTCCAGTCAGTTGTTGTCCGGAGCCCTCGTCTCCATCATCCATCAGCCTCGTCACTCTTAATCTTGACAAGAAAGTCACCCCTCCTAGAACTGATGGATGGGGGTCCTGCAGCGAAACTCTGTCACGACCTACCGACTCTTCCCCTGCATTAGGCGAAGTATTTGCACATACCTTCGAAGGGGGTGACAACGCCGCCTTTAGACGAAGTATTCATGCACCACATTCTTCATAGTCACACACGATCTGTCGGAGGAGAATAGGCCAATCGCAGTCGATCCTCCCAAGTTTTAGGCTTACAAATATCTGCCTAGCTCTTTGGTTTGGTTTGGTTTGGTTTGGCTTGAAGCAAGACGAGGGTCCTTATAAAGCCTCCTTTCAAGGGTTTGATACTAAGCCTTGTTGTAACGTCCCGCAACCGCTCGGAGCGTTACGCTGAGTCGGATTGAATAAATTAAATGCTGGTTACATTTAAAATGTTGGATTTTGGGAAGAAGGATTAATCGAGTTGGTTTCAATGTGCAGATGGCTAGCGGGTTCGATGAAAATCAGGTGTTCGTTCAGAACAGTACTGAATAGCTGGATGGAAGCGATAATGCCGTCTTCCTTAATCCGATCGGTCGGATGATTTGGAGAGCACGGCCTGCTCGCACGGTCATACCAGTTGAGTAGATCGTGCTTGCATCGGACCACGGGTTCAAGGGATTGGCCATATCGGCAGGACAGGATGCCTAACTGGATCAATCATTGTGAGTGGGCTCTTTCCCTTCTCCTCTACTCCTTCATGCCTAATAATATAGAGATTGGGGCGTGACAGATTGGTATCAGAGCGCCTGGTTCATTTTCTCGGACTTAGTCCTTCGCTTCATCACAAACTCTAAATAGCTTCCGCGTGTCGTATAGCTCTTGACTCTACTCGGTGCCGCATCGGATGTTTCATGCAATAAGTCTATTTATTGCTAGTTGTGGCTGCATGTTATTTTTCTTGGTTGTGTTGTCTTGATTGATTTTCGTAGGATCGCTTAGCCTCGTTAGGCGTTGTTGCATTCGTGCAGCAAGTTGGTTGGCGTTGTTGGATTTGTGCAACAAGTTGTGGGCTTTCGTTGGGTTGGCTTGGCTTATAGTTCGGGGAGATTCTGATTGCCTCAATGGATCAGTTGGTTGGCTAACGAGATTTGGTTATGTGGCATATTGTGAGTAGAAGCATTCGATGAGAATGAATCCTTGCACGAGTTGCTCGTCTAGCGATTGTGTTGGATAGAAGTTAAAATTTTGGCTGTGGCGCATCGGTTGGGCATGTTTGAGTTTGGCTCGGGAATATCAGAATAAGTTGGAACGAGTTGCTCGTACAACAAAAGTGTGGAAACATTGGATATTGGGTTGGACTATTTGGAAGAGAGCTCGATGCACGGGATTGCTCGTGTTGCGAAAGTATCAGACGGTTTGAGAAACAGTTGGATAATTCAAGCATTGCCTGAGTTCTGTGTCAGACTCGAATTGGGAAAGGCATGATCACGCATGAAGGATGGTTCGAACGGATCTTGGATTCGTGAAAGGAAACGTAATGTGAGTAGCGACTTGATTCGGAGTGGTATATGGGATACCACATTTTGAGCAAGGCATTAGAAATATTTTGGTTGGACATCTATGGGAATTGCTTGAACGGACTCGTGAAACGAGAATACAAGTTGGTTGGTGTTAGTCGGTTGAGTTGGAAAGAATGAAAATGAAGCAAGCGAATATTGAGTTGAGTATATGGAGAATGGACCGATGCAAATGAAAGCATTGTTAGGCTTAAGAGATGGACGAGATCGGAATGAACAACTGGGTTACGCTTGAACGAGCGATGGGTGAATCGAATGATAGCGAGCACGTACTACGATTTTGGGTAACACATTTGAGCTGTTGGTTGAGCAATGAAACATGATTTGGTTTGGAGGGACAATGCGATGGATTCACACAAACTTGGAAGATTTTGGATATTGCTACTCGAGAAGTCGACTCAGGTTTAGCGGAAATGAAATTTTGGGCAAGATGGTACAACGATGGTAAACAGGACATGAATTTAAGCAAGTCTTGAGTTTCGAGAATCATTGAAATCGATGGTGCGAGTAGGCGAACATAGCAATTCGGAAATTGATGGATTCAGGACAGAACGACGGATTGATGGAAGACAGTTTCAACGAGCGTAGTGCTCGGATTCGGAAGTTCGCTCGGATGGAATAGTTGGAATTTTGATTCGGATTTGCATATGAGATATAGCATGGTTTATAGTAACTGTCCATCGTGATGATTACAATTATCGAGCGTAGCTTCGGGACAGCTGACCCTAGCGACTTGTCCGCTGAATCAGATATGAATATGGTAGACCCATAGAACGACCCTTGAGGCGACGTATTTGGGAATGCGTCGAGGGCAGATGTGAGTAATGTGTGTTGGAGATTTGGCTTATCGACTGAGTTTGAATTTTGAGAGACCCTTGGGATAGTCTTCAGCTGAAGATGCAGCCGGAAGATCGAAGCGATGGTGGGATTGGCCTAAGTCAACTGATGAGATTCAGAGTCGCAGATTTTTATCGATGGCATCGCCTCTGACTCATCGTGCCCTGGAAGGGAATAGCATTCATATGAATTGACGACTGTGAAACTAGCTCGTGAAGTTAAAGCAGCGGCTCGTTCGAATCAAATTTTTGCGAATACTGGAAGGGACAGATTTGCCTCAGATTTACAAGATGTCTCGGAACTTAGTCTGGGAAGCGTGCTCGTTCGGAAGGCGAAGGTGATATTCTATGCTTCGAGGCAGTGGAAGCAGCGCGAAGAACTATTCCATGCGCAACCTAAGAATTGTGGCGAGTGTGTCCACGTTGAAATCGTGGCGACACTATCCCTTTGGCGTGGCGGCGAGATCTCGTGGATCACACGAACCTCGATATAGATATTCACCCAACGAGGTATTGAGATTGAGGAAAAGGTGAAGGACTGAGCTGATCTAAGCAAAGTTGATATTTGGGTAAGTCGCATAGCTGGGGTAGTATCAGTTGAGATGATCGTTCGGTGCACGAGATATATTTGGAGATGTTGCTAGTACGGATTCAGAAATAGTTGGATGGATTGAGTTGGAACATGAACCGATTGAGTCGGTGGAAAATTATCATATTTGTGAATGGTGCTCGAGTGATTATGTTGGAATGGAAATAGTGATTTGGTTCAATTGGGAGCAAAGCAAATGGATGCCTCGAACATAAAGATACCCTTGTAACTTGTTCAAATTTGCTATCGTAAAGCTCGACTGAAATGCATGTATTTTAGGGACGCCTTAAATATATGTACGATCCAAAACTAAGTGATACGAAGAATTCTTATTGAGCTGCAAGGAGGATGTGGGAATTCGTGAAAATTGTACGAGCGTTCAGCAGAACGAGATGCGGAGTCAGAATCATGAATATGTGAGTTGCATAGAGCAGATCCATGGAATTGGATTGTGGCATATGATAGGAATGAGTACCAGCACGGTTCGTGGACGAACCTGATTCTAAGTGGTATATTATGTAACGTCCCGCAACCGCTCGGAGTGTTACGCTGAGTCGGATTGAATAAATCAAATGCTGGTTACATTTGAAATGTTGGATTTTGGGAAGAAGGATTAATCGAGTTGGTTTCATTGTGCAGATGGCTAGCGGGTTCTATGAAAATTAGGTGTTCGTTCAGAACAGTACTGAATAGCTGGATGGAAGCGATAATGGCGTCTTCCTTAATCCGATCGGTCGGATGATTTGGAGAGCACGACCTGCTCGTACGGTCATACCAGTTGAGTAGATCGTGCTTGCATCGGACCACGGGTTCAAGGGATTGGCCGTATCGGCAGGACAGGATGCCTAACGGGATCAATCATTGTGAGTGGGCTCTTTCCCTTCTCCTCTACTCCTTCATGCCTAATAATTTGGAAAACACGTAAGGGCTTGAACACTTGGGCTGAAACATTGAAAAACACTACACTGAGGCGTGCATAGAGTGTACGTCGTTGCTTGGTAGGATTGTGGCTTGAATATGATTTACGCGTTGGATAGTTGGAGCGATAGTTGGATTATACATTTGAGGCAGTCGGTTGGATACTTGGGATTATACTTGGACGGTTGGAATGATACTTTGAGGCAATGAGAATCACGGGAATATCGGGAATTCGGGCGAGCGAGCGTGCATCCGTGTACGAGTATCACTTGGTCGCTTTGTCTTGCAAAGCGAGCAGTTGTGGTTCGAAACCGAACAACTGCATCGGCGAGGGCGTTGTGCCACTGTTGGGGCATTGTGCCACGAAAGCGGCATTGTGCCACGGTTGGGGCATTTGGCCATGGGTTTGTCCCAAGTTGGGGTGTTGCATCCAATATGAAATATTGTGTTGAGAAGAGGCATCGTGCCTATGAAACACTTGATATATTGGTGCCTTGGGCGATATCTTGAGGTCGAGATTTGGATTCCTTGGTTGGATATGTTGGAAGAATGGTTATGGATATTTGGTTGGATATCGGTTGAACGAGTCTAGGATCGCTTGGTGGGGCGAGAATGTTTCGATCCTCTCGTCATACCTACTGTGTCTGCATTGTCACGGACAACCTGTGTGGCACAGGATTTCGTTTCCTGGAACGGGATGAGGCACCGGGGCATCGGGACCATTCCACCATGGAGGAAACAATGGGCATCACGCGATTGGGCGCAGTGCTGGTAGTCCGATACCACCAGGCGGTAGTAGCTGCCCAACCCTGGATCGGGTAGGATTGCCCTATTGATCTTGGTCCGATCAATGTCCTTCGTAGCTTTTAGCTAGTGACTTCATATAGTATAAGTGATGGATTACTTTTCTTTTGTTGGTTTGGCTTTCGTGTAGGCGCGGCCACCTTGCCTCGGCAAGAGTGTGCACTGGAGATTGGAATATATAAACTTTGGTTGAGAATGGATATTGAGGCGAGACTGATGGTTCGATATGTTATCGTGCAAGCGATGGCATTGAGTAAGACGGGTCGGATATATATAACTGCTTGTCGTTTGGTTTGAGATTGAATGCTTGCATGCGTAAACTGTTTTACAGCTTTCCTTAACATGTCATCCATATGCCATGAAACGAATCTAGGATTCAACTAGAAAGATCACCATATAATTGTGTGCATTCACTATTTTACTTGGTGTCGGTTTAGGCGAGTGGGTTACCCCGCTCACCAGTACGGTTGTGTACTGACCCACGTTTGTGGGCAATATTTCAGGTATACAGGCGTAGTGGCGCTGCTTGGATATACGGGACAAGATGTATGAACTGTAAGTACCTTTGTGGGCTAGAGAAAAGAGCAAGAGCATTTCATCGTCTCCGTGGCATCGCCTTTGTGGCATTGCCTTCGGGGCATTTCATTTGGACCCTATCGTGAGCTTCGCTGCGTATTACTCTGATGTGTGCTTGGTACACAAAATGGCTTCCGCTGTAACTTGGTTGTTTCGATGATAACTTTGGTATTTAACAACATCGCCTTGTACGAGCACAACTCCAGGCTCGTATGGCATCATGTCCCGATGAGAACGATTGTCCCGCGGGAGAGCTGCAACGTGGTGATTTCACGTTCAGCAGGGACTATTGAGCTTGCGGGAGATTGGGGCGTGACACTTGTGACCCGACTGCCCATGTGGTTGCTGGTGCCTCCTTTTGTCACGATCCGCACCCGGAATTTGGGCATGAGTCGTAGGTACGTCCAGCCTACGCCGCAACATCGGCGGTAGAACGCTGTCTAGGTCACAATACTAGCTAATCAATCTCACATGAATATCCAACTCCACAAGGAGACACAAATATCACAATAAAATATGGAAATATTCAATCACAGAACTAAAGCACGATAAGATATCGGAGAAAATAAACGAAATACAACACAAGTCTAAAACAACAAAAATAGTCTAACCTGCAAAAATAACATCACAGTCTCCAAGTATGCCGGAAACAAATCCGGTACCATAATCTGCTAAACGAAAATAACTGATAACTAGTGATCCCGGCTAGACCTTCCGGAAATCATACCTGAACTACTAGGTCCAAGGCTGCAGCTACTCTCCCTGTGGTCCATAATATGTTGGACACCAGTCCTCTAAGTCACAGTTTGGGAAAATATTTTCAGTCAGGATGGAGCGAAGTACAAGCACTAACAACAGTTCCATGTATATTGACAAAAACTATAACACAGTGTAAAGAAATACAAGATGGATATAAATACTGGAAATAAGAATACTGGAGATAATGAAATACTGGAAATAAGTAAATGCTGGAGAATATATCATCATCAATGGTACAACTAGCAATGAACAAAACTATAAGTGAATACTAGAACAATGAACTGGAAATACATGAATAGAGTATCTAGCTAAGTGTGTGAAACATCAATCTATCATGTGATCGGCTTGGGACAGATCAGGCTTGTTACATATGATTAGCTATGATTCATGTAAGGTCAGGCTAACCATCCGGCTAGCTATGATGCGAGCAATAATCAGGCTAATCATATATAATAGGCTATGAGACATGTAATGGTCAGGCTGCACCCGACGTGAGGTGCGGGGTGAGCTATGATGCATGTAGAGTGGGGTTTGATCACATAATCTACTAATATTTTCTCGTCCCTAGCTAGCAAGATGGATTCCAATCACGACTCCTCTTGACAGGTCTCGATGATGCTAACCCGTGTATCCATAGTGTCAGAATCAAGTACGCTATACAACTAGAATCATAGAGATGATCAACATAATGAAAACTGTCAGAGAATGTACTCGCCTGTGGTCCTGAGCTGGCAATACCAATACCCTATTTCCGAAGTCTTGTCTGGACAATCCAACGATCCTATATACATAATGTAATAATACTATAGCATCAGTCGTTACACTAGCATACACACAAACATAATTACACTGCCCTCGAAAACTGCGCAAGGGTGCTAACTAGTCCACTAGCAAGGTCAAGTGTGCATGTCTATACGCACATGTGTCATGTCCTCGAATACTATGTACAACAAGACAACAACTAACACTAACACAGTGTCCAAATTCAAATCTCGTATAGCACTAACACATGGTCCAGCTAGCAGGTTAGAGTACACATAAGGCAGTGAGTTACCAAAATACGTTTGATATAAATATATATATATAGCACTTTAGTATATTACCTAGTATTACCCAATACTATATTTATATTAATACACCTAGGGTCATACTTAACATATATAAATATGTGACACCCACTACTAATAACCAAATCCTATAAAGCAATATTAACCCTAATTACTATTCAATTAATTACGAAACCTAATTACCATTAATACTAATTTCTATTAAACGTGCACGCGTGCACACTAGGCACTAGGGTTCATGACTCCGCAGTGTTACGCAACAACACAAAATGAAAGAAGAGGGGATATGTTCAAACCTCGGGGTGCGCGGGATCGAGGAGGGTGACGTTGACCGGAGAGGGTGCTCGGGCTCCGGCGAGGGCTGTGATGATGGTGATGATGATGATGATGACGACGACGACGACGATGATGATGATGATGGATTCGGGGTGAACGAAAACGAGGGGTGGCAGACAACGGGGTTCGGCCGCGGTGGCTGTCGCGGTGGAGCGGTGTGCATGTCGGCTGCTCGGGGGAGTCGATGGTGAACGGATATAGAGTGGGTGGTTCGGCGTGAGGAAGTCGGGGTTGATCGTCATAGAGAGGTCGACGACGTGTAGTGACGGTGGCGATGATGGCTGCGGGGTGAGGGTGGTGGTCCCGGCGAGGCGGTGGGTCTGTGCAGTCGGCGGTGGACGGCTCGGAGGAGACGGTCGGGGTGGCTCGGGAAGTCGGGGACGGAGGCTCAGGCGGTGGCTCAGGCGGGCTTCCGACGGGAAGGTGGCCGGATGGAAGAGGATGAAGTTTAGGTTAGGTTGTAGGGTTTGGGTTTGGTTTGTTTTGAAGAGGATAGAAAATAATGGGGAGGTGGAGTTTGCATGTAGGAGAGAGAAGATGGTGATGACAACCTAGGGATTAGGGCCGGCCATGTGTTCCTTGGGATAGGGTTGGCTCATTGGGAAAGGGGTTAGGATGAGGGATTATATATAAGGAAGTGTGTGCGGTGAGGATGATGCTCCATTTTGAACGAAGTGCCATGATTTAACATGAAGGGGAGTGTATAAACAAAAGGGGGAGAGAGAGAGAGAGTTGGACCGGTCAAAGAGGGAGAGAGTTGTTTCTTCATTGGCTTTGACCAATAGGATGGTGACACCTCATTGCACTTTTGCATAAAAGTCCCTAAAAATTAGAAAATTGCACAAAAGGTGAGAATTGAGATTGGATGAGAGGAAATACCATGTTTGGTGTGATGTAGTGGATGAAAAGGGTGTGTGGTGTTTAGTATGAACTTTGAGGGTGTGAATGGGGGTTTGGTTTGGTGTTGGGTCTAGTTTTGTGTTAAGTTGGGTCCTTACACCAATTTAATTAAAAATAATGTAAATGGTGTTCTAAAATTAATTGGAAGTACATGGGATTAAAATTAGGTGGGACACAAGTGTCATGGACGTAGAAGACTCAGAATAGAATATTGTCATAATTTGGGTTGCAACAAATGGGTCAAGACTGTGTCTCCAATTTCGATTGGAACGAAAGATGCAAAGTTGGATTTATTTGGAATTTAAAATAAACGTCTGCGACGAATATTGGGCGACTAAAATGAAGCACAAGAGAGCATATTTATGAGTTACACAAAGGTTAGGATAGAAGACTGGCACGTCTAGGACAAGGGTATAAAATTGGTTGGAAGGAAAAGCTAGTGTAGCACTCCAAATATCGAAGCAACGATAAGGTACAGTAATTAAATAAAATCACAATAATATATTACAACCTCAATAATTAATCCTAAAAATACTAATTAAAATCCATAATCCTATAATTTGGTCAAGGGTTCATCTAGTGGGCTTCTAGGTCTAGTCCACTAACCCATGCATTAAGGAACACTATATATATATAATATATATCTATACACATATCATGCAATTATTTAAAATAAATACACATAATACTTATAATAAATAAAATAACAAAATTACCACTATTTTTAGAATATGGTAGTGACAAGTCTACCCTCCTTAGAAAAATTTCGTCCTCGAAATTTAAGATCCTCAATAGTTGTATTTATTTACCATCAAAATTTAAATTCATCAAACCTTATAATCATGAAGTAAATCCATATTATTATTTCACAAAATTTTCAAAATTCTATAAATATCATATTCCTGAATATCTTCAAATTTAAAAAATCAAATTCCATTCTTATCACAATCTCCTCCAAAAATTTAAGTTAATAACTAAATACTCAAAAAGAAATTTAGTGTCCAATCCTCTAAATTAAATCCAATCAATGCATATTTATAAAATTTAAAATCTCATCCCAAAAATTTGAATTCAAACTCTAATTCATTAGTGATCTTATTCCTCGATTTCTTTTTTCACATAATACTCATACAATGTAATACTTATGAAATGTTCAAATACAACATTCAAAATAATTTTTTTTTAAATTTATATCTTGCAGTCAATTAAATATAATAATAATCTTCTTAAATTTCTCAAATTTTAATGACAAATTCAATCATATCATAATTTTCATAAAATCAATGATTTAACAAAATCGTCAATTTTGCCATATTAAATTCTCAACTCTTTATTTAAATTAATATTTATCCTCGAAATTAAAGGCACCTTGTCTCTCTTTGTCCAGTCATAACCTCTTCATAAATCTTCACTACGGTCAAACCCCCAACAATCAAGGTCTAAAAAAATCCTACCTACAGTCATACAACATACAATTTAGAGTAAACATGCATGGTTATGGTCTGTTTTGTCATGGTATTGTAGTCTCTGTCATGGTGTACTACTAACTACATTCTAGTAAGAAAATTACGGATACAAGCTACGGTACTAAAAAATCAATCAATCAATCAAACAGATGGAAAAGGAACAGAAGAAAAAGAACAGAGCCTGCTAACCCATCACCTGGACATCTTCATCCTCTAACTTACACTTAACTCTGACACATTCACTTACTAATTCCTATCCCTATACACTGATACCCATATCAACTAATCATTAGTCCACAAGATATTCATGGATACATCCATATTGCAAATACATGTCTATTGATACCAAAATCTGACACCAAGAACCTCTAACACAACCATAGGTTTAATGATGCATCCAAAGTTTGATACTCCTATCCTTTTAGGTCCCACTATTTCTACTACTAGCACACTCACTGCCAGCTTTCTTACCTACTACAATTGTTTATACTAGTTTTTCTTATCACTCAAGTGCAACACATCACACTAAGTACTTCTCTCTCTAATACAACTCTAGATGGACACCCAAGTCAGTTTGTAGTGCCATCTCAAGCATGCTCAAGCCAACAGATCCTTACACATGCACATCATCTACTCATATACTAATATACATTTTTTACCCACATCTATCTAAGTATACATATATATACTCATAGTCTCTATCATAAAAGATACACACAAATATACCAATTGTCTACAACCCTCAACTATGTACTGAAATTTGCACTGCCCGGATTACTTACACTATTACTCCCAATAATTTTCTATCAATATTAACTGGTATACCAATCTAATATTATCACACAAGTTACTTACTGTTACTAGCACATTGCTCAACTACTCCTTGATATAGAAACATTAGCACTCTTGGTATGGTAACACTAGCTTCATCATTAGATTACCTCGTCACACTTACTAGAACTCATGATCACTTGCACTAGTTGTCACGACCCATACCCGGAATTGGGGCACGAGTACTTGGGTACGTCCAGCCTACGCCGCAACATCGACGGTAGAACGCTGTCTAGGTCTTGATGCTATCTAAACAATCTCACACGAGCATCCGACTCCATGAGGAGACACGGATGCCACAATATAATATGAACAACATACTCAATCACATAACTACAGCACGATAAGATCTCTAAGAAACAAGTAAGATGCAACACAAGTCAATAATAGAAGTAGTCTAACTCAACAATATAATCCAAGTCTCAAAGAGTATGCCGGAGACAAATCCGGTACCAAGAATAATCTGCTAAAAGAACTAACTAGATAACTAGTGATTCCGGCTAAACCTCCCGGAATCACAACTGAACTACCAAGTCCAAGACTGCAGCTACTCACCCTGTGGTCCATAAATGTCGGACACCAGTCCCTCTAAGGCATAGTCTGGAAAATATTTTCCAGTCAGGAAGGAGCAAAGTACATCTCAAATAATATTTCCATTTAATTGATAAGGGCTATAAAACAATAAACAGATAATGCTATATACTGAGAGAAGACAGTGAATAAATGCAATGGCAAAATAAGAGACAGGCAATGTAAAGAGACATGCAATATAGGCAATATGATACAGTCAGTGCATAAATGAAATGAAGAGAACGAGATGAGATGTGGGGTGAGCTATATACGGGTGATGTGGTATATGATCTAAAATAGAGAACTGTAACTATTCTAAGTGTTTGAAATATCAGTCTATCATGTGATCGGCTTAGGACAAGATCAGGCTGGTTACATATGATTAGCTATGATTCATGTAAGGTCAGGCTAACCATTTGGTTAGCTATGATGCTAGTAGTGGTCAGGCTAATCATATATAACAGCTATGAGGCATGTAATGGTCAGGCCACACCCGACGTGAGATGTGGGGTGAGCTATGATGCATGTAGAGTTGGGTATGATCACATAATCTACTAAAATTTTCCCCGCCCCCAACTAGTACATTGGATCCAATCACGACACGTCACGATACACGAGCAATATCCGATATATCATGTACAAGGTCTAAATATCAATGTCGTGTACACTGCCAATACGATAATCAATGTAACATCTCATGATTGCAGATCCAATCTATATATTAGTCCGTGTAGCACAGTGTCAAGAATCAGATGTAACATTTCTAGATACTGAATTTATAGATATTATCAAATAATTAGAAATTATCAGAGAATGTACTCGCCTTGGGTCCTTAGCTGGTAATACCAATGTCCTATTCCAGTGTATCGCCTGGATGATCCAACAGTCCTATAGACATATCATAAAACAATAACAACATTTGCATCAGATGCTACACTAACACACAATCAAAATACATCGAACTCAGGGGCTATGCCAGGTGTGGCACTAGTCAACTAGGGTCAAGTGCGTCAAGTTGCACGGACGTCGCGTCTGTGATTGCTGTGCAAGACAAACGGTCAAAATGATACGGGACTCGCCAGTACGTCAGTGTACATGTGGCAGTCATTTACAGGGTTACAGGTCAAGGTAAAGACGGGGTATCCCTAATTACACTCGGGTCACCTAAAACATTCACCAATTACATATTATCAATAATTAAATATAATACATATATATGGTTATACCAAATTATATACAAAATATGCATAAGTGCATACTCTAAATAGAATTATACACTATATATATATACACATATGTTTAAAATATACATGTCACGTTATATATATACAACCAATATTTATGTGTTTACAAAAGAATGTATATACTGAATATGTATTTATATGCAGATTCCAGTAAAAATATACATATACTATATATAATACATATACTATATACGTATATAAGTACATATATATATATATCAATACAAATATATATATGCTACATATATATACATACCAAAATATATATATATATATATATATATATATATATATATATATATATATATATATATATATATACCAAAATACGTTTTTATTACACATATACTATATGAAAATATACCAATACAACATATATATATGTATATAAATACCTATACACTATTACATATATACTAATACAACATATTAACATATATCAGTAAATACGTATATACTAATATATATGTTGAATACATATATACTAATAGGGAATACACTATATGTTAATACATACATATATATATATATTTGAATACATAAACTATTACGTATATATATACGTACACTCACACACGTACACGCGTGCGTGCACGGGGGGGGGGGGGGATCGAACCTGCGCACGACGACGGCGAAGACGTCAACGATGATGACGAGGACGAGGACGACGAGGTGGCTGGCCGGAAAGAGCAGCTGACCGGAGCTCGTGGGAGCAGCTGGAAGCCGCGGGGAGGAGGGCACGCCGGAGCTCGTGCTCGGCCGGGGATTCAGCGGGTGGATGCAGCAGGGTCGGCTGTGCAATGGAGGAGGCCGACGGTGCTTCAGGTGGTACGGGCTGCTGTGATGTCGAGCCCGGGAAGAGGGGAGTCGAGGAGAATGGCCGAGTCGGGAGAGCTGCTCGGGGAGCTTCAGGCGGGGAAGGCCGGTTCGACGTGGAAGGGGAGGAGCTCTCGGGGCTGTGATGCTGGAGGGAGGCCGGAGATAGTCGAGTGCAGGTGGATCTCGGCCGGAGTAGGGAGAGCCGGCGGGGATGGAACAATAGCACCGGGGAAAGGTTGGCCGGGGCAGTTGATGATGGTGAAGGTGGTGATTGTTTGTGGTGGTGGTGCGGGGGATCTCGTCGTCGGCGGGACGGGATCGAGCTCGGTGGTCGGGGAAGGAGGCTGGTCGAGGAGGAGGCTGGTTCGAGGAGCTCAACGGGCTGGCCGGAGCTTGGCAGGAGGGATGAGTGGTGGAGGTGGTTCTAATGATGGTGATGATGGTGGAGCTGCTGATGATGGGGGTGGAGCTGCTTCGGGTTGGCCGGACTGAAGTGGGGAGTGGCCGGGGAGAAGAGCTTGGGGTTGAGGAGGAGGCAGGGTGCAGGCCGGATGACCGGAGGGAGGCTGGACGCTGACTGGAGCTTGGCCGGGATGGAGATGGTTTAATACAAACCAAAAATAAAATAGATGAAGAGGAAGAAGAAGGAAGAAGAAGAAGAAGGAAAAAATGAAAAAAAAAGGGAAGCTACGTTGGTGTTTGTGAGGAGGGAGGAGAGAGGAGATGGGGGCTTCCCTAGGTTTGGGGATTAGTGCTTGTTGGGAAGGGTGAGGTGATGTGACATTTTATAGGAAAGGTGATGGGAGGTGTGTGGTGATGATGAGCCCCCATTTTGAATGGGTGGCCAGGTTTCGTCATGGAGAAAATTATTTATACATGGAGAGGGTTGAGTTGACTAGTCAAATTTGGGCTTCTCCATTTGGTTGAACCGATGGGGTGTTGACACCTAATGCAATATTTGCAAATGAGCCCCCTTAAATTGGGTATTTGCACAGACACATAAAATAATGAAAAATTTGTGGGCGATTTAGTGTTTGGTGTTTTGTAGGGTGATGGGGTGTTGTGTGTTTGGTATGGGCTTAATTAGTGGGGCACTTGGATTAAATTGGGATTAAACGGGATTAGCCAAAATGGTATCCCCAATTTAATTAGAAATAAATACAAGCGATGTTCTAATATTAATTAGGAGTACATGGGGCCAAAATTAGGTTGGGTCACAAGTATCATTAGTGAAGAAGACTCAGATCAGAATATTACCCTAATTTGGGTTGTACGAAAAATGGGTCAAGATTGCCTCCAATTTCGATTGGAACGCACAACGATACAAAGTCGGATTTTATTTAGAAATTAAATAAACGTCCACGACGAATATTGTGCGGCTAAAATGAAGCACAAGAGAACATAATTACGAGTTACAAAAATGTCAGAATGGAAGGCGGGCACGTCTAGGGCAAGGTTGTGAAATTAGTTGGAAGACAAAAGCTAGGGTAACGCTCCAAATATCGAAGCAACGGTAAGGCGCAACAATTAAATAAAATTACGGTAATTAATCACAATCCCAAATAATTAAATTCTAATTAATACACAACCCTATAATTCGGTCAGTTGTTCACCTAGTGGGCTTCTAGCTCAACATTAAGAACACTGTACATAGTATTATAAATACACATCTCATCCAATTATTTGAATTAAATACATGCAATATTAAATACATATAAAAAGTCAAAAATATCCCTGTTTTTGGAACATGGTAGTGACACTAGTTATTAACTTCTATAATACACATGCTTCACTTCACTCCCAAAGACAGACATATGGTTTCATATCTCGATTGATGTATAAGTATCTCCCCTTAACCTTTTACAGACTGATACACTAATCAGTGATACACTTAATACCTTCCATGACCAATCTTAAAATTTCTCAACCCATGATACACTATTGGAATTTTCTAATACTTATGCTTCCACTTTCATGAACTTTCACACTGACACTCAACACCCACTGTGCATCCTGCACACAATTTCTAGACACTTCTTTCACCTATTGCTTCGAACACATTATTGGCCTCAATATCAGGTAATACATCCATCATTAGTCATATACTGGTACACTCAGATCAAATCACGTCAAGGCCCTACTTTTATCTATGACACAAGTCTTACTACTTAGCACAATATATCTTTATTCTCTCACACTCTCTTATACACTTATGGGTATCCTCCTACTATGACACACTCATTAATTCCCTTTATGCATATACATTTCTTTACTCTTGACACACCCAAGTATCAAACATCAAATTGAACATCATGCTCCATTAATTTTTAACACAATTTCCTTGATACTTAATGGTTTACATGGATCACCCAACTACATGAATTTATGACTATCCAGGACTGGCATGCTGACTTTGTTACTAACTTCTGGAACCCTCACTGATACTCTTTACTCCCCCTTTCTACCTATCGTACCAATACTAACTATAATGACACATATCATAGAACTATTGCTAAAAGGTACTACGCTATGGGTTACCTCTAGATTGATGTCTACTGCTCACATGTCCAACCAAGAAACACTTACAGAGTCACAAGCCACACTCCCAACAGTCAACACTGATACTCAAGACACAGACCTAATTGCAAGTCATCAATTATCACACTAACAAGGAACCCTAATGGAAAGAAGCTCTATAAGGAGCTGGACTAAGGACTGAAGGTATCTCTACTGCTAGCAAAGAAAATGATGGAACAAGGTCCTATAATAACAGAAGTAGATAAGTATTGAGATGATATTTTAAGAACTAATTTAAGATACAATCTGATAATCATACACGTCTGTCCGAAATTATGACACTCAGAATCCTCGCCACGTCAGTGAGCATAGCTGCGATAAACGATAGATTCCATAACTTAGGCATACAACTCTATAATCATGTCGTTTAGAATTTTCGCTGTGTCGACTAGTATAACTGCGAGAAATTCTAAATCTCATAACCAAGATATATACATCCGAAGTCAGGTACCTATGTTTTTGACACGCCAGCTAATATGGCTGCGATAAATTCTAGGCTCCATAATCAAAGCAAACATTTTACCTTTTTTACTGTCCTCATCAACATATGTCGTCAGATGATACCGAAATTTTAGTCCGTAAAGTTTATCTCGATATGAAATCAAACTCAACAACGACACCAAGAATTAAATTTAACAACTGATCAACAAGAATCAAATTCAGTAACAACAAGTGAGAACGGACGGGAACAAGGGAAAATATTTAAATTGAAAATTATAATAAGATTCTCAAGGGTCGTCCCAGGAATCTCTCAAATAATTTATGATTGAGTATCCTCTCTCATCCTAGTATCCTATATACTATATCCTATAGCAGGCACGCAGTAGTACAACTAAGATGTTACACTACCGCGATATCGCTCTAATTGTGAAGCTCGACCTGCATTGGACGCCACTAAAAACAAGTCACGATGCGCACCCGAAATTTGGGCATGAGTCATGGGTACGTCCAGCCTACGCCACAGTATCGGCGGTAGAACGCTGTCTACGTCAATACTAGCTAATCAATCTCACATAAATATCCAATTCTATAAGGAGACACAAATATCATAATATAATATGGAAATACTCAATCACAGAACTAAAGCACGATAAGATATCAGAGAAATAAACGAAATACAACACAAGTCTAAAACAACAAAAATAGTCTAACCTGCAAAAATAATATCCCAGTCTCCAAGTATGCCGGAAACAAATCCGGTACCATAATCTGCTATGCTAAACGAAAATAACTGAATAACTAGTAATCCCGGCTAGACCTTCCGGAAATCACACCTGAACTACAAGTTCCAAGGCTGTAGCTACTCTCCATGTGGTCCATAATATGTTGGATCCCAGTCCTCTAAGTCATAGTCTGGAAAAATATTTTCAGTCAGGATGGAACGAAGTACAAGCACTAACAGCAGTTCCATGTATATTGACAAAAACTATAACATAGTGTAAAGAAAAACAAGATGGATATAAATACTAAAAATAAGAATACTAGAGATAATAAAATACTGGAAATAAGTAAATGCTGGAGAATATATCATCATCAATGGTACAACTAGCAATGAAAAGAACTATAAGTGAATACTAGGACAATGAACTGGAAATACATGAATAAAGTATCTAGCTAAGTGATTAAAATATTGCACAATAAGTGAAAAATACCGTCTTCTAATTCTAATTAAATACAATTTTAACCCTAGTCTCTCTATCTAAGCCAAGTAGACCCAAATTTGGTCTAGGGGGTTTATAATCTACCCAACTTATAAGAATTTCGTCATCGAAATTAAAATAAACACATAATAAGCTATAACTCATCAAGCAATGCTATGGACATACCTAGAACCGGTGGAGCTAGCCTCTGCACTATTTGCTGGGCTCTATTGACATATGGAGAACACTCCTGAGCTTGATGTTGGTTTGATCCGCACCTCAAACACAGTCCTAATCTTCTTATGCAATCTTTCTGAACATGTCCCTTCTTTCTATAAAAGTGACACGTCGGTAGCTCTCTCTGCTGATACGGCAAAATCTTCTGTTGCGTCTGCACTCCTGGATGACGGATTGGTCCTCCTGCTCCTGGTTGTGCCTTAGCTGGTGCAGCTCCACTGGAACGTCTCGAACCTCTGCCAATAGCCTCCTGGATGAATAGAGTATGCTGAACTGTGCGCCTCCGATATCAGCTCCTGACGAAGTTCTCCGTTCAAAACATAGAAACGATTTTCACATCTCAAGGTCCTGTCCTTGTGTATGCGTAATCCTGTCTGCATCCCGGCCTCTGTCCTCTATCGAAGTCTCTAGAATCTGGCATATGTTGGCAAGGCAGCCTTGATCCTCTCAACCAATGTCGATTGCACATGATAACTTGACAACTGGCCGTCTGCTCCGAGTATAACGACCTCTATACCCAAATGCTCTAGATCTCTCAATCGGTGTTTGCTGGATAGTCAAAAGGATGTCCTGGGCCTCCTGCTTAATGCGTCACCTACCACGTTGGCCTTTCTTGGATGGTACTGTAGCTCAGTCTCAAAGTCTGTCATCATCTCGAGCCAACGTCTTTGTCTCCGGTTCAGGTACTTCTCTAAATTTTAAAAGAAACTCGAGGTCAGGTACTTGTCGCGAATACCATCTTGTTGCCATTCTACCTTTTTACCTCGAACCTGAGGTTTCTCCTAGTTTACTCCATGCGTACCACTCATCCAAACTATATGGGTACCATCTTGTTTATAACTGGTCATCCATTATAGGTAGTTTACGATATCCAACTCAAGGCTATAACATCTGTCGATACTCTAACCTTCAATCTAATTGCTCTATTCCAGATACTAGCTTATCTAATCGAATTATTAATTGGGAAAACACGAGCCTAATAGATACTGACAACAGAAATAAGCCTAGTACATCTAATCTAATTTGAAAGCTACATCGTAGTACTCGAGTTATCTCATCATCCAAATATTGGGTCTAGCAATCTACGTCTAGCAATCTACCTATCTGTTTTAGATTAGTCATATAATCATCATTATCTAAAGGGTGGAAAATTTTTTAGGTCTGATACTGTAAGTCACGAGGTAACTAGGGGTTAACCATTATGGTTTGCTACCTAAAGTGCTATTTCATACCATATTTTTATTAGTATCCAATAATCTTCTTTTAGATGTGAGTCTAAAATTCTGTCTTGCCAAGTTCGTAAGGTCGTTCCTTGTATCACTACCATAAGACTACAACTACTTGTATCATTATCGTGGGGCTACAACTAACCCTAGTATCTAGCTATGTCTTCTCCAAATTATTCTAGAGTCTTAGAATCAAACAACCTTTCTAGCTTCTAATACTTACAATCCCGGCTACCTTAAGTGAGGGTAGGGTCTAGTTTTAAGTCTCTACTTCTATGTCTAATTCTTACGCCAACAGTTATACTAACTCTAGTAACAAGAAAAACTTATCAACCTTCTCTATCATGGTTAACCATCTACTCAACCATCCTATCAAATATGCCTTCTTCGTCTTGACGAGGATCTGCTCCTGGAGGAAGTCACCGTGCGCGAGCATCCATCCTTCCGAAAAAAGGAAGATGAGAAACAATAATAACAATGTTGACGGTAATTGAACGAATACAGTAATGAAGTCCAAGGGCGACAATCGAATACAAGAGGAGTATTTAAAATCAGTTATGGATTGAGATCTTATTCAACATTAATCCTAAGTTGCAGGCTCGTTCGGTACAGTAACTTAACTGAAACGATATGCTCTGACCTGTATGGGCCACCACTAAAACCATGTCACATTCCAGTCCCAAAATATGTGGGACCAGACACATGACAATGGCCAGCTGGTACAACTCCGTAGGGCTTTCTAATTTAATGGACCCGACGAAGCGCACTTACGCTGTCCATGGTCAAGTGATCTAATTAATAATCTAATTTCTAACATGCAACAAGTAAACTAAATTTCAATCCATAGTAAATAATCTCAAGAAAGAACGATACGCATCATCATTCTACAACCCAACAATACGTCCGTTCGAATAGACCAAAGAACAACATAGGCCTATAAATACTAGGCTATAAAGGCAGAATCAAAATGGAAAGTAATACATGACTGTAATAGCTGAAAATATAAATATACATGCAATGATGTCCACACTCCACTAGATCAAATATCCTGTAAATTGCACAAGTAACCTGGAAGGGAACCAGGTCGTCAGAGGGACGTAACAAGATACAAAAATACATGCCATAAAGTAAATACTGTGAAAACTCAAGGGTGAACTAACCAGCTAAGTGAAATACAATTTGAGGATAACTTTAGTACGTATGGGAAGTGTAGGCTAGACATATGCTAACGTAATTCACCAATCGTCGTGACTGGCTAGTATATGCCACATATGCCCCCATCTTAGGGCACTGTGTAATATAATAACGTCCAGCTCCGAAGAGCGTGGTATCTGTACGTCTATCGTTTCGAAGAACGAGGTATCTGCAATATATATACGTCCGTATCGCTCCGCGGAGTGCGGTATCTGTATAAAGGAGGTGGGTGTCCCATACGCCTACTAGTCGTCCTCCCCGCCCAATGTCAATGTGCAAATCTCAAGTAAGACATGGATATCTCGTACTATAATGCAAGTTACTAAAGAAATAATACAACTAAACTGAATACCGTCACACGTGCTGCTCATACCGATGGCCAGTCAAGCATGAAGAACGCGTCCCTACATGAACTCACTCTGTGCCGTGCAAAGATACGTGTCAAGGCCTGGGGAGTCATATTGATAACTCCACAACTTTAGGTGGGTCCACTAGACACTAGGTCAGACACAAGTGCTAACGTCAACGCCTTCGTTGACTGCACCAGAGTCTATCTCGGACGCGCATAGTTAATATTAAACAATAAAACATGCAGCTAAATAATATTTGGTTTTAAACAGTACAACAAGGCAAGGTATACTTGCTTGGGTCCTCAAGCTGTGAGTGCCAATAACCTGCTTCCAAAGTCTCGCCTGAACGGTCTAGCGATCCTATATATATAATATAATATTACGATCATCAGTCATTATAATAGTATGAACAGGAAACACTACGTTGCAGTAACGAACTGACTCAGGGGTCACAACTGTCATCTAGCTGGGTCGTGTGTGTACATAGCTAAAACGTACACGTGTCGTATTCTCGATTTTCGTGTACACCAAGACAACGAAATTTCAAGAGACGCTATAATACCAAATAACACAACACATGTCCTAGCTAACATGCTAAAAAAATACGCTACAAATTAAATTACGTATTATACTACATTAATAAAGCTAACAGGTTAAAGTGCAAAACCCATTGTCTAAACCTTGGTCAACACCGTGCTCCTTAATTGAATCAGTCATAATAATTTTGAGGTAAATTATTAACATAAAAATATATAATAAATATTAATAGTTAAATACGTATAATAGCATTTAATACTAAAAATATACATAATACACATTTAATACTTAATATATATATGATAACATTAGTACTTAAATACGTATATACATATATACATTAGTACATATATACATATATACATATATACATATACATAAATACATATAATAAATATTATTACGTAAATACATATATACATAAATATATTAAATACGTATAATACATTAAACATTTATATATAAATATATTATACATCTATATATAAATACATTATACATTAGAAATTATATATAAATACAATAATACATTGATACATATATAAATACATTAATACATATATATTTACAATAATACATTAATACATTATATATACACATATATACACATATGTACACATATATACTTATACGTATTTAAACTAATACGTACGTATACGGGTTGCTAGGGATATACCTAGGCGTCGCTCTTGTCCGGGGGGGGGGGGGGGGGCGTGTTCGCTGCACGAGGCGGCCGTTCTCCGGCGAGGGAGGGCGGAGCTCCGGCTCAACAGCAGCAACAACAACTCTGGAAATGGCAGTAGTTGCAGCAGCTGCAGCGGCTCCGGCGGTGGCGGGTTGGCCTCTGGGGACCAGTGGTGGTGGTGTATGGGTCGTGGGGGAACCGACGGTGGTGGTCTACTGGTCGTGGGGGACCGACGATGGTCGAGGAGTGGGGTCGGGTGGTATTGGTGTGGAGATGGTGGTGTTGGTGATGGTGGTGTTGGTGATGGTGGTGTTGGTGATGGTGGGGTTGGTAATGGCGACGGTGATGGTGGTGGAGATGGTGAGGACGGTGGTGGAGACGGTGAGGGTGGTGGTGGAGATGGTGGTGGTGGGCTGTGGTGGCTGTGGGGGTGACTGGGGAAGTCGGGCGGGGGGGGGGAAGTCGGGCTGGTCATCGTCGGGGAAGAAGAAGTCGTGGGGGAGTCTGCTGTGGTGGCTGCTATTGGGGATGCCGACGATGGTGGTTGCGGTTGGTGGCTGGGAGGAGGAAGGTCGGAGGGGGAGTCGGGCTGGTGGTGGTGGTTGGCTGACACGGTGGTGGCGGGCTGAGGGAGGTGGCAGGGATGACTCGGGTGGTGGTGAGGGTGATGGTTTTTAGGGTTTTGTCTAGGTATTTGGGCTGTGGGGTGTGTTTTAGAGAGAGGATGTGGGTAGTATATGTAGGAGAGAGAGAGGGGGGGCTCTCCTTGGGATTAGGGCCGGCTGGACATCAATTTTGGGGAGGTGGGAAGCCTCATCATGATGAGGGGAGGGCTAATATTGATGGGTTTTGAAATGGAGGGTGGTGATGTGAGGGTGGAAAGTTGTTGCAAGTACAACAAATGAGTGGGAAAGTGGGGTGGACCGGTCAAGGGGGGGTGTATGTGTTCTTCATGTGTTTGGGCCAATGAAAGGAGGATACCTCATTACTTATTTGCATGAAAGCCCCTTAACAATTGAGAAATTGCACAACATTGAATTTGGGATTGGATGAGGCAAAATACCATGTTTATTGTTATGTAGTGGACTAAAATGGTGTGTGGTGTTTAGTATGAACCTTGAGGGTGTGGGTGTGGGTTTGGGTTGGAGTTGGCTCTAGTTTTGGGTGAGGTTGGGTCATTACATTAATTTAATTAAAATTAGTGTAATTGTTGCTCTTTAATTAATTAAAAATACATGGGATTAAAATTGGGTGGGACACAAGTGTCATGGACGTAGTAGACTCGGAATAGAATAATGTTATAATTTGGGTTGTACAAAACGGGTTAAGGTTGTTGTAGCGCCCCGTTCTTCCGGTGCGGAGAGCGCGGCTAAGAAACACAAACGGTATCGTTCGATCGGGATAGATTGAATTAAGAACTCGTCCTCGTTATGGATTTGTTTCTTCGGAATCGATTCCCATATTCAGTGGACTGCGCCACAAGGATCGGCTTAGCGGCAGAGTCAGGAGGGACCTCTCCGCTGCTATCTTTTATTGTCTCGGTTTTCGATGTCGCTTGTTGCTTTCGTGCTTTGAGTTGGTTTTGGGATTTGCTTGTTTTCCTTGAACGGTTTCGATGGTTTTCATTATTTTCGTTCATTGAACTGCACTTCTATTCCGAGATTGGAAAGAGAGGAAGAAGTATTAATCGAGCTGTTCGTGTGCAGGTGAACGAGCAGTAGGCGGCTTGCGAGCGGAGTCGTGAAGTGCCTCTTTCCTTCTTCTTTCCAAAATCTAAGTGAGTGGCTACCAACCCGATTAGCTAGCCCTGCTTCCAAGCTTCACTCCCTTGCCCCGATCAAACGATACCAAGTTAATAATAAAAGAAACCAAGATAAAAGAGAATAGACTTGGGTATTTATGCTTGTCACTTAACTGGGAAACGGTTACTCAATTTGCATGCTTGTTCATTTTAAATGTTCTATACATGCTTCAAGTTTATTTAGAATGCATCTTCTTCCATAAATTGTGCTAAGTATGGAATATATGTGTTATGAAATAAACTGTCTGGAAGACTATGCAAAACGAATCATGAAATGTTGCTTATCTTGTTCACGTGCCTCAACTGCATCAACGTTAACGTGCCACGAACGATTGATCACGGACAACTTGTGCACAAGGTGACGGGTTCCGCGGACGGTCGCTGGGGCACTGGCACCGATCCGGTCCGGGCGGAACTTCACGATAGTCTCACGTGCGAACGGGATGGCGTGCATCGCCTCACGTGCTTCGTTGCACACCATCCTCGTTCAAAGACTAAACGGTCCATTATGGCTTTTAGCCAGTGATCCCAACGTGTATATTTAACCTGTTGCATACTAACTTGTGTCTTCGTTTCAGGGAAGGCATGGTAAGTATTGTGCAGGTAATTCAGTCGGCAGGTAAAATCCACCGAACGGTGGCACGTTCATTTCAGTAAATTCTATATGCTGCTTACTTGTAAATGAACTAAGGCAAGATAGAAACCCAAAAATATGCATGCTTCATTAAAAAAAAAACGTGTTGATTGGTATAGTCAGGCTAGCTCGCCTTCACCAGCATGTTTCGATATGCTGACCCTCGTTGAAACAGGTTCTCCGCACCAAGGCGAACCGAGCAAGGAGCCGAAGTCGTCTTCCCGATCCAGTCCAGCTGTTGGCGCATCTTCACCGCGCCCCCTGAAGCCTTTTGAAGTCCGAAGCTGCAACTCTTCATACACAAATGCAGCTCCGTGGCAAAGCTATCCTCCAGCCTGGAGGTCTTTATCATTTTGAGTTTATAAAGGGACGTAATGTACAGGACTGTTATCTCATTTTGAGTCAACACTTTTGTAAGCCGTTCGGCATATTAGCTAACTCGTTCAAGAGTTTGTAATAGATGTTCATTATCAATAAAGAGAACTTTTCCATGTTTCAAATCTGTGTTTCAATTTATCTGCGTACTCTGAATATGTGCTTGCTATGCAAATCATTAAAGCCTTGTGCGGGCGCAACCCCAGGCCCGCACGACGGTCACGATTTGGGGGACGCCTCAATTGATTCTACGTAATTGGGTCGTGACATAGTGGTATCAGAGCACAGATTCAAAGTTCCTTAGACTTCGTGCTGGAAAAGTTCCTTTAGCGATCAAATTCCTGTGCGAACTCTTGAACTCGCTAGGCCAAAATGAGATACGTTCATGCAATAAGTCCATAATACATTATGATTCTAATGTAATTTATCTTCTTTTGAAGGAATGGATCCAGCGCAATCTGCAGCGCAAGCACCGAACGAAACACAAGAAAGCAGTTCGGGCACTTCGGGAAGCTCTCGGAGCCAACGAGGCATATCTCAAGTCGACCCGCTTGAGCGGGTAATGCAAATGTTAGAATCGCAACGACAACGAGACGATGCTCGCCAAGCCAAGCTCGAGAGCAATCTAGAGACCCGATTCTCAGTCCAACAGAAGCAGGTAGATGCCCTGCAACAGATCGTTCAGACTTTGGCTGCCAACCATTCCGCCGTAACAGCAACGACTCCGGTAGAACAGCCCGTGCTTGAAGTAGAGACGCCACAAATTCCAAGGACGAGGGACGTGACTACCTTCAACTTGGGCCACTTCAAGAAGGTCTGCAACACCCCATTCAACGGGACTGAGGACCCAGTAGTAGCTCTAGATTGGCTAGCAGAACTAGAAGATCACTTTGCTCTGCTAGAGGTCCCCGAAGAGAAGCGCATCTCTTGCGCGCAACTACAGCTCCGTCTCAACGCACACGATTGGTGGGACGTGCATCGACGATCTCTCCAATTTGATCACGGAGAGGAGGCGATCTCGTGGACGACCTTTCGTGCCGCGTTCGAAGAGGAGTTTATACCGCCTCCAGTACAACGTCAAATGGAAAATGATTTCGTGCAACTGAGGCAGGGCAGTATGACTGTGAAGCAGTACTCCGCCGAATTCAACCGACTCTCCAAATTCGCTAGGGCCTATTTACCTGATGCAGCGAGTCGAGCAAGAAGGTTTGAAGGCGGTCTGCGCCCTGCCATTCATGGGAACGTAGTCAATAATCAGTATGGAACGATGCTTGAAGTCATGAATCACGCCCTATCTCTGGAACCGCAGTATCCTCACGTTTCCACCGGCGCTGTGCATACCTACAATCACAAACGCCAAGGCAACAATAGAGAAAACACCGCTGCAAAGCGCCCTAACCACGGCGGTCCACAACGAGCAAACCCAGGGCCTTCGTGCAATTTCTGTAAGAAACAAGGCCACACGTCCGATAAGTGCCGCAAGAAACTCGGGCAATGTCTTATTTGTGGTGACTCCACCCACCGAATTCGTGATTGCCCAAACTATTCTGTTCATCACCCTTAACGGTAAGCATTGTTCTTAAGTTTTGGGACGAAACTTCCAATTGGTTGGGTAGGATGTAGCGCCCCGTTCTCCCGGTGCGGAGAGCGCGGCTAAGAAACACAAACGGTATCGTTCGATCGGGATAGATTGAATTAAGAACTCGTCCTCGTTATGGATTTGTTTCTTCGGAATCGATTCCCATATTCAGTGGACTGCGCCCCAAGGATCGGCTTAGCGGCAGAGTCAGGAGGGACCTCTCCGTTGCTATCTTTTATTGCCGCGGTTTTCGATATCGCTTGTTGCTTTCGTGCTTTGAGTTGGTTTTGGGATTTGCTTGTTTTTCTTGAACGGTTTCGATGGTTTTCATTATTTTCGTTCATTGAACTGCACTTCTATTCCGAGATTGGAAAGAGAGGAAGAAGTATTAATCGAGCTGTTCGTGTGCAGGTGAACGAGCAGTAGGCGGCTTGCGAGCGGAGTCGTGAAGCGCCTCTTTCCTTCTTCTTTCCAAAATCTAAGTGAGTGGCTACCAACCCGATTAGCTAGCCCTGCTTCCAAGCTTCACTCCCTTGCCCCGATCAAACGATACCAAGTTAATAATAAAAGAAACCAAGATAAAAGAGAATAGACTTGGGTATTTATGCTTGTCACTTAACTGGGAAACGGTTACTCAATTTGCATGCTTGTTCATTTTAAATGTTCTATACATGCTTCAAGTTTATTTAGAATGCATCTTCTTCCATAAATTGTGCTAAGTATGGAATACACGTGTTATGAAATAAACTGTCTGGAAGACTATGCAAAACGAATCATGAAATGTTGCTTATCTTGTTCACGTGCCTCAACTGCATCAACGTTAACGTGCCATGAACGATTGATCACGGACAACTTGTGCACAAGGTGACGGGTTCCGCGGACGGTCGCTGGGACACTGGCACCGATCCGGTCCGGGTAGAACTTCACGATAGTCTCACGTGCGAACGGGATGGCGTGCATCGCCTCACGTGCTTCGTTGCACACCATCCTCGTTCAAAGACTAAACGGTCCATTATGGCTTTTAGCCAGTGATCCCAACGTGTATATTTAACCTGTTGCATACTAACTTGTGTCTTCGTTTCAGGGAAGGCATGGTAAGTATTGTGCAGGTAATTCAGTCGGCAGGTAAAATCCACCGAACGGTGGCACGTTCATTTCAGTAAATTCTATATGCTGCTTACTTGTAAATGAACTAAGGCAAGATAGAAACCCACAAATATGCATGCTTCATTAAAAAAAACGTGTTGATTGGTATAGTCAGGCTAGCTCGCCTTCACCAGCATGTTTCGATATGCTGACCCTCGTTGAAACAGGTTCTCCGTACCAAGGCGAACCGAGCGAGGAGCCGAAGTCGTCTTCCCGATCCAGTCCAGCTGTTGGCGCATCTTCACCATGCCCCCTGAAGCCTTTTGAAGTCCGAAGCTGCAACTCTTCATACACAAATGCAGCTCCGTGGCAAAGCTATCCTCCAGCCTGGAGGTCTTTATCATTTTGAGTTTATAAAGGGATGTAATGTACAGGACTGTTATCTCATTTTGAGTCAACACTTTTGTAAGCCATTCGGCATATTAGCTAACTCGTTCAAGAGTTTGTAATAGATGTTCATTATCAATAAAGAGAACTTTTCCATGTTTCAAATCTGTGTTTCAATTTATCTGCGTACTTTGAATATGTGCTTGCTATGCAAATCATTAAAGCCTTGTGCGGGCGCAACCCCAGGCCCGCACGGCGGTCACGATTCGGGGGACGCCTCAATTGATTCTACGAAATTGGGTCGTGACAGTTGTGCCTCTAATTTCGATTGGAACGGACATGGATGCAAAGTATGATTTAATTGAATTTAAATACAGACGTTTATAACGAATATTGTGCGACTAAAACGAAGCACAAGATAGAGTATTTGTGAGTTACACGATGGTCAAAATAGAAGGCTGGCACGTTTAAGAAAAATGTGTGAAATGTTGGAAAGCAAATGCTAGTTGTAGTGCTCTAATTATCGAAGCAACGGTAAGGTGCACTAAGTGATTAAAATATTGCACAATAAGTGGAAAATACCGTGTTCTAATTCTAATTAAATCTAATTTTAACCATAGTCTCTCTATCTAAGCCAAGTAGACCCAAATTTGGTCTAGAGGGTTTACACAAGTTGAAGTAGAATAAGCTCTTTTATTGATATTGAACATGTGTTACAGGTGGCGCATAGCCGAGATTACAAGTCGTTCAAGACTCTCTCTCTGAAACAGTAAAAGCTTGCCAAGTGACTACAATTTGTGGAATGATGTAGAGATAATGTTCCAACATTATGTCTTGTATATATGCTTCAGTTTCGGACGCAACGTTCCAAGGCTTCAGATTTGACTCCATGCCTTAGCACGCACGAAGGAGGCATCCGCACCGAACGAGGTTCTCCCCTACCCTGCAAATAACCTGGTAGATTATCAGTACACGAATGCACTGGTGGGGAGGCTACTCGCCCGCTCGACAAATCTAAACAAGTAATATAGGTTCCGTGGACCAACTATTATGTTGTCTTTCTAGTTACCTTAGGATCAGTTTCATGACAAAAATTGAATAGCCTAATTCGTATGGCAGTGCGCCGTACGATATAAGAGAAAACACGGCGAGACTTACCAACTTACCATTTGTCCTTCCCTGTCGAAGGCAAACAAGTTAAATTAAGTATGAGCATATATAACATTTAGGGCAATATCATATGCAAACATTGTGTCATGATTGTTCAGGCGTTTCAGATATTCTCGATGCGATGCAATGACTCGCACGCGGATTGCCGCTAAGCGAGGATGACTTATCTATATGAACAATAGGTCGCTGGCATAGCCATAAAGGACGAGTTTTAGTCGTGACGAGGATAGAATGCAACGAAAGCACAAGAGGCGCTACAAACCATCCCGTCCAAGCACAAGAGACTATCAGCCTTTTCTGCAAAGGTGGCACAGCGTTAGCGGAGATAATGTTTGATGGTTAGTAATATTTTGGAGTGGAGTTACTTGCATGTGCAATCAACGTAGGAGTATTAACTAGATAATAACTTAATTTGACTAGAAGAATATGAGTCTAATTAGTGTAATAATTAATTGGTAGTTGTTCGAGATATTTCTGTGGATAGCTCTGGACCAGATTTGTTGTGCTCGCAACTTGGCCTGGAAGGCAAGTACACCTTGCTTGATTGTATTGTCAAGTTTACATTATGTCTAGTTTTTATTTTGCTAGATGTGTGCACGCGCCTTAGAAGTAGTTGACTTACCTGGTATGTTGTAAAGATACGTGATATCTTCTGACCTGACACTGTTTTAAACACGTTCACTGTCTGAGTGAGAGAGTTCATAGACTAGCGTGTCGACTGATCATCGGTACGAGAGTTCGAGTCTTATGTTAGTAGTTGGTATTGGTTTAGTTTTCTAGATATTATTTGACGTTATTGCATTATGTCTACACCGCGTATACGGTTCGGATAGTTCATTGGGAGGAAAGAATTTGCTAGTGAGTGTATGAGATTTTTGTTTCTTACTTTATTGTGAAAATGGTGCAATTGTGTAACCCTCGAGTTCTACGGAATGCCTGGTGGGACGACTGTTCTTCTATTTCTTCGCCCTCATGCTCCATTAGAGATGTCTCGAGTGCATATCACATAGGTGGTTTAGTTACCCTATTTATTGTTTACTGCTTTACTTTTATGCAAGTCAATTTCTTGTGTACTTGTTATGTCCCTCTGAGGACCTGGCACCCTTTCTAGGTATAGAAGATCATGACTGTTTGTAGGAGCACGGATCAGGACTTGCTACTTCTTTCTCTTTCGATGAGGCCTTCACTTCGAGCCTCTTGATCACTAGAAGATGTACTTATTTTACTGTTTTTTATATCCTACTTTGGTAGTGGATTTTTCTCCACCCAACTATTAGTTTTTTCTAACCGTTTTCTACTTGGTACATTGTCATATTGGGTTATATATTTCTATTTGGTTTTGTGGATGATATTAGTATTGCCTGTGACTTGTGAAGTTATATACCACTTGTAAATTATTATTATTCATAAAATAATGTACATATGTGTATGGTTTCTATATATTGGAGTTTTTATTTACATACGGCCGACATGCTTACGTATTTCTAGTGCTACGTATTTTGGAACTGGGCGTGACATATTTTTATTGGTGGACCATGCAGGTCGAGAGTATATTATCTCGATTATGTTACTATACCGTGCATGCCTGCAAATAGGATTAGAGTACAATATCTCATCCACATATTTGACTTTCCTTTTTATTTTTGTTCCGAATTCTTGAACTCACCTACCTTCCATGACCTTCGAAATTATACTCGCTTAATTCTCTTCACATCGGTATCCTTGTTTTCTCACATTTTTCTATTTAATATACTTTCCTAATAGTTCCTTGAGTATAGCCTCCTGCTAGAATATATGAATCCTTGTTGTTAGAAGATAATTATGATAGCATACCTACTAAAAAAAATAAATAAGAATATTGGCAGCTCCCAAAAGTTTAGCATACCTAATGAACCCTATCATCCAACACCTATAAATTGATTGACGATTATCCCTTGATATATTTAGGAATGACTTGAGAGTAGCATAGACACTACTAGGGCTAGTTAGAAATTTGACCATATTGTTTGACCCTAATATTAAGGAACCAATAGAATTCCAATATTGAATATTAGGACTAAACCTAACTTTCATAGTGAGATAATATAAGAGGACTATAAATCTAGATTCTTGTCTTGATATTAGCAGAGCAGTATCTTAGAAAATCGAGAGGAATGAACCAATACCTAAGTAAGAGCAAGGGTACCCTACCTTTAACTTAGTAGATCTCCTAGAATCTATGATCATCGTTGAGTCATACTTGAGTCTTCATGAGCCACCGACAGTGCCATCTCATCCAACTATCTATATACTTTCCCATCTTAAGTTAATCCCTCCCTCCATCATAGATCAATTGTCATAGTTCTTTACCAATTAAAACCTATTGAATGATTAGAACCTTTTCCTTGATCATACCTTGAACACAGAGATTAGCATACCATATTTTCTTAGAAAAATATGATATTATCAAGAGTCTCTCTATTTACTTTCATATCTTGTTTCTTAGAAACCTTAATGCTCACTATTTGTGCGATGACAATTTTTTTTTCCTTCATCTTTCAAATTGTGACATCTTACCCTTCTAATGGTAGGCCTAGTGATTCCTTTTATGTTAGGATATATAGTTAGTATAGGATTATAGTTTGTTAATCTTGAATTTAAAATTTTTGTGCTTAGTCGTTATAACTTGATAGTTTGAGTTATCATTTTACGATTATCCTTTAGTTTCAAATCAAGTAATCTGTTCCACATATTACAAGTTATATCTTTCACTTGAGAGCCAGTAACTTCTCCATTCTTAATATCAACACTTTTGTTCTATAAGAGTAAACTCCCTCACCCAAAATAGGTATTTTGTGTATATTTTATATTATTATATTTATTATAGATGTTGAATTTATTTAGACTATTCTCTTAGCTAATTAGAAAATAATTTTTTTTAGTATATTTAATTATATAAATATTTATTTAGAATTATTTTTAGGATATTTTAGATTATTGTATTTTTCCATAATTTTTAGTTAATTAAAAACTAGTAACACTAATTTTCTAGGACTTTGAAGAATTTATTTTATGTTCAAACTTAATTAAAAATATTTCAAAATTTTAATTTAGGTTCTAAATAGTCAAATATATTTTCTAGAATTTTCTGGGAATTTTCTGAATACTTTTAGTATTTATTGGGAGTTATTTAGACTAATAACTAATTTTAGGACTTGTAGAATTTATTGTGCAAGTTCAGGAATATAGAATGGACCCACGTTATTTTCAAGAGTTTATAATATTATTATATATTTTCTGGAATTATTTCAGAATTTTTGGAATAATGTTAGTATTTATTTTTAGTTAAATGGATAAAACTAATGTTTAGAGCTTCTCCTAATTATAGTAGTAAACTTATGAATATAAAATTGTCCCAAATATTTTTTTAGAGTTTATAGGTTCAAAATATATTTTATGTAATTTTTCCAGATTTTTATGATTATTTTTAATATTTATTTGGAGTTATTTAGATTTAAAATGACTTAAATAATATTTTGATAAAGGCAAATCAAAAACAAATAATATAACAAAAACCATCTAATCAGATTCTGACACGTGTCAGCCTATAAATATCCATTCAGCCACAGGTACATCCCTATATATATATATTATTATAACCCTAATTATCCCATTATCTTAGAGAGAGAGATTTTGGAGAATTGCCATCTAGGGTTCCTTCATCTTCCACAAGCCATTGCGCATAGATCCGGACTCCAAACTAGGCCTAGTTTCTTGCGTTAGAAAGATATTGAGGTTAGCTTTCTGATTATATAATTTATTTTACGAAATTATAAGTATTAAATTCTTAAAAATTCGTAGAGTATAGCATGTCCAAAAATAAACGTGTTTCAATATTTTCGCGATTCCGGGAGAACCAGGAATCAGAATCATGAACCGTTTAAAGTTTTGGAAATCTAATGTCGAGATCATTGACATATATTTTTCTCAGAATTTAATTCGAAGTATTTATATACTGTTAATTCTGTAGAACTTCTAGGTTAGAATTTAACCATCGATGCACAATACAAAATTTGTATGTGCCATAATTCCCAAACGAATTTGAATTTGGACGAGCCGTAAATTCCAGCATATTTTTAACGCTGAAATCTATAGGAAATCATGCATGAAAGTTGAGTTTGTGTCGGTTGACTTTTTGGTCAACAGATCGTCTCGATTTGCGTGCCATGAGTCTCGAGTTGATAAAATTCAGTTTCTTTGGACAAAATTTAGGAATTAACATAAAAATCAGAATAATAAGATTAAAATAGGATTTTAGAGTAATTATTCTAGAATTAAATAAATTAAAATAAATTATCTTTTGACGTGATAAATTTGTAATACATAGGCTATTTGGACTGTGACTTGGACTCTGATTCATACCAGCAGCAGGACCCCAGGCAAGATACCTTATCAAATTATTACAGTACTTTTGCATGCTATTTATATTTCTGTATATTTATTGTATTCTGTATATTTCTTGCATGTGTAGTTTTCTTCCAGTCATTACTATGTATTAGATATGTTGACACACACATGGCACTTAGTATCATCGAGGACAATCATTAGGCGTATGGACTTTTAACCACTTTGGTAAACTATAGTAACTAGCACGCACTATGGTGGTCGTGTCCGATGGTCGCTACCCCAGAGGTATGTCGATTGATAGAGTCCGAGGGTCGCTACCCCAGAGGTATGTCGGCTGATGATGTCCACTGACGAGCGTGAGGTTGTGAGAATTAGATCGAGTAGCCTACCCTTGCCCATACGTCAAAAAGTTGTCCTCATTTGCATTCATATAGATTGTCCTGTACAGCGTACTTATCTATTTTCAAATATGATGCATGTTTACTGTATTCAAATTGGCTCGTATTTTCTGTATCTTGTTACGTCCCTCTGAGGACCTGGTCCTCTACCAGGTGTATCTGTTCTTGAGTAATTGCAGGAGCGCAGATTTGGATGATTACTTGTGTTGCGAGAATGTCTTCTCTTCGAGCCCATGGTCGTTAGCTGGTATTCCTATATTGTATTTGTTGTGTTGTACTTTTCTATTCGAGTTGGTAGTGAATTTGTTTCCATCCAACTATCATCCTTAGATATTTATGTTGAGATCTAGTTATATAGATGCTGGTTATTATTATATCTGATTTTCGCGGATGAGATTTAGATTATACCCTGTGACTTGTGATACATTTTATACCACTTGTGAACTTGATATTCATATTACAGCGTACGTGTGGATTTGGTTTTCATATATTGGAGTTGCCATATCCATGCGGCTGGCATGCTTACGTGTCCTAGTCCTACGTATTTTTGGGACTGGGGCATGACATGTTTTTGTGGTGGCCCATGCAGGTCGAGAGCATATTGTCTCGGTTACGTTGTTGTACCGAACAAGCCTGCACCTAGGAATAGAGTATAGGATCTCATCCATAATTGACTATTATTCATCTTCCCCATATTTGTTCTATCTGAATAATTGCATCCTGCTTGATTCCTGTACTTCCCTAATAGTTCTTTGAGTATAGCCTTCTGCTAGAATATAGGAACCCTTGTTATTAGGATGATAATTATGGTAGCACACCTATTAAGAATACAACGAGAATATAGACACACCACTAAGTTTAGAATATCTAGTGAACCCTAGAATTTCTTATCTCTAGAATTGGTTTTCCATTACCCCTTGATGTAATATGAAGACTTGAGAGTAGTATAGACACTACTAGAGTTAGTTAGAAGTTTGACCATAGTGTTTGACCCTAGTATTGAGGAACCAATAGAAATCCAGGGTTAAATATTAGGGCTGGACCTAACACTAATGGTGAGATAATATTAGAACTATAAACTTAGATCATTGTCTTATTAGTAGCAGACAGTACCTTAGAAAGCCAAGAGCAATGCATAGAATATTTTCCTAATCATACCTCAAACACAGAGACTAGCATACCCCTTTCCCTTGGAAAACTATGATGCTATCTAGAGCCCCACTATTTTCATATATTGTTCCTCTGTGACCATAGCGTTCGCTAATTGTGCGACGACCAAAATTACGTTCTTCTTTTCTTTATCTTTCAACTCGTGCCACCTGACACTTCTGATAGTAGGCCAAGTAATTTATTTCTTTGTTAAGGACACATAGTTTGCTAGGGTTATAGTTGTAATCTTGAATTTTGAAATTGTGTGCTTAGTAGTTAGAACTTGATAGTTAAGTTATTCTTGTAGATTGAGACCTGGTGCTTATCCCTTAGTTTTAAATTGCGTAACTTGTACCACACCTCAATACGAGTTATATTCCCTTTCCCTTGAGGCCAGTAACTGTCCCATTCTTACTATTGACACTTGCACTATGACTAAGAGTTAAGACGACCATGACCTATGTAATATAAGAGGATACCCTAACAAGTACCAAGACCCCTTCTCGAAGACCTTAACAGGAGCTTCTACGGTACCCTTAAGACTGTCACAGTATTAGTTTATTGTTTTAAGTTGGGTAGTATACCTCACAACCTAGTATCACATAGTCTTTTGACCTATTATTGAAGTGTGATTGAACAACATTAATTGTATACTAGCATAAGACGATAGTGGTTATTCAGACAATAGAAGTTAGAGGTCCTTGCCCACATTTGGTCGACTAGCGACATAGACAAGGAGATTGTATGATAACTGTAGGGATTGTAGAGTCTTTTATTATTGTTGCTTAGTTGTTTTATTTTGTGAATTTGAATTAATTTGTACCTCCTTTCATCATCATCTAGCTTACTTATATTTGCTGCACTACCTTGACTTATACTGCTATTATAGCCTAGTTTTGCAAGCTTACTCTTTTATCGAGCTTGATCATGAGATATGTATTATTGGGGATGCCTACTAATACATTTCAGAATCAGTGTATTAAGGTCTAGCTAACCTTAGTGCGCTTGATTCGCCCTTCGTAATACTACTTTACGTAGATTGAGATATGTAGTGATTAGTAGACGAATATACTTGCCCCTAGATATGTCTGAGCGGATCGTATCGGTTACATAACTGTACTAATACGAGCATGCGAACAAAGAATTACCAAAATAGGATTTCAATCCACAACTGCTTTGACAATTCCCATTTGAATTCCTTAAACTCCTTGATTCCGATACTTCTATTCTATTACCTCACCCTTGAACTCTTTATTATTGGTCTCCGTCTTCCCTTATTTCGGAAAGACGAAACCTCGTGCTTGGTATAAGTTTGATACACAGAGAGTACTAGATATACCCCGTAGGCCGATCACATACTTGAGGATTATTCTTTTGTAATTAAGGACATATCATATTTGATATAATCGGCGTTGAAGTTTTGAGGATTGAATGACATGAGTAAATAAATTAAGGAATAATTTTTCTTAAAGTATATAGCCTTCTGTGATAGATGGGTAAATTCTAAGTTGGGTAGTAGTGTATTGCCAACTTGAGAGGAATTTCTTTTAGATTGTGATCAAGTAAAATTAGATTGGGAGATTCAAGTCATTTTAATTTTGAGAAATTTTAAAAGAAAGATTAAGATAATGAGGATTTAACGAATTTTAAAATCTTGATATTGCGGACCAAATATTTATACTTTGAGCACATGATTTAAATTTTGAATATTGAAGGATGAATCATTGATTTAAATTTTGAGGATAAATATAGAATTTTAGTCTTGAACAATTGGTTAATTAGATTTAAATTTTACAATTTGATGATTTGAATTAAAAGTTCAATTTTGATTGTTGGGTCACCTATTTGAAATATTGAGGATGTAAATTGAGTTTAAATATTTGAAGAGTACAAAATTCTTAATTTGAGAATAGGAATAAGATTTGCTTAGAATTGTTTATTGTTCAAAGTCTAGAGGAGATTATGATAGTTGGAAATGGTGATATAAATTTTGATGTGGGATATCATATAGACTTGAGTTAGATTTGAATGTTGATTATTTAAAAAAAATCGAGAAGAGATTACGACAGGTTGAATTTTGATTTAAACAGTGGTTATCTTAATTTTGAAGTGATCGCGATAGATTTGAATAGATTTTGTTATTTAAATTTTTGGAAGAGATTGCGATTGACGTACCTTATGTACGAATGTGAAGGATTTAACAAATTATGCCTTATTTTAATTTCGAGGACGAAATTATTTTAAGTTGGGTAGATTATAAACTCCCTCACCCAAAATAAGTATTTTGTGTATATTTTATATTATTATATTTATTATAGATGTTGAATTTATTTAGAGTATTCTCTTAGCTAATTAGAAAATAAATTTTTTTAGTATATTTAATTATATAAATATTTATTTAGAATTATTTTTAGAATATTTTAGATTATTGTATTTTTCCATAATTTTTAGTTAATTAAAAACCAGTAACACTAATTTTCTAGGACTTTGAAGAATTTATTTTATGTTCAAACTTAATTAAAAATATTTCAAAATTTTAATTTAGGTTCTAAATAGTCAAATATATTTTCTAGAATTTTCTGAATACTTTTAGTATTTATTGGGAGTTATTTAGACTAATAACTAATTTTTAGGACTTGTAGAATTTATTGTGCAAGTCCAGGAATATAGAATGGACCCACGTTATTTTTTAGAGTTTATAATATTATTATATATTTTCTGAAATTATTTCAGAATTTTTGGAATAATGTTAGTATTTATTTTTAGTTAAATGGATAAAACTAATGTTTAGAGCTTCTCCTAATTATAGTAGTAAACTTATGAATATAAAATTGTCCCAAATATTTTTCTAGGGTTTATAGGTTCAAAGTATATTTTATGTAAATTTTCCAGATTTTTATGATTATTTTTAATATTTATTTGGAGTTATTTAGATTTAAAATAACTTAAATAATATTTTGATAAAGGCAAATCAAAAACAAATAATATAACAAAAACCATCTAATCAGATTCTGACACGTGTCAGCCTATAAATATCCATTCAGCCACAGGTACATCCCTATATATATATATATATTATTATTATAACCCTAATTATTCCATTATCTTAGAGAGAGAGATTTTGGAGAATTGCCATCTAGGGTTCCTTCATCTTCCACAAGCCATCTATGATTAAGACTTAAGATGACCATTATCTATGGATTTTTATAATGTGATAAGATACTCTAATAAGTACCAAGATCTTTTTTTCGTATACCCAAACAAGAGTTTCTACTTTATTTACAAGAACAAGATTATTTTGCAGAATCCCCTTAAGGCAGTTACAGTATTAGTTGATTCTCGTAAATTGGGTAGCATGCCTCACAACCTAGTATCCCAAAGTCCTTTTGACCTATTAATGAAGTGTAATTGAATGACACCAACTATATACTAGCATAAAAAGATGTCACGCCCCAGTCCCAAAATACGTAGGACTAGGTATACGTACACATGCCAGCTGTACGAACAAGTATAGGAACCCAATTTAATGGATCTAACCAGTCGTAGTATGCTGTAAAATATATCTAAGTCACAGTATCTCAGGCAGGTAATAATCTAATCTCATTCACAATATATCACAGAATAAGGAACTAAAAGAATAGATAAGTCTCAGAATCTGCTACAAAATAAAATCTGGTGGAGAATAATCCACGAAAAATGAGTACAAAAGAATATTGAAAGAATACAGCTAAGCAATAATGAAATAGTCCCAAAACACTAAGCAACTATCATCCATGAAGCTCGCGAAAACTCTTGTGGCTCCACCTCAATGTCCTCGTCAGTAAAATCATAAACTCCGTAGTCCGTCGGGTACAAGTGCTCGTCTGGATCTGTAAAAGGTGCCAGATCCTCAGAGGGACATAACAAGTACACAAGAAATTGACATGCATGAAAGTAAAGCAGTGAACAATAAAAAGGGTAACTTAACCACCTATGTGATTTTCACTCGAGACATCTCTAATGGCGCATGAGGGAAGAGAAATAGAAGAACAGTCGTCCCACCAGGCGTTCCGTAGAACTCGAGGGTTTCATAGTTGCACCATTTTTACAGTATACAGTAAGAAACAGAAATCCAATACGCTCACTAGAAGATTCTCTCCTCCCAATGAATTATTCGAACCGTATATGCGGTGCAGACATAATGCAACAATGTCAATAAAATCTAGAACCTAAACTAACACCAACTACTAACACAAGACACAAACTCATGTATCGATGGCCAGTCAACACGCCAGTCCATGCACTCACCCACTCAATGAACGTTTTTAAAATAGTGTCAGGTCAGAAGATACCACGTATCTTCACAACATAACTGGTATGTTTGCTACTCTAAGACGCGTGCACACAGCTAACAAAATAAAAAGAGCTAGGCAAATGTAAACTGCACAATACAAACAAGCAAGGTGTACTTACCTTCCAAACTAAGATGCGAGCACAATAAATCTGGTCCGGAGCTTTCCACATGAATGTCTCGAATACCTACGAATTAATTATTACACTAATTAGACTCTTACTATCTAGTTAAAATTAGGTTATTAACTAGTTCTTAATTCTACGTCGATTGCACATGCAAGTAACTAGCCCTCAAAATATTACTAGTCGTTAAACATTACTAAAAATCCTTTTTAAAGACATTAATTAAAAAAAAATTCTGGAATTAATTATAAAAATAATCAAAACAATGGTTTTTCTCCCACAAAGGGTTTCTACGAAGGTTGTCGACTAGTCATGCTAATATAGGTGCTAAATATGATTTTTTCGACATGAAAGTTCTCAAAAGATGAATTCATAAAATGTTTAATTCTGGAGATAATTCTAAAATACTAGAAAATAATTATTTAATGGGTTCCTATATGTATATTTATCAATTCTACTTATTGGTCTTTTCGTTGGACTCATACTAGTCTTCTAGCAATAGTATTTGTAAAATTTTGTCATTAAAACCCTACTATTATGCTTTGCATGAAAAATTCAAAATCATAATTAATTCTAAAAAAATAAGTTTTAATCATAAAATAATAGAAAAAATATTCATATATAGCCAAAGGACAAGTTACAATAGGTATACATGTAGTCAACTATGTATTTTTTTATGCCTAAAAATCCATTTAAAACAAAAGTAAATTTTTTGGAAAATATATTTTAAAACTGAATTTAATATAGGTTAATAACATCATGCTTTAACTATTTATAAATTTTTTGAAGGGTTCGATGCAGGATTTTGGATAAAACATTAAACTAGGTCAACTTGCTACAAAAAATACCTAGAATTCTACTTTTTATAAATATAAATAAAATATGAGTAAATATGGTAAAATCAATAATAGATACAATAATTACTAATTCTTTTATCTATACAAAAATAATTAGGCTTTTACCATCTACAAGTTGATCATATTAGGGTTGGCAACCAAAATTGCTAGTATGCATGGAAAATGGGTAGTACATGGGTGTTGGTACAATATGAACATCAAAATAATAAAATTTTAATATAAATTTAGAATATTTAATTTCTGGAAAAAAAATAATAATCAAGAAAATTTTTAGGGTTTTCTATCTATGATCAATTCCTAACAAGGTCCAAGGGTCTCTAACATGCATACATCAAAACTAGGTCAAAACTATCCATAAAATATGCTCAAACTCTAATTTAATACAAATTAATAAATCTAGAATTATTTATACAAACTGAATATATTTTCTATTAATACATATATATAAATACATTAACAAGAATTAAAGAGGGTTTTGAAGGAGGTTTCATGCATGCACAAAAGTATTGAGTTAAACCTTAAAATTTGGGTTCATGGATTGCATGAGTTCTTTCAAATAAATAATGGAGTTTACATCATCACACACATATGTAGTCTATATATATTCATAAACCAAGAAGAGATTGATGAGGGAATGAGAGAAGGATTAAATGACTTACTAGAAGAAGAAGGAAGGAGATGTTAGGGTTCTTGGATGTAGGAGATGGTTGTGGTGTCCCCGTGAAGGGGGAGGGGGGTCGACGTCTTGGAGATGGTATAAAGAAAATTAGGGTTTTGGTAGAGGAGATTAGGTTAGGGTTTGTGGAGGAAAATATGATATATATATATATATATATATATATATATATATATATATATATATATATATATATATATATATAGAGAGAGAGAGAGAGAGAGAGAGAGAGAGAGAGAGAGAGAGAGGGGCGGGGGTCAGATTAGGCTATGCGCTGGTTTGAGGGGTAGGGCCGCGGGTTTGGGAGAGGGGGCAGGATTAGGATAGGTAGTTATTTATTAGGAGGTTTTTTTTAATTATTTTGTTAGTTATTAAATAGTCAACAACTAATCAATAACTAACTAATGAATAAGATTTGATTTGATTCTAAGGAAATAAAATAATAGACAATTAATATACAAATCTAAGGTAAATATTTGGTAGTTGGGATTGATTGTGCTTCTAAGAGAATAATTAATAAATAAATACTACAAAAGAGAAAAGTGACCTAATTTGGCATGGGGGACTCATGGTGGTAATTAAAAATTATGGGTTTCTAATTTTATTGGAGTTTTGGATGGAAAAACAACCAATAATAAATTATATACAAAAAGTCTCTAAATTTAAATAAAAGCAACTATGATCGTTACACTAATGCCATACCAATGTTGAATGATCGAATTTTATATCACGGAAAGATCCTACGAATATTGTCTCCCGTGTAGGCTACTTCCTACGAAATGCGTTGTAGATTTTGGGGTCATTCTATGTCATTAATGTCCAAACCACAGTGAAGTATCCTAACAACAATTGAACTTTAATTGATTTAAATTAATCTAAAATAATCATAATAAATACAAAATACACACAAAATACCTATTTTGGGTGAGGGGGTTTACAGAAGATGGTGTTTATCTAGACTGTAGAGCTTTAGAGGCCCATACCCCCATTTGGTCGACTAGAGACTTAGACAAGAAGTTAGCATGACAACTATAGAGGCAAACAGCGGACGAGTCTTCGATTCTTGATGAAATTTACTATTGTACTTTCATTCATCATAATCTCACATACTTATATTATTTGGACTATCTTGACTTGTCACCCTCATATTATCTATTAAGGGTAGTTTGGTAATTGACACGGGTATTTTGTTTTAGGAGTGTTGTATTTAATATTGTGCATGAGTAATTAATTATTTATTGTATTGTTTATTGTTTGATTAGATATAGTATTTATTTTGGACTTGTGTAGTGGACCTAATTAGTTTAGTTAGATACATGAACCCAACATTTATATGTTAGTATAGATTGGACCCAAGTTTAGACCCATTCGTTAGGAGGATGAATTAATTAGTAAAACCATTAGACTAGAACCTTCCCTCCTTAATTATTTTTGCATGAGAGGCTCCAAAGGGTGTTTTGGACATTTCATATGGCTTGGGAGAGAGTTTATGACCAGCCATTAGACGAGGAGAGAGAGAGAGAGAGTGTCTCTCATTTTATTTTGTTCATTCCATTTAGATCTACATTTTTCTCCTTTCCTAATTTCTTTATTTTCTCACTATTACTCACCAAATTTCTACCTAAATTCAGTCCATATTCTTCAATAGAGGCTACTACAATAAGAATCTACAAGAAGAAAGCAAGAATCAAGAAGGAGTGTCACGCCCCGATCTCCCGCAGGCAATCGGCCGTTCCCGCTAGGCGGGAATCACCCTCGCCAGCGCTCCCGCGGAACGATCGCTTATCCCATCCCGACGTGATGCCGCACGAGCGTGATCCACGCCCGTGCAAGGCCATGGTTCATTGGCTGGCGGCAAGAGTTCTAAGCCACAGAGTCGCACAGATTGTCCGAGTGCAGCGGAGTCATGAACGCATAGGCGATCGGTAACAGGTTCACTGAGTCGACAATAGTAGCGGAAGCATTGAAACACAAGTTGAAGTAAAGCAAGCTCTTTATTGATATGAACAAGTGTTATAGGCGGCGTATAGCCGAGATTACAAGTCGCTCAAGCCTCTCTCTCTAAAACATCAAGCGTGCCAAGTGGCTACAATTGTGGAATGATTGTACAGGCGATGTTCAGGTGATGCTCCAACATTATGTCTTGTATATGCGCTTCAGTCCCGGACGCACCGTTGCAAGGCTTCAGAGGGAACTCCTGGCCTTAGCACGTACGAAGGAGGCATCCGCACCGAACGAGGTTCTCCCACACCCTGCATACAAACTGGTAGATTATTAGTACATTGAATGCACTGGTGGGAAAGCTACTCTCCCGCTCGACAAATCCAAACACGTAATACAGGTTCCGTGCACAACTATTAAGTTGTCTTTCTAGTTGCCTTAGGATCAGTTTCATGCAACATTGAATAGCCTAACGTGTCGGGCAGTACGCCGTGCGATGTTTGAGGAAACACGGCGAGACTTACCAACTTACCATCTCCTTCCCTGTCCAAGGCAAACATTGAGGCAAACATGTTAATTCACGCACGGGCAAGTATAACATTCAGGAGGCATAGCATATGCAAACACGAGGTCGTTTTTAACATGATCGTTCAGGTGTTCAGTTGTTCGTTGATGCGATGCAGTGACTCGTATGCGGATAGCCGCTAAGCGAGGATGACTTATCTATATGAACAGGAGTCGCTGGCATAGCCATAAAGGACAGGTGTAGCACATGAAAGAAATGAAAAGCAACGCACGGATCAGGAGCACTACAGGTCATTCCTTCCGAGTCAGGCGGCTACTTAGTCTGTGAGCAAGAATGGCGTGAAGGATAAGTTCACAGGCGCTACACGCCATTCTGCCCGTAACAGGCAGACTAACAGGGGTTCCTGTCCGGATCGGATCGGCCCGGTGCCCCAGAGACCGTCCGCAGGAACAAAGATCAGGAGAATCTCACTTGAAACAAGTTGTCCGCGACATGCAAGTCAGGGTCAGGTTCAGGAACAAGTTCTTGACAGGATATATATATATATGAACAAGTTATATGGAACAAGTTCGAGTCAGGATATATATATATGGAACTTGTTGAAGCAGGATTGTTGATTCAGTAGTTTGCTCCACGAGCTGTGATTCAGTGATTTATTCAGTCAGGGTACAGATTCCCTGGTTCGGGAATTGCCTTGGTGACCTAACTGTCCCGGATACTTGCAGGTTCATTCAGGCACGGAATGACTATGTAGTAGTCTTCCGGGGTTTGGATGAAAACATGGCATCATTTAAGCAGACAAGCATGCATTTCTAAGGAACGTAAGCAGGCACGTTGCTCGAACCCGAAGGTAAGCCGAGAGGTGAAACCGTTAAGGGACTTAGCATGCGAGGGTCTGAATATAAGCAGTATTTCATTTCCATGTTCTAGCAAGCAATACAAGTTGGGATTATTCCCTTAGCTAGGTGCGTTGGATTTATTAGCATGCAGAGGGTGATTCACCTAGCGACTAGCATGAATATTCCAGATTTTATGTGTGCTGGCTAAGCAAAGACAAGTTCACCGTAGCCACCCACCTTAGCGATGATTCGCTTCGGTAGAGCGATACGTTTGAGCGAGCCTCTAAAAGCCTAAGCCGGATTCTTGTAGGGACAAGTCTGGATATTCTTTGCTTCTTGATCGAGGCAAAGCAGGTCGGGACAGCTGCACTATTGCCGATTGAAACGGCAGTCCGCTTGAGCGGAATGAGGTATTACATCCTACCCAACTCAGAAAAAGTATCGTCTTCGAGAGTTACTAAGGACAAGCAGTAATCTAGGGTTGAGGCAATCCTAGACAAGTCGTTGTACTTGTTCATTTGGATATTCACTTGCACAAGCTTTGAAATTAGCATATCGCTTAGACTGGATCGTGCGCACTTTCGAAGTGCACTTCTAGCGTGAACACGTCAACCAGCTCAGTGATAGCGAAGTCTTAGCACTCGAGTTTCACCTTTTCTTAAGTCTTGGATGGTGAACTAGTTAAAGGCGTCCCTCGAATAGATGCATTCAATCAAACTTAGAGTTAGTGAAAATCGGACAAGCTACTAGCGATACTCTCAAGGGTTCGCACAGGTTGGCACAAAGGCCACTCGCAGCATACAACCAGACAAGCAAGCATATCATTCAAAACGTATTTTGAAAGTATTTAGACTTATTATTGGAACATCCCATCGAGGCAATGAGAGAGAGCGTGCACATAACCCACGAACGAGCTTTCGAAACATAGATATCGAATCGAAGTCCAAAGGCGTAGAAGCCAGGCTCCGATACCAACATGCCACGCCCCGATCTCCCGCAGGCAATCGGCCTTTTCCGCTAGGCGGGAATCACCCTCGCCAGCGCTCCCGCGGAACGATCGCTTATCCTATCCGGGCGTGATGCCGCACGAGCATGATCCACGCCCGTGCAAGGCCATGGTTCATTGGCTGGCGGCAAGAGTTCTAAGCCACAGAGTCGCACAGATTGTCCGAGTGCAGCGGAGTCATGAACGCATAGGCGATCGGTAACAGGTTCACTGAGTCGACAATAGTAGCTGAAGCATTGAAACACAAGTTGAAGTAAAGCAAGCTCTTTATTGATATGAACAAGTGTTTCAGGCGGCGTATAGCCGAGATTACAAGTCGCTCAAGCCTCTCTCTCTAAAACATCAAGCGTGTCAAGTGGCTATAATTGTGGAATGATTGTACAGGCGATGTTCAGGCGACGCTCCAACATTATGTCTTGTATATGCGCTTCAGTTTCGGACGCACCATTGCAAGGCTTCAGAGGGAACTTCTGGCCTTAGCACGTACGAAGGAGGCATCTGCACCGAACGAGGTTCTCCCACACCCTGCATACAAACTGGTGGATTATCAGTACATTGAATGCACTGGTGGGGAAGCTACTCTCCCGCTCGACAAATCCAAACACGTAATACAGGTTCCGTGCACAACTATTAAGTTGTCTTTCTAGTCGCCTTAGGATCAGTTTCATGCAACATTGAATAGCCTAACGTGTCGGGCAGTGCGCCGTGCGATGTTTGAGAAAATACGGCGAGACTTACTAACTTACCATCTCCTTCCCTGTCCAAGGCAAACATTGAGGCAAACATGTTAATTCACGCACGGGCAAGTATAACATTCAGGAGGCATAGCATATGCAAACACGAGGGTCATTTTTAACATGATCGTTCAGGTGTTCAGTTGTTCGTTGATGCGATGCAGTAACTCGCATGCGGATAGCCGCTAAGCGAGGATGACTTATCTATATGAACAGGAGTCGCTGGCATAGCCATAAAGGACAGGTGTAGCACATGAAAGAAATGAAAAGCAATGCACGGATCAGGAGCACTACAGGTTATTCCTTCCGAGTCAGGCGGCTACTTAGTCTGTGAGCAAGAATGGCGTGAAAGAAAAGTTTACAGGCGCTACACGCCATTCTGCCCGTAACAGGCATACTAACTGGGGTTCTTGTCCGGATCGGATCGGCCCGGTGCCCCGGAGACCATCCGCAGGAACAGAGATCAGGAGAATCTCACTTGAAACAAGTTGTCCGCGACATGCAGGTCAGGGTCAGGTTCAGGAACAAGTTCTTGACAGGATATATATATATGAACTAGTTATATGGAACAAGTTTGAGTCAGGATATATATATATGGAACTTGTTGAAGCAGGATTGTTGATTCAGTAGTTTGCTCCACGAGCTGTGATTCAGTAATTTATTCAGTCAGGGTGCAGATTCCCTGGTTCGGGAATTGCCTTGGTGACCTAACGGTCCCGGATACTTGTAGGTTCATTCAGGCACGGAACGACTACGTAGTAGTCTTCCGGGGTTTGGATGAAAATATGGCATCATTTAAGCAGACAAGCATGCGTTTCTAAGGAACGTAAGCAGGCACGTTGCTCGGACCCGAAGGTAAGCCGAGAGGTGAAACCGTTAAGGGACTTAGCATGCGAGGGTCTGAATATAAGCAGTATTTTATTTCCATGTTCTAGCAAGCAATACAAGTTGGGATTATTCCCTTAGCTAGGTGCGTTGGATTTATTAGCATGCAGATAGTGATTCACCTAGCGACTAGCATGAATATTCTAGATTTTATGTGTGCTGGCTAAGCAAAGACAAGTTTACCGTAGCCACCCACCTTAGCGATGATTCGCCTCGGTAGAGCGATACGTCTGAGCGAGCCTCTAAAAGCCTAAGTCGGATTCTTGTAGGAACAAGTCTGGATATCCTTTGCTTCTTGATCGAGGCAAAGCAGGTCGGGACAGCTGCACTATTGCCGATTGAAACGGCAGTCCGCTTGAGCAGAACGGGGTGTTACAAGGAGGAGGCCAAGATCTACAAGGAGGAGCTACTTTCCAATTTTGGAGATTTTTCAAATGGAATCTATCTCCTAATAGGTATATTTTAGTTTTTTTTTCCTTTTATTAGGTTCTAAATCTACGATTTAACCATAAAAAACCAATCCACATGCATAAGCTACCCATAGGAATTTGTTTTAGGTTCATCGGAGACCTACAGTGGAAGTTATGTACATTTTGGTACCAATTTTGGAAGAAATTTGAGATTGGCACATGTGATGTTTGTCATATTGTCTAATAAATCAAATTGTCATATGATTGCTTATTTGTGACTAGTATTGTATCCACAATTGGGTACGCGTAGGCCGTATCTCATCAATTTGAAGAAATGGGTTGATTTTAGGGGTTTCCTTCGACACGGAAAGTTGTGCACATCAATTCTTGACACGGACATGTAGTGGATCTAATTATGGCTCGTATATTTTATAATTAGTATTTTAGACTTGCTCGTGTCCTCCGGGATACGTTTGATTGTGTGTTGGAGCCGTATCGCAAGCGTATCATAGAATTAGTGTGATACGGGTGCGGTGCACTCCACGTGTTTGGTTTATTATTCTCTTTCCTATTTGTGCATGTGTATTTATATATCTATATGATATGTATGTAATATATATGTATATAATAGTGTATATGATTAAGTGTCCTTGTGTGTGTCTATATGTGTGTATATAATAGTGTATATATATCTATATGTATATATATGTGTTGGTATATATATATATATATATATATATATATATATATATATATATATATATATATATATATATATGTATGTGTGTGTGTGTGTGTGTGTGTGTGTGTGTACTAGTATTTATATGTGTATATGCATGTGTGTGTTTGTGATTTTGTGTGTAAGAGTATATGTATATACTCATATGTAGATATGTATATATATATAGAGAGAGAGGGGTATATATATATAGAGAGAGATTATATAGATATTGGTATCTATGTATTATATAAGGGTATATGGTTATATATATATATATATATAAAAGCATAGATGAGAGTATTGATATAGATAGATGCATATGTATATAAGTGTTGGTGGCATGTTGTTGTATGTGTTTGTGTGTGAGAGTTATAGCTATTATGATATGAGTTTTGTGTATTATGTCTATACATATACATATGAGAATGTATGTATATATATATATATATATATATGTATATATATATATATATATATATATATATATATATATATATATATATATATGTATAGATTAAGATACTTGATAGATACATGTATGTATGCATGTGTATATGTAAATACATAGAGGTGTTTGAATATATGTGTATGTGTCCAAATATCTATATGTGAGTATATATATATATATATATATATATATATATATATATATATATATATATAGAGAGAGAGAGAGAGAGAGAGAGAGAGAGAGAGAGAGGAGTGTGTATATACAAGTTGATATCTATATGTATATATATGTGTGTGTGAGCATAGGTGTTTGTATATATGTATGTGTGTGTATCTATGTGTTATGAGTGTGTGTATATGTTCATGTATCTATGTGTCGAGTTGAGGAGTGTTTATATTTATAGGTTGATAGTCTATAGGTGTTTTAGTGTGTGTGTGTGAGTGCACGAGTGCTTGTATGTGCGTGTGTGCAGCGAGCAGCGCTCGTGCAGCAGCAGCAGCAGGCTACAACAGCAGCAACAGACTGCAGCGGCGCAGCCGCGGTGCAGTCGCGGTATAGCAGCGAGCAGCGCTCGTGCAGCAGCAGCAGCAGACTACAACAGTAGTAGAATGAAATAGCAGTCGCTGTGCAGCATTGGTGCGCGTGGTACAGCGCACGGTGCAGTGCGCAATAGTGAGCCACTGTGCAGTTCAGTTAGTTTTCAGTGAGGTTCAGTTAAGTTTTGAGATATTGGGTTAGCAAGGTATCAAGGTAATTGGTTTATAGATAGTTAGATAGTAGTTTTGTTAGTTGGATTTGGGTTTGACGTGGAGTTTAAGTATTTGGTTTACGGTTATAGTTTGTAAATGAATAATTAAGTAGTTAGTATCTATAGTGTGTACGTTTGGTATTAGTATATATAACTATTAGTCTAGATAGTTAATAGTAGAATAATGGCTTTATTTAGCATATAATTTAACTATAGGTATATGTATATATGTAGGTATATTATATATGGATATGTATGTTTGGTATTATAGTTAGTTCTATAATAGTATTGAGATATATTATAGTGTTAGCTTGTATTAGTATAATAGTTTTGGGTTTCTATATGCATTAGCTATGTAGAGGTTTTGGATTACCTCGGAATACCAAGGTAACACCAAGGTATTGGGTCGATACCCAAGGTATTGAGTTAGGTATCGAGATAGGTGCGATACGCATTGGTGCAAGGCCAAGGTATCCTATTTCATTTGTTTTGTTATAGTATTATAGTTACTGACTTGTATATATATCTAAAATATTGTTTTCATATAAATGAACTTGCGTATCTTAGGATTCGACTTTTTGAGTATCTTGTAGTATCTTAGTTTAGCTTGTATAGTTTAGTTTCATAGTGTATCGACTTAGTGACTTAGTGTTAGACTCTTGCAACCTAGATTTTATCGGTTTAACCTAGAAATGGCTTATTGACCTAGAATTGTATCAACTTAATGCATTTTTAATTCTTGAACCTTGTATTGATGCAACATACCATATATAGGTTGTGTGACACCAGCTTGGGCATCGAGAGACATACCTTGCTCAGGACTTCAGGCGAGTACTTTCTCTGATAGTTTCCATTATTTGATAATTTTTATAATTTTGGTCTATAGTATTGTTTTACCTGATTTCTCGATACTTGGATACACGGATTAGTATTACATGGATTCACTTTTTTGTGACACATATATTATACTTGTCTGGCCTCTACTTTAGGACTCATTACTGGCATCACATCAGGACTCACCTACTGGAATCACCTATTTTATCTGGCTGGACTAATATTTGATTTACGTATTGAGATTGGATTCATTTATACTAGTCGGGACGAGAAAATACTCGAGTAGACATGTAAACATTTCCAAAATATAAAATTTTCCCCTCTGGGAATGATAGCAGTCGCACACCAAGTGTGCGATGAGCCGTATTACCCCTAGCTGTTTACATGTCGAAAGTAGTATTTCAAAATACACTAGTTAGTGCTTTTTTGCTGGATTCACATGGTACTTGCTGGACACACATCTTATTTATCTAGTTTATTTCTCATCTATTCACAGTTTTATTTACTGTATTTTTTTTATTCACCATGCATATCTTGTCTTGCTTCTTAAATTAACTGTGACAGTATTTTATTCTCTGATATTTCTTTTCCTTGCTCACCATGTATTACTTACTATAATTGTTTACAGTCTTTGTCAATTAATTAGAATTGCTAGCAGAGGTGTACCTCGCTCCAATCTTGACTGGATATATTTTTCCAAATGATTGGCTTATATGGCAGTGTCCCACATTCTACGGGCTGCAGGATGGCGTACCTTTAGAGGATACTCTTGTAGACCAGGAGGACTTAGTTGTAGAGCCCAAGGAGGTCTAGTTATTTGTATTGGATTGTATTAGACTATTGTTTTGTTGAGATTCACAGTTTGTTTTATTATTTCAGATTGTGGATTGTATCTTTATTCTTTTCTACATTTTCCATTCGTGCTTTATCTTCCTTAGTTTTTTTTGTGATTGAGATTAGTTATACTTGTGAGATGCCATATTGCTCCTCTGTTTGGAGTTGAGATGATTGACAGGTACCATATTATATTGTTGAGATATTAGATAGTTAGAAATGACCCAGACAACGTTCTACCGTCGATGCTGTGGCATAGGCTGGATGTACCCACGTACTCGTGCCCGAATATCCAGGTGCGGGTCGTGACACATTTTTAGTGGCGGCCCATGCATGTCTCGATTTGTAATTTTGTACGATCTCGTAGTTGTGCTCGTCTAGAGTACTACTACGAGCCTGCTTTAGGAAATATGATTTAGGCTGAGAATTTACTCAATCACAACTAGGAAATATTCCAAAATCTGTTTTGCAAATCCTTATCTATGGAATATTGCTTTGCTTTGAATAAAGTTCTGTCCTTCTTTGATGATATCATATCATATTCAATATTGATTCCGTATTTCAATCTATCTTCAGGATGCTACCGAAGACGCGTTTCCAGCAATCAGGTGCCGAGACAACACGATCAGTCACTTCATCACCCTTGAGGGCAGCACCCTCAGACGATAGTCCAGCACATACATTCAGGAGGTTAGCTTCACCGGTCCAGGTGGACGTATCGACAGCAGCTTTTGGAGGTGCTCCACCTCCAGTACCGAGGACAGGGCAGACAGTTTTCGAGGATCTTCCACCTCTACCACTTGTAGTTGATCAGACACAGATGTTTGTGCTCTTCCAGCAGATGATGGAGACGCAACAACGATAGTCTGATGTCCTATGACAAAGCATGGAGAATGCTCACCAGATCGTACTTGCAGCAGTTGAGAGAGCTACTATGGTCCAGCCACAGATGGTACCACCTTAGTTTATTCCTCAGCAACCGAGGCCGGGGACTATTATAGACTTCAAGAGGATGGGGCTAAAAGACTTCAAAGGCACAAAAGGGATCTTATATGTCGATGATTGGATCGAGGACGTTGAGAGGAACCTGCGACTGGCGCAGATTCTGAAGGGTCTACGAGTGGAGGCAGCAGGCAGCCAGATGTTCGATATAGCATTGACATGGTTCAGGACAGACCCGAGGATCATGACGGCAGGATTGACTTGGGAAGCTTTTAAAGAGATTTTCAAGGAAAAATTCTTTTCGGACGTGGCTCTGGGTGTCTTATGTAACACCCCGTTCTGTTCAAGCGGACTGCCGATTCAAACGGCAAAAGTGCAATATCCCGACCCGCCTTGCTCAGGCGAGAATACTCGTTTGAGGCAAAGGATATCCAGACTTGTCCCTATAGGAATTCAGCTTAGGCTTTCAGAGGCTCGCTTGATGTATCGCTCAACCGAGGTAAATTATTGCTAAGGTGGGTGGCTATGGTGAACTTGTCTTTGCTTAGCCAGCACACATAAAATGTGGAACGATACATGCTAGTCGCTAGGTGAATCACCCCTGCATGCTAATAAGAATCCATCGCACCTAGCTAAGGGAATAATCCCAACTTGTATTGCTTATGCTAGAACATAGAAATAAAATATTGCTTATATATATGTTCAGACCCTCGCATGCTACCCTAGAACGTGTCGCTCGGAAAGTCCCTACGGTTTTACCTCTCGGTTTACCTTCGGGCCCGAGCCATCGTGTTTGCTTAAGTTCCTGAGAAACGCATGCTTGCTTGCTTATAAATGCCTAACATTATTGTATTATGCATGCATTGAGTCAGCCAGGAGAATATCAAATAGCTCTTTTGTGCAATTGAACCTGCAAGTATCCGGGGCCGTTAGGTCACCAAGGAAATCTCCGCCCCAGGGGAAATGCATCAAGGCAAAGTAAATACTGTACTGTGATCACATTAAATTTACCTTTGAACGAGAATCCTGTACAAGTTCGTTCATAGCAAAAATTCATGACTGTACTCATGTTATTGATTGTATTATGAAGGATGTGAATTGGAAAGCCCCAAGAGACCTGCATGTCGCAGACAACTCAGAAATGAGGTATAGTTCCACGGACGGTCACCGGGGCACTGGGACCGATCCAATTCGGATGAAACTCTATTGTTCAGCCTACTGTACTGGATGAGATGGTGTGTAGCGCCCACTGTTCTTTTGCTGCATACCATCCTCTCCACGGCTGAAATCTACTGTATAGTCTACTATACTGGACGAGATGGCTTGTAGCACCTACTGTACTTTCGCTGCAAACCATTCTCGTTTAAGACTAGTGTCCTTTATGGCTATGCTAGCGACTCATTGTTCATGTAGCTAAGTCATCCTCGCTTAGCGACTATCCGTGTGCGAGTCATTGCATCGAGTCAAATGAATAACTGAACACCTGAACGATCATAATACAACGACTCTCGTGTTTGCATATGTTATGCCTCCTGAATGCTTATACTTGCCCGTGTTTGAATTAACAATGTTTGCCTTAGACAAGGAAGGTAAAATGGTAAGTGGGTAAGTCTCGCCGTATTTTCTCTCATGTCGCACGGTGCACTGCCACATGAACTAGGCTATTCAAATCTTGCATAAAACTGATCCTAAGGCAACTAGAAAGACAACATAATAGTTGGTGCACGAAACCTGTATTACGTGTTTGGATTTGTCGAGCGGGCGAGTAGCCTCCCCACCAGTGCATTCAATGTACTAATAATCCACTAGTTCGTTTGTAGGGTGCGGGAGAACCTCGTTCGGAGCGGATGCCTCCTTCGTGCGTGCTAAGGCAAGGAGATCACTCCGAAGCAGCGGTGCATCCGGAACTGAAGCACATATACAAGACATAATATTGGAACATAGCGTGAACATCGCCTGCATAATCATTCCACAATTGTAGCCACTTGGCACGCTTTTATTGTTTCAGAGAGAGAGGCTTGAGCGACTTATAATCTTGGTCATGCACCGCCTGTAACACTTGTTTATATCAATAAAGAGTTGCTTTACTTCAACTTTTGTTATTCAATGCTTCCGCTATATTGTCGACTCAGTAAACCTGTTATCAATCGCCTATGCGTTCATGACTCCGCTGTACTCGGACAATCTATGCGACTCTGTGGCTTAGAACTCTTACCGCCAGCCAATGAACCACGGCCTTGCACGGGCGTGGCTCACGCTCGTGCGACATCACGTCCGGATGGGTCAAAGCGATCGTTCCGCGGGAGCACTGGCACCATGATTCTCGCCTAGCGGGAACGGCCGATTTAGCCTGCGGGAGATCGGGACGTGACATCTTAGAGAGCCAGTTCCTATACCTCGTCCAAGGGAGTATGACAGTGGACGAGTACGCTGCGGAGTTTTGTAGATTGAGCAGGTTTGTAGAGGGAAAGAATCCCCAAGGGAAGGCCAGGAAATTTAGGAAGGGTTTGACCAGGGAGATCAAATCCCTCACTAGGGGGCACCGCACAGCTACTTTTGAGGAGATCCTGATGGATGTGCAAAGAGCAGAGGATGACTTGGATCTCATGTCAAAGAGAGGTAGAGATATTTTGGGTGGTGCTGGTAGCAGTGCGGGACCAGCTAAGCGTCCCCATATCCAGCAACAGCAGGTTCAGGCACGTGTTCGTGCTCCATTTCAGCAGCAGCCCCAGAGGCAGATTCAGCCAGTGCCTACTTGTGCCTACTGCAGGAAGTTAGGACACACTTGGGATGTTTGTAGGAGGAGATTGAAGGTGTGCCTATTTTGTGGATCCGCAATACTCCAGATGAGGGATTGCCCTACAACACCCTCATTTGGTGGAGTACGGGGTCAAAAAGAAGGAGTTAGACCACCTGTGGCACAGCATCATGTCCCACACCAGCAGAGGGAGGCACCCTAGCAGGGCATGGCATTTGTAATGGCAGTCGGAGAGGACGACACTGAAGGTGATAAGTTAGCTTATTTTGTCTTGTTATATTTATTTTCTTCTTATTTGTTGTTGCATGTTTAGTTAGTACCTTATAGACTGCTTGTGTGTTATTGTGTAGCTAGTATACCCTGACGGAGACTGCAAAACTATGATGGACAGAGACCATAGTTAGTAATTTCTTTTAAATTGTATGTTATATGTTTAGTTTAGACTGAGGTTGACCTAGAAGACAAAAATTTTCTAAGGTGGGTAGGATTGTCACCCTCACATTTTCAATTAAGGGTAGTTTGGTAATTGACACAGGTATTTTATTTTAGGAGTGTTGTATTTAATATTGTACATGAGTAATTAATTATTTGTTGTATTGTTTATTGTTTGATTAGATGTAGTATTTATTTTGGACTTGTGTAATATATCTAATTAGTTTAGTTAGATGCATGAACCCAATATTTATATGTTAGTATAGATTAGACCCAAGTTTAGACCCATTCATTAGGAGGATGAATTAATTAGTAAAACCATTAGAATAGAACCTTCCCTCCTTAATTATTTTTTTATGAGAGGCCCCAAAGGGTGTTTTGGATATTTTATATGGCTTGGGAGAGGGTTTATGATCAGCCATTAGAGGAGGAGAGAGAGTGTCTCTCATTTTATTTTGTTCATTCCATTTAGATCTACATTTTTCCCCTTTCCTAATTTCTTCATTTCCTCACCATTTCTCACCAATTTTTTTACCTAAATTCAGTCCATATTCTTCAATAGAGGCTACTACAACAAGAATCTACAAGAAGAAAGCAAGAATCAAGAAGGAAGAGGCCAAGATCTATAAGGAGGAGCTACTTTCCAATTTTGGAGATTTTTTATTGGGAATTCATCTCCCAATAGGTATATTTCAGTTTTCTCCCTTTTATTAGGTTCTAAATTTAATATTTACCCATGAGAAACTAAACCACATGCATAGGCTACCCATAGGAATTGGTTTTAGGTTCATCGGAGACCTACGGTGGAAGTTATGTACATTTTGGTGCCAATTTTGGGAGAATTCCGAGATTGGCACATGTGGTATTTATCATAAGATTTAATAGATCAAATTGACATATGATTACTTGTTTGTGACTAGTATCGTGTCCACAATTGGGTACGTGTAGGCCGTATCTCGTCAATTTGACAAAACAGGTTAATTTTAGGGGTTTCTTCCGACAGGGAGAGTTGTGCACATCAATTCATGACATAGACACGTAGTGGATCTAATTATGGTTCATATATTTCATAATTAGTATTTTAGACTTGCTCGTGTCTTCTGGGATACATTTGGTTGTGTGTTGGAGCCGTATTGCAAGCGTATCATAGAATTAGTGTGATACGGGTGCGGTGCACTCCACGTGTTTGGTTTATTATTCTATTTCCTATTTGTGCATGTGTATTTATATATCTATATGATATTTATGTAATATATATATGTATATAACAGTGTATATGATTAAGTATCCTTGTGTGTGTCTATATGTGTATATATATATATATATATATATATATATATATATATATATATATATATGTGTGTGTGTGTGTGTGTGTGTGTGTGTGTGTGTGTGTACTAGTGTTTATATGTGTATATGCATGTGTGTGTTTGTGATTTTGTGCCTAAGAGTATATATATATATATATATATATATATATATATATATATATATATATATATATATATATATATATATATATATATATATATATATAAAAGCATAGATGAGAGTATTGATATAGATAGATGTATATGTATATAAGTGTTGGTGACATGTTGTTGTATGTGTTTGTGTGTGAGAGTTATAGCTATTATGATATGAGTTTTGTGTATTATGTCTATACATATACATATGAGGATGTATCTATATATATATATATAGATTGAGATACTTGATAGATACATGTATGTATGTATGTATGTATGTGTATACGTAAATAGATAGAGGTGTTTGAATATATGTGTATGTGTCCATATATCTATATGTGAGTATATATATACATATCTATAAGTGTAGGTATGTTTGTGTATATATATGTATATAGGAGTATGTATATACAAGTTGATATCTATATGTATATATATGTGTGTGTGTGAGCATAGGTATTTGTATATATATATGTATGTGTATCTATGTGTTGTGAGTGTGTGTGTTTATGTTCATGTATCTATGTGTCGAGTTGAGGAGTGTTTATATTGATAGGTTGGTAGTCTATAGGTGTTTTTGTGTGTGTGTGAGAGTGCACGAGTGTTTGTGTGTGTGCGTGGAGCTTGTGCAGCGGCGCAGCAGCGAGCAGCACTCGTGTAGCATCAGCAGCAGGCTGTAACAGCAGCAGCAGATTGCAGCAGCTGTCGCATCGCAGCAGCGAGCAGTGCTCGTGCAGCAGCAGCAGGCTGCAACAGCAGTCGCGGCGCAGCAGCGGTGCGCACGGTGTAGTGCACAACAGTGTGCCACTGTGCAGTTTAGTTTGTTTTCAGTGAGGTTCAGTTCTGTTTTGAGATATTGGGTTAGCAAGGTACCATGGTAATTAGTTTATAGATAGTTAGCTAGTAGTTTTGTTAGTTGGGTTTTGGGTTTGGCATGGAGTTTAAGTATTTGGTTTACGGTTATAGTTAGTAAATGAATAATTAAGTAGTTAGTATCTATAGTGTGTATGTTTGGCTATATATAACTATTAGTCTAGATAGTTAATAGTAGAATAATGGCTATATTTAGCATATAATTTAATTATAGGTATATATATATATATATATATATATATATATATATATATATATATATATATATATATATATATATATATATATATAGGTATATTATATATGGATATGCATGTTTGGTTTTATAGTTAGTTCTATAATAGTATTGAGATACATTATAGTGTTAGCATGTATTAGTATGATAGTTTTGGGTTTCTATATGCATTAGCTATGTAGAGGTTTTGGATTACCTCGGGATACCAAGGTAACACCAAGGTATTGGATCGATATCCAAGGTATTGAGTTAGGTATCGAGATAGGTGCGATACGCATTGGTGCAAGGCCAAAGTATCATATTTTATTTATTTTGTTATAGTATTATAGTTATTGACTTGTATATATATCTAAAACATTGTTTTCTTATAAACGAACTTGCATATCTTAGGATACAGCTTTTTGAGTGTCTTGTAGTATCTTAGTTTAGCTTGTATAGATTAGTTCCATAGTGTATCGACTTAGTGTTTTTTATATCCTAGTTTGGTAGTGGATTTGTCTCTACCCAACTATTAGTTTTTCCCGACTGTTTTCTACTTGGTACATTGTCATATTGGGTTATATATTTCTATTTGGTTTTGTGGGTGATATTAGTATTGCCTGTGACTTGTAAAGTTATATACCACTTATGAATTATTATTATTCATAAAACAACGTACGTATGTGAATGGTTTTCATATATTGGAGTTGCTATGTACATACGGTTAGCATGCTTACGTATTCCGAGTCCTACGTATTTTGGTACTAGGACGTGGCAACTACATAATACCTCACTGAGAAAAAGTTTCGTCATAGGTTCTGATTATAAACTTAAGAGATCAAGGAGTTGAGAACCAAGGCATCAAGAGGTCAAGGGAATCTGACTCACCAACAACGTGACCTACCTCGTCTCGTCCTAGGTTCTGATTATAAACTCTGGTCCTTCCCATCTGATGAGGCCATCTATTGCCAGAAGGTGGTGCTGGATTCATACTCTGCTCACGTACAGTACCGTCGTTTCGATTCTAGGGTTCGGGCTTCCTGGTTGGACAATCCCTGATCTCATGACCTTTTTGTCCATAACTGAAGCACTCTCTATTAAATAAATGACAAACTTCCTTAGTATGACCACGACAGCCACAACAACTGCATACTTTCCTACGGTACTGAACTGTATCGGCCTTCTTCTCAGTATCAGCCTTCTTTTCACAGTTATGGTTGTAGTGCTCCGATTTCAGCGGTTCACTAATGTAATACCTGTCATACCTCGATTCTGTAGAATCGATAGTCATCCCCTGGGCGTGACGCCGTGTATGTCTAGGTTGTGCAACATACAAGGCCAAGGTATTTTATATAACGAACACATATTCAGAGTACGTAGAAAATTGAAACATAATGTTGAAACATGGAAAAGTTTTCTTTATTGATAATGAACATCTTTTTAAACTCTTGAATGAGTCAAATAATTGCTACACGGGCTTACAAAAGTGGACTCAAAATGAGATAACCATCATGTACATTACATGCTTTTACTAAAACTTCAAAACTATAGACACCTTCGGGCGAAGCTATAGCCTTTCTACGGAGCTGCATAAGTTATGTGCACGAGCTCCTGGATATTCAAAACGCTTCTTGGAAGGCACGATCAGGACGTACTGGTAGGTAGACTGGATTGGGAAGTCGCTCTAGCTTCTTGCATGATCTCCTTGGTGCGGGGAACCTGTAGCAACGAGGGTCAGTACATCGACATACACTAGTGAAGGTGAGCTAACCCAACTATACCAACCAACACGTTATTTATATGAAGCATGCAAGTTATTTTGTGGTCTTTCTATCTTGCCTTAGTCTATTTTACAAGTAAACATTAGATATAGAAGTTTACTGAAATAAATTTGCCACCGTTCGGTGACTTTTACCTGCCCGTCTGAACCACCGGCACAATACTTACTATGACATTCCCTGCCACGAAGATATAGTTAGCTTGCACAGTTTAAATATACGAGGGGATCACTGGCATGATGCCAAAATGGACGAGTTATAGTCATAGACGAGGATGGTATGCAACGCAAGGAATATGAAGCGCTATATGCCATCCTGTCTTGTACATGAGACTTATTGTGAAGTTTCGTTCGGATCAGATCGGTGCCAGTGCCCCAGCAACCATCCGCAGGAACCATAAAATCTTGTGCACAAGTTGTCCATGATCAAGCGGCGTCTAGTATTAAGTTATCAATTGATGAAGTATAAAGCAGCGCAAGCATTAGACAAATAACATGGCATGATCTATTTTACATAGTCTTCTAGATCAATTAATTGCATAGCAAGGTGTATTCTATACATAGCACAATCGTAGAAGAAGTATTTTTATTCTAACTAGAAATGAAACACTATGAAAGAACATTTTCAAGCGAACTAGCATACAATAAGGTAACCGTTTACAAGTTGGTTGACAACACAAGCAATCCAAGTCTATTCCTTTTTATCTTGACATCTTTTAGTTATTATGGTATCGTCTGATCGGAACAATGAAGAAGGAAAGATTTTAGATGTAAAGACTTAGAAGAAGGGTCAACTAAATTGATTTATAGCCACTCACAAGTTGGTTGGAAAGAGAAAAGGAAAGAGGTACTTCAAGACTCTGCTCGCACGACATCTACTGCACGATCACCTGCATTGCCACGAACAGATGATCAATACCTCTTTTACTCTTTTCAAGCTCGAAATAAAATGCAGTTTAACGAACGAAAGCAATAAAATTCATCGAAACTGTTAAAGAAAACAAAAATCTGAAAACCAACTTAAAAGCATAAAAATAACAAAGTGACAGCAAAAACTAGGCAAAAAAACTTACAGCGAAGCGGTCCCTCTTGACTTTGCCGCTAAGTCCATTCTTGGGGCACGGTCCACTGAATATGGGAATCGATTCCGAAGAAGAAAATCCATAATGAGAAAAAGATCTTCATTTAATTTATCCCGATCGAACGATACCGAAAGTATTTCTTAGCCGCCCTCCCTTAACCGGGAAATGGGACACCACATCCTAACCAACTAATAGGAAGTTTTATCCACGAAACTTAGGAATAGAACCTACCACTATGAAACAATAAAGAAAACTTTTTCTTTATCTCAGACTCAAGATCATAGGTTGATTATTCGATCGAATAATTTCTCCAAAGCACGCGCACGAGAGGAACCAAACGACTTCGAAGCAGCTTTTTCTTGTGATCCAAGATCCGCACAGGATGTTCAACGTATGTCAAGTTTGCCTTCAAGTCCAGTTGATCAAGATCCACCACATGACCCGGGTCGTAAATGTACTTCCTAAGCTATGAAACATGAAAGATATCATGCACTTCAGATAGTGACGATGGCAGGGAAATCTGATATGCAACTGGGGTGACTCGCATAAGTATTTTGTACGGGACGACGAATCTTGGGCTTAGCTTCCCTTTTGGTCCAAATATGGTAACTCCTCGCATGTGCGAGAGTTTGAGAAATACACGATCTCCTTCTAGGAACTCAAGAGGTCGACGGTACGTGTTTGAGTAACTCTTTTGACGGCTTTGTGCTACCTTCAACTGTTCGCGGATCAAACGGATCTTCTGGATGGTTTGTTCTACGAGTTCTAGGCCAAGAATTTACCGTTCACCAACTTCATCCCAACAGATAGGGGATCTACACTTTTGCCCATAAAATGCCTCATACGACGCCATTTGAATGCTGGATTGATAGCTATTATTGTATACAAATTCGGGTAATGGTAGATGCATGTCCCAATTTAATTTCAAGTACAAGGCGCAGAGCCGTAGCATGTATTCGAGGATTTTGTTTACCCGCTCTGTTTGTCTGTTTGTCTGAGGATGGTAGGCGTAGCTGAACTTTAACTTTGTCCCTATTGCTGACTGAAGGCTCTCCCAGAAGCGTGATAAGAATCATCCATCTCGATCGGAGATAATGGATACGGGCACACCGTAGAGTCAAACAATCTCGTTGAGGTAGATCTGTACCAAACAGTCGACACTCAAAGTAACTTTGATAGGCAGAAAGTGAGCTAACTTGGTGAGTCAATCGATGATGACCCAGACGACATCATTTCTATGTTGTGTCTTTGGCAAACCAACAATAAAATCCATCGTTATGTGTTCCCTTTTTCACTCCGGTATAGCAAGGTTGTAACACCCCGTTCCGCTCAAGCGGACTGCCGTCTCAAACGGCAATCGTGCAGCTGTCCCGACCTGCTTTGCCTCAATCGAGAAGCAAAGGATATCCAGACTTGTCCCTACAAGAATCCGGCTTGGACTTTCAGAGGCTCGCTCAGACGTATCGCTCTACCGAGGCGAATCATCGCTAAGGTGGGTGGCTACGGTGAACTTGTCTTTGCTTAGCCAGCACACATAAAACCTGGAATCATATATGCTAGTCGCTAGGTGAATCACCCCTGCATGCTAATAAATCCAACGCACCTAGCTAAGGGAATAATCCCAACACATATTGCTTGCTAGAACATGGAAATAAAATACTGCTTATACTCAGACCCTCACATGCTAAGTCCCTTAACGGTTTCATCTCTCGGACTACCTTCGGGTCCGAGCAACGTGCCTGCTTATGTTCCTTAGAAACGCATGCTTGTCTGCTTGAATGTTACCGTGTTTTCATCCAAACCCCGGGAGACTACTATGTAGTCGTTCCGTGCCTGAATGTTCCTGCAAGTATCCGGGACCGTTAGGTCACCAGGCAGCCCCGAACCAGGGGAATGCATCAAGATAAGTTAATCACTGTACAGAATCATGATTCAAGCACCTCCTGTAATCGTGCACTACTGTACTACTGTTATACTGTTCTACTGTACCACTGTACCACTGTACCACTGTACTCCTGTTTTATAGTACTCGAGTATCTAGTGAAGGGGAAACTGACCCTGACCCTGACCTGCATGTCGCGGACAAATCGGAAATGAGGCATAGTTCCACGAACGGTCTCCGGGGCACTGGGGCCGCTCCGATCCGGATGGAACTCCACTGTTTCAGCCAACTGTACTGGACAAGATAGTATGCAGCGCCCACCGTTCTTTCGCTGCATACCATCCGCTCCATGGCTGAACTTACTGTATAGTCTACTGTACTAAACGAGATGGCTTGTAGCACCACTGTACTTTCGTTGCAAACTACTCTCGCTTAAGACTAGTGTCCATAATGGCTTTGCCAGCGACCGTGTTCATATAGATAAGTCATCCTCGCTTAGCGGCTATCCGCGTGCGAGTCACTGCATCGCATCAAGAACAACTAAACACCTGAACGATCATGTTAAAACGACCCTCCTGTTTGCATATGCTTGCCTCCTGAATGCTTATACATGTTCCTGCTTGAATTAATCATGTTTGCCTTGGACAGGGAAGGAGAAATGGTAAGTTGGTAAGTCTCGCCGTGTTTCCTCAAACATCGCACGGCGCACTGCCCGACACGTAAGCTATTCAATGTTTGCATGAAACTGATCCTAAGGCAACTAGAAAGACAACTTAATAGTTGTGCACGGAACCTGTATTACGTGTTTAGATTTGTCGAGCGGGCGAGTAGCTTCCCCACCAGTGCATTCAATGTACTGATAATCCACCAGTTTGTATGCAGGGTGCGGGAGAACCTCGTTCGGTGCGGACGCCTCCTTCGTGCGTGCTAAGGCCAGGAGTTCCCTCTGAAGCCTTGCAACGGTGCATCCGGGACTGAAGCACATATACAAGACATAAGTTGTGAACATCGTCTGAACATCGCCTGTACATTCATTCCACAGTTGTAGCCAATTGGCACGCTTTTACTGTTTCAGAGAGAGAGGCTTGAGCGACTTGTAATCTCGGCTATACGCCGCCTGTAATACATGTTTCATATCAATAAAGAGATTACTTTACTTGTTCCAAATGCTTCCGCTATATTTGTCAACTCAGTGAACTTGTTATCGAATCGCTATGCGTTCATGACTCCGCTGCACTCGGACAATCTGTACGACTCTGTGGCTTAGAACTCTTACCGCCAGCCAATGAATCAAGGCCTTACACGGGCGCGGTTCACGCTCGTGCGGCATCACGCCCGGATGGGTCAAGCGATCATTCCGCGGGAGCGCTGGCGAGGGTGATTCCTGCCTAGCGGGAACGGCCGATTTGCTTGCGGGAGATCGGGGCGTGACATGTTGGTATCAGAGCCTGGCTTCTACGCCTTTGGACTTCGATTCGATATCTCTGTTTCGAAAGCTCGTTCGTGGGTTACGTGCACGCTCTCTCTCAAATGCCTCGATGGGATGTTCCAACAATAAGTCTAAATACTTTCAAAATACGTTTTGAATGATATGCTTGCTTGTCTGGTTGTATGCTGCGAGTGGCCTTTGTGCCAACCTGTGCGAACCCTTGAGAGTATCGCTAGTAGCTTGTCCGAGATTTTACTAACTCTAAGTTTGGTTGAATACATCTATTCGAGGGACGCCTTGAACTAGTACACCATCCAAGACTTAAGAAAAGGTGAACTCGAGTGCTGAGACTTCGCTATCACTAAGCTGGTTGACGTGTTCACGCTAGAAGCGCATTTCGAAAGTGCGCACGATCCAGTCTAAGCGATATGCTGATTTCGACGCTTGTGCAAGCGAAGATCCAAATGAAACAAGTACAAACGACTTGTCTAGGATTGCCTCAACCCTAGATTACTGCTTGTCCTTAGTAAGTCTCGAGGATGAGACTTTTTCTAAGTTGGGTAGGATGTAACACCCCGTTCCGCTCAAGCGGACTGCCGTCTCAAACGGCAATCATGCAGCTGTCCCGACCTGCTTTGCCTCAATCGAGAAGCAAAGGATATCCAGACTTGTCCCTACAAGAATTCGGCTTGGACTTTCAGAGGCTCGCTCAGACGTATCGCTCTACCGAGGCGAATCATCGCTAAGGTGGGTGGCTACGGTGAACTTGTCTTTGCTTAGCCAGCACACATAAAACCTGGAATCATATATGCTAGTCGCTAGGTGAATCACCCCTGCATGCTAATAAATCCAACGCACCTAGCTAAGGGAATAATCCCAACACATATTGCTTGCTAGAACATGGAAATAAAATACTGCTTATACTCAGACCCTCGCATGCTAAGTCCCTTAACGGTTTCATCTCTCGGACTACCTTCGGGCCCGAGCAACGTGCCTGCTTATGTTCCTTAGAAACGCATGCTTGTCTGCTTGAATGTTACCGTGTTTTCATCCAAACCCCGGGAGACTACTACGTAGTCGTTCCGTGCCTGAATGTTCCTGCAAGTATCCGGGACCGTTAGGTCACCAGGCAGCCCCGAACCAGGGGAATGCATCAAGACAAGTTAATCACTGTACAGAATCATGATTCAAGCACCTCATGTAATCGTGCACTACTGTACTACTGTTATACTGTTCTACTGTACCACTGTACCACTGTACTCCTGTTTTACAGTACTCGAGTATCTAGTGAAGGGGAAACTGACCCTGACCCTGACCTGCATGTCGCGGACAACTCGAAAACGAGGCATAGTTCCACGGACCGTCTCCGGGGAACTGGGGCCGCTCCGATCCGGATGGAACTCCACTGTTTCAGCCAACTGTACTGGACAAGATAGTATGTAGCGCCCACCGTTCTTTCGCTGCATACCATCCGCTCCATGGCTGAACTTACTGTATAGTCTACTGTACTAAACGAGATGGCTTGTAGCACTACTGTACTTTCGTTGCAAACTACTCTCGCTTAAGACTAGTGTCCATAATGGCTTTGCCAGCGACCGTGTTCATATAGATAAGTCATCCTCGCTTAGCGGCTATCCGCGTGCGAGTCACTGCATCGCATCAAGAACAACTAAACACCTGAACGATCATGTTAAAACGACCCTCCTGTTTGCATATGCTTGCCTCCTGAATGCTTATACATGTTCCTGCTTGAATTAATCATGTTTGCCTTGGACAGGGAAGGAGAAATGGTAAGTTGGTAAGTCTCGCCGTGTTTCCTCAAACATCGCACGGCGCACTGCCCGACACGTAAGCTATTCAATGTTTGCATGAAACTGATCCTAAGGCAACTAAAAAGACAACTTAATAGTTGTGCACGGAACCTGTATTACGTGTTTGGATTTGTCGAGCGGGCGAGTAACTTCCCCACCAGTGCATTCAATGTACTGATAATCCACCAGTTTGTATGCAGGGTGCGGGAGAACCTCGTTCGGTGCGGATGCCTCCTTCGTGCGTGCTAAGGCCAGGAGTTCCCTCTGAAGCCTTGCAACGGTGCGTCCGGGACTGAAGCACATATACAAGACATAAGTTGTGAACATCGTCTGAACATCGTCTGAACATCGCCTGTACATTCATTCCACAGTTGTAGCCAATTGGCACGCTTTTACTGTTTCAGAGAGAGAGGCTTGAGCGACTTGTAATCTCGGCTATACGCCGCCTGTAATACATATTTCATATCAATAAAGAGATTACTTTACTTGTTCCAAATGCTTCCGCTATATTTGTCAACTCAGTGAACTTGTTATCGAATCACTATGCGTTCATGACTCCGCTGCACTCGAACAATCTGTACGACTCTGTGGCTTAGAACTCTTACCGCCAGCCAATGAATCAAGGCCTTGCACGGGCGCGGTTCACGCTCGTGCGACATCACGCCCGGATGGGTCAAGCGATCGTTCCGCGGGAGCGCTGGCTAGGGTGATTCCCGCCTAGCGGGAACGGCCGATTTGCCTGCGGGAGATCGGGGCGTGACAAAGGTTCTGCATCTCTTCGCCCAACTTCTGGTTCTCGGCCTCTACTCTCTAACAAGCCATGCATTGCGACACAAACAACGCCACATCCCTTTTCATGTCGTGCCACCAAAATATCGTACGTGTCATGCCCCAATTTTGCCCAATTGATAATCGTCCCCCGGGCGTAATGCTGTGCACGCGTAGGGCGCGCGTGCACAAGGCCTAGGCATAATAATGATCTTTAGAACATATGCAACAGAGTACGCAAATAAGATAACACACATTGAGGCATAGAAAAGTTCCTTTTTTATTGATAATGAACATTTGTTTACAGACTCTTGACCCAAACGAGTAGGATGCCATACGGGCTTACAACGTGGATACAAAATGAGATAGCCGTTCCCATACATCATATCCTTTTACTAAAACTTCAAAACAATATAGACACCTCCTGGCGAAGCTATCGCCTTGCCACAGAGCCGCATATAAGGGTTGCGCTTGCTCCAAGTGCTTTGTACAAGCTTCAAAAGTCAAGAACGGAATACGTCGGGTACTGGACTGGTTGGAGAAGGAAGAAGCTTCAACTCCTCACCGCGTCGCTCGGGCTCGGGGAACCTACTGCAACGAGGGTTAGTACTATGAAAAGTACTGGTGAGGGCGAGCTAACCCAACTAACCAAATCCAAGTTTGTTCATATGAAACATGCAATATTATTGTAGTCTTTCTATCTTGCCTTAGTTAAATTTACATACAAGCATTGAATATTCAATTTATAGAACAAACGTGCTACAGTTAGGTAACTTTTGCCTTCCCGTCTGAACTGCCTACATAACACTTACCATATTTTTCCCTGCCACGAAGACACTATTTGTTTGAGCAAGTAATACAGAAATATATGTACATTGGGTCATGGCATATCATTGCCACCGTGGACAATAGCTACAGTAAGCGGTGACCCTTGCAGTTCGGGTAGCAAGCCCCGCTACAAGGCCTCCCCCGCCTTACCCGTGCTAGTCTTGCTAGCGTAGCTATCCGAGTTTCGCCCGGAATGAATCGGCCCCAGTTCTCCGAGCGCCGTTCGCAGGCCTTGTGCACAAGTTGTCCGACCGAACTACGTATTGACCTAAATTAATAGATAAAGCATTCAAACCACCAGAATGTGTATATCTACTTTAGCATAGTGCATTTGGCATAGTCTTCCTGTCCAAGTGATTGCATTTCAATATAGTTTGCACAATACATCTGTACAGTTATATAGAATAAATCTAGCTACAACTGAAACATGAATATATATATGCATAGCGGACAAGCACGCATCAAAGTGATCGTTTTGAGAATTCTAAGTGACAAGCATTTCAAGTATTTCAAGTCTAACTCAACTTCCTTTTTGACTCAGTATTATTCTTATTATGATATCGTTGGAGCGGGATGCATAATGAGTCAATTATTATTTAGAGTGAAGACTTGGCAGAAGGGTGCTAATCAAAATAAAGCCACTCACAAGTTGGAGAACTAGAAGAGAAAAGGGAGAACTTCAAGACTCCGCACGAGCGTTGTCTACCCGATCACCTGTACGCACCAACAGATGATCAATATCTCCTGCTTTGGTCTCCGAGGTTCGATATGAAAATGCGAGATCCTAAGAATGAAAGCAATGGAATCCATCGAAACTCTTCAAGAAAACGCAAGTCATAAAACCAACAAGAAGGCAACTATGCGGCAACGAAAACTGGCAAGGAAACCAGCGCAACAAAAAGGCCTCTCCTGACTCCGCCGCTGAGTCCTTCCTTGAGGTATGATTCGTTGAATATGGGACCTGATTCCGAAGAAACCAATCCATAACGAGAAAAGGATCTTGATTCAATCTGTCCCGAACGGACGATATTGAGTATTTCTTGGCCGCGATCCCCGAATAGGGGGAACGGGGCATTACAGTACGGAGGTCTCGATACATCTTTGTGCTTCCTGTATGTGAAGTGTAACTCGCATAGTGGCTTCAATGAATATCTCCCTTCTGAGGTTTGCATCGTTAGGAGCACACAATATTTCCTTCACCCGTATCATTCCATCCGTGCTCACTGTAAAGTTGGTCGCCTTTCTTGCGAAGATAAGATTTTATATCTTCTCTAGGAACATGTCATCCTTCTGAGCGGACTTAACTTTCTCTAATTAGTCCGGTTTGCGGCACAACTGAGCCACCTGCATCCCCTTTTTGTATCTGATTCGGAGTGTAATGTCTAAACTTTCAAGATTCCTTTACATCCTGTCATCGATAGCTAAGCTCCCAACAAACACTCAACTCAGTGCATCAACTACAATATTATCCTTGCCCGATGTATATCTGTTCATCAAGTCAAAGTCGGTAAGGAGTTCAAGCCAACGTCGTTTCTGTAGATTCAAATCTTTTTTAGTGTAGAGGTACTTGAGGCTTTTGTGATCCGTGAATATTTTATATGTTATGCCATATAAGTAATACCGCCATAACTTCAACGCGAACACCACCACTATAAATTTTAGATTGTGCATTGGATAGTTCCTTTCGTGAGGCTTTAAATGTCTCGATCCAAAGGCTATCACTTTTTCCCTCTGCATAAGAATACATCCCAAACCCTTTTCTGAAGCGTCGCTAATGATCTTAAAATCATCGGGTCCGTCCGGAAGGGTAAGAATCAGTGTTGAGACGAGTTATTGCTTTAATTCCACAAATAAAGATTCACAGTCATTCGACCACGCGAACGTTACTCCCTTCCGAGTGATATGAGTCAGAGGCGAAGCGATCCTTGAAAAATCTTATATGAATCTCCTGTAGTAGCCTGCTAGACCAAGGAAGATCCGAATGTCACTGGCCGACTCAGGTCTCTTATACTTTACGATGGCTTCAACTTTCTTTGGGTCAACTGAGATGCCCTTCGCAAAAATGATGTGCCCGAGGAAAGATATGTTGTCCAACAAGAACTCGCACTTGTTCAGCTTCGCATACAACTTATTGTCTCAAAGAGTTTGAAGCACCATCTGCATGTGTCCTGCGTGTTCATCCTTATTCTTCGAGTGCACTAAGTCGTCTATGAATACTACCACAAACTTATCGAGCAATTGTCGGAACACACGGTTCATCAAATCCATGAATACGACATAAGCATTCATCAGTCCGAACGACATATCAGAAAACTCATAATGGTCACAGCGGATCCGAAATACTGACTTTGGCATATTCTTTGGCTTGATCTTTAATTGATGGTACCCAGAGTGAAGGTCTATCTTCGAAAACATCGATGCCCGTTGCAGCTGATCAAAGAGGTCGTCGATCCTGAGCAGGGGATACTTATTTTGGATAGTGACTTTATTTATCTCCCGATAGTCTATGCAGAGTCGTAACATCCAATATTTCTTCTTTACAAAAAGTACAAGCATGCCCCAAGGCGACACACTCGGACGAATATATCCACGGTCAAGCAGTTCTTGTAGTTGGCACTTTAACTCCTTTAGTTCAGCAGGGGCCATTCGGTATGGGGCTTTGGAAATCGGTTGGGTATTTGAGAAGGTATCAATGGTGAACTTGATTTCTCGGTCAGGTGGCATGCCAGATAGTTCGCTCAAAACCACATCAAGGAACTCCGTCATAACGGAAGAAGACTCAACATTTGCGCAATCCAGCTGTGTGTCCTGAACCGACGCTAAGTATCCCTCGTATCCAGAGTGTGGCATCTGCCGAGCTGATATCGCATAAATTACCATGCAGGTCCTTGACGCTTCTGTTGTTGGACCACTTGTGTAACAGAATTTGGCCTCTCCAGGTAGACGAAAGATGACCCATTTCTCTATACATTCAATAGTTACCAAGCAAGTGCCGAGCCAATCCATCCCCAAAATAATATCGTAATCCCGAACATCTAGGACTGACACATCGAACGAGACTTTCCTTCCCCTAATACAGACGTAACCGCCCTAACATACTGAACGGACAGGTATCTTCGTGCCCGATGGAGTGCTAACACTAAGGTTTGGATATAATGGCATCATTTCTATCTTGTTTTATATGAAAAAATTTGTGGATATAAAGCTATGCATAACAAGCATATGAGCAGGTATGTTATTAAAAAGCAATATACCTAACATAACGATATCCTATGGTAGGGCCTCTTTCCGTATCATAAACATGCCACCGTTTGGTGACTTTTATCTGTCCGTCTGAGCTACCTGAACAATACTTACCCTGACCTTCCCTGCCACGAAGACATAGTTAGCTTGCACAGTTTAAATATACGAGGGGATCACTTGCATGATGCCAAAATGGACGAGTTATAGTCATAGACGAGGATGGTGTGCAACGCAAGGAACAAGAAGTGCTATATGCCATTCCTTCTTGTACATGAGACTTAACGTAAAGTTTCGTCCGGATCAGATCGGTGCTAGTACCCCAGCAACCATCTGCAGGAACCATAAAGCCTTGTGCATAAGTTATCCGTCATCAAGCGGCGTCTAGTATTAAGTTATCAATTGATGAATTATAAAGCAACGCAAGCACGAGACAAATAACATGGCATGATCTATTTTGCATAGTCTTCTTGATCAATTTATTGCATAGTAAGATGTGTTCTATACATAGCACAATCATAGAAGAAGTATATATATTCTAACTAGAATTGAAACACTAGAAAAGAATATTTTTAAGTAAACTAGCATGCAATAAGGTAACCGTTCACAAGTTGGTTGACAACACAAGCAATCCAAGTTTATTCCTTTTTATCTTAATATTTTTTAGTTATTATGGTATCATCTGATCAAAACAATCAAGAAAAAAAGATTTTAGATGTGAAGACTTGGAAGAAGTGTCAACTAAATCGATTTATAGCCACTCACAAGTTGGTTGGAGAGAGAAAATGAAAGAGGTGCTTCAAGACTCCGCTTGCACGCGTCTACTATACGATCACCTACATTGCCACGAACAGATAATCAATACCTCTTCTACTTTTTCCAAGCTCGGAATAAAATACAGTTCAATGAACAAAAGTAATAAAATCTATCAAAATCGTTCAAGAAAATGCAAATTCGAAAACTAACTCAAAAGCACAAAAGCAATAAGGCGACAGCGAAAACTAGACAAGAAAACTTGCAGCGGAGAGGTCCCTCTTGACTCTGCCGCTAAGTCCATCCTTGGAACATGGTCCACTGAATATGGGAATCAATTCCGAAGAGTAATGAGAAATTATCTTGATTCAATCTATACCGATCGAACGATACCGAAGGTATTTCTTAGCTGCGCTCCCCGTAACAGGGGAACGGGGCACCACAATACCTTCGGCTTATGACTTAGTTTTAAACTGAGTATCGGGGAAACCTTATGATCCAATCGAGCATGGATGAAGTGCAATGAACCTTTCCAACAGATGGATAGGCTTCTATTGAAATGAGTCCAATAGTTTTTGTTGGTTGTTTTGCTGCTTGGTTTTTGTGTCGCTTTATGTTTTGTGTTGCTTTCAGTGATTGGTTTTCATAGTTCTCTTTCCTCACTTGCACATTCATTTTAAATCATAAAACAAAGAGATCGAAGGATGCTAACAAAATGTTATTGTAATTTTAGGATGCATAACCATGGAGTGATCGTTGTGTGAGGCTTCCCCATTCCCTCGTTAATTCATTCGGTGAGTGGCTTCGGCCCTTCCATGAATCCTTTTGTCTGCACGCTTAATTAATGAATCTCTACTCTACTTAGTTGCATGTCCCTAAGTTTAATGTTGCCTCACTAATCAAGATAAGCTAAATAAAAGAACTTCAAGCTTGTAAATATAGAATTGTTACTTATTTTAAGTTAATTTTGCATGATGCTACATCATATGCTGCGCAACAAGAATGTGTATAGAAAATCTCTTATGATTTGACAAGTGTTTAGTGCTACAAGAAAAGGAACTAATAGTGCACCCTGAGGTACGATCATTGCGATCTACTGGGTGTAGCTATTAGATAAGTAAAGAAAAGATGGAAATGTGTGCTTGTGTTCAGAACTGTTTCTTAAAATATTTTTTCTGATAGAAGTTCATGTATTGCATCGGCCTTGGACAACTTGTGCACAAAATGATAGTCTCTTGAACAGTTCTTGGAGCACGGAGAATCGGTCGGTCCAGAAGAGATTATAATATTACACTGAGGGACGATCCTTGAGATCTAGTATGGTGTTGTGTCCATTAGTGCAGAGCGGAACCTTGTATAATAACTGCTAATGTTCATGTTATGTTAGGGTGATATGCTAAAGCTAAGTCGCATCTCTCGATATTCATGCGTAATAGTGCAGAGTTGAACCTTGAGTCACCGTTGCTAATTCATGAGGAAGAACTGTAATGACCTATTCCGTTCAAGCGGACAATTGATTCAAATAGAGCAAGTGCAACGACCTGACCCGCTTTGCTCAGTGAGAAGACTAGTTTGAGGTAACGGATTTTCGGACTTGTCCCTTCAGGAGTTCGGACTTAGACTTTTAAAGGCTCGCTCGGAGTATCGCTCGACCGAGGCGAATCATCGCTAAGATGGGTGGCTACGATAAACTTGTCTTTGCTTAGCCAGTACACTTAAAATATGGACGATATATACTAGTCGCTAGGTGAATCGCCCCCTTTATGCTAATAAAGAATACAACGCACCTAGCTAAGGGAATGTCACGCCCCAGTCCCAAAAATGCGTAGGACTAGGACACGTAAGCATGCCAGCCGCATGGATATGGCAACTCCAATATATGGAACCCATAACCCATATGTACGCTGTAATATGAATATCAAATCCATAAGTGGTATAAAATGTATCACAAGTCATAGGGTATAATCTAAATCTCATCCACAGAAAATCAAATATAAATAAATAACCAATATCTATGAAACTAGATCTCAATATAGGTATCTAAGGATGATGGTTGGATGAAAACAAATCCACTACCAACTCGAATATAAGAGCAAATACAAAATAAGTACAACACAATCAAACCCAATATAAGTATACCAGCTATCGATCACGGCTCAAAAAGAAGACATCCACGAAGCATATACAATCATCCAAATCTGCGCTCCTGCAAATACTCAAGAACAGGTACACCTGGCAGTGGACCAGGTCCTCAGAGGGACATAACAAGATACTTAAACATATGTCAATAAAGTACTGAAATAAATATCCAATGGGGTCGCCTAACCATCTAAGTGAATGCAGTTAAGAACAACTTTCCCCACAAGTGAGCTATCTGGCTGAAAACTAGGATTTGGCATGGTTCTCTATTGGAGATCCAAGGGCCTACAAAGGCACGACGACTTTCGAACGCCGGAGGCCCGCCTGATAATAATATAATATATAGTGGTCATCACCGCCCGTATCTCCAGCGAAGAATCCGGCCGCACAATAGAAAAAGTGCAAAGGAGCTCAAATGCGGTACTTGTTGTTCTCCCCACCCCATTCTCTAAGCATGTCACATCCATGACACAATAACACCTCTAATAACTGCCAAGTCTACTAGCATACAAAGTTTCTAACGGCAGTTATTCCTAACGCACGACCCATACGTACAGGAGGCCAGACCTGTCACGCAGTCCGTGATCTACATGAGACTCACACTCATGTAACAACTGTGTCACGGCCAATGAACCTAATGATGCTACATGATAATGGGGTAGTCTCATGAACAAGGTTAATACAATACATAATTAAAATACATCTCGACGACACCGTCGCGCGTATTTTATATTACAGTTAAATATATGAGCTAACGACAAAAAATAAAGGTGCATGCAACATATAAAATATAAATAATAGTACAATGGCAAGGTATACTTGCCTGACAAGAAAGCTGTAATGTACCAATAACCTGCTCCAGAAGTCGCGCAGAATAAATCCAATATCCTATGTATATATGATATAATACAATAAAATCATTAGCCATTACACTAGTGCACACACAACAATATTTACATGGGACTCAGGGGTACACTAGGGGTAATACTAGTCATCTCACACGGTCAATTATGCATTGAATTATGCGGGGTCTCATCTTCAAGTGCTGTACACAATCAGACAATCGACTGACAGGTGTCTAAGCCTGTACGTTAAGGTACGCAAGGCAGGCAATTCGTAAGTTCTTAGGGTCAACATGGTCAAGGGCAAATACGGGATAGTCCACGGTGTCCTAGGGTCGTACAGTCTAAATGTATATATAGTCCTAATTATCAATTAGCATTTACTTACATATATTTTCATATAATTATATAATAATATAACCAGCAATTTATCTGCATAGCTAATTGAATACTTATAGTAAATATGTGCATAAATATATATATACCAACTAATAATATGCTAATGACTAACCAAATATATATATATATATATATATATATATATATATATATACTAAATGGAACAGTATACGCATACGTGTGCGTATACGAGTTGGGTTCGCCGATTCAAGGTCAGGTATTAGCTAGCAGTCATAAGCAATACACATGTCCTAATAACATATGCACCAGCACATATACGAAATAAGAAGGTGGGACAGGTTTGAACCTCGGTATACGCGCACAGGATTGGCTAGACATCGACGAAGAGAGGTGACGACGATGATGACGACTATAACAACGATGATGGTGATGAATTGAGACGAGGAGGATGATGAGGACGATGGTGTGATGGTGAGGCTAATGATGAGATGACGACGATGCGATGATGCTGATGGGTGATGGCGATGATTATGTCGATGCTCAAGGTGAAGATGATGGTGAGGTGACGATGAAGTGATGCTGATGATTATGACGAGGATGATAAGGATGGTGGACGAAGAGGATAGTGATGACTGGGTTGATGACGTGGATGATAATGTGTAAAGTGGTGGTGATAGATAATATGGTGGTAATGGTGATGAGATGGTGATGATCACCGGATTCCGGCCAGTAGGGGGTCCGACCATGGGGAAAGGAGGGGTCAGGGAGTAGGGACGATAGGGGGAAGGGGAAAGGAGATGACAGGATGGGGAGAGGGAGGTCCGACTCGGCGGTTCAGGCATCGAGGCGGCTGCTGTCAACGTTCAGGCGAGCTGTACTGGTCGATGGAGAGGAGGGGAGGTCGGATATGGCGGTGGTGTTGCTGTAGGGTGGCCTGGGTGCTATTCCAGTCGTCGAGGAGCGGTGTAGAGGCGGGGGAGAAAGGAGGCAGGGTGGAGAGGAGGTCGAGTCCGTCATGGGTGGTGGAGGCGTGTACAGGGAGAGGGAGATGGAGATGACAGCGTTTGGTGCTGCTCCGGTCGAGTGGTGGAGGAGGTCGAGGCCGTGGAGGACGGCCGGAGTAGAGGAGGAAGGAAACATCAATGGTGGACTCGGCGCTGCTATTTCCAGGGAGGGCGGGGGTTCGTCGTGGAGTCGATGACAGTGGTGGTGGTAACGCTCGGCTGCTCCGGGGTCGGGCTCCGACGAAGGGGGGATGTTGAAGATGATGAATGGGAGGAGGCCATGGTGGTTCGTCCGGCGACTGGGGCAAAGGAAGAGGAGGAAGGTGGGAATAAGAGAGGTGAGTGTAGGCGGAGGGGCGAGATCCGGCGAAGCTAGGGTGGCCGGAGTCAGCTGCGGGGAGGAGGAGGAAGAGAACAATAATTGAAAGGGGGGTCGGCTGATGGTATTCTTTAGGTTTTGATTTAGGTTTTAGGTAAAGGAAATTAAGGTGTATTTATAGGTGATGTTGGTGTTGACCTAAATTAGGTTTGACTGGTCAACCCCTCTTGGGTTGGGCCTTGGTCTACAATCCTTGGAGTGGGTCTTGGCCTCACATGAGGATGATGGGCTAGAAATTACAATTATTTAATTGTAAGGGTTGGATTAAAATAGGAGGGCGATGTTGCGTGTTTGCACATCCAAAAAATTATGGGAAAAATCCATGTGAAGGGAAAATTGAGTTTCTTCATGAATTGTCCAATGGTGACCTAAATGCATTTTTGCATAAAAGCCCCCCAACAATTAGAAAATTGCACAAAGGCAGAAATTAGATTTAATTAATTAAATCGGAAGGCGCACGATATTCTAGAATTAATTAGGAGTACATGGGATTAAATTTAGGCGGGGCACAAGTGTCAGGGCGTAGGGGGGACAGTGTAGAATATTAATAAAATTTGAGATGCATAAGACGGGCAAGATTGTGTCTCCAATTCTGATTGGAACGCACAAGGGTATTGAGTTGAAATTTATTTATAATTAATAAATAACGTCCGTGACGTTTATTGTGCGACTAAAATATAGCACCAGAGAACATGATTATGGGTTACACAAGGTCAGAAAGGTAGGCGGGCATGTCCAGGATAATGTTGTAAAGTTTGTAGAAAGGCAATGGCTAGTGAGGTGCTCCAATTATCGTAGCAACGGTAAGGTGCGCTACGTGTCCTAACTATTTTGTAATTAAATTAAATACCGTGTTCTAATTCTAATTGGTTCAATCTAGCCCTAGTTTTACTATCTAAGCAAATTATGCCTAAATTTGGGTGAGGGGGTTTACAGGAAATAATTCCAACTTGTATTGCTTGTGCTAGAATATGAAAATAAAACTTTGCTTATAAATGGACCCTCGCGTGCTACCTTTGCCTTGTGCAAGTAGACCCCGCTATGCCTCAGGTAGATTGTTATATACTCTCTGTAGTACACTGTTTACTTGTTTACACTGCATGCCCATAGCCTATATCACTCGATATCTCCCTATACGGTGGCACTCCTCGCTTTACCCTTATACATGTGCCATGATTATATTTGATATAAATGCATTCTTGCCTGCTTACTTTGTAGTTTGTACTTGTTGTCTCATTTCAATGTTTGCCACACAAAATTATGCCACAATCAAGTAATACTATCCCAACAGATTTGATCTAGAGTTGGAAGAACGATCTTGAATCTAGTTCAAAAAAATAACCTTCGAAATCCGTCCCAACAAGAACGATTGTCCTACGGGAGTGCTGGCATGGTAATTTTATATACATCCGGGATAATCAAACTCACGAAAATATGTTCGGTGATTTATTCCAAATGAACTCGATGAAATAGAACGTATCAAAAGTGGATAGACCTTGGTTTGAGTATTGAACTTAGTTACTTAAGGAATGCTAGAAGTAGACTATGGATTTATCAAACGGTAATATTAAAGTTGGATGATTTTGCTAGACAAATTATAATCACTGCATAAACGGACATGACTTGATCGATTAATATATATAACTTGGATGGAGCAAAGTGAAATGAGAAAGAAGTTTTGATCATTTTGATGATAACCATAACGTTCGACACTCTTGTCTTGTGCAAGCGTAACTCTATGCTCGTACATGCGTCACGCCCGGATTATGATAATTATCCAGTGGGAGCATTGGCGTGGTGATCTCTCGTCCAATGGGGATTGTAAACCCCCTGAATTTTCAAATTATTAAATCTTGAATTTTTCCCAATTTTCTGGAATTTTCTGGGAATTTTCTAAAATTAAAATCAAGATTTTAATTAATAATTAATTTTTAATTGTTAATAAATAATATTAAAATATCATAAAAATAACATTTTTGGGTGTAAAATGGAAAATTGGACTTAGGGTAATTTTTCTGGATTTTTCTGGGCCTCAGACCTATTTTTAAATGTCTAAAAACTATTTTAATTAAATTAATTAATTAATTATCTATTTATTTATTTATTTATTATTTATTTTATTTTCTTTTTCTTTTTCTTTTTCTTTCAGCCCAGCCCGCCCTGGCCCATTGGGCCGCGGCCCAGCCCGCTCCCTCAGCCCAGACCCAACCCTATCGGGTCGGGTCGGGTTCAACCGAACCCGACCCGCCGTCAGCCCGACCCGCCAACCCACGACCCAGCCCCACGTTCCCCCCCGCGTCCAGCGCCGGCCGCCGCGCGCAGCGTCGCGCGTTCCGCGCCCAGCCCCACGTCGCCCCTCCGCTCCGCCCTTCCCGGCCCTGCAACCGCCGCCTCCCCCTTTATAAACCCCTCTCCCCCTCTTCGTCTTCCTCCTCCAGCCCCTCTCTAAACCCTAACCCTAGCCCTCTCCGCCGAACTCCGCCGCCGTGCCGACCGTTGCCCAGCCACCGCCAGCACCGTCCTCCTCCCTCGGCGCTGCCTCCTCCTCCTTCCTCCTCCGTCCCCGACCGTTGCCCAGCCACCGCAGCGGAGAAAGCAACAGCAGCCGCAGCAGCCGCCTCCGCCGCCTCCCAGCGCGCCGCCGTGCTGCGCCGTGCTCCGCCGGCCGTCCCCCAGCCGTGCTCGGCCTCCCCGCCGCCGTGCCGACCACCGGCCACCGCCTTCAGCAGTAAACCCTAGCCCCTTTACTGTGCAGTGGACACAGTAACAGTGTCGTGTCGGACACGTGTCGGACACGGCTCGACCCTGATTTTCGGGTCCTCTTCAGGTGCGTGTAACTTCTTGTTCGTAGCTCCGTTTTCAATTCCGCAAATTGCGTTGTGAAGCCTGTATGACCCTCTCGGTGCCCGGACAAACCGTTCGGGGCATCGCGTCCTGTGGTGATCGCATACCGCGATCCAAAAATAGGAAAAACCAGACCCTGTTTTACCCCGGAACTGAGTGCGCCCCGCCAAACGGGACGACTTGGTCGCGTGCGGTCTTCATAGATACGTGCGCGTCGTCGATACGGATGTGTGAGATTTCGTGAAAGCTGATTCGGGTGTGCGTGCACACCGGAATCAACGCGTATCCGCGGACATCGTCCCGTATCCGACTTTTCTGCAATTTGCCCTAACTTCTTGTACACTCGTCAGATCGAGACGAAACTTGCGCCATCGGACTCGTAGCGATACGCTGGTCCTGTGGGTCAAGTTTGGTTCGATTTTGAGAACGTTGACGAAATTGCGTGTTGTGGGCCCCATAGGCCCCGCTCGACGGGCGATTTTGTGTTCGGCTCATCGGAATCTAAATCTGGAAGTTCCGTTGGGTTCGTATCAGCGTTCCTGACCTGTTGACACTAAGTTTGGTGAATTTGGAGGCCTTCGACCCGGACACGTTTTTCTGTGCAAAGCGGGCCCACCGGCGGACCCCGTTTTGACCCGAAACTGCCGTTTTTGCCCTTGTCTCCAAATTGGACCCAAGGACAGGCATTTCTAGCTATTTGACATCTTCTGAGCATGATGGTAATGTCTATTTCAGCTTTTGGACTCATCTCTGGAAATTTCTCCCGAGAACCAAATTAATCAGATCCAAACAACAGGCAAGTACCTGCACTTCAAGTTAATCTTTATATATTGTGATAATTAATTTCCTGCCTTACATGTACCCTTGATGATTACACCTAGTGTTAGAAATGCTAGATTTCATGTCTTGAATATTGGAGTTCCTGTCTTATTTTTCATGTCGGGTGGGAGAATACCTAGAAGGCATGTAGTTTACCCTTCCCCTTGTCATGTTTAATAGCTGTTGGTACACGACTGTACCTCAGCCGGATCTTGATTTCCCCTGTTTAATAGCCGTTTATGATGGCCGGATTAGCCTTATAAACCCCTACATGCCAACTATGTATTCTAAAAACAAACACAAGTTCACACAGATAGTTTCTGGTCTTATTACATATATCTTGCTGACTGTTGTAGTTTTATTTCCTGTCTCATTTATTTCTGCTTTCTCATATCCCTGTTTACAGCTTTAACTTTGAGATAATGATGTTCTGTTATGCAGTTTCTCAACCTGATATTCAATATTTAATTGTCATAAATATTTAGTTTAACCTTGTTGTGCACTATGTACTTTGCTCCTTTCCTGACTGGATCTGTTGATTTAGACGATGATGAGGATCTCGCCCCTACTTATTATGGTCCCTATGAGGGGACTGATGATACCTATGAGGAGCCAGAACCCACCCAGGAGACCCCTGCTGCAGAGTAGCTAGTAGTAGCTATCTTTCATTTATATTCTTATCTTATTAATCGGGTTTGTCCCCGATTTCAATTCTGAATTCTGTATTAAACATTTGAATCTGTTGTCATATTTATTTCAGTTGCAATCTTAAGTTTCAATTCTCATTATTATCTTGCCTATGTTATTTATGAATGAGCTAGTTTAGTAAACCTGGAATTGACCTAGACAGCGTACTACCGCCGACTCTGCGGCGTAGGCTGGACGTACCCACGCACTCGTGCCCGAATTTTCGGGTACGGGTCATGATACGTTTTTATGGTGGCCCATGCAGGTCCTATCCTAAAATAGGGTAATACCCTAGGACAGGTTATGGAATAAGATTGAGGATTCTAAGAAAAGCTCATTCACAGTATAGGGTCCTTATTTCAATTCTTGATATCTTTGCTGCTCAATTTTTTTTCCTATCGCCTTTGATTTCCAAGTATTCTATTCTGATCTTCCTATCCCTTAATCTTTCAGAATGGTCCAGACAAGGAACACAGTAGGAGGCACATCAGAACCAGCTGATCAGAATGTGACCGAGACTCTTGCACTCCCGCCGCCTCTATCTGTTCCGGCAGTTACTCTAGATGGGGCACAGCTACTAGGAGTGTTCCAGGGATTGGTGGAATCCCAGAAAGAACAGACTGCACTTCTGCGGACCAGCCTCTCAGAAGCTCTTAAGTCCCAGGAGTCGTCACTCAAAAGGCCAGGGAGTGCTAAAGACTTCAAGAATCTTAGACCCCTGGAATTTTACGGAACTGAGGGCATTCTCTATGCCGATGAGTGGATAGAGAATGTCGAGAGACTCCTGTAGACTGCTCGGGTCCCTGATGACCTCAAAGTGGAGTCCGCAAGCCTGCAACTGTTCGACATTGCTCGAACCTGGTTCAGAGATGAACCCCAATTATCTGCTCCTGACATCACCTGGGAGGATTTTAAGAGACTATTCAAGAAGAAATTCTACCCCGAAGTGGCTCGGGAAGCTCTCGAAAGCCAATTCGAGAGACTGGAACAAGGTAACCTGTCTGTTGATGAATATACTGCTGAATTTAGCAGGTTAAGCCATTTTGCGGAGTACATGGTTCGTACCCCGGAGGACAGAGCCCGTAGATTCAAGAAGGGGCTGTCTCCGGATATTCGCCTTGCTGTCACCACCAGCCGAGCTCGCACCTATGAAGAAATCCTGAGCGTGGCACAAGGCGTTGAAAGAGATATGGGGCATAAACTAAAACGAGAAAGAGATACCGGAAATGCGGGACCCAACAAACGCTATTTTCAACAACAACAACAACAACAACAGCAAAGGGCCCCGCAGCAAACTCAACGTCCTCTCCCTCGAGCTCCAGCACCCCAACACCAGGCTCAAGGACAGAACCAACAAGCTGCTGCTTGTAACTTTTGCCAAAAACCAGGCCATACTTGGCAAGTCTGCAGGAAGAGGCTAGGTGCCTGCCTCTACTGCGGCTCAGCAGCGCATCAAATGAGGGACTGTCCAGCTGCTCAAGGACGCACCGCTGCACCAAAGGCTCCAGCCCAGGCCAGGGCCCCAGCAGTACAACAGAGGGGACCCCCGCTTCCAACACAACAACAACGCTTTGCTCAGCACCAACAGCAGCAACAGAGGGGTGCACCGCAGCAAGGCCGTCCTTATGCCATGACTCTAGAAGAAGCTGAAGCCACAGCAGACGTGATCACAGGTTCTGTGCTTATAAATTCAATACCAGTTATTACTTTATTTGACTCTGGAGCTTTACATTCATTCATGTCAGTAGATTTCCTTATGAAGCATAGCTTAACCACTAAACCCCTTAGGAATTGTTATAAGATCATTACCGGTGGAGGAATCATCCCGGTTAGTGATGCCTGTAACAATTGTCCTATTACATTGTGTGGAAGAGAACTGTATGCTAGGCTACTTGTAATGCCAGTGCATAGTTTTAACATTATACTGGGTATGGATTGGTTAAGTCAACATCATGCCACTATAGACTGCCACAGAGGTAGTGTAATCTTCAGGCCCCCTGATAAGCCAGAATTTGAATTTGCTAGAGGTTCTAGAGAAATGGGTAATAACAAAATTTGTGGAGCCCTAGTAACAGAAGAAGTGCCACTACCTATCATCTCTGAATACCTTGATGTCTTTCCTGAGGATCTCCCAGGCTTACCCCCAGACCGAGAAGTTGAATTCTCTATTGACTTAGTGCCAGGAGCAGCACCAGTATCTCAAAATCCCTACAGAATCAACAAGAAGGAGATAATAGAACTAAATGAGCAAATCAAAGAACTAGAAGACAAATGTTTCATTAGGTCTAGTGTCTCACCCTAGGGAGCTCCAGTATTATTTGTGCCCAAGAAGGACGGAACATCCCGAATGTGTATTGACTATAGGGCCTTGAATGCTTTAACAATTAAGAATAAGTATCCCCTGCCCAGGATAGATGACTTATTTGATCAGTTAAGTGGAGCTCGGGTATTTTCAAAGATTGATTTGAGGTCTGGTTACCACCAAGTAAGGGTGAGAAAGGAAGACATCCCTAAAACTGCTTTCAATACCCGGAACGGACACTACGAATTCTTAGTAATGCCGTTCGGGTTGACGAATGCTCCAGCAGTTTTTATGAACTTAATGAACAGAGTTTTCCAGCCATACCTAGACAAATTTGTAGTGGTCTTCATTGATGATATTTTGATCTACTCCAAGACCCCCGAAGAACATGAAGAACATTTGAGGTTAGCATTGGAGACTTTGAGGAAGGAAAAACTTTATGAAAAATTATTTAAATGTGCTTTCTTCCTAGACAAAGTAGAATTCTTGGGAGATGTTATGACTGGAGATGGAATAGCAGTAGATCCTAAGAAGATAGGGCAGTAGAATCCTGGCCCACTCCAGACTCTGTAGCAGAGATTAGAAGCTTCCTGGGACTAGCTGGCTACTATCGAAAGTTTTTGAAGGACTTTGCAAGAATTGCTGAGCCCATGACAAAATTAACAAGGAAGGATGAAGAGTTCACCTGGACTGATGAATGTCAGCATGCTTTCGAGGAATTGAAGAAAAGGCTAACTACTGCCCCTATTCTGACCTTACCTTCTGGAACCGGAGGTTTCGCTATTTATAGTGATGCTTCTGGAAAAGGTCTAGGTTGTGTTTTGGAGCAGAACAAGAAAGTAATAGCATATGCCTCTAGACAGCTTCGACCTCATGAAAAGAACTATCCAACTCATGATTTAGAATTGGCAGCTGTCATTTTTGCTCTTAAGCTATGGAAGCATTATCTTTATGGAGAAAGGGTGGAAATATTTACGGACCATAAAAGTCTAAAATATATCTTCACTCAGAAAGAGCTAAACATGAGGCAAAGAAGGTGGCTGGAACTAATGAAAGACTTTGATATCACCCTTCAATATCATCCTGGGAAGGCCAATGTAGTTGCTGATGCTCTAAGCAGGTATCCTATGGCGATGTACTTGACTATGGACAGACACCTGCTAGAGAACTTGGAAAGTTTAGGTATTGAAGTAATTATCCCAGGAAAAGAAGGCCAAATGATGAACCTGCAGATTCAGTCTACTTTAATAGACAAGATCAAGGAGACTCAGTTCCAAAACGAAGGCCTGCGAAGCCTTCGAGGACAAGTGCAAGCTGGATTAGTGGAAGATTTCAGAATTCATGAAGATGGATCACTGAGGAATGGCGATAGATTATGTGTACCTCGAGGAGACATAAGAGAAGAAATTATGCAAGAGGCGCACAGATCGCAATACTCTATACACCCAGGAGCCAACAAGATGTACAAGGACCTGAGGACGCATGTTTGGTGGCATGGCATGAAAAGAGAAGTAGCCAGGTTCGTATCTCGTTGTTTAGTGTGCCAGCAAGTCAAGGCAGAAAGACAAAGACCTGGAGGATTGCTTCAACCCCTACCCATTCCGGAGTGGAAGTGGGAACATATCACAATGGATTTTGTTTTCGGACTTCCAAGGACACCTAGTGGAAAGGATGCAATCTGGGTGATAGTAGATAGACTGACCAAGTCTGCACATTTTCTACCTTTCAAAGTAGGACTATCTACAGAAAAGCTGGCAGATTTATATATCAGACACATTGTCCGGCTGCATGGAGTTCCAGTAAGTATTGTCTCCGACCGAGATTCAAGATTCACCTCTCACTTCTGGAAGAGCTTACAAGCCAGCTTGGGGACTCAACTCAAATTCAGCACAGCTTATCATCCCCAAACCGACGGACAATCAGAACGTACAATCCAGACACTTGAAGATATGCTCCGTACATGTGTTCTGGATTTTGGAGGATCCTGGGAAGACTATCTACATCTGGTGGAGTTCTCTTATAATAACAGTTACCAAGCAAGTATTGAGATGACTCCATTTGAAGCTCTGTATGGACGAAGATGTCGTACCCCGCTATCATGGGACGACGTTGGAGAAAGAGCCCTGCTGGGACTAAAGATGGTGATCGATTCAGCTGAAAAGGTAAAGCAAATAAGGGACAGACTTCGAGTGGCTCAAGACCGGCAACGACATTGGGCAAATAGCCACCGAAGGCCCTTGGAATTTGAGGTTGGAGAACTGGTATTCTTGAAGATTTCCCCGACATATGGCACCATTAGGTTCGGAAGGAGTGGAAAACTCAGCCCAAGATTTATTGGACCTTTTGGCATTCAGGAGAAAATCGGAGAAGTGGCATACCGACTGGCATTGCCACCCTCTCTGGATGGAGTCCATAACGTCTTCCACGTGTCGCAGCTGAGAAAGTACGTGTCAGACCCCAGCCATATTTTGGATCACACAGAGCTCGAAGTAGGCCCAAGTTTGACTTACCAAGAGCAACCCGTGGAGATACTGGATCGATCGAAGAAAGTTCTACGGAACCAGGTTATCTCTCTGGTTCGCGTAGCTTGGAAGCACCATTCTCCCGGCGAATCCACCTGGGAGCGAGAAGACGAGATTAGAGAGAGATACCCCTATCTTTTTGAACCCTGAGGTATATTTTATTTCTCGGCCTTTCTTTTTGTGCCTTGTTATTCTTAAATTTCGAGGACGAAATTTTTGTAAGTTGGGTAGGTTGTAAACCCCCTGAATTTTTAAATTATTAAATCTTGAATTTTTCCCAATTTTCTAGAATTTTCTGGGAATTTTCTGAAATTAAAATCAAGGTTTTAATTAATAAATAATTTTTAATTGTTAATAAATAATATTAAAATATCATGAAAATAATATTTTTGGGTGTAAAATGGAAAATTGGACTTAGGGTAATTTTTCTGGATTTTTCTGGGCCTCAGACCTATTTTTAAATGCCTAAAAACTATTTTAATTAAATTAATTAATTAATTATCTATTTATTTATTTATTATTTATTTATTTTATTTTATTTTTCTTTTTCTTTTTCTCTCAGCCCAGCCCGCCCTGGCCCATTGGGCCGCGGCCCAGCCCGCTCCCTCAGCCCAGACCCAACCCTATCGGGTCGGGTCGGGTTCAACCGAACCCGACCCGCCGTCAGCCCGACCCGCCAACCCACGACCCAGCCCCACGTTCCCCCCCTCGTCCAGCGCCGGCCGCCGCGCGCAGCACCGCGCGTTCCGCGCCCAGCCCTACGTCGCCCCTCCGCTCCGCCCTTTTCGGCCCTGCAACCGCCGCCTCCCCCTTTATAAAACCCTCTCCCCCTCTTCGTCTTCCTCCTCCAGCCCCTCTCTAAACCCTAACCCTAGCCCTCTCCGCCGAACTCCGCCGCCGTGCCGACCGTTGCCCAGCCACCGCCAACACCGCCCTCCTCCCTCGGCGCCGCCTCCTCCTCCTTCCTCCTCCGTCCCCGACCGTTGCCCAGCCACCGCAGCGGAGACAGCAACAGCAGCCGCAGGAGCCGCCTCCGCCGCCTCCCAGCGCGCCGCTGTGCTGCGCCGTGCTCCGCCGGCCGTCCCCCAGCCGTGCTCGGCCTTCCCGTCGCCGTGCCGACCACCGGCCACCGCCTTCAGCAGTAAACCCTAGCCCCTTTACTGTGCAGTGGACACAGTAACAGTGTCGTGTCGGACACGTGTCGGACACGGCTCGACCCTGATTTTTGGGTCCTCTTCAGGTGCGTGTAACTTCTTGTTCGTAGCTCCGTTTTCAATTTTGCAAATTGCATTGTGAAGCCTGTATGACCCTCTCGGTGTCAGGACAAACCGTTCGGGGCATCGCGTCCTGTGGTGATCGCACACCGCGATCCAAAAAAGGAAAAACCAGACCCTGTTTCACCCCGGAACTGAGTGCGCCCCGCCAAACGGGACGACTTGGTCGCGTGCGGTCTTCACAGATACGTGTGCGTCGTCGATACGGACGTGTGAGATTTCGTGAAAGTTGATTCGGGTGTGCGTGCACACCGGAATCAACACGTATCCGCGGACATCGTCCCGTATCCGACTTTTCTGTAATTTGCCCTAACTTCTTGTACACTCGTCAGATCGAGACGAAACTTACGCCATCGGACTCGTAGCGATACGCTGGTCCTGTGGGTCAAGTTTGGTTCGATTCTGAGAACGTTGACGAAATCGTGTGTCGTGGGCCCCATAGGCCCCGTTCGACGGGCAATTTTGTGTTCGGCTCATCGGAATCCAAATCTGGAAGTTCCGTTGGGTTCGTATCAGTGTTCCTGACCTATTGACACTAAGTTTGGTAAATTTGGAGACCTTCAACCCGGACACGTTTTTTGGTGCAAAGCGGACCCACCAGCGGACCCCGTTTTGACCTGAAACTGCAATTTTTGCCCTTGTCTCCAAATTGGACCCAAGGACAGGCGTTTCTAGCTATTTGACATCTTCTGAGCGTGATGGTGATGTCTATTTCAGCTTTTGGACTCATCTTTAGAAATTTCCCCCGATAACCAAATTAATCAGATCCAAACAACAGACAAGTACCTGCACTTCAAGTTAATCTTTATATATTGTGATAATTAATTTCCTGCCTTACATGTACCCTTGATGATTACACCTAGTGTTAGAAATGCTAGATTTCATGTCTTGAATATTGGAGTTCCTGTCTTGTTTTTCATGTCGGGTGGGAGAATACCTAGAAGACATGTAGTTTACCCTTCCCCTTGTCATGTTTAATAGCTGTTGGTACACGACTGTACCTCAGCCGGATCTCGATTTCCCCTGTTTAATAGCCATTTATGACGGCCGAATTAGCCTTATAAACCCCTACATGCCAACTATGTATTCTAAAAACAAACACAAGTTCACACAGATAGTTTCTGGTCTTGTTACATATATCTTGCTGATTGTTGTAGTTTCATTTCCTGTCTCATTTATTTCTGCTTTCTCATATCCCTGTTTATAGCTTTAACTTTGAGATAATGATGTTCTGTTATGCAGTTTCTCAACCTGATATTCAATATTTAATTATCATAAATATTTAGTTTAACCTTGTTGTGCACTGTGTACTTTGCTCCTTTCCTGACTGGATCTGTTGATTTAGGCGATGATGAGGATCTCGCCCCTACTTATTATGGTCCCTATGAGGGGACTGATGATACCTATGAGGAGCCAGAACCCACCCAGGAGACCCCTGCTGCAGAGTAGCTAGTAGTAGCTATCTTTCATTTATATTCTTATCTTATTAATCGGGTTTGTCCCCGATTTCAATTCTGAATTCTGTATTAAACATTTGAATCTATTGTCACATTTATTTCAATTGCAATCTTAAGTTTCAATTCTCATTATTATCTTGCCTATGTTATTTGTGAATGAGCTAGTTTAGTAAACCTGGAATTGACCTAGACAGCGTACTACCGCCGACTCTGCGGCGTAGGCTGGACGTACCCACGCACTCGTGCCCGAATTTCCGGGTGCGGGTCGTGACAGTGATGATCGAACTTGTGAAAGACCGGAGCGTGACAACTGATCGATTGTCTTGACTTTTGGTTCAACACGATGAGACAAATTTAGAAATATAAGTAAATCAGAAGTGTTTAATGGATAAGTTAGCCTAGAACCTGGAGCAAATTACGTTCGATGGTTTCGTGAACGAATACATGAACCTTGTTGGACGACTTAGATTTATAAACAAATATTTTGAATTGAATCTTGGCTTGGTAGTCTAGACTTGGAATGGATACATGGGTTCTATCAAACATGCTTAAGGAGATAGACTATGCAAATTGCTAAGCTTGTCCTGTAACTTGGATATATCATGGATTGCCTGAACGGACTCAAACCCTGTACAAATGAACGTGTTAATGAAAGTAGGATGATCTGTGCTCGATGTTTAGAAATCTGAGTGAAACGAGCTTGGGTAAAATATCCCGTAAAAATGAACAATGGTTTGACCTTAGGAATTGGGGCTAGCATCGTACGACAAATTTGCACGATGAATCGTGTGCTTGAACTTTTACCTATGACCTTGTGAGATGACCTAGTAATTGGACAAATGACCCTGTGCTGAGTGAAAGAACTTGTGTAACCAAATTTATGGCAAGTCCCTATGTTTCAAATTTGATATATGGAATAAGAGTAAGGAGATGAAAATTATGTGTTTGTTGCTCAGAAACCTGTTAGATATTTTATGTCATGCATTGGTCTCGGACAACTTGTGCACAATGTCTTGTCTCTCGAACGGTTCCTGGGGCACTGGGAATCGTTCGGTCCGGAAGAGATTTTTGGATCGTCCTGAGGGTACGGCCCGCTGGGTGGTCTAGTGGGGCGATATGTCTATTAGTGTTGTGCGAAGTCCATGATGTCACAGCAGCTAGTACTCGTGTGTGTTGGTGGAGAGCTGAACTTTGAGTCACAGCTGCTGACCCATGTGCGTGCTAGTGAAGAGCTGAACCTTGGGTCCCCGCTGCTAATCATGGGCTACCCATGGACCATCACATAGTTAGGGAGCATGCTAGGTTTACCTTCTTGTATACCTAACACTTGATGCCTATATTGATTCATAAGTTATTTATATACAAATTGTGGCTAACTTATGTGTCTGCTGCAGGGATAATCGCTCGGCTGTGGGTAAGAATTATCATATGCATATGCTATTTATCGTCTATGTTTCCTTGCATGAATTGTTAAAAAGAAACTAGACAACTAGAAAGATCACCTAATAATGCTAGCTTCATCTGCTTAGTGTGTATTTCTAAGGTGAGTTTGGCCACGGTCGCTCACCAGTACATGTGGTAGTACTGACCCACGTTTGTGGGCAAATATCCAGGTACTGGAAGCGAGAGTTTGGCAAGCATCTTAAATCTGAATCAGCGTTCGCGCATCCTTCCGTAGGACTGTGTTCGTGCTGCTTCCTTCGCTTTCCTCTCCAGTGGGCTACTCCCCTTCTGCTAGATGTTTTGTTATTTTGGTCCTACTACAAGGATGTAATGTTTGGGCGTTGTGGCTAATTTTGAGAATGTAAAAAGAGTTGTAAGCCTTCTATGGCATATTTTGTAACTCAGCCAAGCAAGCACTTTGTAATCCAAATCTTCAGTATTCAATAAAAATAAAGTATATTGTGTGCCTATCAAATGTGTTCAACTTTGGTTCTCTGTATTTTACATCTGTGCCTATATATGTATATTTTTGTCTAACTTGTGTCTTGTGCAGGTACGTTGCCTGGTGCAAGTGCAACTTAGGCTTGCACGGCATCGCGCCCAAGCGAGGACGATCGGCCCCTACGGGATCGGGGTGCAACAGGTGGTATCAGAGCATGGTTTTACGTCCTTGGCCTCTTCAAATATCGTTTTTAAAAATGATATAAGTTTTCAAACGGTTTCAAAAGTCCCGAATTTCGAAAATTTATTTCGAATCTCTAAGAAGTAAATTGAGGGTATGAAAGGTCCCTAAGAGTATGAAAACCCAACGTCTCATACAATAAGTCCATAATATGTTATGTGACTAATGCAAGCTACTCTCTTTTGCAGCAAGATGACTAAAACAGGTGCTAGTAATCCTGAGACATCGCGCGCAACAAGCATGAGCGATGATCAAATTGATAGGCTGATTGCAATGTTTCAGAATCAAAATGATTGACATGCTGCACAACAGGAACAATTTGAGGCTCAACAGCAACGGGCTAATGCTAGAGCCTTGGCACAACAACAGCAGCTTGAGTCCCTGACTCAGATTGTGACAACACTAGTAGCACACAGTGGTGCATCGGGAACCGCTGCAACACCTGCGACTGCCCCGACCATGCCTCAGGGAGCAGGCTTAGCAGAAACTAACGAGCCTCGACGTGCAGCCAGAAAGTCTACCTTTAAAGTTGCTGAGTTTCTGAAGTTGAACCCTCAGAGTTTGAAGACAGGACCATGTCGGATAAGGTAATGGACTGGATCGCAAAGATGGAGAGCTTGTTTGACTTTGCTTTAATACCTGCGAACAAGAGGGTGGCATGTACAGATAAGTAGCTGCGGTTACGTGCACATGACTGGTGGGAAATAAAGAAAGCAGATCTAGCCACCATACATCAGGATGGAAAGATCACTTGGGGAATGTTCAAAAAGGCATTCCTTGCACAATACCTCCCGCCAGCTGTCAGACAGAAGAAATGAGACGAGTTTACCGAACTTAAGCAAGGGAGCATGTCCGTCGAAGATTATGAGTCAGAATTCTCCAAACTAGCTAAGTTCGCTAGCTCAATGATTCCTAATGAGGGAGCCCGCACACATCCGTTCATAAAAGACTTAAACGATAATCTAAGAAAAGATGTTATGAACCGGGAGTGCAAAACGTACATCCAAGCTTTTGAGGCAGCCGTACAGAACGAGCAGTTCACGCCACGAAGTGCTCCAGAAAAGGCACCGGCTCCTCGAAACCCTCCTACAAAAAGATACCACAACGGTGAGAAAAAGGCCGATACAGAGAAACAGGCCGATGCAGGTGAGAACCGCAGAAAAGTATGCAACTATTATGGCCGTCCAGGTCACACTAGAGAGACATGTCATCACATTACTAAGGGGTGCTTTAAGTGTGGAAAGTTTGCCTAAGCCTTAGAAACGTCATTGAAGATGGATTGTAACGTACCCTGCTTTAAGAGATATATGTTCCGCGCTAAGGCGCAATAGAGACCGAGTCAGACCATAGATTGAAAGATAGAGTCATTCAATGAGACTGACCCAGCATACACACGATACGGTATAAAAAATGAGTAGAAAATTATGTTTGAATGGATCTAATGGCACCAATTGTTATGATTGAGATAGATTCGATAGTGCGATAGAATAGTTTGCGCTCAGGAAGTCTTGAGGACGAGACTTTTTCTGAGTGGTGTATAATGTAACGACCCGTTCCGTTCAAGCGGACAGACGATTCAAACGGCACAAGTATAACAACCCAACCTGCTTTGCTCAGCAAGAAGACTCGTTTGAGGCAAAATATTTTTAGACTTGGCCCTTCAGAAGTTCGGACTTAGACTTTCAAAGGCTCGCTCAGAGTATCGCTCGACCGAGGTAAAGTAACGCCCCGCTCTGAACGGTTACTTATGGAACACTAGCTGTTTCGACTCGGTTGAGAATCGAGTCTCGGGGAAACCTTACCGCCAAATCAACACGAACAAAGTGCAATGAACCCTTCGAATTGATCGAACGGATTCTATTAAAATAAGTCCAAGAGTTCACGCCACAAAGTTCTCCAGAAAAGGCACCGGCTCCTCGAAACCCTCCTACAAAAATATACCACAACAGTGAGAAAAAAGTCGATACAGAGAAACAGGCCAATGCAGGTGAGAACCGCGGAAAAGTATGCAGCTATTGTGGCCGTCCAGGTCACACTAGAGAGACATGTCATCACATTACTAAGGGGTGCTTTAAGTGTGGAAAATTAGATCATATGATCCGTGATTGCCCAACTCTTAAGGCCTTGGCAGCAAATAGGATTGAGACTCATACCCCTCCGGGTCCTGCTCTTGATCCAGCTGATCAGATAAGGAGGCCAAGAGTTTATCAGTTGAGAGCATGACGCTAGTGGGCACGATATTGGTGAGTCTGATTCCTTTGATCTCTTGATGTATCGTATATCGCCTTCTTGATTTGTTAAATTTCGAGAATGAAACTTCTTCTGAGTGGGGTAGTATGTAACGCCCCACTCTGAACGGTTACTTATGGAACACTAGCTGCTTCGACTCGGTTGAGAATCGAGTCTCGGGAAAACCTTACCGCCAAATCAACATGGACGAAGTGCAATGAACCCTTAGAATTGATCGAACGGCTTCTATTGAAATAAGTCCAAGAGTTTTTGTTCGTTGCTTTGCTTCTTAGTTTTGTGTTGCTTTATGTTTTGAGTTGCTTTCGATGACTTGGTTTTCATGATTTCGCCTTCTCGCTTGCACGTTCTTTTCGAATAGTAAGGAAAATAGATCGAAGTATGCTAACCAAGTATTGTTGCATTTTTAGGACGCATAACCAAAGAGTGAACGTCGCTTAAGGCTTCCCCATCCTCTCGTTCGATTCATTCGGTGAGTGGCTTAGGCCCTTCGATGAATCCTTTAGTCTGGATGCCTAATAAAGAATTTATAGTTCACTAAATGTTGCCTCACTAAAAAGATAAGCTAAAGAAATGAACTGCATGCTTAAAGTATTAGAATTATGCTTTTGCTATCAAATTATGTTGTATGTTCTTCGCCCCTATGCTGCACAACCTAATTTATGGCAAGTACCTATGTTTTGAATGTGATATGTGGAATAAGAGTAAGGAGATAAAAATTGTGTATTTGTTGCTCAGAACTGTGCATTGTAGTGTTATATCTGTTAGATGTTTCATGTCATGCATTGGTCTCGGACAACTTGTGCACAAGATCTTGTCTCTCGAACGGTTCCTGGGGTATTGGAAATCGTTCGGTCCGAAAGAGATTTTTGGATCACACTGAGGGTACAACCCGCTAGGGGTCTAGTGGGGCGATACGTCTATTAGTATTGTGCGGAGTCCATGATGTCACAGCTGCTAGTACTCGTGTGTGTTGGTGGAGAGCTGAACTTTGAGTCACAGTTGCCGACCCATGCGCGTGCTAGTGAAGAGCTGAACCTTGGGTCCCCGCGGCTAATCATTGGCTACCCATGGACCATCATATAGTTAGGGAGCATGCTAGGTTTACCTTCTTGCATACCTAACACTTGGTGCCTATATTAATTCATAAGTTATTCATATGCAAATTTTGGCTAACTTGTGTGTCTGCTGCAAGGATAACCGCTCGGCTGTGGGTAAGAATTATCATATGCATATGCTATTTATCGTCAATGTTTCCATGCATGAATTGTTAAAAGGAAACTAGACAACTAGAAAGATCACCTAATAATGCTAGCATCATCTGCTTACTTAGTGTGGATTTCTAAGGTGAGTTTGGCCATGGTCGCTCACCAGTACATGTAGTAGTACTGACCCACGTTTGTGAGCAAATATTCAGGTACTGGAAGCGAGAGTTTGGCAAGCATCTTGAATCTGAATCAGCATCCGTGCATCCTTCCGTAGGACTGTGTTCGTGCTGCTTCCTTCGCTTTCCTCTCCAGTGGACTACTCCTCTTCTGCTAGATATTTTGTTATTTTGGTCCTACTACAAGGATGTAATGTTTGGGCGTTGTGGCTAATTTTGGGAATGTAAAAAGAGTTGTAAGCCTTCTAAGGTATATTTGTAACTCAGCTAAGTAAGCACTTTGTAATCCAAATATTAAGTATTCAATAAAAAGAAAGTATTTTGTGTGCCTATCAAATGTGTTCAACTTTGGTTCTCTGCATTTTATATCTGCGCCTATATATGTATATTTTCGTCTAACTTGTGCCTTGTGCAGGTACGTCGCCTGGTGCATGTCACGACCCGATTCCGTAGAATCGTTTGAGGCGTCCCCCGAATCGTGACCGCCGTACGGGCCTGGGGTTGCGCCCGCACAAGGCTTTAATGATTTGCATAGCAAGAACATATTCAGAGTGAGCAGATAAATTGAAACACAGATTTGAAACATAGAAAAGTTCTCTTTATTGATAATGAACATCTATTACAAACTCTTGAACGAGTTAGCTAATATGCCGAACGGCTTACAAAAGAGATGGTCAAAATGAGATAGCAGTCCTGTACAATACATCCCTTTATAAACTCAAAACGATAAAGACCTCCAGGCTGGAGGACGGCTTTGCCATGGAGCTGCATTTGTGTATGAAGAGTTGCAGCTTCTGGCTTCAAAATGCTTCGAGGGCGCGGTGAAGATGCGCCAACAGCTGGACTGGATTGGGAAGACGACTTTGGCTCCTCGCTCGGTTCGCCTTGGTGCGGAGAACCTGTTTCAACGAGGGTCAGCATATCGAAATATGCTGATAAAGATGAGCTAGCCGAACTATACCAATCAACACGTTGTTTAGTGAAGCATGCATATTTTGTAGGTTTCTATCTTGCCTTAGTTCATTTACAAGTAAGCAGCATATAGAATTTACTGAAATAAACGTGCCACCGTTAGGTGGATTTTTACCTGACCGTCTGAATTACCCACACAATACTTACCATGCCTTCTCTGCCACGAAGACACAAGTTAGTATGCAACAGGTTTAAATTGTAGCGCCCCATTCTCCCGGTGCGGAGATCGCGGCAAAGAAACACAAAACGGTATCGTTCGATCGGGATAGATTGAATTAAGAACTCGTCCTCGTTATGGATTTGTTTTTTCGGAATCGATTTCCATATTCAGTGGACTGCGCCCCAAGGATCGGCTTAGCGGCAGAGTCAAGAGGGACCTCTCCGCTGCATTCTTTTATTGCCTTGGTTTTCGATGTCGCTTGTTGCTTTCGTGCTTTGAGTTGGTTTTGGGATTTGCTTATTTTCTTTGAACGGTTTTGATGGTTTTCATTGTTTTCGTTCATTGAACTGCAATTCTATTCCGAGATTGGAAAGAGAGGAAGAAGTATTAATCGAGCTGTTCGTGTGCAGGTGAACGAGCAGTAGGCGGCTTGCGAGCGGAGTCATGAAGCGCCTCTTTCCTTCTTCTTTCCAAAATCTAAGTGAGTGGCTACCAACCCGATTAGCTAGCCCTGCTTCCAAGCTTCACAGCTAATAAATCTGTACTCTTCTATGCCCCGATCAAACGATACCAAGTAATAATAAAAGAAACCAAGATAAAAGAGAATAGACTTGGTTCTTATGCTTGTCAATCAAATATGTGAACTGTTATCATACTGTATGCTAGTTCGTTTGTAACTATTCTATAAATCGTGCTAAGTATGGAACACCTTGTATGCGCTAAACTGTTCAATGAGGCTATGTTAAATGAATCATGCAATACCGACTGTCCCGTACTACTGTTTGCCTCAACTGCATGAACTGTTAACTTAGCAACGTACTGTTCGATCACGGACAACTTGTGCACAAGGTAACTGGTTCCTGCGGACGGTCGCTGGGGCACTGGCAACTGTACTGGACGGAATGACTTGTAGCACCACTGTACTTTCGCTGCAAACCATTCTCGTCTATGACTAGTGTCCTTTATGGCAAAGCCAGTGATCTATTGTATATTTAAACCTGTTGCATACTAACTTGTGTCTTCGTGGCAGGGAAGGCATGGTAAGTATTTTGCAGGTAATTCAGACGGTCAAGTAAAATCCACCGAACGGTGGCACGTTCATTTCAGTATAATTCTATATGCTGCTTACTTGTAAATGAACTAAGGCAAGATAGAAACCCACAAATATGCATGCTTTATTAAAACAACGTGTTGATTGGTATAGTTCGGCTAGCTCGCCTTCACCAGCATGTTTCGATATGCTGACCCTCGTTGAAACAGGTTCTCCGTACTAAGGTGAACCGAACGAGGAGCCGAAGTCGTCTTCCCGATCCAGTCCAGCTGTTAGCGCACCTTCACCGCGCCTTGAAGCCTTTTTGAAGTCCGAAGCTACAACTCTTCATACACAAATGCAGCTCCGTGGCAAAGCTATCCTCCAGCCAGGAGGTCTATATCTTTTGAAGTTTAGTAAAGGGATATAATGTACAGGACTGCTATCTCATTTTGAGTCATCTCTTTTGTAAGCCGTTCGGCATATTAGCTAACTCGTTCAAGAGTTTGTAATAGATGTTCATTATCAATAAAGAGAACTTTTCCATGTTTCAAATCTGTGTTTCAATTTATCTGCGTACTCTGAATATGTGCTTGCTATGCAAATCATTAAAGCCTTGGGCGGGCGCAACTCCAGGCCCGTACGGCGGTCACGATTCGGAGGATGCCTCAATTGATTCTACGGAATTGGGACGTGACATAGTGGTATCAGAGCACAGATTCAAAGTTCCTTAGACTTCGTGCTGGAAAAGTTCCTTTAACGATCAAATTCCTGTGCGAACTCTTGAACTCGCTAGGCCAAAATGAGATACGTTCTTGCAATAAGTCCATAATACATTATGATCGTAATGTAATTTACCTTCTTTTGAAGGAACGGCTCCAGCGCAATCTGCAGCGCAAACACCGGACAAAATGCAAGGCCAAGAAAGTAGTTCGGGTACTTCGGGAAGTTCAAGGAGCCAGCGAGCCACGCCAAGCATCGATCCCATCCAGCAAATGTTGCGGATGTTGGAGGAAAACCAACAAAAGGACGAGGCTCGCTACGAACGGGCCGAGAAGCGAGCGAAAGAGAGTCAGCTCAATTTTTAGACAATATAGAAGCACGATTCTCAGTCCAACAGAAGCAGGTAGATAACCTACAGTAGATCGTTCAGACTTTGGCATCCAACAAGTCCGCGGTAACGCCAGCGACTCTGGTGGAACAGCCCGTGCTTGAAGTAGAGACGCCGCAAATTCCAAGGGCGAGGGACGTGACTGCCTTCGACTTTGGCCACTTCATGAAAGTCTGCAACACCCCATTCAACGGGACTGAGGACCCAGTCGTAGCTCTAGATTGGTTGGCCGAACTTGAAGATCACTTCGCTCTGCTAGAGGTCCCCGAAGAGAAGCGCGTCGCCTGCGCGCAACTACAGCTCCGCCTCAACGCGCACGATTGGTGGGACGTGCATCGACGATCTCTCCAATTTGATCACGGAGAGGAGGCGATCTCGTGGACGACTTTTTGTGCCGCGTTCGAAGAGGAGTTTGTACCCCCTCCAGTATAACGTCAAATGGAAAACGAGTTCGTACAGCTGCGGCAAGGCAGCATGACAGTTAAGGAGTACTCCGCCGAATTCAATCGACTCTCCAAATTTGCTAGGGCCTATTTACCTGATGCAGCGAGTCGAGCTAGAAGGTTTGAAGGTGGACTACGCCCTGCCATCCATTTGCACGTAGCCGTTCCTCAGTATCGTACGATGCGTGAAGTCATGAATCACGCCCTGTCGCTTGAACCACTCTATCCTCACGTTCCTGCCGGCGCTGTGCATACCTACAATCACAAATGCCAAAGCAACGACAGAGGAAACAACACTGCAAAGCGTCCGAATAACGGTGGCAAGCATGGAAAAAAGTTAGACAAAGTATGCCATTTCTGTAGGCGGCCTGGACACGCAATAGATAAGTGCCGCCTGAAACTTGGGTTATGTTTAGTTTGCGGTGAAGCAAACCATACCGTTCGTGATTGTCCACTGAGCCGCCTTAACCATCGCCAGCAACGGAATAATCCCTAACGGTAGGTCCTATCCTTAAGTTTCGGGACAAAACTTCCAATTAGTTGGGTAGGATGTAGCGCCCCGTTCTCCCGGTGCGGAGATCGCGGCTAAGAAACACAAAACGGTATCTTTCGATCGGGATAGATTGAATTAAGAACTCGTCCTCGTTATGGATTTGTTTCTTCGGAATCGATTCCCATATTCAGTGGACTGCACCCCAAGGATCGGCTTAGCGGCAGAGTCAGGAGGGACCTCTCCGCTGCTATCTTTTATTGCCTCGGTTTTCGATGTCGCTTGTTGCTTTCGTGCTTTGAGTTGGTTTTGGGATTTGCTTGTTTTCCTTGAACGGTTTCGATGGTTTTCATTGTTTTCGTTCATTGAACTGCACTTCTATTCCGAGATTGGAAAGAGAGAAAGAAGTATTAATTGAGCTGTTCGTGTGCAGGTGAACGAGCAGTAGGCGGCTTGCGAGCGGAGTCGTGAAGCGCCTCTTTCCTTCTTCTTTCCAAAATCTAAGTGAGTGGCTACCAACCCGATTAGCTAGCCCTGCTTCCAAGCTTCACAGCTAATAAATCTGCACTCTTCTATGCCCCGATCAAACGATACCAAGTAATAATAAAAGAAACCAAGATAAAAGAGAATAGACTTGGTTCTTATGCTTGTCAATCAAATATATGAACTGTTATCATACTGTATGCTAGTTCGTTTGTAACTGTTCTATAAATCGTGCTAAGTATGGAACACCTTGTATGCGCTAAACTGTTCAATGAGGCTATGTTAAATGAATCATGCAATACCGACTGTCCCATACTACTGTTTGCCTCAACTGCATGAACTGTTAACTTAGCAACGTACTGTTCGATCACGGACAACTTATGCACAAGGTAACTGGTTCCTGCGGACGGTCGCTGGGGCACTGGCACCGTTCCGGTCCGGGCGAAACCCTACTGTATAGTCAACTGTACTGGACGGAATGACTTGTAGCACCACTGTACTTTCGCTGCAAACCATTCTCGTCTATGACTAGTGTCCTTTATGGCAAAGCCAGTGATCTATTGTATATTTAAACCTGTTGCATACTAACTTGTGTCTTCGTGGCAGGGAAGGCATGGTAAGTATTGTGCAGGTAATTCAGACGGTCAGGTAAAATCCACCGAACGGTGGCACGTTCATTTCAGTATAATTCTATATGCTGCTTACTTGTAAATAAACTAAGGCAAGATAGAAACCCACAAATATGCATGCTTCATTAAAACAATGTGTTGATTGGTATAGTTCGGCTAGCTCGCCTTCACCAGCATGTTTCGATATGCTGACCCTCGTTGAAACAGGTTCTCCGTACTAAGGCGAACCAAGCGAGGAGCCGAAGTCGTCTTCCCGATTCAGTCCAGCTGTTAGCGCACCTTCACCGCGCCTTGAAGCCTTTTTGAAGTCCGAAGCTGCAACTCTTCATACACAAATGCAGCTCCGTGGCAAAGCTATCCTCCAGCCAGGAAGTCTATATCTTTGAAGTTTAGTAAAGGGATATAATGTACAGGACTGCTATCTCATTTTGAGTCATCTCTTTTGTAAGCCGTTCGGCATATTATCTAACTCGTTCAAGAGTTTGTAATAGATGTTCATTATCAATAAAGAGAACTTTTTCATATTTCAAATCTGTGTTTCAATTTATCTGCGTACTCTGAATATGTGCTTGCTATGCAAATCATTAAAGCCTTGTGCGGGCGCAACTCCAGGCCCGCACGGCGGTTACGATTCGGGGGACGTCTCAATTGATTCTACGGAATTGGGTCGTGACATAAATATACACGATGATCACTGGCGTGGTGCCATAATGGACATAGTCAAGGACAGGGATAGCATGCAACGAGAACACGACAAGCACACGATGCGTTGCAAGCTATCCCCTCCAGCACACGATGACTACACACGAGTTCCGCCCGGACCGAAACGGTGCCAGTGCCCTAGCGACCGTCCGCAGAACTTACCCTTGTGCACAAGTTGTCTATGATCGAACAATACATTACTTAAACAATCAGTTACGTCTTCGAGGCAACACGAGCACACGACATATCCATAATTGTTAAGCATTCATGCACTTCAGGCAACACGAGTATGAAACATGTATTTGCATAAGACAAGCAACAGTTTATGATTATTTCCAAGCGAACAAGCATGCAGTTAAGTATCCGTTCGTGCGGTTTATTGACAAGCATAATATACCAAGTCTATTCTCTTTTATCTTGGTTACTTTTATTATTACTTGGTATCGTTTGATCGGGGCGAAGGAGTGAAGCTTGGAAGCAGCGCTAGCTAATCGGGTTGGTAGCCACTCACTTAGATTTTGGAAAGAAGAAGGAAAGAGGCACTTCACGACTCCGCTCGCAAGCCGCCTACTGCTCGTTCACCTGCACACGAACAGCTTGATTAATACTTCTTTCTCTCTTTCCAATCTCGAAATAGAAGTGCAGTTCAATGAACGAAAACAATGAAAACCATTAAAACCGTTTAAAGAAAACAAGCAATTCCCAAAACCAACTCAAAGCACAAAAGCAACAAGCGACATCGGAAACCGAGGCAATAAAAGATAGCAGTGGAGAGGTCCCTCCTGACTCTGCCGCTAAGCCGATCCTTGGGGCGCAGTCCACTGAATATGGGAATCGATTCCGAAGAAACAAATCCATAACGAGAACGAGTTTTTAATTCAATCTATCCCGATCGAACGATACCGTCTTGTGTTTCTTAGCCGCGATCTCCGCACCGGAAGAACGGGGCGCTACATCCTACCCAACTAATTAGAAGTTTTGTCCCGAAACTTAAGAATAGGACCTACCGTTAAGGATTATTTTATTCAGGACGACGACCATGAAGGTTCGGACAGGAGGAAATAGCATGGCCTGGATCACCACAAGCGAGGCATAATCCAAGTCTTTTGCGGCAATACTTCTTCATGTGCCCTTTTCTTTTACAGAAGTGACAAGTTTTGTTCCAATCCTCGTCCTGCTGACCAGCATTATTCGGGCGCTTTATAGCGGTATTTCCTCCCTCGTTGCTTTGGCGTTTGTGACTGGATGTATGCACAGCGTCGGCAGCAACATAAGGATATTGTGGTTCGAGGGATAGGGCGTGATTCATGACTTCACGCATTGTCCCGTATGATTATTGACCACGTGCGAATGGATGGCAGGGCATAATCCACCTTTAAACCTTCTGGCTCGACTCGCTGCATCAGGTAAATAGGCCTTAGCGAATTTGGAGAGTCGGTTGAATTCGGCGGAGTACTGCTTAACTGTCATACTGTCCTGCCTCAGTTGCACGAAATCATTTTCTATTTGACGTTGTACTGGAGGGGGTATAAACTCCTCTTCAGACGCGGCACGAAAGGTCATCCACGAGATCGCCTCCTCTCCGTGATCAAATTGGAGAGATCGTCGATGCACGTTCCATCAATCGTGTGCGTTGAGGCGGAGCTGTAGTTGCGTGCAGGCGACGCGCTTATCTTCGGGGACCTCTAGCAGAGCGAAGTGATGTTCAAGCTCGGCTAGCCAATCTAGAGCTACCACTGGATCCTCAGTCCCGTTGAATGGGGTGTTGCAGACTTTCTTGAAATGGCCCAAGTTGAAGGCAGTCACGTCCCTCGGCCTTGGGATTTGAGGCATCTCCACTTCAAGCACGGGCTGTTCCACTGGAGTCGTTGCTGTTGCGGCGGAATGGTTGGCAGCCAAAGTCTGAACTATCTGTTGCAGGGCATCTACCTGCTTTTGTTGGACTGAGAATCGGGTCTCTAGATTGCTCTCGAACTTGGCTTGGCGAGCATCATCTCTTTGTCGTTGCGATTCTAATATTTGTATTACCTGCTCAAGCGGGTCGACTTGAGATATGCCTCGCTGGCTCCGAGAGCTTCCCGAAGTGCCCGAACTGCTTTCTTGTGTTTCGTTCGGTGGTTGCGCTGCAGATTGCGCTGGTACCATTCCTTCAAAAGAAGGTAAATTACATTAGAATCATAATGTATTATGGACTTATTGCATGAATGTATCTCATTTTGGCCTAGTGAGTTCAAGAGTTCGCACAAGAATTGATCGTTAAAGGAACTTTTTCAGCATGAAGTCTAAATAACTTGAATCTGTGCTCTGATACCACTATGTCATGACCCGATTCCGTAGAATCGTTTGAGGCGTCCCCCGAATCGTGACCGCCGTGCGGGCCTGGGGTTGCGCCCGCACAAGGCTGTAATAATTTGCATAGCAAGCACATATTCAGAGTACGTAGATAAATTGAAACACAGATTTTAAACATAGAAAAGTTTTCTTTATTGATAATGAACATCTATTACAAACTCTTGAACGAGTTAGCTAATATGCCGAACGGCTTACAAAAGAGATGACTCAAAATGAGATAGCAGTCCTGTACATTACATCCCTTTATAAACTCAAAACGATAAAGACCTCCAGGCTGGAGGACGGCTTTGCCATGGAGCTGCATTTGTGTATAAAGAGTTGCAGCTTCTGGCTTCAAAATGCTTCAAGGGCGCGATGAAGATGCGCCAACAGCTGGACTGGATCGGGAAGACGACTTCGGCTCCTCGCTCGGTTTGCCTTGGTGTGGAGAACCTGTTTCAACGAGGGTCAGCATATCAAAACATGCTGGTGAAGGTGAGCTAGCCGAACTATACCAATCAACACGTTGTTTAGTGAAGCATGCATATTTTATGGGTTTCTATCTTGCCTTAGTTCATTTACAAGTAAGCAGCATATAGAATTTACTGAAATGAACGTGCCACCATTAGGTGAATTTTTACCTTACCATCTGAATTACCTGCACAATACTTACCATGCCTTCCCTGCCACGAAGATACAAGTTAGTATACAACAGGTTTAAATATACACGATGATCACTAGCATGGTGCCATAACGGACATAGTCAAGGACAGGGATAGCATGCAACGAGAACATGACAAGCACACGACAAGCACACGATGCGTTGCAAGCTATCCCCTCCAGCACACGATGACTACACACGAGTTCCGCCCGGAAAACAAGCAATTTCCAAAACCAACTCAAAGCACGAAAGCAACAAGCGACATCGGAAACCGAGGCAATAAAAGATAGCAGCGGAGAGGTCCCTCCTGACTCTGCCGCTAAGCCGATCCTTGGGGCGCAGTCCACTGAATATGGGAATCGATTCCGAAGAAACAAATTCATAACGAGGACGAGTTCTTAATTCAATCTATCCTGATCGAACGATACCGTCTTGTGTTTCTTAGTCGCGATCTCCGCACCGGGAGAACGGGGCGCTACATCCTACCCAACTAGGCTTGCACGGCATCACGCCCAAGCGAGGATGATCGGTTCCGTAGGGACCAAGCAAGGACGATTGGCCCCTACAGGATCGGGGCGCGACAGGTGAATCATCGCTAAGGTGGGTGGCTACGATAAACTTATCTTTTCTTAGCCAGCACACTTAAAATATGGACGATACATGCTAGTCACTAGATGAATCACTCCCTGTATGCTAATAAAGAATACAATGCACCTAGCTAAGGGAATAATCCTAACTTGTATTGCTTGTGCTAGAACATGAGAATAAAACTTTGCTTATAAATGGACCCTCACATGCTACCTTTTCCTTGTGCAAGTAGACCCCACTATGCCTCAAGTAGATCGTTATATACTCTCTGTAGTGCACTGTTTACTTGTTTACACTGCATGTCCATAGGCTATGTCGCTCGATGTGTCCCTATACGATGGCACTCCTCGCTTTACCCTTAGACCCGTGCCATGATTATGTTCGATATAAATGCATGCTTGCCTGCTTACTTTATAGTTTGTACTCGTTGCCTCATTTCAATATTTGCCACACAAAATTATACCACAATCAAGTAATACTATACGTATCATACATGCATCTAGTTAGCCATAAGACTATCAAATAGTCCTTCTGTGCAATATGAACCAGGGTAATGCATCAAGTCAAGTTGAACACTGAACGAAAATTATGTCAAGTAAAGCAAGAATCACAGCTCGTGGATCAATACTCATTCAGAAAAAGAATAAAGAATTATCATGTCATGATATGAATCTGGAATGACCCAAGACTTGCATGTCGCAGATAATTTGTGCACAAGGTATTAAATGGGTTCTTGCGGACGGTCTCCGGGGGCACTTGGGTCGATCCGATCCGAACGAAATATTGTATTAATCTTCGTGTTTGGGCGGGATGACCTGTAGCGTTTCGTGTTCTTTCGTTGCACGTCATTTCCGCTCAAAGACTAATTAGTCTCGTGTTCGGGCAGATGGCATACAGAGCCTCGTGTTCTTTTGTTACACACCATTCCTGCTCAAGACTACAACCCATCCTTTTTGGCTATGCCAGCGACTCCTGTTCATATAGATAAGTCATCCTCATTTAGCGGCAATCCGCGTATGAGTTATTACATCACATCCAGAAATATGAAATACCTAAACGATCATGGATATAAAATACTTGTACATAATCGAACACTTGAACATCTTCAGTAAACACCTGATAATTCGTGTAACTCGTGCACCCGAAACATAACCTCGTTCACAATACTTGTGTTTGTTTATTCAATTATCCCTAGATTTCATTATAAATGCTTTTGCTTGGTTTAACTTGGTTTGCCTTGGGCAGGGAAGGACAAGTGGTAAGTTGGTAAGTCTTGCCTTATTCCTTTATATATCACACGATGCACTGCCACACAATTTAGGCTTTTTATTATGCCATAAAACTGATCCTATGGCAAGACTAGAAAAATAACTTAATAGATGGTAAACAGAACCTATATAACATATATGGATTTGTCGAACCGGCGAGAAGCCTCCCCACCAGTGCATTCATGTACTGATAACCCACCAGATTGCTTGTAGGGTGCGAAAAAACCTCTTTCAGTGTGGATACCCCCTTTATGCGTGCTAAGACGTGGAGTTCACTCTGGAGCCTTGGAGCGTTACGTCCAGAACTGAAGCACATATAGAAGACATAATATTGGAATATCGCCTATGTTTTATTCCACAATTGTATCTACTTGGCACGCTTTTACTGTTTTGAGAGAGAGGACTTGAGTGACTTGTAATCTCGGCCTAGCGTCGCTTGTAACACTTGTTCAATAGCAATAAAGAGCTTATTTTATTTCTATACTTGTGTTATTCAATGCTTCTGCTATTGACGACTCTGTGAACTTGTTATCAATCGCCTACACGTTTCTTATTCTGCTACACTCGGACTATCTGTGCGACTCTGTGGCTTAGATATCTTACCGCATGTTCGGATCATGGCCTTGCACGGACGTGACTTACGCTGATGTGGCATCATGCTCAGGTGAGAAAGATCGTCCCGCCGGAGCGCTGGCACGGTGATTTGCACCCAGCGGGGATGGCTGATTACCTGCGGAAGATCGAGGGATGACAAGAACTCTCATGGGTCATCATGTAGTTAGGTAGCATGCTAGGTATAACCTTCTTACAAGCTTGACCGATAGATGTCAAGTCCCTTGAGATATAGATGCCAAGTCCCTTGAGATTGTATTTGTCATGCCCCAATCCCAAAATACCGAGGGACCGGACGCATGGTAATGGCCAGCAGTATGCACCGATGGACAAACCCAATTTAATGGATCCATCAGGGTGTACTTAAGCTGTAAAAATAAGTCTATGACAACATGGCACAACTAATCTCATCCACACAAGATATAAAATATGATCCACAGATATAAGAAATATAAATCATCAAACAGTCTCACAAAGTGCTATGGGGAACAACCCGATAAAATCTAATACAATGGCTCAACAGACCAGTATAAATAACTGAAATAAATAAATAAATCCAGAATCGGGTTCCGGTGACCCGATCACAAAATTGCCTGTCAAGTGGAGCCGGTGGGGCCTACGATACGCAATTTTGTCAACTTTCTTAAAATCGGACTAAGCTTGGGTCACAGGACCAGCGTATTGCTACGAGTCCGATGGCGTAAGTTTCGTCTCGATCCGACGTGTGTACACAAAGTTACAGTATGTTCCAGAAAGGACGGATACGGGACGGTGTCCGCGGATACGCGTTGATTTCGGTGTGCACGCACATCCGAATCAACTTCTGCGAAATCTTACACGTCCGTATCAACGACGCGCACGTTTTGGTAAAGACCGTGTGCGACCAAGTCGTCCCATTTGGCAAGGCGTACTCAGTTCCGGGGTGAATCGGGGCATTATTTTTCCTGTTTTTGGATCGCGGTGTACGATCACCACAGGACGCGATGCACCGAGCGGGCTGCATGGCCACCGAGAGGGTTATACTGTCTACGCGTAGCAACTGACAAAAACTAAAACGGAGTTGCAAGGTGAGAGAAATCGGTACCTGAACAGGGCTGCGTGAACGCTGAATTCCAAGTGTCCGAGCGTCAACTTCGTGTCCTGCGTATCAAGTTGCTGCGTCCAGTGCTAGGGTTCAGATTGTGTCCGATGACGCGAGCAGCCGGAGATGGCTAGGGTTCGCTGCGCCGACCGGAGGGGATCGCTGCACCGACGGGGTCGGGGACGCACAACCGGAGTTGGGGTTGGGGACTCACAGCCGGTCGGGGTCGGGGCTGCGTCGCAGTGGGGGATCGGTCGGTCCGGCGAGGGGGTCGTGCGGCGTTGGCAGCAGGCGGGGAGAAACTCAGAGTCGGCTGCGACGTCGGGCCGGAGGTCAATCCCGTCACCGGGGAAGAGGGTGGCGCGGATCGGTTCGGTGGAGAGGAACCGAGCGGAGGGTGACGAGCTAGAGCAGAAAAAAGGGGGCGGCTGATGGGGTTCGATCCGGCGACGACGGCGAGTGAAAGAGGGTAGCGCCGACGTCGAGGCGGCCTCTTATAGGCTGCTACAGTACTCTGCGGCTAGGGTTCCCATCTGACTTCGGGTCCGGGTCGAGTTTGGCTCAGATCCGACCCGACCCGACCCATCAAGTTGGTTTGGTTCAGGGTTGGTTCAACTTGGGTCTGGTTCACTCTCCCAATAGTTTTTAAGGCTTAAAACGCGTCTCCGGTGTCCAATAAATACACCGAAAAATACCACATGTCTGGATTTCCATTTTACACCACATAATATATTTTCATCATATTTTAACACCAATAAAATGCATTTAAAAATCCTTAAATACCTTGGTTCTTTTCCAGAAATTACCAAAAATTTGGGAATATTATTTTCAAAATTTTATTCTGAAAATTAGGGTGTTTACAATCTTCCATCCTTAAAAGGATTGCGTCCTCGCAATCAAAGAGTAAGCTACAAAAGAAAGGATTATTGAAATACAAGGTTGCTTAGTTTTCAACTGCCTCCTCGAACAAGTGGGGGTAACGCTGGCGCATACTATCTTCTCGTTCCCAGGTCGATTCGCCAGGAGAATAATATTTTTATGCTACACGAACCAGTCTGATTGTCTGTCCCCGCAGGGTCTTCTCACTGACGTCGAGAATGCCAACTGGTTGTTCTTCATATCTCAAGCTTGGGCCCACTGCGATCTCTGAATGATCGACTACGTGACTTGGTCGGTCACGTACCTTCGCAACTGTGAGACGTAGAATACGTCATGCACTCCCTCTAAGGATGGAGGTAATGCAAGATGATACGCCACCTCACCAACGCGCTCTAGAATGTCAAATGGCCCAATATACCTTGGGCTCAACTTGCCTCTGCTCCCGAATCGGATAGTACCACGGGTGGGCGAAATCCTCAAGAACACGTGCTCTCCTTCCTTGAACTCTAGGGGACGTCTGTGCGTATCTGCCCAATGCTTCTGTCTGTCCTAGGCTGCTCGTAGATGATTCTGAATCTGTTTCACCTTTTCCACTGTCTGCGTTACCAATTCTGGACCCAGTATTTGACGTTCACCAACGTCACTCCAACATATAGGCGATCTGAATTTCCTTCCGTATAATGTCTCGAATGGTGCCATTTGGATGCTGGCGTGATAACTATTGTTGTAGAAGAACTCCACTAAGTGCAAATGATCTTCCCAAGATCCTCCAAAGTTTAGCATACATGATCGCAACATGTCCTCCAAGATCTGAATGGTGCGCTCTGATTGGCCATCTGTCTGCGGGTGGTAAGCCGTGCTGAATTTGAGTCTGGTGCCCAGACTCTCTTGCATGCTTCTCCAGAAATGAGATATAAATCTCGAATCTCGATCCGATACAATACTAACAGGCACTCCATGTAATTTGATAATTTGTCGCATATATATGTCGGCTAATACCTCTGTGGACTGTTCAACTCTAAATGGCAAGAAGTGTGCCAATTTAGTGAGTCGGTCCACTATCACCCATACTGCGTCTTTCTCGCTGGGGCTCCTCGGGAATCCTGTGACAAAATCCATCGTGATATGCTCCCACTTCCATTCCGGTATCGGGAGTGGCTGTAGCATACCTGCAGTCCTCTGATGCTCGGCCTTTACTTGCTGGCAGACTAAGCATTTGGCCACAAATCTTGTAATCTCCCTTTTTATTCCATGCCACCAGTAATACTGTCTTAAATTTCGGTACATCTTTGTTCCTCCTGGATGAACAGAGTACATGGAGCTATGTGCTTCAGTCATTAACTCCTGTCTTAATTCTCTATTTGGAACATACAGACGATTTTCGAACCTCAATATCCCGTCTTCGTGAATGCGAAGTCCTGTCTGTATGCCTGCTTCTGTCCTCTCCTTCAACCTTCTAAATCTAACATAGGTGGGCAATGCCTCCTTAATCTTCTCCACGAGTGATGATTTAATTTCAAGATTAGCCATCAAGCCATTCTGTCCTGGTAAGACAACCTCTATCTGAAGCTCCTGTAGATCTCTCAATAACTCGGGCTGCATCGTCAAGAAATAAGCCGTAGGCTTCCTGCTTAGTGCATCTGCGACGACGTTCGCCTTTCCCGGATGATACTGCAGATCGATGTCAAAATCTACCATCAATTCAAGCCAACGCCTCTGCCTCATGTTAAGCTCCTTCTGAGTATATACATACTTCAGACTTTTGTGATCTGTAAAGATGTCTACTTTCTCACCATAAAGGTAGTGCCTCCAAATCTTCAATGCGAATATAACTGCTGCTAACTCCAGATCGTGGGTTGGGTAGTTCTTCTCGTGGACCTTCAACTGTCTCGATGCATAAGCAATGACTTTGCCATGTTGCATCAAAACACATCCTAGTCCACTACCCGATGCATCACTGTAAACAACAAAACCTCCTGACCCTGAAGGAAGAGTCAAGACAGGTGCTGTTGTTAATTTTCTCTTCAATTCTTTGAAGGCCTTCTGGCAGTCTTCTGTCCATAAAAACTCCTGATCTTTGCGTGTCAGCTTCGTCATCGGTTCTGCAATCCTCAAAAAATTTTCTACAAACCTTCGATAATATCCCACAAGTCTGAGAAAACTTCTCACTTCTGCAACTAATGTGGGTATAGGCCAAGTCTCTATCGCCGCAACTTTCTCTGGATCCACTGAAAGTCCTTCTCCAGAGATGATATGTCCCAAGAAAGGTACTTTGTCCATACAGAACTCACACTTACTGAGTTTGTCATATAACTTCTCCTGTCTCAAGGTCTCTAACACGATTCTGAGATGCTCCTCGTGCTCTTCGTGGCTTTTAGAATATATGAGAATGTCATCAATGAACACCACCACGAATTTATCCAAGAACTGATGAAAGACTCTGTTCATTAAACTCATAAATACTGTTGGTGCATTGGTTAAACCAAACGGTATTACCAAGAACTCATAATGTCCATACTTGGTCCTGAAAGCTGTCTTCGGGATGTCTTCCTTCCTTACTTTGATCTGATGATAGCCGGATCGAAGGTCAATCTTCGAAAATACCCTTGCACCACTCAACTGATCGAATAGATCATCAATGCATGGTAAGGGATACCTGTTCTTGATGGTTACAGCGTTTAGTGCCCTGTAGTTAATGTACAATCGTACTGTTCCACCCTTCTTCGGCACAAATAATATGGGGGCTCCCCAGGGTGAAACACTGGGCCGAATGAAACCCTTATCCAGAAGGTCGTCAACCTGTTCTTTCAACTCCACTAACTCCTTAGGTGCTAGCCGATATACTGATAAAGTGATAGGCTCTGCTCCTGGAGTTAAGTCTATTGTGAATTCTATTTCCCGATCAGGTGGTAAACCTGGAAGATCATCAGGAAATACATCCACAAATTCTGATATGACTCTTGGGTAACCTGTCTCCCCTTCTACAGAGAGTACCCTAAGAGTAGGCTAAACTCCTTGTTCTACTGCTCCTCGAAGAAACTTAAATTCTGGATGTCCCGGCGGTCTAAATATAACCCGCCCAAGTCGGCAATCAAGGGTCGCATGATACTGACTTAACCAGTCCATACCAAGTACGACATAATAATCCGACATAGAAAATATCAGAAATTGAGCTCGCATTTCTCTTTCACAAACTACTACAGAACATGATCTACAGATGTCACTAACCGGAATAATTCTACCTCCCGTAAGAATTCTTTTCATCTTCGGAAGGGGTGCGGTAGCTACTCTATGGGTGGCTACAAAGCTAGCTGCTTTAAATGAATGCGATACTCCATAATCAAATAAAGCTACAGCGGATAATGAAGCTACTAAAATAGTACCTGCGATGACCTCGCCCGCAGTAGCTTCCTGCTCAACAGCTAAAGTGAATGCCTGGCCTCTTCCCTGTGCTGGACCCCTCTGCTGCTGCTGCTGAAATAGAGCCGCCTGTGGTGCCAGTGGTGGTCTCTGCTGGTAGCCTCCTGTAGCTGGTGGTCTAACTCCTCCAGCTCCTGTCTATTGTGCTCCTACTGCTCCTGTAGCTGGTCGTGGTGTTGGTAAAGCTAGTCTCGGTGCTCCGTCTCTGCGTTCAGAACAGTCCCTGGAAAAGTGCTGGATTGGATCCGCAGCTCAGACATAGTCCCAACTTACGCCTGCATTCTTTCTCAATGTGTCCTACTTTGCCGCAGTGGTGACAAGTAGGAAGAGGTCTGTCCCTATATGCTGCTCTCTCTGGCATACTCCTCTGGAATCGTTTTGCAGAATCTCCAGGTGCTGTCTTGGATGGAGTTGATGTGACCGGCCTCTTCAAATTCGACTCCCTTCTAGTGACGCGCTCCATGCGTCGTGCTGCTGCAAGGACATCGGTATAAGTTGTAGGTGCGACCGAGCTAATCAATCTCTGAAGCTCGAACTTTAGTCCGTCAAAGAACTTCTCAGCTTTCTCTTCCTCTGTCGAGATCAATGTTGGAGCGAAGCGACTTAGGCGTATAAATTCCGCGTTGTATTCTTCCACTGTCATACTGCCTTGGATGAGGCAGTTGAACTTGTCTCTGAGCTCTGATCGTGCAACTGCCAGAATGTACATCTCTTGGAAGAGTCTGGAGAACTCTTTCCATGTGACTCGGTCCTGTCCGAGCCTCCTTTCTTCTGCTAACCACCAGTGATGCGCATTATCAGTTAACTGTATTCTGACTGCAGTCATCCACTTCTCTCTCGAAAGTTCAGCGGCTTCCAACTGATGCTGAATGTTAGTGAGCCATTCATGAACTTCTGTTGGACCTTCTTTGCCAGAAAATGTGCGAGGCTTGAGATAAAAAAAATCGGTGATAGATCCCGTCGCTGTTCGCCTCGTTGGTGGATTTGCCTGCTCCAATGCGGATACCAGGCTGGTCCTCAGATACTCTGTCTCCTGGCGATGGGCCTCTTGCTGAATCTGCTGCTGGGCCTGCATCATGGCATACATCATCTGGAACATCTGTTGCTCGTCCATGGCTTGTCCGGGCGAGAAAACGGGCATCTGGGGAGTGAACTGTGGTGGAGGTGGGATGTCATCTCTCCGGAACCTTGGATTAGGCTGACCGGTTTAATTGTTCTGCGATGCATGTCCTCCATTCCCTGGAGTCACTCCGTCTATATCAGTAACCGCAGCATCGTGTGGCGTGTCCAAAGGAATCTCGTCTCCGTTCCTGGGATCCATTTCTCTGCAACCAAAAGATAAACTGTAAGAACGCTCAGAGGAATCAAACAGAATGCAATTCAAGTGACAAATTTTGAGTTCGGTATAGAGTTCAATAATGGTTTACATAATGGATGAGATCCTATAACTTATTCTATCCTTAAGGCAGGCTGGTTTGGTCCCTAAGTTGAAATCGAACAATTTAATCGTCGACCTGCATGGGCCACCACAAAAACCATGTCACGCCCCAGTCCCAAAATACCGAGGGACCGGACGCGTGGCAATGGCCAGCAGTACGCACCGATGAACAAACCCAATTTAATGGATCCATCAGGGTGTACTTAAGCTGTAAAAATAAGTCTACGACAATATGGCACAACTAATCTCATCCACACAAGATATAAAATATGATCCACAGATATAAGAAATATAAATCATCAAACAGTCTCACAAAGTGCTACGGGGAACAACCCGATAAAATCTAATACAATGGCTCAACAGACCAGAATAAATGACTGAAATAAATAAATAAATGCTGAGCATGAATATGGATGCTCAGGAGAAGTCTTCGGCTAACACCTCATCCTCGGATGGCGGTACAGCTCCTGGATCAGCTCCTGCTCCGGTCCCGTATACCTCGGGATAGATCTCGTCCTCAAATCCTGGGGACATAATTTGGATCAAGGTCCTCAGGGGACATAGCAAGGTACAAGAAAGCTCATGCCAAAATAAATGTAGTGCAGAAAAATGAATGGAATAAATAGGGCAAGTAAGCAACCATCTAAGTGAAAATGCAAGTGAGAGCATCATGAGTACTCAGGCTGAGCCACTACCAGCTCTGTGTCGGGGAGCCGGTAGCGGTAATAACCGGTAGTGGGTCTAGCTCTGCTCCGAGAGTTTACGACCTCTCAATAATAGTGGATGTATATATATATGGAACAGCCTGTAGCCTGTGTGTCTCTCTTCACCCAATGTAACCACGCATATCATGACCACAACGTCTCATGTCCATGTCAAGCGGGATCATAGCTAATGCAACCAGTCATACTATATCTAATAACATAATGTCCATGTCCTGTATCCTATACAGAATCACCACGAATATCTCGTAAAAATCCTGTCTCATGAGTAGTGTCAAGTGTCCTGGGTCAAAGTGTACTTGGTAAAACCAGTACAAGAATATAAAGTGACACGTATGTCCATCTCAAGCTGACCGTACCCAACACCGCGTACAGTGTTGGCACCCGACTGATAATCGGACGCTAAGTACGTCACACGGTCCTAGGTTAAGCATGCACAGCAATATAATAAAGCAAGGAAAATATATAACAATACTGCAGAGTTTGGCAAGGTACACTTGCCTGGTGTTTGAATATCAACAGTAGTCCCGGTATCAACGAATCCTGTGGGTACTCCTCCAAAAGCTGTAATAAACATCACCAACCGTCTCAGAAGATGCCAAATAGCTAAAAATGCCTGTCCTTACGTCCAATTTGGACACAGGGGCAAAAAGGTAATTTTTGGGCCAAAGCGGGGTCCACATGTGGGCCACTTTGCACCGAAAAGCGGGGCAGGGTCAAAGGTCTCCAAATTTCTCAAACTCAGTGTCTACAAGTCAGGAACGATGATACGAACACAACGGAACTTCCAGAATCGGGTTCCAGTGACCCGATCACAAAATTGCCCGTCAAGTGGAGTTGGTGAGGCCCACGATACGCGATTTTGTCAACGTTCTCAGAATCGGACCAAACTTGGGTCACAGGACCAGCGTATTGCTACGAGTCCGATGGCGCAAGTTTCATCTTGATCCGACGTGTGTACACAAAGTTACAGTATGTTCCAGAAAGGACGAATACGGGACGGTGTCCGTGGATACGCGTTGATTCCGGTGTGCACGCACATCCGAATCAACTTCTGCAAAATTTCACACGTCCGTATCAACGACGCGCACGTATTGGTAAAGACCGCGTGCGACCAAGTCATCCCGTTTGGCGGGGCGCACTCAGTCTACGCACTCAGTCTACGCGTTCCGGGGTGAATCGGGGCATTATTTTTCCTGTTTTTGGATTGCGGTGTACGATCATCACAGGACGCGATGCACCGAGCAGGTTGCACGGCCACCGAGAGGGTTATACTGTCTACGCGTAGCAACTGACGAAAACTAAAACGGAGTTGCGAGGTGAGAGAAATCGGTACCTGAACAGGGCTCCGTAAACGCTGAATTCCAAGTGTCCGAGCGTCAACTCCGTGTCCTGCGTATCAAGTTGCTACGTCCAGTGCTAGGGTTCAGATTGTGTCCGATGGCTCGAGCAGCCGGAGATGGCTAGGGTTCGCTCCGCCGACCGGAGGGGATCGCTGCGCCGACGGGGTCGGGGACGCACAACCGGAGTTGGGGTCGGGGATTCACAGACGGTCGGGGTCGGGGCTGCGTCTCGGTGGGGGATCGGTCGGTCCGGCGAGGGGGTCGTGCGGCGTTGGCAGCAGGCGGGGGGAAACTCAGAGTCGGCTGCGACGTCGGGCCGGAGGTCGATCCCGTCACCGGGGAAGAGGGTGGCGCGGATCGGTTCGGTGGAGAGGAACCGAGCGGAGGGTGACGGGCCAGAGCGGGAAAAAGGGGGCGGCTGATGGGGTTCGATCCGGCGGCGGCGGCGAGTGAAAGAGGGTAGCGCCGACGTCGAGACGGCCTCTTATAGGCTGCTACAGTACTCTGCGGCTAGGGTTCCCATCTGACTTCGGGTTCGGGTCGGGTTTGGCTCGGATCCGACCCGACCCGACCCATCAAGTTGGTTTGGTTCAGGGTTGGTTCACTCTCCCAATAGTTTTTAAGGCTTAAAACGCGTCTCCGGTGTCCAATAAATACACCGAAAAATACCATACGTCCGGATTTCCATTTTACACCACATAATATTATTTCCATCATATTTTAATGCCAATAAACTGCATTTAAAAATCCTTAAATACCTTGGTTCCTTTCCAAAAATTATCAAAAATTCGGGAATATTATTTTCAAAATTTTATTCTGAAAATCAGGGTGTTTACAGTATTTATATGCAAATTATGGATAACTTGTTTGTCTGCTGCAGGGATAACGACTGACCATAGGTAAGATTTATCATTATGTGGCTTACTTTATTGTTTATATTTATTTGCATGCCTTGCTAAAAAGAACCTAGAAAACTAGAAAGATCACTTAATGAGCATGCTAGCTTCACAAGTTTACTTAGTGTGGATTATAAGATGAGTTTGGCTTCGGTCGCTCGCCAGTATATGTGGGGTACTGACCCACGTTTGTGGGCATCTTCAGATTTTGATGACATGACTGTGGCAAGCCTCTTCAATCTATAGGAGCGCATCAAATCCTATAGAAATTATGCTCGTTGCAAGCCAAGCTTCTTCTTTCTAGTCTGCTAGTTTTCTTTTTGTTGCAAGTTTCCTTCAAGGTGTTTTAATTATTATCCTAGTACAAGGATATAATGTATGGACATTGTGGCTAGTTTTTGGTTTCAAAGAGATATAAGCCAACTATGGCATATTTTGTAGTCAGCCAAGCAAATACATTATAATCCTATTTCAGTATTTTAATAAAGAAGTATTTTGGTTCCTATCATATGTGTTCCATCTTTGGTTTTCTATAAATAAATATCTGGGTTGCTATATATATATCTTGTCTATTTTGTATTTTGTGCAGGTACTATGCCTTGTGCAAGTGCAACTTAGGCTTACAGGGCATCACGCCCAAGCGAGGACGATCGGTTTCGTAAGGCCAAAGCAAAAACGATCGGCCCTTACGGGATTAGGGCGTGACAAGGTGGTATCAGAGGACAGATTTATGTCCTTGGCCTTTTCGACTATTGTTTTCAAAAATGATATAAGTATCTTATTGGTTTAAAGATCCTGATGTGGAAAAGTTTACGAAAACCCAATATCCCATACAATCAGTCCTAGATCTCGCCACAAAATATCAGGATGGAAAGATCACTTGGAAAATGTTTAAGGATTCATTCTTGGGACAGTATCTCCCATCGGTTGTCAGACAGAGAAAGGAAGATGAGTTCACCTAACTTAAGCAAGGGAGCATGTCCGTCGAAGACTATGAGTCAGAATTCTCCAACCTTACTAAGTTCGCTAGCTCGATGATTCATAAGAAGAAGCCCATACACATTGTTTATAAAAGGCCTGAATAACGACATTATGAAGGATGTCATGAACCGAGAGTGTGCAACATACCTTAAATATTTTGAGTCAATAGTTCAGAATGAACAATTCACACCACAAAGTGCTACCGAGAAGGCGGCGGCTACTCAAAACCCTCTTACCAAAAGATACAATTATGGGAAGAGAAAGGTCGATCAGTACTGTGGGAAAAAGTGCAGTTACTGCGACCGTCGTGGTCACACTAAGGAAGTTTGCCATTCCTTTAATAGAGAGTGCTTCAGTTGTGGCCAAATAGGTCAGGAGATTAGGGACTGTCCGACCAAGAAGCCCGAATCCCAGAATCGAAACGACGACGCTGAGCATGAGCAGAATCCGAATTCAGTGCCACCTCCCAGAAATAGGCGGCCTGATCAGATGGGGAGGGCCAGAGTGTTTAATCTGAACCAATTGCGAGGCAAGGCGGATTACACTATTGGTGAGTCCGATTCCTTTGACCTTTTAATGCCTTGGTGTCATGCCCCATTATCGGAATACAGAAGCGAACATGGCCAGCTATCTCATACAAGGTACTATACATCATACGATGATCATGGCTATAGCTAGACAAGGGGGTACATACTACAAGCAAGTCACTTAGGGTCACACAAAACATATATTGTCTCAATCATCCAAGTAAGAACATTAAACATATAACATATATGACAAGGAAGTAAGACGTCCCAAACGCCCTGCCACAATATTCTGGAAACTAGCTGTACAAAATAAAAAGCTGGTAGAGTAGCAAAAGTACATGACCATGATCAGCTGCAGTCTGATTAATTATAATCATGTAAAGGAAAATAAATATCCAGATTTACGGCTAACAAGTATCGCTGGCTAAACGCCCAAAAGAGTAATATGTATGATAATGAGCAGGAAAGAAAAACCCACTCGTGCCCTTCAACGACCATCTGCCTGGTACGGGCCATCAGGAAGGGAAAAGTAAGCTGGATCCTCTAGAACTGGCTCAAAACCTGGCCATGCAAAACTAGCAGCATTAGACCCCAAATTACAAGTACCACAAGGGAAGCACGAAATGGAGAAACAAAACCTAAAGCAATAGATAGGTATAATATAGGTTATGTGTCATAGTTTTGGTTCATAGTTTATCTTAGCATAATAACCGAACCCTACAACCAAACAAGGACAAGGGTTGAACCATCACACTATGATAATCTATGTCCCTAGACTACTAACAGAATAATACAATCACAACCAAGTCCAGTTATATATAGGCCAATCAATTGTACGGCTTGCTACTGTGGAGTTTGAGTTATCTCAGATTAGATGCATAAGAGAAATCCTCAGATCGTAAGCTGTTTAGCGGGGCTAACCGAACCATATAAATCATATAGCACTTATATATTATGCATCGATCCCTCGTAAGGCTACTGTGCTAGATTACATATATCATATTGTACAATATAAGTATTCGAACATGACCAATATCCATGGGGGTCAACCTTTCACGTCATGATAACAAGTTATGTCGTACCTCAATGCACATTTATAACACATGTACATGTAGCACATAGTAATTATATCAGCATGATACAAGAAATTAGGTTGAATTACCAAACTTACAGTTGGTCGTATGAGCCTTATCACATTGGGACGCATGGCTCATGTTATGCACATAGCTGGTTAGTCGCTTATGGCATAGTCAATTCTACCTCAGGCAGCATATGATCCCAGGCCGCATGCTCCTCCAAGCCGCATGCTCTGGACAAAAGTCCACTTTCTTGGAACAAGTGCTGAAGTGATGTATGTCAGAGAAAAGTGATTGAAGTGATGGATGTGACAAGCCATAAAGTGTAAGAGAGAAAAGACAAAACCAAAAAAATATCTGCCTATGGTTCGGAGTCATGCGTCCAAGGAATGGTGGCCGCATACTCTCTAGGCTGCATAGGTCACTCGGCCGCATATTGCTCTTTTGGACATTAGCAAATTGTTCATTCGTTCAGCGAGTAAAAACATAAGAATTTCAAGGATTAGCTTTAGAACACTTGTGTGATGGCAGTCATGCGTCCAACAAGATGGACACATACTGGTCAATATGCAGCAAAGAGCTCAGGCCACATAACACTCTGGACGCATAACATTCTCCAAACCGCATAACTCGCTAGCCGCATGAAGACTTCGTCTTCACCAAACAACAGGTTCGGCCATGGCAGAAGCTCCCAAAAAATCTAAAATTGTTTTGACCATAAAATCCTTATTTTAAGTCCAAACCAAGTGAACCAGAAGCCAAAATGCTTAAAATTGAAAGCTCTATCATGTAGCAAAAATTGCTTTTCAAAAATACATGTTTAATAGATCAAAACCAAGAAAAACTTATGAATCCCATAAAAACTCTAAGTTAGAAATGTAAATCTGCACTAATCCACCCAACAAATCCGAAAACTCCAAGTTCTAAAAGTGTTAAAAATTATGCAAAGAACATAATAATCAATTAATATGGAGGGTTTCTCCATTTTTCATCTAATATGTACTTGCCTATGGAAAATAAGAGAGAAAAGTAAAGGGAGGAAGAATTAAAGAAGTGAAGAGAGAGAGAGAAAATATTGGGTTATATATGGTAGGGTTGAGGGTTGAACCAAGGGTTCTCATGACTTGAACCAACCCATAAAATAAACCATGAACCAGGTTAAACTAAAGAATGGGTCTAGTCTCCAAGCACATACAACCATGCTAAAATAAAAATATATTCCAAATACGTATATTGCGAACGAGAAGTGATATCTCTATCCACCTTAGAAAAATTTCGTCCTCGGAATTCAAATCCATGCATTAGCTAGAGAAGTCAGGACAGGCACGATACAAATCTACTAGTAACTACATATGCAAGCAATATTATCATAACACATAGGTGCTCACCTGATCATAGAATTCGCGATATGAAGGCGTAAGAAAGAATATACCTTATGAATCGAATAGGTGCGGGTATCAGAATCGAATATCGTCCTCGCGCTCCCACGTTGATTCCCCTAGATAGTAATAGCCCCAGGCAACCGGACAAAAAAATAGTCTGGTTCTTGAGCACCTTCTCCCTTTGGTCCAATATGGATACGGGTTGCTCCTCGTAAGATAAGTCGGTACCAATGACTAATTCAGAGTGATTGAGGATATAACTCAGATCTGGAACATACCTACGCAACAATAACATATGAAACACATCGTGTACTTCACATAGCGAAGGCGGAAGGGCACCCGCTCCAAGATATTGAACGGACCGACGTATTACGGACTAAGCTTCTTGCAAACTCCGAATCTAATGACTCCACGGGTCGACAAAATCCGCAAGAACATGTGGTCCCCGACACAAAACTCTAAAGGCCTATGATGCTGATATGTCCAATGTCGATGCCTATCTTGTGCAACCCGAAGTCGCTCTCTAATATGCTTGACGACCTCTACGGTCTGCATGATTATTTCAGGGCTAACATATTTCATTCACTATATTATCCCATGCTAATGGTGACATGCACTTTCTCCCATAAAATGCTTCGAAAGGTGCCATCTGGGTACTCGCTTGGTAACTATTGTTGTACGAAAACTCAACAAGATAAATATGATCTTCCCATGACCCACCAAACCAAAGTCTAAAGTACAAGATCGTAGCATATCCTCTAATATCTGGATGGTTCTCTCTGATTTCTCGTCTGTTTGGGGATGATAAGCGGTACTGGATCTTAACTTGGTGCCCAAACTCTTATGCAAGCTTTTCCAAAAATATGAAGTTAACCGAGTGTCTCGATCTGATACAATACTTATTGGGATACCGTGCTGTCTCACCATCTGTCGCATATATACTTCAGCCAACTGTTCAGTAGACTATCTTACTCAAAAAGGAAGAAAGTGAGCTACTTTTGTGAGATGATCCACTATCACCCAAACTGTATCACGACCCATCGGAGTTCTAGGTAAACCAGTCACAAAGTCTATTATGATATGGTCCCACTTCCACTACGGAATAGGAAGCAGTTGTAACAATCATGCCGGTCTTTGTTGTTCGGCCTTCACTTGTTGACATATCAGACACGGGTAAACGAATTGAGCTATCTCCCTCTTCATCATATTCCACCAAAAGTGTCGTTTGATGTCTTAATGCATCTTGGTGCCTCCTGGATGTATTAAATACTAAGAACTGTATGCCTCGATTATAACTTCTTGTCGGATATACCCACTAGGTACACAAAGACGATTCCAAAATCTAAGGGTCCCATCTTTATGAATCGTCAACTCCTTCCTGAGCACAGGCTCACATTTTCACGTAGCTTTTGAATCTTCGGGTCCTCTGCCTGAGCCGCCTTGATTCTCTCTACCAAAGTAGACTGTACTTGCAAGCTTGCCAAAGTCCCTGCACCCTGCTGAAGTACTACCTCAATACCTATTTCTTAAAGATCCTCTAATATATGTCGCTATGATGTCAAGATGAATGTGCTGCCTCTGCTGCTAAGGGCATCTGATATTATATTAGCCTTGTCCGGATGATACTGAAGTTCCACATCATAGTCCTTTATCAATTATGGCCACCTCATCTGCCTCATATTCAAGTCATTCTGAGTGAATACATACTTCAGACTTTTATGATCAATAAATATCTCTATCCGATCACCATACAAGTATTGCCTCCATAGTTAAAGCAAAAACCACCACTGCCAATTCTAAGTCATGAGTTGGATAGTTCTTCTCATGATCTCGAAGCTTCCGAGATGCATAAGCTATCACCCTTCCATGTTGCATCAATACACACCCTAGTCCTTTGCCGGATGCGTCACAATATACTGTAAACCCTCCAGAACCTACTGGAAGTATGAGGATAGGTGCTGAAATTAGTCCATTCATTAATTCTTTAAATGCAGTTTGGCACTCTGTTGACCAATCAAACTTAGCCTCCTTGTATGTCAAACAAGTCAACGGTGCTAAAATTCTCGCAAAGTCTGCCACGAACCTTCTGTAATATCCCACCAAGCCCAGAAAACTATGCACCTCTGATACTGTCTTAGGAACTAGCCAACTCTACAGCCTCAGCCTTCTTCAGATCTACTGCCACTTCTGCTACAGAGATAATGCGGCCGAAGAATGACACGTGATCCAACCAAAAATCATACTTGCTGAGTTTCGAGTATAACTATGCTCCCTCAGAAACTGTAAGACCTTTCGAAAATGTTCTTCATGTTCCTCCTTGCTACTAGAATAGAAAAGAATGTCATCTATAAAGACTACCATGAACTGATCAAAGTATGGCATGAAGATCCGGTTCATCAGATCCATAAATATTGCTGGAGCATTTGTCAATCCGAATGATATAATTAAGAATTCGTAATGCACATATTATGACCTAAATGATGTCTTGAGTATGTCTTGCTCCCAAACTCTTACTTGATGATACCCTGATCGGAGGTCGATCTTAGAAAAAATCTTAGCCTTGCTCAATTGAGCAAACAAATCATCGATTCTTGGTAATGGATACTTGTTCTTCACTGTCACTGCATTCAATTGTCTGTAGTCAATACATAACCGGGATGACCCATCATTCTTCTTCACTAAAACTATTAGCGCTCTCTAAAGTGATCCACTGGTTCAAATAAACTTCTTCGCCTTCAGCTCTTCTACATGTTGGTATAGTATGTCAAGCTCTGATATTGTCATTTGGTAGACTTTACAAGATAATGGTCCTGCCCCCAGAATAAACTCTATATAGAACTCCACATCTCTTACTTGGGATAAACTCGAAAGTTCATAAGGAAAGGCATCTAGAAATTCTTGGACTATCCTGGGAATCTGCTCTTCTTCTACTACTGCTACTACTACAACTCTGTCTTTGCATCGGCCCTTCACGATTCTTTCAAGGACATAATTCTCCGTGCCTGGGATACTAAAAAATACTCTTACCCCTATAGAAATATATTATAGCATGACTGTCTCTCAGTCAGTCCATGCCTAGAACTGCGTCGAAGTTACCTATAGGGAACTCGATCAACTTGGCAGATAATGAACGTCTGCATAGTACGATTGGACATGCTATACACACTCTACTAACTTCTATGAGACCATTACCAGTGAGTATATTCAACCTCTTTGGCAATGTTCTGAACTCCAATCCAATATGTGTCACAAATTATGCAGATACAAATTAGTGTGAACCTACAAAATTAAATATTGCTATTGCAGGAAAATATACGACATAAATATTACCTACCACTACATCACCTGATGCCAAAGCCTCTTTCAGGGATAAAGTGAATACCTGCCCTTGGCCTTGTTGTGCTCCTTGCTTATACCTCCCTTGGACATGTTTTTGTGGCCTCTGTTGGCCCTGCTACTGGTCCCTCTGCCAAAAACATATGTGCCTGCATCAATATTGGATGTTGAGCCACTGGTCGTGCTGCTACCGCTGGTCCTCTGTACTGTTCTGTCCCTGGTGCTGGCAGTACCAAAAACTGCTGGGCTGGCCCTCCTTGCCTCTGCATTATCGGGCAATTGACAATCTTGTGGCCCGGATCACCATACCATAGGCAAAGCCCATTTATCGCTCTGTACATGTCTCAAGTATGTCCTTCCTTGCCACAGTAGGTGTAACTTACCGGTGCTCCCTGGCACTGTTGCTGTTGTTGCTGCCTTGGCTGCTGTCGAGCTGGTACTGTCACTATTAAAACTATCGCCCTCCGCAGTGTGAATTATATATATGAACGCCATGTAATACCCCGTTCTGCTCAAGCGGACTGCCGATTCAAATGACAAAAGTGCAATATCCCGACCCGCTTTACTCAGGCGAGAATACTCGTTTAAGACAAAGGATATCCAGACTTGTCCCTACAGGATTTCGGCTTAGGCTTTTAGAGGCTTGCTCGACGTATCGCTCTACTGAGGCAAATCATCGCTAAGGTGGGTGGCTAAGGTGAACTTGTCTTTGCTTAGCCAGCACACATAAAATTCAGAACGATACATGCTAGTCGCTAGGTAAATCACCCCCTACATGCTAATAGGAATTCAACGCACCTAGCTAAGGGAATAATCCCAACTTGTATTGCTTGTGTTAGAATATAGAAATAAAATATTGCTTTTATTCAGACTCTCGCATGCTACCCTATATAATGTTGCTCGGAAAGTCCCGTACGGTTTTACCCCTCGGCTTACCTTCGGGCCCGAGCCAACGTGTTTGCTTAAAGTTCCTTAGAAACGCATGCTTGCTTGCTTACAAATGTCTAACGTTATTCGTATTGTGCATGCATTCGAGTCAACCAGGAGACTATCAAATAGCTCTTCTGTACAATTGAACCTGCAAGTATCCGGGACTGTTAGGTCGCTAAGGCAATTCCCGCACCAGGGGAATGCATCAAGGCAAGCTTATATCTGAACAAAATTTATAAAAGGTCTACATCTGAATGATAATCATATGCAATTTTCCTCTGAACAAGAATCATGTCAAATATATCAGAATTCCAGCTCGTGGAGCAAATTCTCGGTTCAGAACAAAGAATCATGGATTATCATATCGTGTTATGGATTTGGTAGACCAAGACTGTGTGTCGTGGACAACTTGGAATCAAGGGGGATCTTTGGAACTCGTTCCGCGGGCGGTCACCGGGGCACTGGGGCTGATCCGGTCTAGACAGAACTTCTAGTAGTCGTCTGTTTCGGCGGGATAAGTGCAATGCCCATCGTTTTTATTGCTTGCACTTTATCCTTGACCTTGAGACTACAAAACGGTCCTTTATGGCTATGCCAGCGACAATCTGTTCATATAGATAAGTCATCCTCGCTTAGTGGCTATCCGCGTGCGAGTCATTGTATCACATCGAAAGAACAACTGAATACCTGAACGATCATATAGCAGCTCTCGTGTTCACATATGTTGTTACCTTGAGATTTTTATTATGAATGCTCGTACTTAAATTAACTTGTTTGCCTTGGGCAGGGAAGGTCAAATGGTAAGTTGGTAAGTCTCGCCGTATTTTCTCTTATATGGCACAGGCGCACTACAACACGAGTTAGGCTATTCAATCCTTGCATAAAATTGATCCTAAGGCAACTAGAAAGAAAACTTAATAGTTAGTGCACGGAACCTGTATTACGTGTTTGGATTTGTCGAGCGGGCGAGTAGCCTCCCCACTAGTGCATTCAATATACTGATAATCCACCAGATCGTTTGTAGGGTACGAAAGAACCTCGTTCGGTATAGATGCTCCTTCGTGCGTGCTAAGGCATGGAGATCACTCCAAAGCAGCGCTGTATCCGAAACTGAAGAATATATACAAGACATAATGTTGGAACATTATCTTAACATCGCCTGTACAATCATTCCACAATTGTAGCCACTTGGCACGCTTTTATTATTTCAGAGAGAGAGGCTTGAGCGACTTGTAATCTTGGCCAAGAACCGCCTATAACACTTGTTTATATCAATAAAGAGTTTTTTACTTCAACTTGTGTTATTCAATGCTTCCGCTATATTGTCGACTCAGTGAACTTGTTACCAAATCGCCTATGTGTTCATGACTCCACTGCACTCGGACAATCTGTGCGACTCTGTGGCTTAGAACTCTTACCGCCAGCCAATAAACCATGGCCTTGCACGGGCGTAGCTCACGCTCGTGCGGCATCACGCCCGGATAGGTAAATAATGATCGTTCCACGGGAGCTCTGGCACGGTAATTCTCGCCTAGCGGGAACGGCCAATTTAGCCCGCGGAAGATCGGGACGTGATACGCCATATGATGGTGCTGAAATTTGGGATAATCCTTCCATGGCTATGTTAGAAATCCCATGGCATGATCACATGATCAATCCTCCTATATGTCGTACCGTAGTACGACCACGCTAGGTACGAATCCACTTTGTTACTTGATAACTCAACTGGATTCACCTGAGCGTGATGCAACAAACAAAAATTCTAAGCCATGCTTTGGTAGTTGACCCACATACCATGCCCGTGCTGGGGAAACAATATAATAATATCATATGTCGCATAGTATATGAGGCATTATTGATGTACAACCCGAAATATGTAATCTCATAGCACGTAGCAAGTTATATCATACTCAGTGCACATTTGTAACACATGTATATGTAGCACATAGTAATTATATCAGCACGAATACAAGAAATAGGGTCAAATTATCATGACCCACACCCGGATATTTGGGCACGAGTATGTGTGTACGTCCAGGCTACGCCGCAGCATCGGCGGTAGAACGCTGTCTGGGTAATTTCTAACTATCTAACATCTTAATAATATAATATGGTACCTGACAATCATCTCAACTCCAAACGGAGGAACAATATGGTATCTCACAAGTATAACTAATCTCAATCACAAAACAAACTAAGGAAGATAAAGCACGAATGGAAAAGCGAAGGAAAAAATAAAGATACAATCCACAATCTGAAATAATAATATAAATTATGAATCTCAACAATATAATAGCCTAATACAATCCAACATAATAAATTAGACCTCCTCAGGCTCTGCAACTAAGTCCTCCTGGTCTACAAGAGTATCCTCTAAAGGTACGCCGTCCTGCGGCCCGTAGAATGTAGGACATTGCCCTATAAGCCAATCATCTAAAAAAAAATATCTAGTCAGGATTGGAGCGAAGTACACCTCTGCTAGCAATTCTAATTAATTGACAAAGACTATAAACAGTTATAGTAAGTAATACATGGTGAACAGAAAAGAGAAATAATCATAGATGAATTAAACAACATCTATATCAAGAGCAATGAAAGTAAATATGGTGAGCCAGAGAGCATGGCAATTATCATGCCCCGATCTCCCACAAGCTAATCGACCGTCCCCGCTAGGCGAGATCCACCATGCCAGTGCTTCCGTGGGATAATCGTTTCGGCCCATCTGGGCGTGATGTCGCATGAGCGTGAGCCCCGACCGTGCAAGGCCGTGGTTCATTGGCTGTCGGTAAGAGGTCTAAGCCACAGAGTCGCACAGATTGTCCGAATGTAGCAGAATTATAAACGTGTAGGCGATTTGGTAACAAGTTCACTGAGTCCACAATAGCGGAAGCATTGTATAACACAAGTTAAGTAAAACAAACTCTTTACTAATATCAAATATTACAGGAGGCGTATAGCCGAGTTTACAAGTCGCTCAAGTCTCTCTCTCTCTGAAACAGTATAAGCGTGCCAAATGGCTATATTTGTGGAATGATGTATAGGCGATGTTCCAATATTATGTCATGTATATGTGCTTCAGTTTCGGACATAGCACTCCAAGGCTCCAGAGTGAACTCCACGCCTTAGCACGCACGAAGGGGGCATCTGCACCGAACGAGGTTCTCCCGTACCCTGCAAACAACCTGGTGGATTATCAGTACACGAATGCACTGGTGGGGAGGCTACTTGTCCGCTCGAAAAATCCAAACACGTAATATAGGTTCCGTGCACCAACTATTATGTTGTCTTTCTAGTTGCCTTAGGATCAGTTTTATGGCAAGGATTGAATAGCCTAACTCGTATGGCAGTGCACCATGCGATATAAGAGGAAACACGGCGAGACTTACCAACTTACCATTTGTCCTTCCCTGTCCAAGGCAAACCAAGTTAATTTAGGCACAAGCATTTATAAACATTCAGAGGCAATTGTGTCACTACCACTTTTCCATATGAGGGCATTTGTGTAATTTAACTATTTAAATAATTATGTATTTAATTAATTGCTGAGTTTTATAAACTAATTATATTATTATTAGTGATATTTGGTTTTAGGTCTGACCCTAGAACGCATTAGGGCAAACCCTATTGACCAAACCCTAAATTGTAAACCCTATTCTAGCAAAACCCTAGAATTTTAATTTAAGATGGAACCTCAAACTCTAGCAGACCTAAACCTTAGTCAATTAGGTTCTACATGACTTAACATAAAGGTTTAACCTAAAACTAAGCTTGGAAACCCTAACCTAGTTGTTTATATAAAAGGAAGCCTCTTTCTAGGCTATTCTTCACGTAGAGAGAAAGGAAACCCTAGCCTCCACAAGAGAAACCAATTCCCCACCCAATTTTCGAGATCTAGCCCTAGGTCTCCATTTTCTCCTTCTCCAAAGCAAGGAACGTGGGTCAGGAAGCCTTGGAGAAGAAGAATCTCATTGAAGAAACCTTCCCTGCAGGTAAAACCCTAGTTTTTATTCATTTAATTCCTGTTTTTAGATGTTCATGGCCATTAGGAACCCACCCTAAGGTTGGAATTCGAATTTAGGGATTCTAGGTGAAAACCTAGGAGGAACTAGTGTTTTGGTGACCCACATAGGTATTCCCCAATTTTTCAGGAACCCTAACCCTTGGTATTTATAGGTAGACTGATTTTCTCTCATACGTATAGATTTGATTATGATTTTAGGGTTTAGGTTTGGGTTTTTGGAATTCTTGATGTGGGATTCGTTCATGCCCTTCATATGTTTGATGATATGTTATTAGGAACGTACCTGTCTAACTTAGCTAATTTCTGCATAGTTAATATATAAATCTATATGTATATATGTATATCTTCTGTGTTGTAAATAGGTTATGCAATTGGGTATGTGTATTAGGATTTCTGGGCAGTGTTTGGGTTGTGTGCTGTGTGCATCGATGGAGAACTGAACTGTGTATGAGTTGGTCAGTGAGTTGTGTGGGTGTGTGTCAGTTTATGAGGTAGACTGTGTGTTTCCTAGTGTATATCTACATGTGTAGGTATGTGTAGATGTGTTAGGGGCAGTAGCATTTTGTAGCAGTATCTGAACAGTGGGTGTGACTGTAAGTGTGTAGCAGTGTGTGAGGGATGGTTAATAAGATTAGCAGAGTGATTGGTGTCAGTGTGGAATTTTCAAGTATCAGTATATAGTAGTTGTATTGGGGACTGATACTTAAGTATCAATATCTGTGTGTGTTCATGTGTCAGTTGGTATCAACTCAAGTATCAGTATTGGGGACTGATACTTAATTTCAGTTGGGGTGATGGTGAAGGTCTGTGTGTAGTTGTTATGTGTCAGTCAGTTAGAGAGTAGAGTTAGTATGTTTTGAGAGTTAGTAAGCTAGGATTGATAGTTGATATATATTAAGAATCAGTTAGCCAATTAGAATGTCAGTTAGTATTAGTAGATTGTTAGTTATTTGGGTATATATGTTAATATGATAAAATAAGTTACTAGTTAATGTAGATAATTAGCTAAATAAGCTAGTATCACTTAGAAACTTAGGTAAATACCTAGAATAACTAGTGTTAGCTAGTTAGTGGCCAATTTAGACCAATTGACTTAGTTTGGACCTGGTATTGACTAGTAAACTTCAGAGTTGACCTAGAAACCCCATCTTTTTATTTAATTAAGCATGTTATTCTTCTGATTTAATATCTGACATTAATATTCCATAAATAGGTCATTGTGATTCCACTTTGGACATCGATCCTCACATTTTGCTCAGGACCACAGGCGAGTACATTCTCTGACAGTTTTCATGGTTGATTACTTCTATAAATTGTAGTGTATTACATACTTGATTCCGACACTGTGGATACACGGGTTAGCACCCTAGATCCCCATCATGAGGAGTCATGATTGGAATCCATCGTGCTAGCTGGGGGATGGGGAACTATTAGTAGATTGTGTGATCATATCCAAACATTATATGTACCATAGCTCACCCCACTTCTCACGTCGGGTGCAGCCTGACCACTTATATGCTCCATAGCTGTTATATATGATTAGCCTGACCATTATATGCACCATAGCTAACCATGCGGTTAGCCTGACCTAAAAGAATCATAGCTAATCATATATAACCAGCCTGATCCAGTCCCAAGCCGATCACATAATAAACTAATATTTCAAACACTTAGCTAGATGTTTATTTTATTCTGATTCACTTGTTCTAGCATTCACTATTTATCGCTCATTGCTAGATGCTCTATTGTCTATTTCATTTCTCCAGTATTTCTCATTTTCAGCATTTATTTCCATCTTGTATCTCTTACACTGTTTATAGATTTTGTCAATTTAAATGAAACTGCTGTTAGTGCTTGTGCTTCGCTCCAATCCTGACTGGATAACAACATTTTCAGAGGACCTGGAGGACTTTTGCCCTACTCATTACGGCCCAGGAATAGAGGGAGATTTCACTCCAGAAATCCCAGAGGAGGTGCCTATCCTAGAGGAGAACTTACCAGCCTGTCCTTAGATTACTTTTCAGCATTATTGTTTTAGACTGAGACTGAGATGTATTTATTTTATTTGTGACTTTGTGAGGTCATTTAGACCCCGGTTTTGAGTTGGACTTATTGTGGTTGGTTTTATTTAGAACTCTTTTCAATTCTCATCGTGCCATTATGTTATAGTTGTGATTGAGTATAATATAGCATTATGGTTTATTTATCATTGTCCTCCGTACGGAGTTGAGACTATTGACAGGATATACTATGTTTGTGACCTAGACAGCGTTCTACCGCCGATACTGCGGCGTAGGCTGGACGTACCCACGACTCATGCCCAAATTCCGGGTGCGGGTCGTGACAAATTGCATATGTAAAAACTGTGTTATGAGCGAGATTACGCTTTGGGTGAACGAATTTACACGAGATATCAGGTGTGTTGCATAAGATGTTGAAGTGTTCTATCCATGTACAGGTATCTTATATCCATGATCGCTCAGGCATTTTTGATATTTTTAACCCAATACAATGACTCACATGCGGATAGCCGCTAAGCGAGGATGACTTATCTTTATGAACATTTGTCGCTGGCTTAGCCATAAAGGACCTAGTCATTAACGGGGAGGGTATACAACGAAAGTACGTGGTGCGCTGCAAGCCATCCCGCCAATCACGTGAGGCTAAACGTTAAGTTCCATCCGGATTGGATTAGCCCTGGTGCCCCGGCGACCACCCATGGAACTGAGATCCGAAGATCACCTTTTTCAAGTTGTCCGTGACATGCAGGTCAGGGTCTTTCCAAATCCATAACTTGACATGATAATTCATGATTCTTGTTCTGAACCGAGCATTTGCTCCACGAGCTGTGATTCTTTCTTTACTTGGCATAATTCTCGTTTAGATGTAAACTGGATGTGATTATCATTCAAATGTAAAATTGACATAATTTTTATTCATTGATTCAACTTGCCTTGATGCATGCCCCTGGTTCGGGGATTTTCTTGGTGACCTAACGGTCCCGAGTACTTGCAGGTTCAATTGCACAGAAGGACTATTCGATAGTCTTCTGGCTGACTCAATGTATGAACAATACGCGATAGTGCTACTTGCTTTATGGTATAAGTTTCGTGTGGAAAACATTGAGTCTAGGCAACATTACAAGTTAACATATAAGCAGGTAAGCATTTATTCATAATCATTCACGTTAGCTCGGGCCCGAAGGTAAGCCGAGAAGTAAAATCGTAAAGGAACTTCCTGAGCGACATGATCTAGGGTCGTGTAGTGTAAATAAGTGAACAATGCACTAAGAAGAGCATATACATATCGTTCTACTTGAGGCATAGCGGGATCTTGTTGCACGAGGCAAAGATAGCATGCGAGGGTCTAAATATAAGTAATATTTTATTTCCATGTTCTAACACAAGCAATACAAGTTGGGATTATTCCCTTAGCTAGGTGCGCTGTATTCTTATAAGCATGAGGGGGTGATTCACCTAGCGACTAGCATGTATCGTTCCATATTTTAAGTGTGCTAGCTAAGCAAAGATAAGTTCACCGTAGCCACCCACCTTAGCGATGATTCTCCTCGATTGTGTGATGCTCCGAGCGAGCCTCTGAAAGCCTAAGCCAAACTCCTGTAGGGACAAGTCTGGATATCCTTTGCCTCACACGAGTATTCTCGCCTGAACAAAGTGGGTTCAGGATATTGTATTTTTGTCGTTTGAATCGGCAGTCCGCTTGAGCGGAACGAGGTATTACATCATACACCACTCAGAAAAAGTCTCGTCCTTGAGACTTCATAAGGGCCAGCCATACTATCACCTTATCGAATCTAAGCCAAACGTAGCAAACGGTACCACTAGATCCAATTTTTTGAACACAATCTCCTACTCGATTCTTACGTCGTATTTCGTGCATGCCGAGTCAGTCTCATTTGCACATAGTGCTGGACATGTTGCTTAACACAGAGTATGTTTCAATCGATATTGATTAACGATCTAGGGCTGAGGCAAACTAATACAATTCGTTATACTTGTTCACATGGATATTCACTTGCACTAGCATCGAGATCTGCATATCGCGAGTCTGGATCGTGCACATATTTGAAGCGTCCTTCAAACACATGCATGTCACCCAACTTAGCGATAGTGAAGTCTTAGCACTCGAGTTTCATATCTTCTTGAGTCTTGGATCGTGCACACGTTCAAGGCGTCCCTCAAACATATGCATTTGACCAAACTTTAGAGATAGTGAAATCGGACAAGCTACTTGCAAAAATCTTAAGAGTTCATGTTTTACTGAATTATGAGGATACTTTCGATAGGGTCAATCCAATTTCATATCATTTTCTTTCCAACTCAATCAAGTATTTGCACAACCGTTAAGCACGATCTATTCGATTTACCGACCAACTTTCATCCGTTCGGGTCAATATAGCAAATATTATCGTTCCCAAGCCTAACCCTAAGTCTTGCTGCCCCAGTTGTAAAGCTTTATTCAAGCAATATGGTAAAGTCGGTAACACAGGTTTATTCACTCGGCACAAGGTCGTCTACCTAATTGCTAGGTCAGCTCACAAGGTCATAGGTACATGTTCAAGCACACGATACATCATGCAAATTCATCGCACGATGCTGTCCCCAATTCCTAGGGTCAAAATATTGTTCATTTTGTACGGGGTATTCTACCCAAGCTGGTTTTCACTCAGATTTCTAAACATCGAGCACAGATTTCCCTACACTCAATAACATATTCGTTTGCACGGGGGACGAGTCCGCTCAGTAAAATCCATAATATATTTAAATTGCAGGACAAGCCTAGTAATTTATATACTCTATCCCTCCAAACATGTTTTGGTAGGATCCCTATCCATTCCAAGTCTAAACCATCAAGCCAAGATTTGATTCTAAACCTTTAGTTTAACTCCAATTCGTTCAACCTGATTCATATATTCATTCACGAAACCATCAAGCGTGATTTATTTCAGGTTCTAGGCTAACTTATCCTCAAAACATTTTTGATCACTTGTATTTCAAATTTATCTTATCTTGTCGAACCAAAAGTCAAGACGATCCATAAGTTGTCACGCTCCGGTCTCCTGCAAGTTCGATCACCCACGTTGGATGTGAGATCACCACGTCAACGCTCCCGCTAGATAATCATCCTAAACCAGGCGTAACGCATGTACGAGCATAGAGTTACGTTCGCACAAGACAAGAACGTTTGAACGTTATGGTGATCATCGGCACGATCGAGACACCTTATTATTTTTACCAAGTCATGTCCGTTCATGCAGTGATTTTAATTCGTCTAGTAAAATCATCCAACTTCAATATTATCATCTGGTAAATTGTCCCAGTCTATTCCATCTTTTGATACGTTCCATTCATCGAGTTCGTTTAGAATAATCACCGAATATGTTCCCATGAGTTCGATCATCCCCGCCGTACGTGAAATTACCACGCCGGTGCTCCCGCAGGATAACCGTTCTCGTTGGGACTGATTTTGAGAGTTATCATTTTGAACTCGATTTTAAGATCGTTCTTCCAAACTCTAAGCAAAATTTATTTTCGTTCATCTCTTTCATCGAAATACAATATTCATTTTAGGCTAACTTCTTATTCGAGCAATATTGTATTCAGTTCAATTCGTTCATTTAAATCCGAAATCGCTCGTACAACTCTCCAAGTTTCCAACAAGTTTACTTAACCAAGATATTGATTTTCAATTCCACAATCCTAATTCGATATAAGCCTTATCATTTATTCAAGGCAATCTTAAATCGTTTAATCCGATTATCGCACGAGACCTATGAATCCGTTTGGACATTTTTAAGCGATCCATACACCACTCGAAATTGAGTCATCCAATCAAATTCCCAATTTAATTTGTATCTTCCGATACGAAATACCGTTCGAGCTATTTCTCAAAATCCAAGCACGATTCTCAATATTTACCTAAGCGATAAATTCGAGAATGTTATATTGGTTGGCATTCTAAGTCTTACTCGTCTTATTTCTGAACGATATTCTGATTCGTTGCAACTAGCTTGCACCAAAAAGGATCTTGGCGCACGATACTCTACACAACTTAGCCGAAAGGCTGTGTTCAAAGCTAATCATTCGGGACAATATTCGATTTCGTACTAACCAGTTGGGCAAACATGTATAGGCATTTCGGGTTTGCACATAAGTCGCGATTCTTAGTACGAGTCTATCCCCAAAGGGTCTAGCACAGGTTGGCATAAAGGCTATAGCATTTCAATTCCGTACAAGCAATCACATCATTCACATGCACTTTTTGAAAGTATTTAGACTCATTATTGAAATATTCCGTTTGGAACATTGAGAGAGAGTGTGCACATTACCCACGAACGAGCTTTCGAAACTGAGAAAATTGAAACAAATTCCAAAGACGTATAGCCAGGCTCTGATACCAATCTGTCATACCCCGATCTCCAGCAAGCTAATCGACCATCCCTGCTATGCGAGATCCACTATGCCAATGCTCCCGCGGGACGATCACTTCGGCCCATCTGGGCATGATGCCGCACGAGCAAGAGCCCCGCCTGTGCAAGGTCGTGGTTCATTGGCTGGCAGTAAGAGGTCTAAGCCACAGAGTCGTACAGATTGTCCGAGTGCAGCGGATGTAATGCCCCACTCCACGTTGGTATTATGTATCAGGTGAGTGGACAGAACTTCGTTCTCTGATTCTTGCACGCCTTAATAATAACCTGAGTTTTTGCTTGCAATATTTTCATAAGAGAATGGTAGAACCTGCCTTGCATGTTAATGAACGACTCACCTAGCTTGTCTTTGAATCGATAAGTCTGTTAAACGATAATCCTGAAATGCTTGCCTATAGTGCATTGTCACTACCACGTTCCGGAAACAGGGGTATTTTTGACTTTTTATAATATTTAATATTATTGTAGTTACAATTAAATAATTGCATGATAGTATATTTAATTTAAATAAATGTGTGATGTGTAATTTAAATATAATATTATTACAGTGTTAATTTATTTTGAGCTAGCAGACTTAACCTAGAAGCCCAGTAGATGAACACCTGTCAGAATTATAGAATTTTATATTTAATTATTTATTTAGAATTTAATTCTTGGAGGTAGTAATTAACTACCGTATTTTAATTAATTATTGCGTATTGCCTTTGCTTCGATATTTAGAGCGCTATCCTGACTTTTGTCTTCCAACAAATTTCACAATCTTGCCCTAGACATGTCCGCCTTCCATTCTGCTATTTTTGTAACTCATAATTATACTCTCTGTGCATTATTTCTAGCCGCACAAAAATCGTCGCGGACGTTATTTAATAAATTCCTATTTTGTATCGTTGTGCGTTCCAATTGAAATTGGAGGCAATCTTGACCTATTTTTCGTGCGGCCCAAATTAGCGTAATATTCTGTTCTGAGTCTTCTTCATTATTGGTATTGATGACCTGACCTGATTTTGGCCCCATGTACTCCTAATTAATTTTAGAACACAACTTGTATTTTATTCTAATTAAATTGAGGATACTATTTAAACCAATTCTGAAAATCCCAATTTAATTCCAGTGCCCTGCAAATTGAGCCCATACCGATCATACAGCGTCCCCTGACCCTACAAAACACCGGACACAGAATCGCCCACCAAATTTTTGTCATTTTATGTGTCTGTGCAAATACCCAAATTTAAAGGGGCTAATTTACAAATTGGCATTTTGGTGTCAACACCCATTTGTTAAAACCAATGAGGGAGCCCTATTAATTTTTAATTAAACCTCACCCTCATTCCTACATGAATTATTTTTCCTCTTGACAAATCTGGACCACTCATTCGATGGGTCCATCCTCACCATTAGATTCACACACCCTCTCTTTATTTAATGTCCCATCAAACCCTAATCCCTAGAAAACCTAGGTAGCCTCCTCACATACCCCCACATTCCTCTCTCCAACGTAGCCTCCTTCCTTCCAAATTTCTTTTTACCTCTTCTTATCTTTTCTTTTCTTCTTCTCTTCCTTCTCCTTCTTCCTTTCTCCTTCTTCTTTATTTTTCATTTGTATTCAAATTAAAAAAAAGGGGGAAACTGGAAGTACTGTTCACCGAGCCTGCACAGTTCCCCGACCGGCGCTGCCCCTCCGGTCCGGCGGTCGCTGCAGTCCCCCATCCCCTCCGGCGGGCGAGCCAGCCAGCCCCGACCACCCGACGGTCTTGCTCCCTGCTCCGGCGGACTCCCAACTCCCTCCGGTCTAGCTCCCCGACCCAACCGAGACCCCGCTACTTCCATCATCCAACCACCCAGGCCGACTCCCTCCGGGCGGCCGAGTCCCCCACTCCGGCTACTCCTCTCCTATCTCCTCCTCTGCCTCCTCTCTTCCTCCTCCCTGCTGTGTTTTCCACCACCACCATCAGCAACTCCGGCGAGACTCCCCAACTTCCCGAGCTCCTCCTCCCTGTGCTCCGGCGACCGAGCTTCCCCTCCGGCCCGGCCATTTTTCGGCCAGCCCGCTGTGAGTTCCTTCTCCCCCTCTTTCCTTCTTTATATATATATATATATATATATATATATATATATATATATATATATATATATATATATATATATATATGTAGCTAATGTATATGTATTGTATGTATAATTAATGTGTAGACATATACGCATATACGTATGAGCATATATTAATATATATATATATATATATGTATAGCATTTATCTAATTAATGTTTTAAATACATGAATATGTATAGCATTTATTTATTTAATATTTAAACACATAATGTATAGTATATATATAATGCATTAGTATGTTAATGTAATTAATGTATTAGTATGGTAAATGTAATGTATTGATAAATTAATTAATGTGTATAATTAATGATGATATGTATATATATATGTACATGTATATATTAAAATATGATTTATATATATATATATATATACGTATTCTAGTATGTATGATTAAATTGATATATATATATATATATATATATATATATATATATTGTATATATATATTGGTTATTTTATATATATGAGATATCTAGTAAATAAAAAGCATATACTAGTACAAACTAAATTCATATATTAGTATGTTTAAGAATGATGTTGACAATATATATATATGTATATACTTTTGCACATATATGATATGTACGCATTTTGACATATGTTAATTATATATGTACGTATTTTGGAAAATGTACAACTATAGCAAGTAATTTATATTGGTATATATTTTAGATATATATATATTATGTTAAATTCTTTAGTATGTATACAAATATAAATATGTATTGTATTCCTTTCCATGAACTATGTTTATATATATATACATACAAGTATTATTTATTATGTTATATATATATACAAGTATTATTTATTTTAAAGTATATATTTTTACATATATTTATTATTGTAATTGATAGAAATTATATATATATTATTAGTTAATGAGATGTATATAATATGTATATATGTACCCCTACTAGATGACCCTAGTTGACTAGTGCCCTGCTTGGCATGGCCCTGAGGCCAGTGTTTATAGACTGTGTGTTAGGGTAGCACCTGATACAAGTGTTATTGTGATATATTTTTAGGACTGTTGCTTCACCCAGGGGATACTCTGGAACAGGACATCAATAATTACCAGCTAAGGACCCAAGGCAAGTACATTCTCTGATAATTTCTAATTCCTTGATAATTTCTATAAATTCAATAATCATGAAATATTACATCTGAATCCTTGACACTGTGTTACACGGACTAGTATAGCTTGGATCTGCAGTCATGAGATATTATTTTGATTATCGTTTGACATTGTATACGACATGTATATTAGACATCGTACATGATAGATTGGACTTGCTCGTGTATCGTGACGTGTCATGGTTGGATCCACAGTACTAGTTGGGGGCGGGGAAGTAGTTAGTAAGAAATGTGATCATAACCTCTTATTGTAGTGTAGAACAATGTAAGTGTTAATCATGCTCTTCACCCATGATTAGCCAGGCCCTATAGCTATCGTACATGTTCCCAAGCCGATCATATTTTGAAACTACTATTTCAAACACTTAGAATAGATTACAGTTCCCTATTTTAAATCATATACTACATCACCCGTATATGATACTGTTCCTTGTTCTTTTCATTTTCATACATGCACTGACTGTATCATATTGTCTATTGCCTGTCTCTTTATATTGCATGTCTCTCTTTAATTGCCATTGCATTTATTTTACTGTCTTCTCAGTAGCTAGCATCACATGTTTATTACTTTATAGTCCTTATCAATTTAATAGAACTGTTATTTGAGATTGTACTTTGCTCCTTCCTGACTGGAAACATTTTTCCAGACTATGCCTTAGAGGACCGCTGTCCGACACTTTATGGACCATATGGTGAGTAGCTGCAGACTTGGTAGATTAGTTGTGATTCCGGGAGGCCTAGCCGGAAATTACTATATTTTTGTTAGTTCTTTAAGTAGACTATTTGGTACCGGATTTGTCTCCGGCATTTTTATTGAGACTTGGATAATTGTTGAGTTAGATTATATTTTGACTTGTGTTATATTTAATTTTATTTGTTCGATATCTTCTCGTGCTGTAATCCTGTGATTGAGTATGTGTTGTTTTATTGTGTCATCCGTGCCTCCTTATGGAGATTGGATGCGTGTGTGAGATTGGCTAGATAGTATCATGACCTTGACAGCGTTCTACCGCCGATGCTACGGCGTAGGCTGGACGTACCCACGCTCTCGTGCCCCTAAATCGGGTGCGGGTCGTGACATGCATGAACATGTTCACTATCGTTTATGCTTCGAGAGAACCATATTGTGCCTTAATGTGTTCAAGTGATAAGTCGGATTGTCCCACAACAACGATAACTGTTCTGATGGTTCGTCTCGTTTGCATACTAGAGTTTATTTGATAGTATTTCATGCATTCGTATGCGGTCGGACAATGGCTATTGGTGGAGAGCTGAACAGCATGTGTCACGGCTGCTACCATGATAGTGAAAAGCAACCATGAGTCACAGCTGCCTCTAGCATCAGATAAAGAGTTATTGGTATGCTGTACAACCAGCTGCTGATCCTGAGATACTCGAGGACCGCCCTACATATAGCTAAGTCATTGTGTTGGCTTGGATAGAGGACTGCCCCTAAGATTGTGCATTGTGTGTTTAGCTTTGCATTTGACCCTGGAGTCTCACGAGACACGCTGCGCACTCCTTGAAACATGAACGATTGCTTGTCTTGCTTATTGCATATGAAACTCTGTTTCCAAACATCTTTCCAAACAATGTAATATGACTCTGCTAGCGAACTGCATGAAACGAACCTAGGTAAAACTAGAAAGATCACTAGTAATGTAATATTTTATAACATGATTACTTAGTGCTTGGTTTTAGTGAATGCTTGTTTCTGTTAAGTTATTTTATCTTACCAGTACTTGTATAAAGTGCTGACCCACCAACAGTTTACTTGCTTGCAGGTACTGGATCGTCCGAGGGAGCGATAGGCATGCCACAGTCCCTAAGACCCGGAATCCTGGTTTCGATTGTTGCCCCAAGATGCTATCGTATAAGGGGGGATAATGTATGGAACGAACAAATGCCTTGCTAAAGGAACCCAAGTTGCCTCGATAGTCCCGAATACTCAGTTGGCTAAATGTATTGCATTGCAACAAGTCCCTTTCTGCTGCTTACTCGATTGATGCGATGATAGCCAACTATTAACTTAAACGATTGGCCTTATGCGGGCGCAACCCTAGGCTCGTACGGCATTACGTCCCCGAAAGCTCGATCGGGCCATTCCATTAACTCCCTTCCTTCCTCGCACCCGCGGGACGGGCGCAGTAATTTGCATCCGGCGCACCGAGGCACGGTGATTCGTGCCCGGTTCGATAATCCGGCTACATGGGGTCAGGGCAGGGCGGAGCGACGATCCTGGCGGGTCCAGGACATGGCAGCGGAATTATAAATGCATAGGCAATTTGGTAACAAGTTTACTGAGTCGACAATAGCGGAAGCATTGTATAACACAAGTTAAGTAAAATAAACTCTTTATTGATATCAAGTGTTACAGGCGGCGCATAGCCGGGTTTATAAGTCGCTCGAGTCTCTCTCTCTTTAAAATAGTAAAAGCGTGCCAAGTGCTACATTTGTGGAATAATGTATAGGCAATATTCTAATATTATATCTTGTATATGTGCTTCAATTCCGGACACAGCGCTCCAAGGCTCCAGAATAAACTCCATGCCTTAGCACGTACGAAGGGGACATCTACACCGAACGAGGTTCTCCCGCACCCTGCAAACAACCTGGTGGATTATCAGTACACGAATGCACTGGTGGGGAGGCTACTCGCCCGCTCGACAAATCCAAACACGTAATATAGGTTTCGTGCACCAACTATTATGTTGCCTTTCTAGTTGCCTTAGGATCAGTTTCATGGTAAGAATTGAATAGCCTAACTCTTGTGGCAGTGCACCATGCGATATAAAAGAAAACATGGCGAGACTTACCAACTTACCATTTGTTCTTCCCTGTCCAAGGCAAACCAAGTTAATTTAGGCACAAGTATTTATAAATATTGAGAGGCAATTGCATATGTAAACACTGTGTTGTGAGCGAGATTACGCTTTGGGTGCATAAATTTACATGAGATATCAGGTGTGTTGCATACGATGTTAAAGTATTCTATCCATGCACAGGTATCTTATATCCATGATCGTTCAGGCATTTTCGATATTCTTGACCCAATGCAATGACTCACACGCGGATAGCCGCTAAGCGATGATGACTTATCTATATGAATATTTGTCGCTGGCTTAGCCATAAAGGACCTAGTCATTAACGGGGAGGGTATGCAACGAAAGTACGTGGTGTACTGCAAGCCATCCCGCCAATCACGTGAGACTAAACATTAAGTTCCATCCGGATCGGATCGGCCTTGGTGTTCCGGCGACCGCCCGTAGAACTGAGATCCGAAGATCACCTTTTTCAAGTTGTCCGCGACATGCAGGTCATGGTCTTTCCAAATCCATAACTTGACATGATAATCCATGATTCTTGTTCTGAACTGAGCATTTGCTCCACGAGTTATGATTCTTTCTTTACTTGACATAATTCTCGTTCAGATGTAAACTGGATGTGATTATCATTCAAATGTAAACTTGACATGATTTCCATTCATTGATTTAACTTGCCTTGATGCATGCCCCTGGTTCGGGGATTGCCTTAGTGACCTAACGGTCCTGGGTACTTGCAGGTTCAATTACACAGAAGGAATATTCGATAGTCTTCTAGCTGACTCAATGCATGAACAATAAGTGATAGTGATACTTGCTTTGTGGCATAAGTTTCGTGTGGTAAACATTAAGTCTAGGCAATATTACAAGTTAACATATAATCAGGCAAGCATTTATTCATAAGCATTCACATTAGCTCAGGCCCAAAGGAAAGCTGAGGAGTAAAATCATAAAGGAACTTCCCGATCGATATGATCTAGGGTCATGTAATATAAATAAGTGAACAGTGCACTAAGAAGAGCATATACATATCGTTCCACTCGAGCCATAGCGGGGTCTTGTTGCACGAGGCAAAAATAGCATGCGAGGGTCTGAATATAAGTAATATTTTATTTTTATGTTCTAACAAAAGCAATACAAGTTGAGATTGTGCGTTGTATTCTTATAAGCATGTAGGGGGTGATTCACCTAGCGACTAGCATGTATCGTTCTATATTTTAAGTGTACTGGCTAAGCAAAGACAAGTTCATCGTAGCCACCCACCATAGTGATGATTCGCCTCGGTTGAGTGATGCTTCGAGCGAGCCTCTGAAATCCTAAGCCGAACTCCTGTAGGGACAAGTCTGGATATCCTTTGCCTCACACGAGTATTCTCGCCTGAGCAAAGTAGGTTCGGGACGTTGCACTTTTGCCGTTTGAATCGGCAGTCCGCTTGAGCAAAACTGGATATTACAGCAATAATGAATGTAAACATAGAGAAGAACTAAACTAAACAAATATGATGTGAGTCCAGTAAATGTGATATGAGTCCAGCAAGTGTGCACTAAACTAGTGTGTTTTGAAATACCGCTTTCAATATGTAAACGGTTAGGGGGTAATACGGCTCATCGCACACTTGGTGTGCGACTGCTATCATTCCTGATTAGACCAGAGGGGGTGATTCCAGATTTTGAGAATGTTTATATGTCTACTCGAGTATTTCTCTGCCCGACTAGTATAATTGAATCCAATCCTGACACGCAAATCAAATATGAGTCTAGCCAGATAAAATAGGTGATTCCAGTAGGTGAGTCCTGATGTGATGCCAGTAATGAGTCCTTAAGTAGGGGCCAGACAAGTATAATGTATATGTTGCAAGAAAATGAATCCATGCAATACTAATCCGTGTATCCAAGTGTCTAGGAATCAGGTAAAATAATACTATAGACTTAATGGAAACTATCAGAGAATGTACTCGCCTGTCATCCAAGCAATGAATGCCCAACTGTGTCCCAACCGGTGCCACACAAGCCTATATATGAAATATTTTTTTAATATAATGTTCTGGAATAAAATTAAGTTAAATTAGTCAAATTCTAGGTCATAAAGCTATTTCTAAGTCAAAATAGTCAAACTAGGTCAACTATTGGTCAAACTAATCAAAGTTGGTCAAACTAGATATTTCTAGGTTGTATGAGTCTATCTCTAGGATATTCGGTCTATACACTACGCATCTAGGCCACACTAGCTATTCTAAGATACTAGAAAACTAACAAAATTCCATATCTTAAGATACGCAAGTTCATTTATATAAAAATAGTAATTTTAGATATATATACAAGTCAAATATTATAACACTATATCAAAACAAATGTAATATGATACCTTAGCCTTGCACCAATGCGTATCACACCTATCTCGATACCCAAACTTAATACCTTGGGTATCGACCCAATACTTTGGTGTTACCTTGGTATCCCGAGGTAATCCAAAACCTCTACATAGCTAATGCATATAGAAACCCAAAACTATTATACTAATACATGCTTAACACTATAATGTATCTCAATATTATTATAGAATTAACTATAATACCAAACATATATATCCATATATAATATGTAGTACCCCGCTCCACGTCGGCATTATGTAATCAAGGTGAGTGGGCAGAACTTCGTTCTCTGATTCTTGCATGCCTTAATAATGAATCTGAGTTTTTGAATGCTTGTTTTCATAAGAGAATGATAGAACCTGCCTTGCATGGCTCGTGCGGTTTTACGTCCAAATGGGTCAAAACGATCGTCCCGTGGGAGCGCTAGCGCGGTGATTTTTGCCTAGTGGAGACGGCCGATTAGCCTGCGGGAGATCATGGCGTGACAGATTGGTATCAGAGTAATTCGATTCCTTTGCCTATTCCATTGCTATGACTCTGAGAAGTGCTCGATATTGTATTGTAATAGAGCGTTCCATATAATAAGTCTATAGATATTCTTAAATTTGTGCAAAAGTTTTCTGGATTTGATTTGTTTTGATTGAGGATGGCAAGGGATGAGGACTATCGCTGCTCGAAATATCGAAAGGTTTCTCCTTGAAGTTTCGAGGATAAAACTTTTTATTAGTGGGTAAGTATGTAGTGCCCCGCTCGGTACTATGTTATAAAGGTGAGTGGGCAGAACTTCGTTCTCTGATTCTTGCACGCCTTAATAATGAATCTGAGTTTTTGAATGCTTATTTTCATAAGAGAATGATAGAACCTGCCTTGCATGGGTGCTGTTCACGCTCGTGTGGCATCACGCCCAGATGGATCAAAATGATCGTCCTACAAGAGTGCTGGCGCGATGATTCTCGCCTAACGGGGACGGCCGATTAGCCTGCGGGAGATCGGGGTGTGACATAATATACCGATTGTCAGGACCCGTACCTGAAAATTCGGGCATGAGTCGTGGGTACGTCCAGCCTACGCCGCAGAATCGGCGGTAGAACGCTATAAAGGTTCGTTCTAGGTCACAATCTATATCTCTCACAAAACCTGTCAATAACCTCTCCAAAAGGAGGGCAACCACGCAATATATATATGACTCAATCATAATAACTAGGGGAAGAGTAAAAGCACGATAAGATATTACAACGAAACAAGAACCAAAGAGAGCAATACAATATCCAAAATATACAGTCCAAGTCTAAAGTCTACAATATCGCAGAAGCAACAAAATAATAATACCGTCAGCCAAAATATCAACTAGGAACAACCCAGGGAAACCCACCTAGCTAACTAGGGCGCTAACGGCGTCTTCTCGACGGGCTCCTCCTCAGTCTCTGGGTCACAACACTTCTTGTACCCTTGCTTGCCTCTGAAAAAAAATATGCCCAGTCAGGACTGGAGCAAAGTACATAACTATGAAAGCAACTCAAAATACATGGTAAGGTGTATATGACTAGCAATAGAAAAGTATACAAGATGCACAGAAAAATAAATACATGATGGTGCAGATAAAGTAGCTGCAATGTAAACTGGAGAACAATACAAGTAGAGAAGTAACTGCATGTGAGAAAACAGGAAAACTAGCTAAGTGCCTTGAGCACAAGTTCGTTATGTGATCGGCTTAGGTTGCACATGAATAATCTACGATAACTCCGTTATGTGAGAGTTGCATAACCGACATACACATGAATACTGTTTGGCTTTGATCACATAACCAACTCCTACTCCCCTCCTCCACTAATACTCTTGGATCCAACCACGACACGCTACGTACATGATAAATAGCTCGTGCACATGAAGGCGAGAGCACAAGAAGCACATAATAGCACATGAGAATCAATATCCGAAGCACATGATAAAATATACGTGATAGAGTACCCGCTTAACACGGTAAGGGGGATAGCATCTCATGACAGGATCCACTAGTACCAGCTCATGTAATAATGTATCAGAATCAAGTATTACAGTTCTAAAACAGGTGATATAAACGCTATCATGAAATAGAAACAATCAGAGGTAGGTACTCGCCTGACGTCCTGAGCAACTAATGAGGATCGAGATCCGGACTGGCGTCGCAAGAACCTATTACGAAAAGCAAGATTAAACAGGGTTCTATGGATTTAAACTGATATAAAATAACTAAAAATAAGGTTCTAGGGTTATTCTAGGTCGAACGGGTCAAACCGGTGAAATTTGGATCAAAAAGTCAACCCGGGGTCCAAAAAGTCAACTCTAGGTCAAAACTAGGTCAAACATTGACTTTTACGGTCAACGAGGACAATTATGGTCAACACTAGGTCAAACTAGGGTGTCCCTAAAATTTTAGGTCAAAACTAGCTCATTAATCTAGTAAACTCGCCTCCTCGAGATACCGGGATACCCTCGGTATCCAATACCTCGACCTAAGCTACGCACACAGCCTAAACTCGCTAAAACCTTTGCTAGCACACGCAAATATATATACCAATACATAAAAACCTATCTCTAAACTCAAACCTAGGCAATTGCTCAAAAACCCTGCCCCGATACTCAATACCTTGGGTATCTCAAGGTATTGAGATACCTTGATATCTCAAGGTATCGAGATACCTCTCTAAACCCTCACTAACTACCCCTCTAGCTAACTATTTATGAATATAGACATACACCTACGTAATTATCTAGGCTAGATTATATATATCTAACATATGTGAATATCTACATAACTATATGCATATCCACACACACATACATATAACCCTTACCCGATACTCATATATATATCTAACTATATAGATATCTACTTACAAGCTATCTATCTATCTATAGATCTATATATATCGATCTATCTCTCTCTCTCTCGCTGCGCTACTGCATACACTAGCCTCGTTGCTGAAGCAATGCCTCGCCAAGCTATTGCTGCTGTGCTTGATGCTGCTGCTGCTGGCAGCCGCTGCTGCCAGTGCACTGTTGCGCTGCTCTTTGCTGCCCTCTTCAACACTCCCTCCTCGACACACCACGCACACACAGACACAAGCACACACACACACACACACACACACACACACACACACTATATATATATATATATATATATATATATATATATATATATATATATATATATATATATATATATATATATACACACACACAACTACATATAAATATACACACTCACACACTTATGCATATATAAGTACACACACACACACACACACACATCTATAATCACGCACACATGCATATACAAACCCATATCTATATATATAAACACACATATTTATATACACATACTCATATATATATATATATATATATATATATATATATATATATATATATATATATATATATATATATACACACACACACACACACACACAAACACTCATAGATCTATATATACACAAGCATATATATATAAATACACACACTCATATAGATATACATAAACATACTTATATATATATACACACATACATATATATATATATATATATAAACTTATATACATATATAAACACAACTCACACAACACACACAACACATAAAATAATACACCCAACACAGGCCCAACGACCCCTTACATGCACAAACATATATATATATATATAAAATATAACCCGAGAACTCTAGCACACACTCCCCGAAGCTAACCCAACGCGCGCACAAGCCCAAAACTAATAAACCAAGTCGAAATGGCCGTTCGTTCATTTCGACGAACACGTGGTGTGCGGTTCACAAAATCTCCAAAAACGCACACCAAACCAACTCAGAATCGGCCAAAAATTTACCCACGGATTCTAAACGATGTCTAGATCCTTGAAAAAATGCTAACTCGTCGATTCTAGGTCCATGGCAAAAATGCGCACACACATAGAACCGACGACGACGAAAACCCCCAAAACGCCCATTTCTCTGTGACACAACTTCACGTGTCCGAACGGATACACGCACTAACCCTCAAGACACTCGATAACGTCTACCTAGGTCCGTCTAACCTAGGGCATCATCCAAAATTGGGCCAATCTCGGATTTCACCCAAAATTGACACAAAACCTAATGTTAAAGTCTCTAAACACAACTAAACTAGTTTCAACTTTCTTCCACGGGTAGCCTTAGGGTATAGGAAGGTTCTAAACCACTAATTATACTATATAGAGCAATTAGTAAGAGGAAAGTTAGGGTTTACCTCTTGCGAGTTAGAATCCCAAGGCTAAAGTCTCCAAAACTCTTGAAATCACCTTCCTCAAGCTCCATGCCTCCAAATCAAGCCTCCACACTAAGTCTAGGCTCTAAACACCTAGGTTAAGAAAAAGTGTAGGGTTAGGGTTCACACAAAAGAAATAAATAGAAGAAGGAAGAGAAGGAAATAAGAACTTACTTACTTGGAAGTGGGAAGAAGAAAGGAAGAAGAAGGAAAGAGTGGAGAAGAAGAAGAAGAAGAAGAAGAAGAAGAAGAAGAAGAAGTGAAGAATGTGGGGGGGGGCTGGTCGGGTCTGGAAGGGGGGCCGGCCAAGTGCAAGGAAGGGTTTACATAGTTGGAAAAAGAACCAAATGCCCCTCCCCTTAGCCATGCAACTTGAGTTTTGGGTTTGGGGTTCCAAAAGCACTCAAAATAACTCCCAATCTCTCCAACTAACTAAAATAAAATATAATAAATATTCTAAACCCAAAAATAGGTCTCACAAGGGTGTTGGTTGGGTCGGACATGGGTCCACTAGGGTCTGACATGGGTCTAGACTAGCCAAAACCCTAAAACAATCCATAAAAAATAATACAATCAACAATTAAATATAAATATAATTAATTATAAATAATACACAATTTACTAAATAAAAATAAAAAAATAATCCTATTTTCTTGAATCGGGTAGTGACAAGCCTACCCTCCTTAAAATAATTTTGTCCTCGAAATTAAAAGACGAAACTAGGACAGGAATGCAAGGAAAAGAAAAAGAACCATTCCTCAAGGCTCGAAAAGATAGGGGTATCGCTCGCGCATTTCATCCTCCCTCTCCCAAGTCGACTCACCTAGAGAGTGATGCCTCCACGCGACGCGAACCAAGGGAATTGTCTGGTTCCTCAACACCTTCTCCCGCCGATCCAGAATCTCCACCGGCTGCTCTGGATAGCTAAGAGTAGGGCCTACCACGATCTCTGAGTGATCCAATACGTGACTAAGATCCGCCACGTACCGTCTCAACTACGACACGTGGAACACATCATGAACTCACTCTAGCGTAGGCGACAAATCTAGCCTATACGCCATGGCACCGACCCTCTCAAGGATGCGAAAGGGTCCGACGAAACATGGGCTAAGCTTCCCGCCTCCACCGAAGCGAATAGTGCCCCGCGTCAGAGAAATCCTCAGGAACACCAGATCTCCAACCTAGCACAAACAAGGTCTCAGCACTTAATCTAAAACAAGCAATCGCAAGCAAACACAAGAACAAAATCTAGATTCTAAGCTATACCTCAAACTCCAAAGGTCTCCGGTGGCTATCGGCCCAATGTCGCTGCCTGTCCTGCACCACCCGAAGTCTATCTCTAATGAGCTTGACCTTCTTCGCTGCATCAACCACCATCTTTGGGCCAAGCAAAGCTCTCTCACCTACATCATCCCATGATAACGGAGTGCGACACCTCCGTCCATACAATGCCTCAAATGGTGATATCTTGATACTGGCTTGGTAGCTGTTGTTGTAAGCAAACCCTACCAAGTGCAAGTGATCCTCCCAAGAGCCTCTGAAATCCAAAACACAAGTGCAAAGTATGTCCTTAAGTGTCTGGATGGTCCTCTCTGACTGACCGTCTGTTTGTGGGTGATATGCACTACTAAACTTGAGCTGGGTGCCCAAGCTAGCCTGCAGACTCCTCCAGAAATGCGAAGTAAAGCGACTGTCCCGGTCTGATACTATGCTCACCGGAACTCCATGCAGTCTGACTATCTGGCGCATATATATCTCTGCTAGTCTCTCCGTAGACATACCCACTTTGAATGGTAGAAAGTTGGCCGATTTGGTCAACCTGTCTACGATGACCCAAATCGCATCATTCCCGCCTGGAGAACGGGGAAGTCCAAAAATAAAATCCATGGTCACATGCTCCTATTTCCACTCCGGAATAGGTAACGGCTGGAGCAAACCTCCTGGCCTCTGCCTCTCCGCCTTCACCTACTGGCACACTAAGCATCGGGATACGAAGCGCGCTACCTCCCACTTCATCTCGTACCACCATACATGCTCTCTCAGATCTCTATATATCTTGTTAGCACCTGGATGCATAGAGTATTGGGATCGATGCGCCTCCTGAAGAACCTCCTCGCACAACGACCCATTCGGCACACACAACCTGGTACCGTGGCGCAATGAACCATCATCAGCAATGGTGAAGTCATCTGATAATCCAATCTGAACCTGCGCCCTGATGCTCCTCAGGGACTCATCCTCAAACTGTGCAGCCCTGATCCGGTCTACCAACTTTGACTGAATCTGCAGTCCCCATATCTGCATCTCAACTCCAGGCACTATCACCTCAATGCCCAAGTTCTCTAGATCTGCCAAAAGATAACGATCTGTAGTCAGGCACATAGCTACCGGATATCTGCTCAGCGCATCCGCAACTACGTTCGCCTTCCCTGGATGGTACTGTAACAATATGTCAAAGTCTTTCATTAACTCCAACCATCTCCTCTACCTCATGTTCAGCTCTTTTTGGGTAAACACATACTTCAAGCTCTTGTGGTCTGTAAAGATCTCCACACGCTCTCCGTATAAATAGTATTTCCACAACTTTAGAGCAAAGATGACCGTTACCAACTCTAAATCGTGGGTAGGGTAGTTCTTCTCATGAGTACGTAATTGCCTAGAAGCATAGGTAATCACCCTCCCATTCTGCTGCAACAAACAACCCAGTCCCTTCCCCGATGCATCACTATAGATAGTGAATCCTCCAGATCCTGATGGCAACGCCAACATTGGAGCTGTCGTCAACCTCCTCTTCAGCTCATCAAAGGCGATCTGGCACTCCTCTGACCAAACAAACTCTACGTCCTTCCGAGTCAGCCTGGACAATGGCTCTGCAATCCGGAAAAAATCCTGAACAAATCTCCTGTAGTAGCCTGCCAGTCCCAGAAAACTTTTGACATCTGCTACTGAACTCAGAACACTCTATGCCTCAACTGCCATGATCTTTCTCGAATCCACCGAGATCCCCTCTCCAGTCACCACATGACCAAGAAATTCAACCTTGTCAAGGAAGAACTCGTACTTCGAAAGCTTTCCATAAAGCTTCTCCTTCCTGAGAGTCTCCAGCACTATCCTCAGATGCTCCTCGTGCTCCTCTGGGGTCTTTTAATACACCAAGATGTCATCTATAAACACCACCACAAACCTGTCCAGATGCTGATGGAATACCTTGTTCATCAGATTCATGAACACTGCCGGGGTATTAGTCAACCCAAACGGCATCACCATGAACTCATACTGTCCATACCTGGTCCGAAAAGCTGTCTTCGGAATATCCTCCCTCCTGACCTTCACCTGGTGGTAGCCTGTCCTCAGATCAATCCTGGAAAACACCCTCGCTCCGCTCAACTAGTCAAAAAGATCATCAATACGCGACAGCGGATACTTGTTCTTGATTGTGAGGTTGTTCAGAGCCCTATAGTCGATACATATCCGTATCGACCCATCCTTCTTCGGCACAAAAAGTACCGGACCACCCCACGGAGAAGAACTAGATCTGATAAATCCCTTGTCCTGAAGTTCATCCACCTGCTTCTTCAACTCTATCAGCTCACTGTTGTTGACTCTATAGACGTGTTGGGATATCGGCTCCGCGCCTGGCACCAAGTCTATAGAGAACTCCACATCTCTGTCTGGAGGTAACCCTGGCAACCCATTCGGAAAGACATCCATGTACTCCGCTATCAGTGGATGTAGCAACCTCGGCTCTACCACCAGGGCTCCGCAGAAGACTCCCTCGCTCCGCTCCGCTGCTCCTCTGGCAAACTGAAACTCTGGCTCACCCGGCGGACTAAACAACACTCTGCCTCTACGACAATCTATACTAGCATAATGCATACTCAACCAATCCATCCCGAGTACAATATCGTAGCTCAGAAGTGGCATTACGAGTAGGCACACACTCAACTCCCAGCCTCCCAAGGTAACTCTCCGATCTCTGCAGAGATAACTGACTAGGATAATGCCACCCCCGGTCATGATCTTGCAGAGTCTAGCTAAAGGTTCAGTAACAAGATGGTGTCTAACAGCAAAAGATACAGACACAAAGCTATAGGAAGCACCGGAATCAAATAAAGCAAGTGCTGGAGTAGAATCAAGAAGAACAGAACCTGAGATCACATCACCAACGGTGCAAGATACGATATCATCAAAGAAGAACAGTAATATTGCAAAAGAAAACAATTTCAGGAAAAATTAAAGATAGCAAAAAAATCAGGAAGGGTCCTAGTTGTGATTGAGCATACTCTCTCTCAGCCTATATCATATATCCTATTACAGGTAGACCTAAAAACTAGACCTGCCTTCCTAGACCATGCATACTTGACCTTGCATACTAGACCTGCATACTAGACCATGCATGGGCCGCCACCAAAAATGTGTCATGACCCGCACCCAAAAAATCAGGCATGAGTCGTGGGTACGTCCAGCCTACGCCGCAGAATCGACGGTAGAACGCTGTAAAGGTTCGTTCTAGGTCACAATCTATATATCTCACAAAACCTGTCAATAACCTCTCCAAAATGAGGGCAACCACGCAATATATATATGACTCAATCACAATAACTAGGAGAAGAGTAAAAGTACGATAAGATATCACAAGGAAACAAGAACCAAAGAGAGCAATACAATATCCAAAATATACAGTCCATGTCTAAAGTCTACAACATCGCAGAAGCAACAAAATAATAATACAGTCAGCCAAAATATCAACTGGGAACAACCCAGGGAAACTCACCTAGCTAACTAGGGTGCTAACGGCGTCTCCTCGACAGGCTCCTCCTCAGTCTCCGGGTCACAACACTCCTCGACTCCCGGCCCGTAGAATATCGGGCAAAAATCCTCAGGATCCTCTGGAAAAAAATATGCCCCGTCAGGACTGGAGCGAAGTACATAACTCTGAAAGCAACTCCAAATACATGGTAAGGTGTATATGACTAGCAATAGAAAAGTATACAAGATGCACAGGAAAATAAATACATGGTGGAGCAGATAAAGTAGCTGCAATATAAACTGAAGAACAATACAAGTAGAGAAGTAACTGCATGTGAGAAAATATGAATACTATCTAAGGGCCTTGAGCACAAGTTCGTTATGTGATCGGCTTAGGTTGCACATGAATAATCTACGATAACTCTGTTATGCGTGAGTTGCATAACCGATATACACATGAATACTGTTTGGCTTTGATCACATAACCAACTCCTACTCTCCTTCCCTACTAATACTCTTGGATCTAACCATGACACACTACGTACATGATAAATAGCTCACGCACATGAAGGCGAGAGCACAAGAAGCACATGATAGCACATGAGAATCAATACCCGAAGCACATGATGAAATACACGTGATAGAGTACCCGCTGAACACGGTAAGGGGGATAGCATCTCATGACGGGATTCACTAGTACCAGCTCGTGTTACAATATATCAGAATCAAGTATTACA